>NC_069411.1:24381534-24506534 GCF_026875155.1 Cherax quadricarinatus
ACCACATGCACCACACACACACACACACACACACACACACACACACACATACACACACACACGCACACACACACACACACACACACAACACACACACACACAACACACAACACACTCACACACACACACACCAGTTTGGAACCAACACCTAACCAAGCACGTAAAGAAACTAGAGAAAGTGCAAAGGTTTGCAATAAGACTAGTCCCAGAGCTAAGAGGTATGTCCTACGAGGAGAGGTTAAGGGAAATCAACCTGACGACACTGGAGGACAGGAGAGATAGGGGGGACATGATAGCGGCATACAAAATACTGAGAGTAATTGACAAGGTAGACAAAGACATGATGTTCCAGAGATGGGAAGCAGCAACAAGGGGACACAGTTGGAAGTTGAAGACACATATGAATCATAGGGAAGTTAGGAAGTATTTCTTCAGCCACAGAGTAGTCAGGAAGTGGAATAGTTTCGGAAGTGATGTAGTGGAGGCAGGATCCGTACATAGCTTTAAGCAGAGGTATGATAAAGCTCACGGTTCAGGAAGTGTGACCTAGTAGCGATCATTGAAGAGGCGGTACCAGGAGCTTGGACTCGACCCCTGCAACCTCATCTAGGTGAGTACACACAAACACACACACTCACACACACCACACACACTCCACACACACCATACACACCACATAAACACACATGACATGACGTAGGGCATAGATTCTGAGGTGCTCCTGTTTGCAGACGTCGTGAAGTTAATGCGGAGAATTCTAGATCCCTCTGTATGACTACAAATGGATCTAGGCAGGCTGTAATCCTGGTCCGACAATTGGATCCTGGAGTTTAACTCCAAGTGCAAATCATGAAACTTCGGGAAGGACATAGACGATGGCATATTGATTACGTGGTCGGGGGTCAAGGATTGCAAAATTCACTCAAGAAAAAGGATGTTGGGGTGAACATCATACTAAACACATCTCCTGAGGCGCACATCATCCTACTACCAGCTGCAGCATATGAGCCCCAGGCAAACCTAAGAATAGTGTTTCGAAATTTAGGTAAGGATTCATTCACGATACTGTACACTATATGCATCAGGCTCATATTGGAGTTTGCAGCTCCAGTATGGAAGCCACACCTGGTGAAGCACGTCAAGATATAAGAAAAAAGTGCAAAAGATTGCAATAGGACTAGTTCCTGAGCTAAGGCGCATGTTCTGTAAGGAGCGATTAAGGGAGCTCAGTCTGATGACATTGGAGGACGTATAAAATACTGAGAGCAACTGACATTGTGGACAGGACCAGAATGTGTCAGAGATGAGATGCAGGACACAAATAAAAGTTTAAAACTCAGATGATCCTTAGGGATGTTGTGAAGTATTTCTTCAATCTTAGGGTTTGACTTCAAAATATTGTTGATGATAGGCCGGATAGGTGAAAATTTTCAATTTTACTGAAATTAAAAAAATTAAAATTTTTGGAATCAGATCACTTACAGGAAAATGCCTTTTCTGATCGGCTACAAACTTTTACCATTGATTGTCTTTATTAATACTGCTGCCATTCTGACCTATGTAAATTTCAATATGCCAATTTTATTAAATTATTTCCCAAGATATAACTAGTAAATATTTCTTCCTATCAGCTTCAAATTTTTAATGGTGATGTATCTTAAAAAAAATGAATTTTTGTATTAATTTTCAGTCAGCTTAGTGCCAATTTGAAATTTTTAGTCAGCCTTACCCATTGGTTTTTTCAAAAAAAAAAAAAATCTTACACAATTGCATTATTTTTTAAATAATATATAAATACAAAAAGCAATTTGGGAAAAAATAAAAATGTTTCTGTTTTCAGAACATTTTCAAAAACATTTTGTTTGATTTATTGCAAATTGTCGTTTGTGATCACTTTATTCAGTCAACTTCAAGATTTTAACTCTTGGCTATATATATATACATATATATATATATATATATATAATATATATATATATATATATATATATATAATATATATATATATATATATATATATATATATATATATATATATATATATAATATATATTATATATATATATATATATATAATATATATATATATATATATAATATATATATATATATATATAATATGTATAGGATGGGGTCCACCTCTGGTGTAAATTGTGGGACCCATAGCCTCGGAGAAGTGGATAAAAAGGCTTCAAGGAAAAATATTTGGATTTCTTCCTGAAGCCGTTTGAATATTCCACTTCCCAAATAGGTAAAACTGATCAATTAGCCAGAACTCATTTAAAATTATGTCCTTTCTAAAATTTTCTCTTATACTACGTGTAAAGATATATGTTTTTTCATATATGTGAATGTAAAAATTATTAATTTTGAAAGTACTTGAGCTACAGATTTCCATCCCCACAATGGGATGGAAATCTTTAGTTCAAGTTCTTTCACGCTTCTCAGTGCGTCATCAGAAGCTGTGCAATGTTGCAAGGGAGCAACCAAAGCAGGGAGAGAAGTCTCAGAGCAGCGTAGGTGTCGCCGTCCACGGCTACCCTTAGACTCCTGATGACGCACTGAGAAGTGTGAAAGTACTGGAGCTAAAGATTTTCACCCCCCCTGTGGCTTGTCCTGCACACACACACACACACACACACACACACACACACACACACACACACACACACACACACACACACACACACACACACACGCACACTGTGATCCCACCTCCTCCTGCTTCGACTCACCTGACTACAGTATAAGCCACTTCTCCGGCTATATGTTGTACTTTCTACAAGAATGATGGACTGAACACATCGATTCCAGGGTGAGGGACTGATTACCTCAAACTCCTCCTCTCTTTACCCCTCTCTGCTTTGTATTGAACTGAAGAATCCACTGTGAGGCGAAACGTTTCCTTAATAAGGATTCCCACATGTTGCGTAAGTGTCTCAGTGTTCAAGTTAAATACTGATAAGTTAGACACATGTGCAACACTTGGGTATCTTCACTGAGAAAACCTTTCGAAATATAGTAGCTTCACCGGTCCACACAAAAGAGAATGGTGAAGAACAGGAGGAGTTTGAGGTAATCAGTCCCTCCTATCCCTCCTGTTCTTCACCATTCTCCTTTGTATGGACTGATGAAGCTACATGTTAGTTAGATACATATGTGTTGCAAACGTATCTAACTTATCAACTTGTCAGTTCTCTGAACCATTTATCAACAAGTTATATATTATATATTTACCCAGGTGTTGCACATTTAAATGGAAGTAGGAGAGACAACATGACCAACATATGTATTTTATATATAGTACGAGCCCACATGGACTTGCAACAAATTGGAACTGCACCAAAATTATCATATAGGAAGGTCAACTCCAGCAACATATATTTTCAGAATCGTCTCTTGTTATTACAAACGACAGTAGAAAACACAAATCGTTTTAATACATCAAAAATTCTGGCTGAGTCTTTATACGCCAACACACATCTCTGCTAATATACCCTGCCCACGCTTATGTGACCACCATCACCGCCGGTACTGCTGCTGCCCACGCTTATGTGACCACCATCACCGCCGGTACTGCTGCTGCCCATGCTTATGTGACCACCATCACCGCCGGTACTGCTGCTGCCCACGCTTATGTGACCACCATCACCGCCGGTACTTCTGCTGCCCACGCTTATGTGACCACCATCACCGCCGGTATGCTGCTGCCCATGCTTATGTGACCACCATCACCGCCGGTACTGCTGCTGCCCACGCTTATGTGACCACCATCACCGCCGGTACTGCTGCTGCCCACGCTTATGTGACCACCATCACCGCCGGTACTGCTGCTGCCCACGCTTGTGACCACCATCACCGCCGGTACTGCTGCTGCCCACGCTTATGTGACCACCATCACCGCCGGTACTGCTGCTGCCCTCGCTTATGTGACCACCATCACCGCCGGTACTGCTGCTGCCCACGCTTATGTGACCACCATCACCGCCGGTACTGCTGCTGCCCACGCTTATGTGACCACCATCACCGCCGGTACTGCTGCTGCCCACGCTTATGTGACCACCATCACCGCCGGTACTGCTGCTGCCCACGCTTATGTGACCACCATCACGCCGGTACTGCTGCTGCCCATGCTTATGTGACCACCATCACCGCCGGTACTGCTGCTGCCCACGCTTATGTGACCACCATCACCGCCGGTACTGCTGCTGCCCACGCTTATGTGACCACCATCACCGCCGGTACTGCTGCTGCCCACGCTTATGTGACCACCATCACCGCCGGTACTGCTGCTGCCCACGCTTATGTGACCACCATCACCGCCGGTACTGCTGCTGCCCACGCTTATGTGACCACCATCACCGCCGGTACTGCTGCTGCCCACGCTTGTGACCACCATCACCGCCGGTACTGCTGCTGCCCACGCTTATGTGACCACCATCACCGCCGGTACTGCTGCTGCCCTCGCTTATGTGACCACCATCACCGCCGGTACTGCTGCTGCCCACGCTTATGTGACCACCATCACCGCCGGTACTGCTGCTGCCCACGCTTATGTGACCACCATCACCGCCGGTACTGCTGCTGCCCACGCTTATGTGACCACCATCACCGCCGGTACTGCTGCTGCCCACGCTTATGTGACCACCATCACCGCCGGTACTGCTGCTGCCCACGCTTATGTGACCACCATCACCGCCGGTACTGCTGCTGCCCACGCTTATGTGACCACCATCACCGCCGGTACTGCTGCTGCCCATGCTTATGTGACCACCATCACCGCCGGTACTGCTGCTGCCCACGCTTATGTGACCACCATCACCGCCGGTACTGCTGCTGCCCACGCTTATGTGACCACCATCACCGCCTGTACTGCTGCTGCCCACGCTTATGTGACCACCATCACCGCCAGTACTGCTGCTGCTCACGCTTATGTGACCACCGTCACCGCCGGTACTGCTGCTGCCGCTGCTGCCGCTTCTGCCGCTGCTGCCGCTGCTGCCGCTGCTGCCGCTGCTGCCGCTGCTGCCGCTGCTGCCGCTGCTGCAGCTGCTGCCACTGCTACCGCTTCTGTCACTGCTGCCATTGCTGCCACTGCTTCCACTGCAACCGCTGCTGCCGCCGCTGCTGCCACTGCTACCGCTGCTGCCGCTGCTGCCACTTCTGCCACTGCTACCGCTGCTGCCGCCGCTGCTGCCGCTGCTGCCACTGCTTCTGTTGTTGCTGCTCCTACTGCTACCTCTGCCTCTTCCGCCGCCGACTCTGCCTCTCTGTATTAGATCGATACCAATGTGTTACCTGAACAATATCTGGAGAAGGTTTCAAGGGGTCAGCACCCCTGTGGTCAGGTTCCAGCTCTATACATAAGTGGTAAAGACTGAATTAAAATATGCAACATAATTTTCGAGTTCATTCAATAAATTTTATATAAATACATTGAAGAATATTCAGAAAAAGTTGACAGGGTCATTCCACTATAAAGAAAATCGTACAAACGATAACAGATAGAGAGCCTTGAACTTACATTCTCTTTAAAGGCATACAACACTGTACGACCCTTGTTTTGAATGTAATAATTTAAAGGCATAGAATATTACTGAGGTACGGAAATGGAAGACAGGTATAAGAAAGGAAGATATACACAGGGTGCTGAGGATGTCTGACCAAGAAAGAGCTCTAAAAGATAGAATAAAGGAGGATAAACATAGACTTGTAAATGCTATAGCGGAAACTGATTTAGCAAGAGATCTGAAGATGAGTGGAGCAGTCATCTACGTAGAAACCTTGAAGGTAGCTTTTAAACTAGATTAGAGGGATATACTGTGGGTGAGCTGTATCCAGTGAAAACCTGCACCACTTTCTCTCTGTGCTCGTGTATTGGAGTATGAGCAGCTGCACCTGCACCTGCAGTTGCAGCTGCACTTCAGGTGAAGGAGCAGCTGAAGAACGCTAGCAGGGATAACAGCTCCCAGGGAAAATATTAATTCTTGGAACATATAATTGGAGACCAGCCGCAATGAAGAAGAGACCATCCACGACAATATGGCCTGCCACAGCAAAAGGAAACTGGTGGAGAAGAAGGGTTTGAAAATGAAAATGAACAAGGTGCCAGGAACAGCCGATGAGATTACACTTTTCCTTGCTGTGTTACTTGATAAGAATGTCACAACGAAAGCCACCTGTCAAAGTAAGACGATTGTCTCGCTGGAGACTTGCAGATTACGAGCAAGGTTTGCCATTTGAATGATGTGTGTAGGAGGCAAAGGGTGTGCTTTCCTGGGACCAGAATGGAGGATATTATCAGCAGACTTGATAGTATAATGAAAGGTAAAGGGATAAACCCTTCTATTTGCTTTATTACTGGAAACATTGATGTCTACAAGCGTTATAGCATTGACCAGATTAACAAGTGTAGGTTAGTGACATATAATTAGGAAGATGGGAGGGATCCCTGTAATATGTGGCATATTGTTGAGAAGAGAAGTTGAAAATAAATGATTGTCCAGGGCTATTAGTATAAGATAAGATAAGATTTTCTACAGATTTTTAATTCCATAGGGTTAGCCTCCCAGGATAACCCAAGGAAATCAGTGCATCTTTGAGGACTATCTAACTTATTTCCATTGGAGTCCTCAATCTTGTCCCCCAGGCTGCGACCCACACCAGTCGACTAACAATTAGGTACCTATTTGCTGCTAGGTGAACATGACAACAGGAGTAAGGAAACACATCAAAATGTTTCTGCCCCACCAGGAATCGAACCCGGGCCCTCTGTGTGTGAAGCGAGAGCTTTAGCCACCAGGCCACTGGGGCACCAGCCACCAGGCCACCAGGGCACTAACCATCAGGCCACTGGGGCAAACACTATGAGGATTAGGGAGCATTGAAAAATACAGATTTTAGAGATGCAAGCTGTACTTTTCACGCATTATTTGAATGGCCACAACAAACTTCTGTGCAAAATTTTAGACCATTTCACACCCATTTATCCTGCAGCATCGAGATCGACTTTTCTTCAAATTATTTATACTTTATAGGTTGTCAGGATAATAATCAGGTGTATGGATTATATCATTTTTGGTTGGGAAGACTGTATGATCAAATGTACATGGTTATATCAATCATCAACTATTTCATTTTAAACTAATACAAGTTATGAGTGAAGTCTTTCTTGGTGCAAAACTTGGGCATCACTTCCCTGGAAAATATTCTTTGCCTGATACATCCATCTCTTGCCTTCTCTCCAGTCACTTCAGTGCAAGCTTCAGTCATCAATTTCATCCCTCTCTCAACAGCTTGAGTGTTGTTTGGCCACTTGGTCACCTCCAGTGGAGTCTTAATAATTTTCAGAACCTATTGATCTGATAGAGAAGCAATGAAAGGAGGCTCAGTTTTGAGTTCAGTTTTCCAGTCAGACAAGGAATGATAGTTTTTTGCTTGCCACTTTAATTTGGGAATCACTACTTTTCTTCAGTTGACAATAGGTGCCACATTGTCATTCTCTTCATCTTCACTGTCATCCTCATCATTACCAGGCAGGTCCGAGTTTACTCAGACCTGAACGCATGGTTTTTGTGCATGTCCTCCTACTCCCCCTGCACATCTGGGTTCCCATTCTCTATTTCTGACCAATCACAAGCCTTCCCTGAGTCGCTCCAGCTAAGTGGCGATGGCATCTCCTTGCTTCCCATTGGTCGAGAGAGCAAAATGTAAACACTTCTAGCTTGGCATCGCCCAGACTCATTTTTTTTCATCGAGTGCTCCTCATATACTCTTGCATTTCACCCTCTACAATGTCGGTAAGTACTGATTTGTGTGTCTAGTACATTAATGAATAGTTTAGCTATATTTTGATATATATATAAAGACGTTGTGAAGCATAATAAGAGTGCACCATGCAAATGAAAAAAGTGCAACAAAAGAGGTCCGAGTACACTTGGACCTGCCCGTTTAAGTGATCTATTTTCAAGTTTCAGTATATAAATATTTCCATAAAATTTGGTAGTGTATATATGAATTCAGTAGTGGTCTGGGTGTGTACAGAACGTTTTTATTGTCCTTCCAGATCAATCAGAAATTGTTCTGTGGTGAGCCCTCCAAGGATAAGTCGAAATTTGTCTGTGTTTGGGACGAAGGTGACTCAGATCAAGAGCCAGGTGACCTGGAATTTGTGGACTCTGATGATGAATACTTGCTACCAGGTGCAGAGGTGTCAACAGATGACAGTGTGAGGTTGGATAAACAGCTGGGTTGCTGGCTAGTACTAGGTAAGCTGCTTACATGCAAGTATTGCAGCAAAAAGAATAATCATGTCACATCCTCATTTTCCTGTGTCACATGCAAAGTAAATCTATGCATCGAGAAGGATAGAAATTGTTTCATAAAGTTTCATTGCAGAAATTAGTGATGAAAAATTATTGTTCTTTCTCAGGAAACTCAGGAATATTTCATTTGTAAGTTGTATCCCATTGCAATGTGTCATTGTTGATAAGTAGTTCCTATTTCTATTTTTTTTAATGCTTACAAAATGTTCAGAAACAAGTTCCATTTATGTTTTTTATATTGTCTACTTGCATAATAAAATTAAAAAATAGTTATTTGTTTTTTTTAACAATTGCAACCTTGCAACATTTTAAATTGCTATACCCTTAACGGGCAGGTCCGAGTTTACTCGGACTTCGCATATCTGCAATTGATCAACACGTAACTTTTATAACTCCATTTATATGGCCTCATTGACCTTACATCGAGCGGCTCTATTCCCTCATACGAAATCACTTTCAAATTCGCATTTTGGCTTGCCTTGCCCTCTGAAGGGCTTTAGCAAGTCCCCATCAGTAGCATCAGCAGAATCTTCTCCATCCTCATCAGAGCTCTATGTACTTTCTTCATTCTGCTGATTCTCTTCTCTAATTTTTCTTATCATTGAAACAGCTTTGTCTCTCACAGTCATGTCTTCATTAGCACACATGCCAAGAAGCAGCTGATCTGTGTGAGCAAAGTTGGAATTTCTTTGGACAGTCTTCTTTACTATCTTCTTTTCTTCATTACTCAGATGTCTCATAAATTGCAGTGACTGGAAAACGTTCTTCGGATCATGTGTGTAATAAGGGTACAGCTTGATGTGAAACCACATTTGAACACTGAAATTTAAAATCATAGTGATGACTCTTTTCAGCTCTTGACTGGGTCTTGATGTTGCCACATACAGCCTAAGGATCCTACTCCATAAAGTATTCCACCTTGACACACACAGCAAACTGGCTCAAGAGCAGCCAAGTCATCATCAACCACATCTGTGATCACTCCTTTGCAAATCCTATACAAGTATTTCTGGTCCCAGGACAGATTATCTGCCACCTCGTCATTCAGAGCAGGGAAATCAGTGAAACTGATTGGCTGGAAAGCAGCAACTGGCAGCTTAGACAGAGGATACTTGATTTGCTTGCCAATGGGACTTCTCCAATGCTCAGGGCCACTTGGCTTACGTCATAGTGGTAGAAAACGGCCCGGAATGGCAGCTCATTTCTATGAAGCTGACAGATGAAATAATGGACCAGATGACCAAGCATCATTTCAAGATGACAAATGGCTCCATTGTCAGCTTTGACATTTACATTGGTTCTGTCACAACCAACACACACAACAGGCTGCTGAATTAGTTTCTGTTCCACCAGAACTGTAAAGATAGTCTTGGCAATCTCCTTTCCATGGCCTGACTTGGGAGTCATATGAGTGAGATATTCATTGTCATGTCAACACAGCCAATTTTCATCTTCCTATCGCCTCTCTGGTTAAGGAGGAACTGTGCCTCATGTTAAGGAACTTTCACATCACAATTTTAGGCCGGGTGGTATCCATCACACTCCTTTATTCTGAACTCTACATCTTGACAGGAGGCAGCAGGACAGAAACAACTACATATATCAAATAACTCGTTCATTTTTTCCTGAAATGTAGCTTTTTGGGAGACATTTTTGTTCTTATTAAGTTCTGTTCCTCTACTGTACAGTTTTCTTAATCTTTCTTCAGTTTTCTGGCTGAGAATAGGAACAGTCTTTCTGTCTCCAGTTGACTTCTCCCATGTTTAAAAACAATCCTTTGCTACTATCTTGATAACCACTGAAACATCAGTAAACTTTCCTTCATCACCTTTATATCGCCAGCAATCCCTTAACAGATCACATTTGGATGGAAGTTTGTTCATTGGAAGAATACTGGCATGTCCAAATAATGCATGTTCTGTCGCTTTCCTCGTTGACATTGTAGCCATCTCAGTAGTGAAGTATATAAGTAATCAGAGTATCTGAAAAGAGACAATGTTAGTTAATGTTTATAAATACTGCACAAAATAGAGCGAAACACCAACGTCAAAGACCTGGGAGTGATTATGTCGGAGGATCTCACCTTCAAGGACCATAACATTGTATCAATCGCATCTGCTAGAAAAATGACAGGATGGATAATGAGAACCTTCAAAACTAGGGAGGCCAAGCCCATGATGACACTCTTCAGGTCACTTGTTCTATCTAGGCTGGAATATTGCTGCACTCTAACAGCACCTTTCAAGGCAGGTGAAATTGCCGACCTAGAAAATGTACAGAGAACTTTCACGGCGCGCATAACGGAGATAAAACACCTTAATTACTGGGAGCGCTTGAGGTTTCTAAACCTGTATTCCCTGGAACGCAGGAGGGAGAGATACATGATTATATTCACCTGGAAAATCCTAGAGGGACTAGTACCGAACTTGCACACGAAAATCACTCACTACGAAAGCAAAAGACTTGGCAGACGATGCACCATCCCCCCAATGAAAAGCAGGGGTGTCACTAGCACGTTAAGAGACCATACAATAAGTGTCAGGGGCCCGAGACTGTTCAACTGCCTCCCAGCACACATAAGGGGGATTACCAACAGACCCCTGGCAGTCTTCAAGCTGGCACTGGACAAGCACCTAAAGTCAGTTCCTGATCAGCCGGGCTGTGGCTCGTACGTTGGTTTGCGTGCAGCCAGCAGCAACAGCCTGGTTGATCAGGCGCTGATCCACCAGGAGGCCTGGTCACAGACCGGGCCGCGGGGGCGTTGACCCCCGAAACTCTCTCCAGGTAAACTCCAGGTAAACTCCAGTACATTGATACAGCACATAAAACACTGCACTGTGCTGCTCAGTACTACAAACATATTCCACAATTTCAATCGCAAGTGCTGTACGCTAAACCTCAACCAGTCAACTTCATATTTGGCATCGAATCTAAGATGTACATAAAGAGCAATGCCTGATGAGTGCAGTTTTGACCAAAATTTCAGTGCTCCCTAATGAGGATATTGCAGCCCCATTAGTTGACAACTGGGACCACTTCTATGGCCAAAATAAAATGAATGTTATAGATAGAGTTCATTTATCACGGGCAAGGGCAGCAGCTTTTGCTACTTGAATGGAGGGGGGCTGCTACTGATTTAAACTAGAAATATTGGTGTAGGTGTTCTGGGGAAAAAGAGTGGAATATGATACTATAAAAATTAGCAGTGTAATTTGTGAGGTTTATAATATGGTGGATTTTGACGCTTTGTTCGAGAAAACTTTAATGGTTGCAGACGAGCAAGAGTAAAGGAAACAAACAGAGTTTATCTGGGAAAACTTTTTCTAGGAACATGCAAAGTTGATTTTAGATGTGATATACCGACCACTGAACTTGAATAGGGACCAAGGGACACTTCTTTAGGAGGAAAGCATTCAAGTTTCAAGGAACGATTATGTAGTAATTCAAGGGGGATGGATTTTAACTTTATTTTAAATTGACTGGAATCCTTTGACTGGGAATGTAGAACTAAACGACTTACTGGAGGTAATCCAAGGCTGTTTTATGAAACAGTTTACAACAGAGCTAGATTTGGTACTGACAAATAAGGAGAATTTTGTTAATAATCCCAAGAAGGAATTGACGACCTCCTCAGCAGACTCCTGGAGATTCCTCATCTTTTGCTCATTCCTCCCCATCAACTTCCAGTTGTCACGACTGGTTTTCCCCTTGTTCAGAGGATAACCCTTGCATTCTTTTTTATGTCGTTGAGTCTCCTTTCTAGCTTCCTCTAGCTTTATTTTAACCTGAAGGAACAGTTACTCAAAGCTCATCCTTTGCATCTCAATAGGCCAAGTAAAGAGAGAAAACAAAGGAGGTCGTTGTTGGACGCAGGTCAAATCGCCACTGTGCTGGGTTTGAATAGGGCTTGCCTAGCATAGGTTATTAGTTTTAATAAAATTAATTTCTTAGATAAGTTTTATAAAAAGTTGAACATGAAGGCAAGAAGAGTTGGATTTAAGAAAGATTCACCAAGCATGGGCCAGTAGGAATGCTGCAGTGTTCCTTCACTCTTATGTACTTACGAGTAGGAAAGGTTGTGAGAAACAGAGCATAGCACGGCTCCTTAAATTGCATTTCATATGCAAATATGAAAGGTATACTTGAACACAAGAACATAAGAACATAAAAAAGAAGGAACACTGTACAGGCCTACTAACCCATGCGAAGCAGGTCCATGCCACCCCCCGGCCTAGAACAATGACCACCTAGTCAGGTCACTTCCACTCAAGGAAGGAGCACGGCACCAGACCTGATAGCCCAAGCTAGTCAGGTCCAACTCACACCCACCCACACCCACTCACGTATTTATCCAACCTATTTTTAAAACTATACAACGTCTTAACGTTGGAAATAAATGGTATAAAATACCGACACAATGGCAATATAAACACAAATGCAGTATAATGTGATCCTTTATTGACTACGTTTCGCCCACACAGTGGGCTTTTTCAAGTCACAAACAGAACTACCTGGGGTGGAAGGAACGCGAGTATTTATAGACCGGCTGAGGTAGGTGAAGAATGCTGCATCTGATGATGTACCGAGTTGGGTTGTAGAGTCTAAAAACTTGGGTAGCTTGGAAAGGTGACTGGACAAGTTTGTGAGCAGACCTTCTACAGTGTTCTTATGTGGGATAGCGATGAAGAAGTTTCTTGGCAAGTGGTTCAGCTATGTTATAGAAGCCACTATTCTGGTTGAAGTTGTCGGATATAGAAATAAGTGATGATTCCAGGATTCTTCGGTATTGAGTGTTGTCTTCTGTGGCGATAAGTCTTGAGTTTCTGTAGTTTATCAAGTGGTTGTGTGAATTACGGTGTTGTACGCAGGCATTCCTTGTGTCGTCAGACCTGCTTGCGTATTGGTGTTCTGAAATACGTGTTTGGAGGTCCCTTGATGTTTCGCCCACGTATAACTTGTTGCAGTCATTACAAGGGATTATGTATACCCCTGCAGAGGATGGAGGCTTGTCCTGCCTACTACTGGTGATGTCCTTGATGGTCGTGGTTGTGGAGGTAGATACTTGGAATGATGTTTTGGCAAAGATGTTGGAAACATGTTTGGCAATGGAGTTGGTGGGAAGGACTATGTATCTCTTCTCGGCAGTGTCTTCTCTGGGTGTGTTGAAGATGTTTAGTGCTCGCCGTCTGCAGTCTCTGATGAAGTGACGAGGATAGTGGAGTTTGAAAAATACCTGTTCAATTATAGTGCATTCTTCCTCAAGGAACTCGTTGCTGCAGATTCTGAGTGCACGCAGGAAGAAGCCTATAATTACACCACGTTTGGTTTTGGTGTCGTGGTGAGAGTAGAAGTGGAGAAGATCGTTTTGGTTGGTGGGTTTTCGATAGACTTTAAAACGAAGTTCGTGGTCAGCTTTGCAGAGTAGAACATCAAGGAAAGGAAGAGTGTTGTCGACCTCTTCTTCAAGTGTGAACTGGATTGAAGGCTCGACCTGGTTGAGCTTGTCTTGGAGAGCTTGAACGTTGAAGCGTTTAGGAGTTATGAGGAGAATGTCGTCAACATAACGGAGCCAGGTGACAGACGAAGGAATAATGGTGGAGAAACGTTCGGCTTCTAGATGTTCCATGTATAGGTTCGCTAGGACTGCACTGAGTGGCGAACCCATGGGTAGTCCAAAAGTCTGCTGAAAGAGGTGATTTTCAAAAGAGAAACACGTAAAGCCAACACATAGTTCAACCAGGTCGATGAAGTCGCTGGCTGGAATGGGAAGATCAAGTGAATCGTCAATTTTCTTGCGCAAGAGATCGATGGCTTGTTTAGTAGGTACTTTAGTGAATAGGGAAGTCACGTCAAGGCTGGAAAGTTTCTTGTTCCTGATGTTGATGTTGCGAATGCGATTGAGAAGATCACCTGAGTGTTTGAGATGTGCTGGACTGATAGTGCCCAAGAGTTTCGAGAGGTGTTTGGCGAGAATTCCTGAGAGCTTGTGGGGAGCACTGCCTATTCCCGAGGATATGGGCCTCAGTGGGATACCAGGCTTGTGAGTCTTTGGCAGGCCGTACATTCTGGCAGGCCTGGGGTTGCTGGGCATGGTGTGCAGAAGTTTCTTCCCTTGTTCTGAGCTCCTCAGAATGCGGCGAGTCCTTTGAAGAAAAGTTTTAGTAAGGTTGTCCACTTGGTTAGTTGTGAGAGGTTTGTAGGTATCTGTGTAGGTTTGTAGGTACGGCCTGCCAAAGACTCACAAGCCTGGTATCCCACTGAGGCCCATATCCTCGGGAATAGGCAGTGCTCCCCACAAGCTCTCAGGAATTCTCGCCAAACACCTCTCGAAACTCTTGGGCACTATCAGTCCAGCACATCTCAAACACTCAGGTGATCTTCTCAATCGCATTCGCAACATCAACATCAGGAACAAGAAACTTTCCAGCCTTGACGTGACTTCCCTATTCACTAAAGTACCTACTAAACAAGCCATCGATCTCTTGCGCAAGAAAATTGACGATTCACTTGATCTTCCCATTCCAGCCAGCGACTTCATCGACCTGGTTGAACTATGTGTTGGCTTTACGTGTTTCTCTTTTGAAAATCACCTCTTTCAGCAGACTTTTGGACTACCCATGGGTTCGCCACTCAGTGCAGTCCTAGCGAACCTATACATGGAACATCTAGAAGCCGAACGTTTCTCCACCATTATTCCTTCGTCTGTCACCTGGCTCCGTTATGTTGACGACATTCTCCTCATAACTCCTAAACGCTTCAACGTTCAAGCTCTCCAAGACAAGCTCAACCAGGTCGAGCCTTCAATCCAGTTCACACTTGAAGAAGAGGTCGACAACACTCTTCCTTTCCTTGATGTTCTACTCTGCAAAGCTGACCACGAACTTCGTTTTAAAGTCTATCGAAAACCCACCAACCAAAACGATCTTCTCCACTTCTACTCTCACCACGACACCAAAACCAAACGTGGTGTAATTATAGGCTTCTTCCTGCGTGCACTCAGAATCTGCAGCAACGAGTTCCTTGAGGAAGAATGCACTATAATTGAACAGGTATTTTTCAAACTCCACTATCCTCGTCACTTCATCAGAGACTGCAGACGGCGAGCACTAAACATCTTCAACACACCCAGAGAAGACACTGCCGAGAAGAGATACATAGTCCTTCCCACCAACTCCATTGCCAAACATGTTTCCAACATCTTTGCCAAAACATCATTCCAAGTATCTACCTCCACAACCACGACCATCAAGGACATCACCAGTAGTAGGCAGGACAAGCCTCCATCCTCTGCAGGGGTATACATAATCCCTTGTAATGACTGCAACAAGTTATACGTGGCGCGAAACATCAAGGGACCTCCAAACACGTATTTCAGAACACCAATACGCAAGCAGGTCTGACGACACAAGGAATGCCTGCGTACAACACCGTAATTCACACAACCACTTGATAAACTACAGAAACTCAAGACTTATCGCCACAGAAGACAACACTCAATACCGAAGAATCCTGGAATCATCACTTATTTCTATATCCGACAACTTCAACCAGAATAGTGGCTTCTATAACATAGCTGAACCACTTGCCAAGAAACTTCTTCATCGCTATCCCACATAAGAACACTGTAGAAGGTCTGCTCACAAACTTGTCCAGTCACCTTTCCAAGCTACCCAAGTTTTTAGACTCTACAACCCAACTCGGTACATCATCAGATGCAGCATTCTTCACCTGACCTCAGCCGGTCTATAAATACTCGCGTTCCTTCCACCCCAGGTAGTTCTGTTTGTGACTTGAAAAAGCCCACTGTGTGGGCGAAACGTAGTCAATAAAGGATCACATTATACTGCATTTGTGTTTATATTGCCAACGTCTTAACGTCTATAACGGTACTCGGGAGTTTGTTCCACTCATCCACAACTCTATTACCGAACCAGTGCTTTCCTATATCCTTCCTGAATCTGAACTTTTCCAACTTGAAGCCATTGCTGCGAGTCCTGTCTTGGCTGCATATTTTCAGCACGCTGTTTACATCCCCTTTATTTATTCCCGTTTTCCAGTTATACACCTCAATCATATCCCCCTAATTCTACGCCTTTCTGGAGAGTGCAGAATCAGGGCCCTCAGTTTATCCTCATAGGGAAGATTTCTGATACATGGGATCATCTTTGTCATCCTCCTCTGTACGTTTTCCATGCCATTTATATCTATTCTGTAATACGGTGACCAGAACTGAGCAGCATAGTCTAAATGAGGCCTAACCAAGGGTATACAGAGTTGAAGAACAACCTGAGGACTTCTATTATTTATACTTCTAGACATGAAGCCAATAATTCTGTTAGCTTTATTGCGAACACTAATGTACTGTTGTCTTGGTTTTAGATTACTGCTAACCAGAATTCCTACATCCTTCTCGCAATCAGTAGTATTAAGATCTACATTATTTAGTTTATATGTGGCATGGTTATTTTCCTGTCCAACATAGAGAACTTTGCATTTGTCTATATTAAACTGCATCTGCCACCTCTCCGACCATCACATCAGTCTATTCAAATCATCCTGGAGTGCTCTAGTGTCCTCATTAGAATGAATTGGACGGCCTACTTTGGTGTCATCAGGAAATTTGCTTATGTCGCTATTTATTCCCTCATCTATGTCTATCTAGGCTGGAATATTGCTGCACTCTAACAGCACCTTTCAAGGCAGGTGAAATTGCCGACCTAGAAAATGTACAGAGAACTTTCACGGCGCGCATAACGGAGATAAAACACCTCAATTACTGGGAGCGCTTGAGGTTTCTAAACCTGTATTCCCTGGAACGCAGGAGGGAGAGATACATGATTATATACACCTGGAAAATCCTAGAGGGACTAGTACCGAACTTGCACACGAAAATCACTCACTACGAAAGCAAAAGACTTGGCAGACGATGCACCATCCCCCCAATGAAAAGCAGGGGTGTCACTAGCACGTTAAGAGACCATACAATAAGTGTCAGGGGACCGAGACTGTTCAACTGCCTCCCAGCACACATAAGGGGGATTACCAACAGACCCCTGGCAGTCTTCAAGCTGGCACTGGACAAGCACCTAAAGGCAGTTCCTGATCAGCCGGGCTGTGGCTCGTACGTTGGTTTGCGTGCAGCCAGCAGCAACAGCCTGGTTGATCAGGCGCTGATCCACCAGGAGGCCTGGTCACAGACCGGGCCGCGGGGGGGTTGACCCCCGAAACACTCTCCAGGTACTCCAGGTATATGTAAATTGGGAACAATAACGGGCCCAACACTGGCCCCTGAGGAACACCGCTTGTGACGTGCCCCCATTCTGATTTTTCCCCATTTATGCAAACTCTTTGTTGCCTATTTGTCATCCATGCCTCTACCCAGGAAAAAATTTCTCCTCCTATTCTGTGTGCCTTAATTAAGTTTCCTCAATAGCCTCTGATGTGGAACTCTATCGAAAGCTTTACTGAAGTCCATATACACAATATCATATTCATTACCATGATCTACCTCTTCAAACACCTTAGTGAAAAATGTTAGTAAATTCGTAAGACAGGAACACCCCTTTGTAAAACCGTGTTGAGATTCATTAATCAATCTGTGCCTATCAAGATGGCTACGAATTGCTTCGGCAATTATTGTTTCCTTTACTTTTCCCACTATGGAGGTAAGGCTTATTGTCTATAGTTCGAAGCCAAGGACCTGTCACCTGCCTTGTAAATAAGTATTACATTTGCCATTTTCCACTTATCAGCCAATATGCCAGTTTGTAGTGATATGTTAAAAGGATTAGCAAAAGGTATGCTAAGTTCCTCTTTACATTCCTTGACCACCCTTGCAAACAGTTCATCAGGGCCTGGGGATTTGTTAGGTTTAAGTTTCTCTATTTGTCTGAGGACCATGTTACTAGTTACCGCAATCGTGCATAGTTTATTATCGTCCTGTTCTACATAATCTATTATTTCAGAAATATCGCTAGTATTTTCCTGGGTGAAAACTGAGAGGAAGTAAGTATTGAGAATTTCACATATATCCTTATCACTGTCAGTGATCTGACCAGAGTTACTCTTAAGTGGGCCAATCTTGTCCGTAATCTTACTTCTGTATATCTGAAAGAACCCTTTTGGGATAATCTTTGAATCCCTTGCGACCTTAGCTTCATAATCCCTTTTCGCTTTTCTTATTCCTTTATTTCTCTCTTTAACTGAATATATTGATTTCTTAACTGCCCATCCCTTCTTTTGATACGCCTATATATGCCTCTCTTTTGACCAATGAGATGTTTTAATCTATTGTTCATCTATTTGGGATCATTTTTGTTAGATCTAATTTCTCTTTTCGGAACAAAAGTTGTCTGGGCAGCTAGAACTATGCTCTGACAAACGTCATATTGGCAACCAAGATCACCTACCTGACCCATAGCCTGGACATCCCAATTTAGCCCACCCAGGTAATTTCTCAGTCCCATGAAGTCGGCCAAGCGAAAATCTGGGACAGATTTTTGATTGCAGTTATCTGGGTAATTCCATGATATATTGAAACTAAGTGATTTGTGATCACTCTCCCCAAGCTCATCATTAACCTCAAGATTATTAATTAGTGACTTTTTGCTGGCAAGAACTAAGAAAATCACTAGACTCAAGATTTCCTGTCATATTGTTCCAATCAATTTGTCTGAAGTTAAAATCTCCCATTATCACAACATTTTCATATCTAGATGCCTTGTGAATTTCGTTCCATAACAGCTTACTGCACTCCCTATCAAAGTTTGGGGGCCTATAAATCACACCCAAAATTAATTTGTCATGACCCCCGAGAAACTGTAGCCAAACAGATTCTGTGTTCGATGTTTCTATTCTCATGTCATGCCTAAGACAACAATTTAAATTTTCTCTGCATACATCGCCACTCCACCACCCTTCTTGTTTATAACCCTGTATGTTGCATTCAGAAGGCATTTCTTTATCTTTCAGGTTGAACCAGGTCTCTGTTATACCAATAATATCTATATTACCTACACTTGCAAGTAATTTTAGCTCATCTATCTTATTTCTTAGACTCGTACTATTTGTATAGTAAACCTTAAGGGAGCTAGTCACTCGTTGCCCTCTACTATCTCTCTTCGTTTGTTGATCAATTGATTTGCCATTACTAGCAACTTTATTTTGAATATTGTCTTTTAAACATATCCCTGAGGTATCCCGGTAATAACTGCTGTTTTTAACTCTAATACTGCAGCCTGATTGTTTCCCACAAACACCCATACTCCTATAATCTATCAGTTTAAATTCCTAGACAAGTCACCAATTTCCCTCTCTCAATGGAACTGACTAATGTAACCACTACAGCCCCAGAGAGATGAACCCCATCCCTTGCATACATATCACGTTTGCCAAAGAATAGGTCCCAGTTATCAATGAATGGGATTGCAAGTTCCTTGCAGTACCTGTCTAGCCAGTAATTTATACCAATTGCCCTAGACATCCATTCATTGCCCACTCCCTTTCTAGGCAAGATGCTACACATGACTGGGATCCCTCCCTTAGACCTAACTACCTCTATGGCTGACCTGTACTTATCCAGCAGCTCCTGTCTCCTGCCCTTCCCAATGTCATTACCCCCAGCACTAAGGCTTGCTCCCATTACCTGACGTAATATTATCCAACCTGCTCATTATGTCACCAACACCAGCTCCAAGAAGGAACACCCTCTGTCTGACCTTTCTGTCTCTTACAAAAAGCACGATCCACATATCTTACCTGAGAATCTCCTACTATTAATATATTCTTACCTTGATTAGCAGGGGAATCAGTGGCACCTTCAACCTCACTAATCAGTGAAGTGCACTAGTCCTGGAGAACAGAGAATCGATTTTCTACCTTCACATCTTCTCTGTTAACCCTCCTTATCTTCCTTCTTCCTGAACTGTGAACCACTTGCCACTTAAAGCGGCTGCCACTATCACTGGTAGTGACCATTTCCTCCTTACCAGCTAAATCCTTCTCAAACTCACTCCCAAACTCATCTAGGCGATGCTTCAGCCTCCTATTTTCCTCCTGAAGAAGTATAACCTTCTTCTTCAACACTTTAACCTGAGATTATAAAACACTACAACAAGCCGTGGTGCTTGGTAACACCCCACACTAACTCCCAGAGCTTAGGACAGGTATGACCGCAGGTGACCAATGGCCTCACGTTATAGTGAACACTAATGCACTGTCGTCTTCGTTTCAGATTATTGCTAACCAGAACTCCTAAATCCTTTTCGCAATCAGTAGTATTAAGATCTACACTATTCAGTTTGTAAGTGGCATGGTGATTGTCCTGTACAACATTTAGCACTTTGCATTTTTCTATATTAAACTCCGACCACTGCATCAGTCTATTCAAATCATCCTGGAGTGCTCTAATGTCCTCAATAGGATGGCCTCAATTGGATGGCCTATTTTGGTGTCATCAGCAAATTTGTTTAGGGCCCTATTTATTCCCTCATCTATATCGTTCATATAAATTGTTAACAACAAGGTGCCCAACACTGACCCCTGAGGAACACCGCTTGTGACGTGCCCCCATTCTGATTTCTCCACATTTATGCAAACTCTTTACTGCCTGTTTGTCGACCATGCCTCTACCCAGGAAAAAATTTCTCCTATTCCCTCTGCCTTACGTTTCCTCCAAAGTCTCTGATATGGAACTCTATCGAAAGCCTTACTGAAGTCCATATACACAATATAATATTCATCACCATGATCTACCTTCTCAAACACCTTAGCGAAAAAAAGTTAGTAAATTCGTAAGACAGGAACGCCCCTCAGTAAAACCGGGTTGAGATTCATTTATCAATTTATGCCTGTCAAGATGACAATTACTGATTCCATAAATTTTCCCACTATGGAGGTAAGGCTTATTGGTCTATAGTTCGAAGCTAAGGGCCTGTCACCTGCCTTGTAAATAGGTATTACATTTGCGATTTTACACTTATCAGGCACTATGCCAATTTGTAGTGATATGTTGAAAAGATTAGCCAAAGGTTTGCAAAGTTCCTCTTTACATTACTTTAAAACCTTTGCAAACAATTCATCAGGATCTGGGGATTTGTTAGGTTTTAATTTCTCTATTTGTCTGAGGACCATGTCATTAGTTACTGCAATCGTGCATAGTTTATTATCATTCTAGTCTACATAATTTATTATTTCTGGAATTTCGCTAGTATCTTCCTGAGTAAAGACTAAGAAGAAGTAAGAATTGAAAATTTCACATATTTCCTTATCACTGTCAGTGATCTGATCTGAGCTACTCTTAAGTGGGCCTATCTTGTCTCTAATCTTACTTCTGTATACCTGAAAGAACCCTTTTGGGTTAGTCTTCGAATCCCTTGCGACCTTAGCATCATAATCCCTTTTTGCTTTTCTTATTCCTTTTTTTATTTCTCTCTTTAACTTAATATACTGATTTCTTAACTGCCCTTCCCCTCTTTTAACACGCCTATTTATGCCTCTCTTTTGACCTATGAGATGTTTTAATCTATTGTTCATCCATTTGGGATCATTACTGTTAGATCTAATTTCCCTACTCGGAACAAAAGTTGATTGAGCAGCTAGAACTATGCTCTGAAAAACGTCATATTGGCAACCAACACCAACTACCTGACCCATAGTCAGATCATCCCAATTTAGCCCACCGAGGTAATTTTTCAGTCCCAGGAAATCAGCCAATCGAAAGTCTGGGACAGAGACTTGATTATAGTTTACTGGGTAATTCCTTGATGTACTGAAACTAAGTGATTGCTTTGGTTACTGTTGTAACTGTTCTTGTTGTTGATGATGATGATGCAGCTCTTGTTGCTCCTGCTACTCTCATTGTAAATATTTAATTGCCATATCTGATAGCAATGGTTTAACATGGTTTATCTTATTTTTTAAATGAGAGTTATAAAAAATGGATACTAGGGAGTTGGGAAAGGTGAGTTGGGAAAGGTGAGTGTTTAAAAAATAATGAATTTGATAACAAAGTGCGAGGTATCACAGTTGTTTTTTGCTGATCACACAGTTGTTTTGAGAAATTATGAAGAGAAGCTACAAAGGTTGATGGATGAATTTTGGAAAGTATGCAAAAGAAAGAAATTAGAAGTAAATGTACAAAGGTGGAAGGTCACGAGAGTAACAAAACGTATTAACAGTGAAAGACTGAATATCAGACAGTAGGGAGTGAGAGAAGAGGAGAATATATCCAGATATTTAAAAGTGGCAGATGGGTTTATGAAAGTTAAAATGAGCCATAGAGTAGACAAGGAAGGGGATGGAAGGCATCTGTTAAAAAAAAAGACTACCTACTGAGGCAAGAGGGGGAAACATACCAGAGTCATAAAAACAGCTCCAACACGTATATGGGTATAAAGCATGGACCGTAAACATTGCAACAAGACGTATGAGGCAGTGGAGATGTCATGTTTGAAAGTAATGTGTGATATGAATATTATGTATCGAATTTGAAGCGTATAAACTAGATCCATTTCGGTCGCTCCGCTATTCTTGGAAGGTTTCCCAGCATTCCCCAATCCCAGGAATTTGTGCCATAATGCAGGCTATTGGAAGAGTGCAGTTAAATATTAGAATTAACATTTGACGGGAATCACAAGAGGCATTCGTAAGTCGGGACATGGAAATCAATATCCACATAACTTCAATAAAAACTGTAAATTTTGACATGAGGTCGAAGTCTAATTCAAACCTTTCAGAGTCCAATATCCTAAAATTCACAAGCACATTAAGCTTAAAGCAGCTCAAAATTACACTAGCACGTTATGAGCATAGAAGACTTGAAGCTAATCAGATGCGATATTCAGAAATTAACACATGAAAAGCAGTGTTTAAATTTTTCTGACCTCTTTCAAAAAAGCAAACTTAGACCTACGCAGGCTACAAATAGGTTAGGTTTGGTTAGGTAAGGTTCGCCAGGAAACAGGACAAGTATTTCCTGACGAGAGTCTTAGTCATATGATGACCCACAGCTGGATTATAACCATTAGGTTAAAATCAATATAAACCTTTCTATAAGGCTGACCAGCTTTTTAAAATGTAAGTTTTGTGAAAGTAATTTTATGCAAACTTTACATAAGTTTCACGAAAGTAATTTTTTGGAAGCCTAGTGCACTTAAAATATGCAGGCTTAAGAATGATCTTGAGGACACACACATGTTATAGACACATATTTATGGATATTAAGTTCATTTAGCTTAAGATAACGAAATATAGTCAAACTGCGACTTATTTCTGATCAGATGAGACATTCTCCAGTTTCACAAAAATCAGTTTAATTAATAAAAATTGCCCATGATGACTTACACAACCTAAGAACAAGAGATTGTTTCCCGTGAAGTAAACACATTAGCACTAAAACTTTAAAGTTGACCAGAAGATGCACTTTTAAGTTACTGTACAGAATGCAACAAAATTTATGCCTACACAGACTAAGCCCATGAAACCATTGAAGCTCGGTACCGCTTACAATTGTTATATTTTAGTCAGAGGAAAGCTGTAAACCCGTAGGGGTCATATAGCGCCTGTCGAATGAGAGGCAATCGAATTCGATTCAAGCAAGGGCAAAGTAAGTCCAGTTCCTTGGATCAAGAGCCTCTCACCAGCATCAAGGGGAAAGTGCTGTAAGGTAAAATAATAAAGTTTTGTGGTTCAAAGTGGCAAAATGGCCGCTCAGAGAAACCTTTCTCCAGTAATCTAAAGGTAACAAAAATAGCTCACCCACGCATGCAGAGTCCCATGAAACTTGCTCAAGATACATTACACACGCGTACAAATTTTAAAGCCACTCAGATAATGCGCCCTCAAGTAATAAACGAAAGTTTTTGATGAAGCTAAGGAAAATGTTGAAAAAATCTTCCAAAATACAAAAGTCTACCCTCGTTAAACTTAAAATCACCATAAATCCCCGTATATTTTTTTTCCAGTTTGCTTTTCACATTTACATTCTCTTTAAAATTTTCTACATTCTTGCAAAAAAAAAATTATTTTATTTTGATTTTCTGAAAAACCCAATTTGATAAAATTGGTTAAAATTGGTAAATTGGCGCCAACACTGCTGAAAATTTATACAAAAATGTTTCTTCTTAATATAAACCAGAATTTAGAGGTTGAAACTGATCAGAAACTTTCATTAGTTATTACATTGGTAATATATTTTTAAACAAAATTTTCAAATTGAAATTTACACAGCTCAAAGTAAGCTTCAAGCTGCGTTTTAAAAGAGCCCACCAATGGTAAAAATTTGAAGCCGATCAGGAAAGGCATTCTAAAATAATTTATCTAATTCCAACGATTCCAGATTTGTTAACCTATTTAGTCCTATTCAGAATAAACTTACGGGTTATCATCCTTACAGAATGCATCGTCAACATAATTTTTGAATCCAGTTAGAAAATGCATTCGTTAATTAGTGAAAAAATTCATATCTCTATTTATTCAGCAAACATGACAAATTGAGACTTATGTCACCCAGAGGCAGCGGAGTTTTGTGTTTAGGAAACCACACCAGTGGTGATAGTTTGATGCCGATCAGATGACTTATTCTCCAGTTATGGCACGTAGTTCAACGGTTCCAAGTTTTACTGTTTTATCACGTCAGCAAGTTTGTCTGGTACTATCCTGGTACTATCCTGGTACTATCCTGGTACTATCGTGGTACTATGATGCATCAGTCACAAAATACTGAAGCTATTTAGAAGAGGTAAAGTGAAATTTATTTAATATAATTGAACGGGAATAAAAAAAATTCACACCATTGTACACTAAATTTCTCACTATTTTTTTGGCTTTTTTTTGAAAGTTTAAAGCTACGCCACTTAAGATTTTGGAAATTGTTTGAACCATTCATGAAAACTGGTTAGTCGGACCTGAGTCCTGGAGGTGTACAGTTCCAGAACTCTGAAGGAAGGGTGGGGATATGGCAGTTAGGTTAGGTCATCCGAGATGTCATATCTGCTCGCTTCTTGAAAGACAGTTATTGAATGAGCGATGGCCAGTGTTTCCTGTTTTGGGGATAATCCTTGCTCAGTGGGAGACAGCCGGTGCTAAAAGTTAATGGCTGACATTGCAAGTTATCACGCAAGACGTGGGTCCAGATGCTGCTTGTCAAGACACTGCATATTAAGACCCCATGGGTCAAAATCCCGCGTGTCAAGACTCCGCATGTCAAGACTCCATGTGTCAAGACGCAGCGTGACAAGGCGCTGCATGTCACTATTCAGCTTGTAAAGACGCCGGGTTTCAAGAAGCTGCGTGTCACCATTTCGCTTGTCGAGACTTCGTTTCATAACTCCCAGATCAGTGACACTCGTTTGTCTGGCGAGAGCTGTAACGTAGTAGCACAGTATAAGCGGATCAGTGGGACTTCAGGCTGGATTCTTGGTAATGTTTGGTATAAAGATCACTCCAATCATCTCCCTTGTCTTCACACAACCTGTCCTCCAAGCAGAATGGCGTTTCCTCACGCATTAAGATTCAACTAATCTTTGCCTGATATAAGAATCTACAAAAAAAAAAAAATTATTCTTGTTAAAGTCGCAAATTACGTACACCCTGGAGAGACAGTTTTAGATGAGGTTAATCTGTACTGGACAGTTATTCTATTCTAGGATAGATTAGGCTAGGATAACGTAAATTCACCTTTTTTCTTTAGGATATCGACTATGTCCCACTGAGGTAAGGTGACCCGGAAATGAAGAAACACTTTCATCATTCACTCCATCGCTGTCTCACCAATACTACAATTCAAAAACTGCAACATATTTCCACCCCTTCTTCAGAGTGCAGGCACAGTATTTCCCACCTCCTGGACTAAAGTCCGGCTAACTGGTTTCCCTAACTCCATGAATGTTGCTTTGATCACACTCCAACAGCACGTCAAGTCATAAAAACTATTTGCCCCCACTCTCTCGTATCTAATATGCTCATGCACTACGTTTGCTGGATGTCTAAGCCCTTCACACACAAAACTTTCTTTATTGCCATACTTCCAACTACTTCTACCCTGCCCATCTTCCACTACAGATTTATATGCCCTCCAAATGTCTGACCCACTTCAACAAACCCTCTTCAGTTCTTTGAATAATAATTTGAATAACCCCACACCTCCTAATCTCTAAGGTATGTATCCTGTACATAATATTCACACCATACATTGCCCTCAAACACGACATCTTCACTGCCTCCAGCCTTCTCCTTGTTGCAACATTCACCACCCATCTATTCTCATACATTCTCCTCTTTGCTTCCATGGATAACGTTCTTTGTCTCCACAGACTCCTCAGTGAACCACTCACCTTTTTGAAATCATCATTTCTATGGTTCACCTCGTCCTTCTTAGAAACATCTATTGACAAGTCCACTTCCATATTTCTGAACACATTCTCTTTCTCCATGTTAGATGTTGAGGTGAGATTTGGACAGCTTTGGAAGGTCTTCGTAGATCCTTGATAAAGCCATCTTCTGTATGTTCTCTCTCTCTATATATAGAGAGCTGTTGAGCTACAAAGTAAAAAAAAAAACGTATTGAGTAAGCACTCAAAGATGTAGCGTGACCTGCCCCATACCACAGACCAAAAGAAGTGACTTTCGTCAAAGCAATGTTTGTGTGGATTGATAAAGAGGAAATTATCTTAAAGGTGTTGGGGAGGTAACAATGGTAGTGGTTGTAGTAGTATAAGTAGTAGTAATAGATGTAGTAGTAGGAGTAGTAGCAGTAGAAGTAGTAGTAGCAGCAGTTATAGTAGTAGTAGTAGCAGTTATAGTAGTAGTAGTAGCAGTTATAGTAGTAGTAGTAGCAGTTATAGTAGTAGTAGTAGCAGCAGAAGCAGCAGCAGCAGCAGCAGCAGCCTTTGGATAAACTCCCCCAAAGATAAATTGCACAATTACATTGTTTTACATACGAGTAACAAGGACAAACATAAACATGAGCTACGGTTGAACACGCAGCTAATAGTAAGGCACACCTAAACTGCTGCTATTTTTAAACGTCCTAAACACACACACACACACACACACACACACACACAACACACACACACACACACACACACACACACACACACACCACACACACACACACACAGCACCACCACACACACACACACACACATGCACACACACACACACACACACACACACACACACACACACACACACACACACACACACACACACACACACACACACACACACACACACAGTCCGAACCAGGATTCTGCAAGAGAAAGCACGACTGAGGGACAAACAGGGTACCAGAGAGACTCATTGGAGAAACAGAAGAAGGCTACATGAAAGAGAGGGTCAAGACGCAATGAGGAAGGGCAAAAACACCTGCAGGATCCCACACTGAAAGCAACACACCGCGAATCCCACCCCAAAGACCCAACCGCAAATCCCAACAGCTACCTGAGCCAATCACAAACCCACCCCACAGCTGTCCACAAGCCATATTCATGACTCCCACCCCCATCATCACAAACCCCACCTACACCACAGCCCCCATAGGCCCCCACCAAGGCTCCCGCTCCCCCAACCCCAATATTCTTGCAGGACCACAGTGATAGAAAAGAAGCTGAAAGTTTGGTACACAAAAGCGGAGAGAATAACGAATAAACATGAGGATTGGCACGAAAGAATCAGTGAGAAATCCCCAGACATCATAGCAGTCACAGAAACAAAACTCGCTGAGACAATAACAGATACAATCTTCCCACTGGGATATCAGATCCTGAGAAAAGATAGAAGGAGTAGAGGGGAAGGAGGAGTTGCACTGCTCATAAAAAAAACGATGGGGATTTGAGGAAATGGAAGGCATGGACATGATTGGAGAAAGAGACTACATAGTAGGTACAATTCAGTCTGGAGAACATAAAGTAGTTATTGGAGTGACGTATAACCCACCACAGAACTGCAGGAGGCCAAGAGAGGAGTACGAAGAAAACAACAGGGCGATGGCGAACACACTGGCTGAGGTGGCAAGAAGAGTTCACTCGAGCAAAGCAAAGTTACTGGTAATGGGCGATTTCAACCATAGGGATATCGACTGGGTAAACCTGGAGCCACATGGGGGTCCCGAAACACGGAGAGCCAAGAAGATGGATGTGGTACTTGAAAACCTCATGCATCAACATGTCAGGGACACTACCAGAGAGAGAGGGGAGGATGAGCCAGCAAGACTGGATCTTTTGTTCACCCTGAGCAGTTCAGATATTGAGGACATCACTTACGAGAGGCCCCTTGGAGCTAGCGATCACGTGGTTCTGAGTTTTGATTATATAGTAGAGTTACAAGTGGAGAAGGTAGCAGGAATTGAATGGGAAAAGCCAAACTACAAAAGGGGGGACTACACAGGTATGAGGAACTTCCTGCAGGAGGTTCAGTGGGACAGAGACCTGGTAGGAAAATCAGTAAACGAGATGATGGAATATGTAGCAACAAAGTGCAAGGAGGCAGAGGAAAGGTTTGTTCCCAAGGGAAACAGGAATAATAGGAAGACCAAAGTGAGACCTTGGGTTACCCCAAGGTTTAGGGAGGCAAAAACTAAGTGCACCAGAGAATAGAAAAGGTACAGGAGGCAAAGGACCCAGGAAAATAAGGAGATTAGTAGAAGAGCCAGAAACGAGTACGCACAGATAAGGAGGGAGGCCCAGCAACAGTACAAAAACGACATAGCATCGAAAGTCAAATCTGACCCGAAACTGCTGTATAGCCACATTAGGAGGAAGACAACAGTCAAAGACCAGGTGATAAGGCTGAGGAAAGAAGGTGGAGAACTCACAAGAAAGGATCAAGAGGTATGTGAGGAGCTCAACATGAGATTTAAGGAAGTATTTACAGTGGAGACAGGAAGGCCTCTCGGGGGACAGACCAGATGGAACACCAGCAAGGAATATACCAACAAGTGTTGGATGACATACATACAGATGAGGAGGAGGTGAAGAAACTGCTAAGGGACATCGATACCTCAAAGGCAATGGGACCGGACAACATCTCCCCGTGGGTCCTTAGAGAGGGAGCGGATATGTTGTGTGTGCCACTTACCACAATCTTCAACACGTCCCTGGAAACTGGGCAACTACCTGAGGTATGGAAGACGGCAAATGTAGTTCCCATTTTAAAAAAAGGAGGCAGAAAAGAGGCACTAAACTATAGACCTGTGTCACTGACGTGTATAGTATGCAAAGTTATGGAGAAGATTATTAGGAGAAGAGTGGTGGAGCACCTGGAAAGAACAAAAGTATAAACGCCAACCAGCATGGATTCATGGAAGGCAAATCCTGTGTCACAAACCTTCTTGAGTTTTATGACAAGGTAACAGAAGTAAGACACGAGTGAGAGGGGTGGGTTGATTGCATTTTCCTGTACTGCAGGAAGGCCTTTGGCACAGTTCCTCACAAGAGATTAGTGCAGAAGCTGGAGGATCAGGCGCATATAACAGTGAGGGCACTGCGATGGATCAGGGAATACTTGACAGGGAGGCAACAACGAGTCATGGTACGTGAAGAGGTATCACAGTGGGCGCCTGTGACGAGCGGGGTCCCACAGGGGTCAGTTCTAGGACCAGTGCTATTTTTGATATATGCGAACGACATGATGGAAGGAATAGACTCAAAAGTGTCAATATTTGCAGATGATGTGAAGCTGATGAGAAGAATTAAATCGGATGAGGATGAGGCAGGACTGCAAAGAGACCTGGACAGGCTGAGCACGAGATCCAGAAACTAGCTTCTCGAATTCAACCCTGCCAAATGCAGTCATGAAGATAGGGGAAGGGCACAGAAAACCGCAGACAGAGTATAGGCTAGGTGGACAAAGACTACAGACCTAACTCAGGGAGAAAGATCTTGGGGTGACCATAACACCGAGCACGTCACCGGAGGCACACATCAACCAAATAACTGCTGCAGCATACGGGCGCATTGCAATCCTGAGAATAGCGTTCCGATACCTTAATAAGAAATCGTTCAAGACACTGTACACTGTGTATGTTAGGCCCACACTGGAGTATGCAGCACCAGTCTGGTACCCACACCTGGTCAAGCATGTCAAGAAGTTAGAGAAAGTACAAAGGTTTGCAACAAGGCTAGTTCCAGAACTCAGGGGATTGTCGTACTAGGAAAGATTGAGGGAAATCGGACTGACGACACTGGAGGACAGAAGGGTCAGGGGAGAAATGATAACGACATACAAGATACTGCGGGGAATAGACAAGGTGGACAGAGATAGGATGTTCCAGAGAGGGGACACAGAAACAACGGGTCACAATTGGAAGCTGAAGAATCAGACGAGTCACAGGGGCGTTAGGAAGTATTTCTTCAGTCATAGAGTCGTCAGGAAGTGGAATAGCCTAGCAAGTGAAGTAGTGGAGTCAGCAGCCATACATAGTTTTAAGAAGAGGTATGACAAAGCTCAGGAAGCAGAGAGGGAGAGGACCTAGTAGCAATCAGTGAAGAGGCGGGGCCAGGAGCTGAGTCTCGACCCATGCAACCACAATTAGGTGAGTACAATTACGTGAGTACACACACTCACACACACACACACATATACACACACTCGTGGAGGAATCACGGGGTTTGAGCTCGTGTTTTGGTGGTAATTTCTGTCTGTGCCATTAGGAATAGAGTGTGGGATATAGGCGTGTGCACGCATAAGAGTGCATATAATCACTTAAGCCCCGAAAAAAGGAAATATAAGTGATCACAGAAAAGAAAACAAAGGAAATAGTGACTAAGTGTTTAGTGGGGGCCGTTGGAAGGGTGAACGGTTGTGTCAGGCCTAAATAGTGTTGCCATAATAACGCAGTGGGGTATTTGAAGAATAAGTGCGACTCAAGACCAGGGAGATAAGAGATATGTATAGATGTGTCAGTAAATACAGTGAGTGAGTGAGTGAAAAAAATAGAAGAGCTAGAGACTATAGTGCATACAGGAAGTTAGTGGAAAAATTACCGAGAAGCATCAAAGATCTTCAACTTCTGGGACAGGACAGACCTGCAATGTTACTCCACTGCCAGCTGCAAGAAATATTTACCTAGTTTGAGTTGCATGGGGTCAATAGTACCTGTCTCTAGCTGGAATTGGGGGTCACTTTCCTCGAGCTATCAGAATTAGAATAAGCAGCATTTACTGGCATTTAATAGAATTTAGAGGTAGCGGCATAAAGGCGAAGCCTAGTGTATTTATTTTTGAACGTAATTTTAAACACATAAGACAGTACAGTGCGAACCAAGAGATCGGGTACATATGCAATACATAAGTAGTACATACGTGGGAAATAAGGTCTGTTTACATAAACATTTGCAAAAACACTGGGTGAAAAACGGGCTCGCGTTAGGACTTGAATAGCTGTAGCACACAAAACCCCCCACACACAACTCCACACACACTAACACACAAAACACACACACACAAACACACACACACACACATGCACAAACACACACATATATCCCGGATTTCACCCCTTTTCCTGTGAAGTCCCCTCAAAACCCTTTCCCTTCCCCCCCCCCGTCTCTCTCCCCTCCCCTCCTCCCCTTTTCCTCTCCCCCCTCTCTCTCTCCTTTTCTCTCCCCTCTCCCCCATCTCTCTCTCTCTCCCCTTTCTCTTTTTCCACCCCTTCTCCCCTCCTTCTCTCCCCTTTCTCACTTCCCTCTCTCCCCTTCTTTTTTTTCCCCTCTCTCTCTCTGTCTCTCTCTCCCCTTTTCCCCCCCCCTTTTCTCTCACCCTCTCTCCCCTTTCTCTCTTTTCCTCTCCTCCTTCCTCTCTCCCCCCCTTTCTCTTCTCTTTCCTCACATTTTTCTCTCTCCCCCTTTCCTCTCCTTCCTCCTCTCCCCTTTCCCTCCCCCCCTCTCTCCCCTTCCTCTCTTCCTTTTCTTACTCCTCTCTCTTTTCCCCCTTTTTTCCTTTTTTTTTTTTTTTTTTTTTTTACACAGGGTTTGACAAGGTTAAGGATCCCAAAGCTTTTTTGACAAGCTATTTACGGGTTTAAAGGATTCCAAAACTTTTTTGGGCAAAGCTAAGACTGTTCCCTTTACATAAACTCTTTTAAAAGCTTTTTTAATTGTTTTTAACATACAAGTGGGGAACGGGGATGAAGTTGGAGCCATCTGGGGGCCAGCAAAATTCTTTTGATCAAAGACTTTTTTTCTCGTTGACTCATTATGCTATACAATGTGTTCCATACTCGATCTCCTGGGAAATGTATGATCTCAGAGGGAAATTGATTTTTCTGGAAAAGGGGTACACCCAAAAGGAAGTTGTTTGTTTTCCCCTGCCCGTCTTGGGGAAATAAAAGTTTGTTTCACGCGGGTCCTCGAAGTGGATCTAATTTGTGGGGGTTTTGACAATTTTTGGCCTTGTAAAATAACAGAAAAGGCCACCCACATCCCCCCCAGTTGAACGCCTGCTGAAATGACAATCAATCCAGGAGGGCCCCGGGCAGAGATAAAACGCCCTTGTTTTTCTTTCTCTACTCTGCCCCAACATTTCGCAGATAAAAGGGGGGGCGGGCAAACCAAAAAGTGGGGGAAACCCTAAACGTGTGACGTACTTGTCCTCGTACAGGATTTTTGAAAACCCCTACTGCCCAAAAAAAAGCGGATTTCCCGGAAGAATTTCCCGGCGAAGTGCTGAAAACTTCCGGGCGCCTTTTTGCAAGTTTTAACAACTTTGGTTCTTTCAGGGTTAGTTTTGGAGCCCAAAATTTCACCCCAAGGAAAATCAACTTTTTTCCCTCAGGTGCCAACCCCCTCCCTTTCCATCCTTCCCACGCACCAGCATTGCTAAACCCCGTTCCTTTGAGAACTAAACTTAGAGATCTACCATAAAAGGGGGAAATCACTGAGGGACATAGCGTAAGCCGAAATTTCCCAGTCTTAAAATTTTTGCTAAGAGGCCCGGGATCCCCAAAACCCGGTCGAAAGCGCCAGCAATGTCCAAGTGAAACCACACAACAGATTTTGGATTCACCGTGAGGGTTTCCCACTTAGTGGAGGGGGTTTTTTAACAAGAGATCAGCAGCAGGGAAAACCCTTTCCGGGAAGCCAAATTGACGATCACAAAGTATTGGGGCATTAAAAAAAAACTTGTCATTTGCTTAGATTATTGTCTCAAGGATCTTCCAGTGTTTAAACAGGGGGACACTGGTCTGTAGTTGTTTGATTTCTTTTTCTGCTCTTTTTTTTTGGTGAACAGCGACTACATTTCCCCCCTCTTACCATAGAGGGGGTCATTTCCCAACTGTCCTAGGCAGTGCGAAAAAATGCCGAGTTAGAGGGGGCTGCTAGCTGGTCTGCACATTTTTCCCCAAAATCTTGGGTTTCAACTTTTCTGGGCCCACCCCTTTTTCCCTTGGTCAAGCGATTTAAGAAGGAAATGAAACCCCTCCTGCCTTTTTTTGTCACCACTGAAAATTTTGACACAGTTTTTGCACCTACCCAAAGGGAGGGCCCTTGCGGATTCGGGAAAACTTGCTTTTTGGGTAGCAAAGTGTTTAAAGCAAAGAGGCTCCCCTTCCCTCTTGCCCTACAGTAAGGGGGTCCCATCCTGTCGTTTTAGAGGGGGGAATGATTTTCATCAGGCAGATAACCTTTTGTCGGGCCCTTTGCCGGGGGCCCACCAGGTTTTGGACCTACCCTACCCTGATCAAGCTTTTTTTTTAGTGTCCAATCCCATTTAGCATGGCCCACTTTTGAACGTCACCCAATGCGGGCTGCTGTGAAAGTTTCCTTTTATAGGGGGTAGGAGTTCTTTTATCCCTTCGCCATGTTTTTTTGGTACTTAGCATTAGCAGCCTCTCTACAACGAAAGCCAAAAAAAAGGCTGATCTGTAGGCTTCGTCACATTTTGCCGGTGAGGAATGTGTATTTTGTTGTAGTTTAAAAGGGATGTGCCCCAAGTAAAGCTTTCACTTGGTTGTCAACACCCCCCTTGGAGAAAGCATTCCAATCGGTGGGGGGCGACTCAGAGAAAAAGGGGCGGGGGCCCAAATTTACCTTTTTCCCCCGATACCCGGGGTTTGCGTGGGGACCCCTCACCTCGTTCTTTTTGGGGATTTTTAAGTTCTAAAAACGGGCCTTGGGGTCAAAACAAACCAACTTAGCCGGGGGGTTTGAAAAGTGACTATTCCTTTTTCCAAATCACCCCCCAAATTTTTGGCAAGGGAGGAGCCAGAGATATGATTAGGAAATCAACAAAGTTTCCTCATGTCAAAAAATGCAAGAAGGTCATCAAAGCCCCTCTGAAATAAGGTGCGGGGTTGGGGTCACCAAAAATTTATAATTTTACAGTTGTGTTGTACAGAAGGGGAGTCAATATTTTCCATTAGGAAGTTGATGGGGTCGAAATTTTCCCCACTGGGGTCTTTTACATTGCACATGCTAGTACAGGGGGGTTTTTAAAAAAACTTTTAAGAGGAGGGGGAAAACATAAATTTCAAAAAATTTAGGGGGCAACACCCCCTTTGCCGGGCCCCCAAATGAAACCAAAAATTTAAAAGGAACCCCACAAAAGCAACCCTCCTCCTTTCCCCCCCCCTTTCCCCTCTCTCTCCAGAGGTTCCGCCCCCCCTTGAAAAATTTTTTCCTTTTCCTCAAAAATTTAAAACACTCCTCTCTCTCTTCCCTCAAACCTCCTCTCTCCTTCTCTCTCTCCCCTCTCCCCTCTCTCTCTCCCTCCCCTCCTCCTCCTCTCTCCCCCTTCTCCTCTCCCCTTCTAAATCTTTTCACCCCTCACTCTCCCCCTTTGTCCCCCTCCCCCCTCCTCTTTTTCCCTTTTTTCCCCTCTCTCCCACCTTCTCCTTCCCCCTCCTTTTCCCTTTTTTTTCCCCTCCTTCATCCTCCCCTTTTCTCTCCTTTCTCCCTCTCTTCAATTTCCCCTCCCCTTCCCTTTTTTTTTTTTTCTCTTTCTCTCTCTTTTTTAAACAAAAAAAAAAAAAAAATAGGGTTGGGAACTCGCGGGAAAATCAGGAAAAAGAGACAATGGAAACTGGTAGGGGGGAATGTAGGGCAAAGCAGGGGAAAAAGGTAAGCAAGAAGGGGAAGGGGAAAATTTTAGGAGAGTTTTCCCTAAAAAAAATTGGAGAAAGAGCTCTCTGGGGAAAAGGGGAAAAAGGAGTTTAAAAAGGGGAGACGAAAAAAATTGGGGAGGCACAATCAAAAACGCATTTAACCAGGGTAAAGGGTTTTTAGAATTTTGATTTAAACAGGCTAAAGCAAGTTTTTGGGGGTAGTGACCAGGGGAAAACAAAACCAAAACAATCTGAGGGGCTAAAACGGGAAAGGGGAAAGGAGAATATAAAATTAAATGTTTAAGGTCAAAATTAGCCTAAAAGAAGGGCCAGGAAGGGAAAGGGGAAAGGGGGCAGAGGGTTGGGAAAGAGGGAAAGGGGGAGATAGGTCAAATTGCTGAGGCCCCAAACCAGGGCAAACCAAAAAACCACTGGAAAAAATTTAAAGGGAGAAAATGCCCCACATACAGACAGGAACCAGAGTCACAGAGGGAGGGCAAGGGGAGGGAAAGGGCAAAAATCAGTTTTGTCCAGGGGCTTCGGAGAGAAGAAAGGACACACACTGAAAAGGGCAGGAAAAAAAAGGGAAAAAATTGAAAAATCATCAGGGAAAAATAGGGGGAAAAGCCCTGGACAAAATTTGAAAATTTTTTCCGAGAATGGGGGGGTAATTGAAGGGAAAAAACCGACTTTTTTCAAGCTGATTCTCAGGAACAGAAACAGTGGGGAAACCGGAAACCTCCAAGAAAAAACCAAAACTTTTAAAAGCAAGACAGAACACAAACAAGAGACACCCACTGAGGGAAGGACAAAAAATGAAAGGAGCTGGGAAAGGAGAAAAGGGAGGGAACCAGCAGGGGTAAGTAAAGACAAAACAAGCAGAAAGGGGCCAAGAAACACACAAAAAAAAATCCCAGAAAACCACAACCTTTTCACCCCCAACCCCAAACCCACAAATCCCAATCCATGCCACACCCAAACCCCCCCCCAAACCCCAACCATAAATCCCACAGAGCAACCGGGGTCTCCCAACCCCACGGCCCCCCAAACCACGTGTTGGAAAAAGGGAAAAAGAAGGTAAGGTAAACAAACGCCCGATGGAATAACAAACAAGTGGGGGGAGTGGGGAGAAAGAGTCAAAGAGGCATCAACCCAAAATATAGCGATCACCGAAACCAAGCTTTCAGGTAGAAAAAAGATGCCATCTTTCCAACTGGGTACCAGAACCTGAGGAAAGACCCAAAGGGAAAAAGGGGGGGGGAGGAAAGACCTTGCTGATCAAACACTGATGGAATTTTGATGACCTGGGGAGAGGAGACAGCCAAAAAGAAATGATTGCCCTAGCGTAACCTTTACTCTGGATCCCAAGGGGATAATTGCATTTATGTAAAAACCCACCACAGAACAGGGAGGAGGCCAAGGCAAGAGTAAAGAGAGGCAATAGAGTGAGGTTTACACACGGGTCAGTGGCCAGAAAAGCTCATGCATGCAAGGCAAAGCACCCCGGGTCATGGGCACTTTAACCACAAAAGGGGACGAAAGGGAGAACTTGGAGCCATATGGGGGCCAAGTACATGGAGGGTAAGAAAAATGGGGGTACTGGGGAAAACCCTTATGCAAAACCCAAAATTTGGGACACTGAAAAGAACCGGAGAGGGAAAGAAACCAGCAAGACAGGACTTTGTAAATTTACCAGAGTTTGTGCAGATATTGGGGGACAACCCATAAGAAAGACCCCTTTGGGGCCCGCGTTTTTATGTTTTTTTTTTAGTTCGAATACCATTTAAAACTACAATGGAGGGGGGGGCAGGAATCAAAAGGGCAATGAAAAACCCAAATTAAAAGAAAGGGGGCACAAGGAAGGGGGAAAATTCCGAATGAGGTTTTAGGGGGACCAGTACGGGAGGGAAAACCCCGTTAATGGGGAAGATGGAAATGTAGGCAAAAACTTTCAAGGACTGGGAGAGGTTTGTACCCCAAGGGGAACAGGGAAAAATGAAAAATCCAGGATGAGCCCATGGTTCAAACCCCAAAAGGGGCAAGGAGGGGAAAAACCAAAATTGCTAGGGAAAGGGAAAAAAATATAGAAGGGGAAAGGACCCCGGGAATAAGGAGAGAGTCGTGGGGGCCAGAAACTAATATGCACTGATAAGAAGGGGGCCCCCCGTAATAAAGAAAAAGCATATCCGCAAAACCAAATCTGAAACCCGAAAAATGTTTTACAGCCACATCAGGGGAAAACAACAGTCCAAAGGGCCAGGGAATCCCGGGTTTAAAGGAAAAAAGGAGGGGAGACAACAAAAAATGACCCCTTTAAGTAAATTTTAGGAACTCAACAAGAGATTTAAAGAAGGTTCACAAAAGAAGAAGGGGGGTTTCCGAAAGACGGAGAGGTGGGGGACACCCCATTGCTGGACACAGTACAACACAAACCCAGGGAAAAAGTGAAAAAGGGTTCTGAGTGGGGCAGATAAACCCCAAAAACAAAGGGGCCAGATAACATCTCTCCATGGGTCCGAGAAGGGAGCAAGGCCTATGTGTACCCCTAACAACAAAGTTCAAATAAAATCTATCGAAAAAGGGGGGTTGCCCGGGATGGGAAAAACAGCAATGAAATCCCAATCTTTAAAAAAAAGGGGACGAAATGAAACACTAAAAATACAGACAAGGGCCCTGAAAATTTATAGCATGCAAAATCAAGGGGAAAAATTGTCAGGAGAAAAAATGGGGAACATCTAAAAAAGGAAAGATCTCATCACCAGGGAGACAACAGGTTTAGAGACTGGAAATCCCGTGCCACAAACCACTGGAAATTTTTATACATGGTGACGCAAATAAACAAAGAGAAAAGGGTGGGTGATTGCATTTTCTTGGGCTGCAAAAAAGGGGTTTGGGCAAATACCCACACAAAGATTTTGCAAAAACGGGGGACCCCGGGAGGGATGACAGGGAAGGCACTCAATGGATCAGGGGAAAACTTTTCAGGAAGACAGCAGGGGAGTAAATTTTACGTGGGGAGGGGGTCAGAGGGGACCCCTTTACCAGCAGGGGCCAAAAAGGGGTCAGTCCCAGGAAACCCGTGCTGTTTTTTTCTGGGATTTGGTTTAACGAAAAGACGGAAGGAATAAAAATCCGAGGGGTCCCATTTTAGCATATGACGGAAGTTGATGAGAAGAGTTCATTTGATTTGAAGACCAGGGAGAAATACAAAGGAATCTGGACAGCTCAGAAACCCGGTCCCCGCAACTGGGTCCTGGAGTTTAATCCCAAACCCCCTGCAAAGTCATGAGGGTTGGGGAAGGGGAAAAAAAGACCGCAGACGGATTACATTTTAAGGGGGCCCGAGACTACAAACATCACTCAAGGGAAAAAAATCTTGGGGTGGGGTAAACCCCCCAGGCCCCATCTCCTGAAGTGCACAAACATCCAAAAAAACTCTGCCAAACCCTATTGGGGGCCCCCGGCAAACCTCAGAACAGCATTCCCCAAATCTTAAAAAGGAATCGTTCAGGGACACGAACCCCGTTTACGAAAAAGGCCCCTTTGGGTATGGGGGCAAAAAATTTGGAACCCCCACCTACCAAGCAAAGTAAAAAACTAGAGAAAAGTGCAAAAAGGGTTTTCCCAAAAAGGGCTAGGTTTCCCAAAATTAAGAGGTTTTGGGCCTGTGAGGAGAGGTTAAAGGAAAACAACCTGACGACACTGGAAAGGGCCCGGAGAGGTAGGGGGGGTATGATAACGACTTTAAAAAAATACTGAGAGGAATTGACAAGGTGGAAAAAAAACAGGATGGTCCAGAGACTGGACACCCCCAAAAACGGGACACATTTTGGAAACTGAAGACACAGGTGAATTAAAAGGGGTATTATAAGTATTTTTTTAGCCACAAAAGTAGTAAGCTTTAAAATTTGGGAAGCTTGTATTAGGGAGGGTCCATACAAGCTTTAAGCAGAGGGACGATAAAGGTCATGGGTTTAGGGAGATGACCTAGTGGCGGAAACCCGTGAAGAGGGGGGGGCCAGGAGCTCGGACCGCCCCTGCAAAACCCCAACTAGGGATACAACTAGGTGGGGGGATACACGCACACCAAAACACACTCCCCCACACACCCCACACACCACACACACAACACACACACACAAACACACACACACAACACACACAAAACACACACAATCCCACCACACACACACACACACAACACACACACACACACACAACACACCACAAAACACACACACACACACACACCCCACACACACCCCCCCCACACACATTCACACTAAAAAAAAAAAAACTTATATATTCAGAATTTGTTTTTGTTTTGAAAAGGCGGTTATTAAACGGGCAACAATGAGGGTAAAATATTTTGTGGGAAAACAACAAGAAATAATTTAAAAAATTTTTTTAAATTTGGTTATGGCAGTGAGAAAATAAAGAGAGACCCAAACTATGTGAAAGGGGGCTAACACAGGGAAAAATGAATGGAAATGAAGAAGTGAAAAGCAAGTTTTTTGAACCCCGGGCTTTTTTTAACATTTTAAGAACTTTTTTTGGGGGATAAAAATTTCGGGCCCGCAAGTGGCTTCATCAGTTTTGGTTACAGAGGGGAAGGAGAAGATAAGAAGGAGTTTAAAGGTAATAAAACCCTCAGCCTTGGGGTTTGATGATTCCCGTCCATCAGTCGCGAGACTTTAAAGGCCCGAAAAACCCCTCGGGCTTTAAGGCTGAGGGACTGGTTTTATTTCAATCTCCTCTCTTCCATCGTTCGTCCCCCTGTATTGGGTTGGGGGAAGCCACTGGCGACGAAGCTTTTCCCCCAAAAAAATTCCCGATGTTGCCAAAGTGTTTAATTCATCAACTTTTCTGTTTTCATACCATTTGCAACATAAAAAAATTTAAGTTTATGAATTTAAAAGGGAAAAAACTTCCCGGCCAAAAATTAACACGACAAAAAATCTATAGAAAAAAATCAAAAGCGCTTAATGGGAAGGGGCCCCCCTGCAAAAAAAGCTGTTATTATTTTGGGGTTTTTCTGAGATTTAAAACAGATGAAGCAGATAGAAGGGTTTGGGGAGGAATAAAAGGAGAATGATAAAACAACATGGGGAACTAGTGAAAACAGACAAATAAATTTTGGGAAAAAAAACACTGGGAAGGGAAGGGGAAAGATATGATGCTTTACCTTTTTTGAGGATGGGGGCATTAAACCCTCTTTTTAGGGTTTTAACCCTATCGACTGTTTGATGCCCAAACCCGTAAATCAACAAACCCGTTACCACATATAGGGTTCATACTCCCAGCAATTTCAAACCCTTACCTGATCAAGACGAAAACTAAAAAAAAAACCAAAGGCTTACCCCCAAAACTTGAGGGGTTTGAAATTAAAGATGATACTCCCAAAGGGAAATGGGAAACCGATGACTTTAAAAGAAAGAAGGATTAAGCGAATAAAATTTTATATAAAGGGTTTTTGGGGGTGAGGGTAATTAGTGTTTAAATACAGACACAGATTGAGGGCCCAGGAAGTAAGTAAATTTAAATTTTTTTATCTTAAGGGGGGGTTAAAAAAAAAAAAGAGACAGAAGAAGCCCGGGAGAGGCAAAATCGGGTACACAGTAAATAGTAAGTAGTAGGGGCCTTTTTGCGAGGGCCCAAATACCATAAAGCCGGCCCATTGTTTTTTGTTTTAGAACTGAGACTTTACCCCCCAACAAACACAACTCGGAAAGGGACACTCATGGGGTTCTTTGAGGCGGAAGCATCCATCGATCAATTAAAATGAACATCCGCCCCCTCCCGGGGGTTTTTCCAAAAATTTTCTCGACAATTTATCTCGTCTGCGTGGCTAGTGGAATGGCGTTTGAAGGCAAGAGGGCGACTATATGACTTAATACTTCCTGGCTTGGAGCAAGAAGGGCAGAATATTCTTAAACGCTTTCTTGTATAATCAACAAACGTGCACGTTTGCATGTTGTTTTGAAAGGATTGAGAATTTTGCGTGTAATAACTAGTTATTAACTACATTAGCAGAGTTATGTCCATGCTGTTCCATTCTATAGTTATTCATTATTTTCTTTGTTAAATTTCCATGTGGTTGTCACACTTAAAGGAACTGCCTCCTTCAAGGAAAGTTCCTTGATGCTGGTGAAGCTCTCTTTATGCAAGGAACTGAAAGTGCTCTCATCTTTTGAATCAAACTAAATTCTCTTCGTTTCACAAGTGTAGTATGATCCCTACCATGAAATATAAACACATATGCAGTATAATGTGATCCTTTATTGACAACGTTTCGCCCACACAGTGGGCTTTTTCAAGTCACAAATAGATCTACCCGGGTGGAAGGCACGCGAGTACCTTCTTTGAGAATGCTGCGTCTGATGATCTATCGAGTGGGGTTATAGAGTCTAAAATTTTGGATAGCTTGGAAGGGAAATTGGATAAGTATGTGAATAGACCTTCTGCAGTGTTCCTCCATTCCTATGTTTTTATGTGGGATAGCGATGAAGAAGTTTCTTTGCAAGTGGTTCAGCTCTGTTATAGAAGCCATTGTTCTGGTTGAACTTGTTGCATATGGAGATAAGCGATGATTCCAGGATTCTTCGGTATTGAGTGTTGTCTTCTCTGGCGATAAGTCTTGAGTTTCTGTAGTTTATTAAATGGTTGTGTGAATTACGGTGTTGTACACATGCATTCCTTGGATCGTCAGACCTGCTTGCGTATTGGTATTCTGAAATACGTGTTTGTAGGTCCCTTGATGTTTCGCCCACGTATAATTTGTTGCAGCCATTACAAGGGATTATGTATACTCCTGCAGAGGATAGAAGCTTGTCCTGTCTATTACTGGCAATGTCCTTGAGGGTCGTGGTTGTGGAGGTAGATACTTGGAATAGGTACTGGAAAAGATGTTGGGAACGTGTTTGGCAATGGAGTTGGTGGGGGGACTATGTATCTCTTCTTGGCAGTGTCTTCTCTGGGTGTGTTGAAGATGTTTAATGCCCGTCGTCTACAGCCTCTGATGAAATGACAAGGATAGTGGAGTTTGGAAAAATACTTGCTCAATTATAGTGCATTCTTCCTCAAGGAACTCATTGCTGAAGATTCTGAGTGCGCGAAGGAAAAAGCCTATAATTACGCCACGTTTAGTTTTGGTGTCGTGGTGAGAGTAGAAGTGGAGAAGATCGTTTTGGTTGGTGGATTTTCGAATTACGAAACCAAAACAAGTCCTCAATTTCATTGCCAAAAACTACAGACACAATGACTCCGATTTCCAAAAAGGTTATCTTCAAGGCATCATCTCAGTGGCCATCTCAACACGCAGCTCCCCAGTCATACCTCGACGTTACATCATTGCACTTAAAGCTTTATCAGAAGACACGACCATCAGGGTCACCGCTGAAAAAGGAGGTGGTGTGTGTTGTTATCATGAACACTGACGATTACAGGAACGAAATGCTCAATCTACTTAATGACCCAGATACCTACAAACCTCTCACAACTAACCAAGTGGACAACCTCACTAAAACATTTCTTCAAAGGACTCGCCGCATTCTGAGTGACTCAGAACAAGGGAAGAAACTTCTGCACACCATGCCCAGCAACCCCAGATCTGCCAGAATGTACGGCCTGCCAAAATCTCACAAGCCTGGTATCCCACTGAGGCCCATATCTTCGGGAATAGGCAGTGCTCCCCAACAACTCTCAGGAATTCTCGCAAAACGCCTCTCTAAACTCTTGAGCACTATCAGTCCAGCACATCTTAAACACTCGGGTGATCTTCTCAACCGCATTCGCAGCATCAACATCAGGAACAAGAAACTTTCCACCCTTGACGTAACTTCCCTATTTACCAAAGTACCTACTACACAAGCCATCGATCTCTTGCGCAGGAAAATTGACGATTCACTTGATCTTGCTATTCCAGCCAGCGATTTCATCGACCTTGTTGAACTATGTGTTGGCTTTACGTGTTTCTCTTTCGAAACTCACCTCTTTCAGCAGACTTTTGGACTACCCATGGGTTCGCCACTCAGTGCGTCCTGGCGAACCTATACATGGAACATCTGGAAGCCGAGCGTTTCTCCACCATTATTCCTTCATCTGTCACCTGGCCAGCATTCTGAACCTGACTATAAATACTCGCGTACCTTCCACCCCAGGTAGATCTGTTTGTGACTTGAAAAAGCCCACTGTGTGGGAAAACGTTGTCAATAAAGGATGACATTATACTGCATGTGTTTATATTTCCATTGTGTCGGTATTTTACACTATTTATTTCCATGATCCTTGCCAGATTAGAGATTCCCAGTAAGTACGATAATTATATTAATAACTAGTCAGTGGCAAATATTCCTAGTCACTTATCGCCGACGTTTCTTCTCTGTTTTCATTTATTCTCCAGTATTGTGTGATGCCAAGAAGTCTTCTTTATTCTTATATATCTTTTTGTGACATAATATTTAGTTATATCACCTCTTATATTTCTATTAATCAACAAAATTTCATTTGCGTTTTCGATCATTCTTCATAATATTTTGTTGCTCTGAAAAAAAAAAGAAGAGAAAAACGCTATGACACTTTTTCTACTTTACTTATTTGTTTTTTTATCTTTTCCAGATGTTTAGTCCGGTGTGAGCACCACACCACCTCTGAGGTTCAAGTTCTGGCGTAACGTTACGTTGTGAACAGTAATGATATACAGTATGTAATAATACAGTAGTAATTTGTATTTTTAAATAAATAAATATATTTAATTTAAGATTTGAATGTTTATTTTATAGTTTTTTTTAAATTTTATCGGATAAATTTTATTTTGATTCACAAATATTTCCTTACAATCCTCGTCCCCAAACACACGACGTGAAGAACATGGATTTGTAACAAAATCTTGGAAGTATGGGAATACTCTACACGTTTCGTGTCATGAAGGCTGCTCATGAGTTATACTGACAAGCGTGGAAAACAGACTTTAGATATATACTGTGTATGGGTAAAATTTAGAAAAGCTGTTCACAGCGAACGTTGGATAATGGGGTGATAGTGTCTTATCAGGATTTAAAAACATGGGGATTAAATTGAAGAGAACCTGAATATATACTGCAATATAGCTCATAGAGCTAAAACTAAAGCTTGATAAGTCACGGAACGGGTGGGGTTTGAACCCATAGCGAGTGAGTCCTACAACTGACAGTAAAGGTTGATAAAGGATGTGAAAGCAACGGACTGACCGTCAGGCGACGAAGACAAGTTGATGACATTGAAACTGACTTTGCTAGCACATAGAAAGGACACGTAACAACTTATAAGAGCCATGAAAGAATAAGACAACCACATAAATATTTTTTCACTCTCACCAAAGGGAACAAACTTTTAAAAAAAGTACCGCAAAGATTCCTGAAAATGTTTCTTGAAAAAATGTATTCTATGAAAAATGAAGGCAGGCTGAAGAATGATAGCAAAGTGAATGTAATGGTGAACCAAAAGTTTGTGTGCACTATAATAGTGTAAATATTACAAAATCATGTGACAAACCGAATACTTAAGACTGGATACCACGATCCTGCTCATGTTCACCGCTGTTGAACAGCGGTTTAGTGCCGAAGGGGGTGGCGTAGGTAGCAAAGACACGGCTGTGGACTAGTTTGGCTTTAACTGGAAGGAGTGAGTACACAACGGGCAAAGAGAAGGAATGACCGATAGCCAGTCTGCGGAGGGGAGCTGTTGAACCCGAGAGGGTAGGCCGTGAAGTGAGAACGAGTGGGCCCAGCGTCCCACTGACCTGGGCAGGCCTCGAGAGGGCAGCACCGGAGTGCCGCGGAACATGCAACTAGCAGACAGAAATAGCTGTCTACATAATTACTAATAGGTAAATACTCACACACACACACACACACACACACACACACACACCACACACACACACACACACACACACACACACACACACACACACATAGAAGTATGGCAAAAGAGAGAGGGAGGGATAGAAAGCATTTTCTTGGACTGCAAGAAGAAGTTCGACGCAGTTCCTCACAAGAGGTTACTGCAAAAGCTAGAGGATCAGGCACACATAACAGGAAAGGCGCTGCAATGGATAAGAGAATACCTGAGAGGGAGGCAACAACGAGTCATGGTACGTGACGAGGTGTCAGAGTGGGTGTCTGTGACAAGCGGGGTTCCACAGGGGTCAGTCCTAGGACCTGTGCTGTTTTTGGTATATGTGAATGACATAACGGAAGGGATAGACTCAGAAGTGTCCTTGTTTGCAGATGATGTGAAGTTAATGAGGAGAATCAAATCAGTCAAGGATCAGGCAGGACTACAAAGAGACCTGGACAGGCTACAAGCCTGGCCCAGCAACTGGCTCCCTGAATTTAACCATGCCAAATGCAAAGTCATGAAGATTGGGTAAGGGCAAAGAAGACCGCAGGCACAGTATAGTCTAGGTAGCCAAAGACTGCAAACCTCACTCAAGGTAAAAGATCTTGGGGTGAGTATAACACCGAGCACATCTGAGGCGCACATCAATCAGATAACTGCTGCAGCGTACGGGCGTCTGGCAAATCTAAGGATAGCGTTCCGATGCCTCAGTAAGGAATCGTTCAAGACTCTGTACACCATTTACATCAGGCCCATACTGGAGTATGCAGCACCCGTTTGGAATCCACAACTGGTCAAGCACGTCAAAAAATTAGAGAAAGTGCAAATGTTTGCAACAAGAATAGTCCCAGGATTGTCCTACGAAGAAAGGTTAAGGGAAATCGGCGACACTGGAGGACAGGAGAGTTAGGGGAGACATGATAACGATATATAAAATACTGCGTGGAATAGACAAGGTGGACAAAGACAGGTTGTTCCAGAGATGGGACAAAGAAACAAGAGGTTACATTTGGAAGTTGAAGACTCAGATGAGTCAAAGGTATGTTTGGAAGTATTTTTTTTCCGTCATAGAGTAGTCAGACCGTGGAATAGCCTAGAAAGTGACGTAATGGAGGCAGGAACCATATATAGTTTTAAGACGAGGTTTGATAAAGCTCATGGAGCAGGGAGAGAGAGGATCTAGTAGCAATCAATGAATAGGCGGGGCCAGGAGCTGTGATCGACCCTTGCAACAACAAATAGGTGAGTACAAATAGGTGAGTACACACACAACACACACACACACAACACACACACACACACACACGTACACACACACACACACACACACACACACCCCACACACACACACACACACACACACACACACACACACACAACACACACAAAACACACACACACACACACACACGTACGTGCGTGCATGAATAAGTAAATTAACTAATAAATATAAAGGTGAAGTTGGTGTAGCAGCAATAACTCGAGTCAGCGGAGGGTAAATTCCATTTTCCTCCCCAGTTGAAGCCTCCACCTCACCCCAGAGTAAACCCCCTCCCCAGGACCCTTCTTTCTTACACCCCTCTTCCCCTCGTACCTCACCCCAGAGTAAACCCCCTCCCCAGGACCCTACTCGTACCAAACCCCAGAGAAAACCCCACACCAGGGTCCTTCTTTCTTACACCCCCCTCCCACCTCACCCAAGAGTAAACCCCACCCTAGTATCCTTCTTACACATCTTCCCCATTATACCTCCCCCTTACACCTCACCCCCACCTGTCACACACATTCCCTACTCACACAAAGCTTCACTCCCTCACCTCATCCTCCACTTTACACCCCACGTTCCACCCCAACACCCTACACTTCACACCAAGATTCATCCCTGCACCTCTCGCCTAGCTCTACCCCGCACCTCACCCCACATTTCCACCCCCACCCACACTTCACCTCCACACCCACACTTCACCCCCACACCCACTCACACTCACACATTATCCACACACCTACACTTTGCCCACACACCCACACCTTACCCACACCCCGACACTTCACCCCAGACCCACATATCGCTCCTCACTCACACTTCACACACAAACCTACTTTTCACCCCAACACCCACACATACAACACACACTTCAAACCCACAACCACACTTCACAACCACAATTCACACCCACACCCACAATTTACCAAGACTTCACCCTACACAAAGAATTCACCCACATTTCACCCCACACCCACAATTCATTCAATAGTTCACCCCTGCACACACACCTCACACCCACACGTCACCCCACATCCACACTCACCCCTACCTCCACTCTTCACACCCACACCCACACTTCACCACACACCCACAATTCATCCCACACGTCACCTCCACAACCACATTTTACACGCGCACGGCACGCCACATCCACACTTCACCCCTACATCCACACTTTATTCCCCAAGCCCACACTTCATCTCACACCCACACCTCACACCTACACCTCACACCCACACTTCACACCCACAACCTCACACCCACACTTCACACCCACACTTCACACCCACACTTCACACCCACACTTCACACCTACACCTCAAACACACACTTCACACCCACACTTCACACCCACACTTCACGCCAACACTTCACACCCACACTTCACACCCACACTTCACTCCCACACTTCACACCCACACTTCACGCCCACACTTCAAATCTACACCTTCACACCCACATTTCACACCCACACTTCACACCCACACTTCACGCTCACACTTCACGCCCACACTTCACACAACATTCCCCGCCCACACTTCACGCCTACACTTCACACCCACCCCTTCACCACCACACCTCACACACACACTTCAGACACACATTTCACATCCACACTTCACGCTAACTTTTTAAACGCCAACACTTCACGCCCACACTTCACACCTACACTTCACGCCCACATTTAAAACACCCACACTTCACACCCACACTTCACACCCACACTTCATTCCCACACTTCACACCAACACTTCACACGCACACCTCACACCCACACTTAAACGCCCACACTTCACTTCCACACTTCACCCCCCACGCTTCACACCGACCACCTCGCACCCACACCTCACACCTACACTTCACACCCCACATTTTAAACACTTACACTTCACACCCACACTTCACGAACACACTTCACACCCACACTTCAAAACCCAAACTTCACACGCCCCACTTCACAACCACATTTCACACCCACACTTAAACATGCACACTAAAACGCCCTCACATTCAAGCGACACTTCATGCCCACAACTTCACACCCACTCTTCACACGCACACTTCACACCCACACCTCACACCTACACTTCACACCCACACTTCACACCCCACAATTCACGTCCACATTTCACACCCACACCTCACACCAACACTGCACACCCACACTTCACACCCACACTTAAACAAAACACCTCACACCCACACTTCACACCCACACTTCACACCCATACTTCTGCCCACACTTCAACACCCACACCTCACACACCCACACCTCATTCCAACACTTCACACCCACACTTCACACCCACACCTCACCAAAAAACCTTCACACCCACACTTCACACCCACTCTTCGCACTTACACTTCACCACCCACACTTCACAACCACACTTCACACCAACACTTCACACCCCCCACTTCACACTCACACTTCGCATTTACACTTCACCCCCACACTTCACACCCACACATCACACCCACATTTCACACACACACTTCACACCCACACTTTCACACCCACACTTCACACCCACATTTCACAACCCATACTTCAGACCCACACTTCACACCCGCACTTCCTACCCACACCTCACACCAACACTTCAAACCCAAACTTCACACCCACACTTCACACCCACCCCTTCACGACCACACTACACCCCCACACTTCACACCCAAACTTCACGCCCGCACCTAAAACCCAAAACACTTCACACCCACACTTCACGCCCAAAACTTCACAACCCAACTTCACGCCCACACTTCACAACCACACTTCACGCCCACACTTCACACCTTCACTTCACGCCCACTTTTCACACCCACACTTCATGCCCACACTTCACGCCAACACTTCAACACCCACATTTCACACCCACGCTTCAAACCCACACTTCACGCCCACACTTCACGCAAACGCTTCACACAGACACTTCACGCCCACTCTTCACACCCACACTTCGAACCCACACTTAAACACCCACACTTAACCCCCCAAACTTCACACCCACACTTCACCCCACTTCACACTAACACTTCACACCCACACTTCACACCCACACTTCATCACACCCACACTTCACGCCCACACTTAACGCCCAAACTTCACACCCACACTTTCACAAACACACTTCACACGAACACTTCACACCCACACTTCACACCCACAACTTCACACCCACACTTCACAATCACACCTCACACCATCAATTCAAACCTAAACTTCACACACACACTTCACACCCACACCTCACACAAACACTTCACACCCACACTTCACACCCACACTTCACACCCACACTTCTCCCGCAATTCACCACCCACACCTCACACCCACAATTCACACCCACATTTCACACCAAACACTTCCCCACCCACTTTTCAAAACCCACGCTTCAAACCCACACTTCATGCCCACACTTAAACGCCCACTTTACACCAACGCTTCACACCCACACTTCACCCCAAACCCCTTCACGCAAACACTTAACGCCCACACTTCAGGCCCACTCTTCACACCCACACTTCACATCCACACTTCACGCCCACACTTAACGCCCAAACTTCACACCCACATTTCACAAACACCCCCTTCACACTAACACTTCACACCCCACCTCACACCCACACTGCACACCCACAACTTCACACCCACAATTCACACAAACTCCTCACCCCCACACTTCACATCCACACTTCACACCCATACTTCACTCCCACACTTCACACCCACTACTCCACACCCGCACCTCACTTTAACACTTCACACGCACACTTCACACCAACGCTTCACACCACACATTTCCCGACCACAACTCACACCCACACTTCACAACCCACATTTCCCACACCCACACTTAAACGCCTTCATTAACAACCACACCTCACACTCACACTTCACACTCACACTTCACGCCCACACTTCACGCCCGCACTTCACACCCACACTTCACACCCACACTTCACTCCCACACTTTCATACCCACACTTCACGCCCACACTTCAAATCTACACTTCACACCCACACTTCACACCCACACTTCACACCCACACTTGGACGCCCACACTTCACGCCCACACTTCACACTAACAGTTCACGCAGACACTTCACGCCTACACTTCACACCCACACTTCACACCCCACACCTCACACACACACTTCAGACACACATTTCACATCCACACTTCACGCTAACTCTTTACGCCAACACTTCACGCCCACACTTCACACCTACACTTCACGCCCACACTTAACACCCACAGTTCACACCCACACTCACACCCACACTCATTCCCACACTTCACACCAACACTTCACACGCACACCTCACCCCCACACTTCCCCCACACTTTCACTTCCACACTTCACAACCCCCGCTTCACACCGACACCCTCGCACCCACACCTCACACCTACACTTCAAAACCCCACACTTCACACTTACACTTCAAAACCCACACTTCACGAACACACTTCACACCCACACTTCAAAACCCAAACTTCACACGCACACTTCAAAACCACATTTCACACCCACACTTCACACGCACACTCACCCCTCACTTCAAGCGACACTTCCATGCCCACACTTCACACCCACCTTCACACGCACACTTCACACCCACACCTCACACCTAAAACTTCACACCCACACTTCACATCCTCACTTCACGTCCACATTTCACACCCACACCTCACCCAACACGCACACCCACACTTCACACCCACACTTAACACAAACACCTCACACCCACACTTCACACCCACACTTCTCACCATACTTCATGCCCAAAACTTCACACCCACACCTCACACCCACACCTCTTTCCAACACTTCCCCCCACCCACACTCACCCCCACACCTCACACCAACACTTAAACACCCACACTTCACTATCACACTTCACAAACCAACACTTCACACCAACACTTCACACCCACACTTCACACTCACACTTCGCATTTACACTAAAACACCCACACTTCACCCCCCACACATCACACCCACACTTCACACACACACTTCACACCCACCAACTTCACACCCACACTTCACACCCACATTTCACACCCACACTTCGACCCACACTTGCCCACCCCGCATTTCCCACCCACACCTCACACCAACACTTCAAACCCAAACTTCACACCCACACTTCACACCCACACTTCACGACCACACTACACACCCAACTTCACACCCAAACTTAAACGCCCGCACCTCAAACCAACACTTCACACCCACACTTCACGCCCACATTTCCCACACCCACACTTCACCCCCCACTTTTTCACCCCAAACAACCACTTCACGCCCACATCACACCTTCACTTCACGCCCACTTTTCAAAACCCCACACTTCATGCCCACACTTCCCCGCCAACACTTCACACCCACATTTCACACCCACCTTCAAACCCACACTTCACGCCCTATATTTTAAACGCCCACTTCACACCAACGCTTCACACCCCACACTTCACGTCCACACTTCACGAAAACACTTCACGCCCACACTTCACGCCCAATCTTCACACCCACACTTCACACCCACACTTCACGCCCACACTTAACGCCCAAACTTCACACCCACACTTCACAAACAACACTTCACACTAACATTTCACACCCACACTTCACACCCACACTTCAAAACCCACACTTCACCCCCCACACTTAACGCCCAAACTTAAACACCCACACTTCACAAACACACTTCACACTAACACTTTCACACCCACTCTTCACACCCAAAACTTCACACCCACACTTCACAATCAAACCTCACACCATCAATTCAAACCTAAACTTCACACCCACACTTCACACCCACACCTCACACAAACACTTCACACCCACACATTCACACCCAACTTCACACCCACACTTCTCCCGCAATTCACACCCACACCTCACACCCACAATTCACACCCACACTTCACACCAACACTTCACACCCAAATTTTTCACACCCACGCTTCAAACCCACACTTCATGCCCACACTTCACGCCCACTTTACACCAACGCTTCACACCCACACTTCCGCCAACACTTCACCGCAAACTTTTTAATGCCCACACTTCACACCCACACTTCACACCCACACCTCACACCCACACTTCACTCCCACCACTTCACTCCCACACTTCACCCCACGCCTCACAGGACCCACACCTCACCTACACTTCACATACCCTCACTTCACACCAACATTTCACACAACCCACACTTCATCACACGCACACTACTAGCCCACACTCACGCGACACTTGACGTCCAATTTCACGACCCACACTTCACACCCACACATCACAAACACAACCTCACACCGCACTTTCACTAACCGCAAACTTCACACCCCACCTTCACGCCCACATTTCACACAAGCACCCTTCAACACCAACAATTCACAACCACAACTTCACATCCAACTTCATGCCCGTACTTCACACCAACACTTCACACCTACACTTCATGCCATCTTTCCGCATCCAGACTTCACACCTACACTTCCAACTAACCCACACTTTCACGCCCTCACTTCTCAAACACACTTCACTGTCACACTTCAACGCCCACACTTCCACACACACACTCCTCACACCCGCACTTCACGCCCTCAATTCGTCCACGCAAACGACTTCATAAGCACACACTCAAACACGCCAAAACTTCAACTCACACTTCACACCCACACTTTACACTTCACCTTCACCTCAAACATTTCAAACGCACACTTCACACCCACACATCCACAACCACACTTCACACACGCCCACACTTCACACCCCACTTCAAGCCCACACTTCACGCTCCACACTGTCACATCCAAACTTTACGCCCACACTTCACACCCACACTTCAAGCACACACACACCCTCACACTCCAAACTTCACACCCACACTTCAACACCGTACACTTCACACACACACTTCACGCCCACGACTTCTAACGCCCACACTTCACGCCCACACTTCACACCCAAACTTCACCGCCACACTTCTGCCACACCCCACAATTCACACTTCAACCTCACTACTCAAACTTCACACCCACACTTCACACCCACACCTCACACCACACTTCACACTAACACTTCACACCTACACTTCAACACCCACACTTCAACACTCTCGCTTCACACACGTTTCAACGATCTCCCACCTCTCACATGCACACATCACACCCCACATTTCACACCCAACTTCGGATCACCACACTTCACACCCAAACATCATTCCCACATCTAACCCCCAACCACTTCACCCCCACCACTTTCATGCCAACACTTCACACCCACGCTTCACATGCACACTCACACCCACACCTCCACCACACTTCACACCCGAACACTTCACACCCACAAACCTCACATCCCACCAACACCAACCCACACTTCACACACACCCACACCTCCCACAACACTTCACACCCGATCACTTCACACCCACTCATCGCACTTACACTTCACACCCACACTTCACAACCACACTTCAATCACACCAACACTTCACACCCAACACTTCACACCACACTTCGCATGTACACTTCACTCTCCACACTTCACACCCCCACCTCTCACCCACACATCACACACACACTTCACAACCCACACTCACACCCCAACACTTCACACCACATTTCACAACCCACACTTCACACCCCCACTTCACACCCTCACTTCGCACCCAAAACCTCCACCCAACCACTTAAAACCCAAACTTCCACCCACACATCACACCCACACTTCACGACCATCACTACACACCCACACTTCACAACACCCAAACTTCTCCCCACCTCAAACCACACTTTCACACCCACACTTCACGCCCACACTTCACAACCACACTATCACGGCCAACACATCACACCTCCACTTCACCCCACTTTTCACAACGAACCCACAATTTGTCACCCACTCTCACGCCAACACTTCACACCCACATTTCACACCCACGCATCAAACCCACACTTCACGGCCCACACTTCACGCCCACTTCACACCAACGCTTCACACCCAAACTTCACGCCCACACTTCACGCAAACACTTCACGCCCCACTTCACGCCACGTCTTCACACAACCACACTACACCACCCACAACTTCACGGGGCCCACACTTAACGCCCAAACTTCACACCCACACTTCACAAACACCACTTTATACTAACACTTCACACACACACTTCAACACCCACACTTCACCCCCACACCTCACATCCACACTTCATACCCACATTTCACACCCAAACTTTACACTCCACACTTCACTCCCACACTTCACAAATCTCACCTCACACCATCAATTCAAACCTAAACATCAAACCCAACACTTCACATCACCCACACCTCACACAAACACTTCACACCCACACTCACACTCCACACTTCACAACCCACACTCTCGCCTCGCAATTCACACGCCACACCTCACACCCACAAATCACACCCACAATCACTCCACACTTCACGCCCACACTTCACAACCCACACTCACACCCACACTTCCAAAACCACACATCACCAACCCAACTCTTACACCCGCAAGTCACTTCAAACCCTCACCTCCACCCACAATCACACCCACACTTCACACACCCAGACCTCACACACAACACTCACACCCACACCTCACAAAATGCACCCTTTCACAACCCACACTTCACACACACACTTCACAGCCCACACTTCACACCCACACTTCACACCTACACTTCCACACCTACACTTCACACCCACAACTTCACGCCCCACACTTCTCCACCCACACTTCCACGCCCACACTTCACACAAACACAACTTTAGCACCCACACTTCACCCCATCACGTCACGCCAACACTTCACGCTCACACTTCAACGCCAACACTTCACAACCCACACTTCACACAATCACTTCACACCCACTACTTCACGTCCACATTTCAAACGCACACTTCCCACACCCGCTCTTCACTATCCACACTACACGCCCAGAACTTGCTTTCACAACCCACACTTCAAGCCCACACTTCAAGCCCACACTTCACACCCAAACTTTACGCATAAACTTCACACCCACACTGCACACACACACTCCACACCCAACTTCACAAGCGAACACTTCACAACTACTCTTCACACACACACGTTCACGTCCCACACTTCACACGCACCCTTCACGCCACACTTCACGCCACACTTCACACAAAACACTTCCCACCCACATTCACGCCTCACTTCACGCCCCACACTTCACGCCACACTCACACCCAAACTTCACACGCCACACTTCACACCCACAGTCACAACACCATCTCACACTCCACACTTTCACACCATCAATTCCACACCCACACCTCACACCCCCAAACGTTCACACAACACTCACACCTGCACTTCACACCCTCACTTTACACTCTCGCTTCACACCAACGTTTCACTCCACACACTCAAACACCCACACTTCACACCCACTTCACACCCCTCAACTTAATCCACACTTCACTATCCCCACACATCATGCCCACACCTAACACCCACACTTCACCCCACAATTCATGCCAACACGCACAACCCACGCTTCACATGGCACACTTCACACCCACACCTCAACACCCACACTTCACACCCACACTTTACACCCACACCTCACACCCACACTGCACACCCACACTTCACACCCACAATTCACACAAACACCTCACAACACCAACACATTCACACCCACACTTCAACGGCCCGCACTTCACACCCACATTTTCACACCCACACTTCCACTCCACAACTTCATACCCACACTTCACGCCCACACTTTCAAACCTACACTTCACACCCACACTTCACACCCCCACTTCACACCCACACTTTCCACGCCCACACTTCACGCCCACTACTTCACACTAACAGTTCACGCCCACACTTCACTCCTACACTTACACTCCTCCACACTTCACACCCCACCTTCACAACACCACACTTCAGACACACCTTTCACATCCACACTTCACGCTAACTCTTTACGCCAACACATCACGCCCACACTTCACACCTACACTTCCACGCCCACACTTTAACACCCACACTTCACACCCACACTTCACACCCACACTTCATTCCACACACTGTTTCCACAAACCAACACTTCACACGCACACCTCACACCCACACTTACGCCCACATACTTCACTTCCACCACTCCCACCCACGCTTCACACCGACACCAGTCGCACCCACACCTCACACCTACACTCCACCCACACTTCACACTTACACTTCACACCCCACTCACGAACACACTTCACACCCACACACAAACCCAAACTTCACACGCACACTTCACAACCACTTTCACACCCACACTTCACACGCACACAACAACACGCCCTCACTTCAAGCGACACTTCATGCCCACACTTTCCACCCTCTCTTCACAACGCACACTTCACACCCACACCTCACACCTTCACTCACACCCACACTTCACACCCACACTTCACGTCCACATTTCACACCCACACCTCACACCAACACTGCACACCCACACTTCACACTCCACACTTAACACAAACACCTCACAACCCACGCTTCACACCCACACTTCTCACCCCTACTTCATGCCCACAACTTCACACCCTCACTTCACACCCCACCTCATTCCAACACTATCACACCCACACTTCACACCCACACCTCACACCAACACTTTCACACCCACACTTCACACGGGGCACACTTCACAACCACACTTCACACCAACACTTCACACCCACCACTTCACACTCACCCTTCGCATTTACACTTCACACCCACACTTCACACCCACACATCACACCCACACTTCACACACAACACTTCACACCCACACTTCACACCCACACTTCACCCCCACATTTTTCAACACACCCACACTTCAGACCCACCACTTCACACCCGCACTTCCCACCCACTACCTCACACCAACACTTCAAAACCCAAACTTCACACACCCACACTTCACACCCACACTTCACGACCATACTACACACCCACACTTCACACCCAAACTTCATCGCTCACGCCGCACCCTCAAACCAACACTTTCACTCCCACACTTCACGCCCACAAACTTCACACATACACTTCACAGCCCACACTTCACAACCACACTTCACGCCCCATACGTTCACGCCTCACTTCACGCCACGTTTCACACCCACACTTCATGCCCACAATTCACGTGCAACACTTCACAACCCACATATTCACTACCCACGCTTCAAAACCCACACTTCACGCCTACACTTCACGCCCATTCACACCAACGCAGTACACCCACACTTCACGCCCCACACTTTCACGCAAACACATCACGCCCACACTTCTCGCCCAATCATTCACACCCACACTTCAAACCCACGACTTCACGCCAACACTTAACGCCCCAAACTCACACCCGAACTTCACAAACACAACTCCACACTAACACTTCACACCCACACTTCACACACACACACTTCACAACACCACACTTCACGCGACACTTAACGCCCAAACTTCACAACCCACACTTCACAAACACACTTCACACTAACACTTCACACCCACACTTCACACCACACTTCCACACCCCACACTTCACAATCACAACCTCACACCATCAATTCAAACCTAAACTTCACACACCACACTTCACATCCACACCTCACACAACACTTCACACCCACTTTCACATACCCACACTTCACCATAACCCACAACTTCTCCCGCAATTCACACCCACACCTCACACCCACAATTCACACACACACTTCACACCAACACTTCACACCCCACATGTCACACCCACGCTTCAAACCCACACTCACGCCCACCACTTCACGCCCACTTCACCAACGCTTCACCACCCACAACTTCACAGCAACAACCCCCTTTTTCCCAGCAAAACACTTAACGGCCCACACTTCAAGCCCACCTTCACACCCACACTTCACACCCACACTTCACGACACGCCCACACTTAACGCCCAAACTTCACACCCACACTATCAATAAACACACTTCACACTAACACTTTCACACCCACATTCACACCCACACTGCACCCCCACACCTTCACATCCACACCTTCAACACCCACATTTCACACCCAACCAAACTTCACACCCACAACTCACACCCCCACTTCAACAATCACACCTCACACCATCAATTCAAACCTAAACTTCACAACCCACACTTCACACCCACACTTTCACACTCCCACAATTCTCCATTTCTCCCCAATTCCACACCACACCTCACAAACACAATTCCCACCCACACTTCCACACCAACTCTTCACTCCCACACTTCACACCACACTCACACCCACACTTCACACTCACACATCACACCCACACCTTAACACTCCACACATTCAACACCCTCCACTTCACACCCACAATTCACACCCACAGTTCACAACCCAGAACCTCACACCAACACTCACTCCCACACCTCACATGCACCCTTCACACCCAACACTCACACCCACACTTTCACACCTACACTCACACACACACTTCAAGTCCACACTTCACACGCACACTTTCACGCCCCACAGCTTTCACGCCCACACTTCCACACAAACACTTCACACTCCACATTTCACAGCCTCACTACACACCCACACTTCCAACGCACCACTCTACACCCCAAACTTCACGGCCACACTTCACACCACACACTTCAACACACATCCTCACACCCAACTTCACACCCAAACATCACACCACACCTCACCCCCACACTTCACCACCAACACTTCACCACCTGCACTTCACACCCTCACCACACTCTCTCTTCACACCAACGTTTTCACTCCCACACCTCACACCCAGACTTCACAGACCCACATTTCCACACCCACCTTCAGATCCACACTTCACACCATCATCATCAGCCCACACCTAACACCCACAACTCATCCCCCACACTTCATGCCAACACTTCACACCCACGCTTTCACGATCTCACACGTTCATACACCCACAGTACCTCACACCCACACTCACACCCACACTTCACACCCACACCTCACACCCACCTGCACACCCACACTTCCCCACACCCACGAATTCACACAACTACCTCACACCCACACTTCACTTCCACACTTCACACCCATACTCACTCCCACACTTCACTCCCACTCCTCACACGCGCACCGTCACTTTAACACTTCACACGCCCAACTTCACACCAACGCTTTCACACCCACCACTTCACGACCACACATCACACCCACCACTTCACACACCACACTTCACACCCACACTCACGCCTACACTTAACAACCACACCTCACACACCACGAACACTTTCACACTCACACTTCCCGCCCACTACTTCACGCCCACACTTCACATTTCACCTCCACACTTCACACCCCACTTCACTCCCACACTTCACACCCACACTTCACGCCCACACTTCAAATCTACACTTCACACCCCACACTTCAAACAGCCACACTTCTACACCCACACTTCACGCCCACACTTCACAGCCCACACTTCACACTAACAGTTCAACGCCCACTACATTCACGCCTACACTTCACACCCACACTTCACACCCACACCTCACAAACACACTTCATACACACATTTCACATCCTCAACTTCATCACGCTAATTCTTCATGCCACACCTCAACGCCCACGACTTCACACACACTTCAACCCCCACACTTAACACCCACACTTCACACTCCACACTACACACCCACACTTCATTCCCACACTCCAACACCAACACTTCAACGCAAACCTCACAAACCCACACTACCACGCGTACATTTCACTCCCACACTTCACTCCCACCTTCACACCGACAACCTCGCACCCACACTCACACCTACACTTCACACCCATAACACTTAACACTTACACTTCACACCCACACTTCACGAACACACTTCACACCCCACTCACGCCCAAACTTCACACACAAACTTCACAACCACATTTCACTCCCACACTTCACACGCACACTTCACACGCACACTACACGCCCTCACCTTCAAGCGACACTTCATGACGCACACATCACACCGACCTTCACACGCGCACTTCACAACCCACACCTCAACTACACTTCACACCCACACTTCACACCCACACTTCACGTCCACTTTAACACCCACACCTCACACCAACACCTGCACACCCACACTTCCACACCCACTACTTACACAAACAACCTCACACCCACACTTCACACCCACACTTCACACCCATACTTCATGCCACACTTCACACCCACACCTCAACACCCACCGCATTCCAAAACACTTCAACACCCACACTATCACACCCACTACCTCACACCAACAACTTCACACCCACACTTCACACCCACTTTCCCTTCACACTACACTTCACACATACACTTCACAACCACTCTCCACACCAACACTACACACCCACACTTCATACTCACACTTCGCATGTACCCTTCAAAACCCACACTCAACACCCACACCTCTCACCCACACTTCACAACACACACTTCACACCCACACTTCACACCCACACTTTCACACCCGCAACTTCGCACTCCACACCTCAACAGCCACACTTCAAACTCCCCAAACTTCACACCCACACTTCACACCCACACTTCACGCCACACTACACACCCACTACTTCACACCCAAACTTCACGCCGCCATCTCAAACCAACACTCAACACCCGACCACACTTTCACGCCCACTACTTCACATACCCCTCACTTCACGCCCACACTCACAACACACTTTCACGCCCACATATTCTCACACCTTCACTTCACGCCCACTTTCACACCCACGACTTGAAGCCCACAATTCACAGCCAACACTTCACACCCACATTCACCACCCCACACTTCAAACATCACACTTCACGCCCACACTTTCACCCCACTTCACACCAACCGCCCTTCACACCCAAACTCACAAAAAAAAAAAACTATTTTAAAGTATTTTGGGAACACTTCACGCAAACACTTCACTCCCACACTTCACGCCCACTCTTCACACCACTACACTCACACCCACACTTCACGCCCAACACTTAACGCCCAAACTTCACACCCACACTGTCACAAACACACTTATATAACACTTCACACACACACTCAACACACACATTCAACCCCCACTCCTCACATCCACACGTCACACCCACATTTCTTCACACCCAAACTTCACACCCACACTTCACACTACACACTTCACAATCAAACAACCTCAAACACCCATCATTCAAACCTAAACATAACACCCCACACTTCACAACCACACCTCACACATGCACTTCACAACCCACACTTCACACCCACACTCAACCCACACTTCTCCCGCAATTTCACACCCACACCTCACACCCCACAATTCACACCTCCTTCACTCCAACCACTTTCACGCCCACACTTCAACCCCCACACTTTCACAACCCACACTTCACACTCACTACATCACACCCACACCTTTACACCACACTTCACACACCCTCACCTTCACACCCCACAGAATTACACCCACACTTCACACCAGACCCTCACAACCAACACTTCACACCCACACCTCACATCACCCTTCACACCCACACTTCACACACACACTTCACACCCACACTTTCAACACCCACACTTCACAACCTACACTTCACACCTACACTTCACAATTCACACCCACACTTCACGCCCAGACTTCACGCCCAACACTTCACACTCCACACTTCACACACACACTTCACACTCACTCATCCACACCCACTACCTTACACCCACACTTCACACCCTCACCTCACACCTTCAATTCACACCCACACTTCACACCAGACCATCACACCCACAATTCACACACACACCTCACACCATATTCACTCCACACTTCACCACCTACACTTCACACCTACACTTCACACCCACACTTCACACCTACACTTCACACCTACACTTCACAACCCACACTTCAACGCCCACACTTCTCCACCCAACACATCACGCCACACTTCACACAAACACTTCACACCCACACTTCACCCTCACGTCACGCCAAAACACTTCACGCTCACACTTCACGCCAAACACTTCAACACCCACGACTTCACACAATCACTTCACACCCACACTTCACGCCCAACATTTAAAAACGCACACCTTCACACCCACTCTCACATCCACACTTCACTGCCCACACTTCACACCCCACACTTCAAGCCCACACTTCAAGCCCACACTACACAACACGCCAAACTTTACGCCCAAACTTCACACCCACACTTCCACACACACTCTTCACACCCAAACTTCACACCCCACACTTCACACATACAACTACACACACACACTTCACGTCCACACTATCACACGCACACTTCACGCCCAAACTTCCGCCCACACTTACACAAACACTTCCACACCCACATTTCACGCCCTCACTTCACGTCCCTGCCCCTCCCACACATCACCCCACAACTATCACACCCAAACTCACGGCCACACTATACAGTCACACCCAGCACTTCACACACATCTCACACCCCACATTCACATCCACACCTTCACACCACACCTCTCCCACACACTCACACACAACAACTTCACACGCTGCACTTCACACCCTCCACTTTACACCTCGCTCACACCAACGTTTCACTCCCACACCTCAACACGCCACACTTCACACCCACATATCACACCCTCACTTCAGATCCACACTTCAACACCCACACATCATGCCCACCACCTAACACCCACACTTCACCCCCCACAATGTCATGCCAAACACTTCATCAACACCCTCGGATTCACATGCACACTTTCACACCCACACCTCACACCTACACTTCACACCCACACTTGACACCCACACCTCACACCCACACTGCACACCCACACTTCACACCTCCACAATTCACACAAACAACACCTCACACCCACACTTCACATCCACACTTCACACCCATACTTCAACTCTCCACACTTCACAACCTACTCCTCACACCCGCACCCTCACTCCAACACCTTCACACGCACACTTCAAACCAACGCTCCACACCCACACTTCACCGGACCACACTCACACCCACACTTCACACCCACAGGAGTACCTACACTTCACGCCTACACTAACAACAACACCTCACACGAACACTTCACACTCACACTTCACGCCCACACTTCCACAACCCACACGTCACAAAAACCCACACTTCACTCCCACACTTCACACCCACACTCAACGCCCACACGTTCAAATCTACACTTCACACCCACAATTCACGACCCATCACTTCACAACACACACTTCCCCCGCCCCACACTTTGCGGCCCTACACTTCACACTAACAGTTCACGCCCACATTTCACGCCTACACTTCACACCCCACACTTTCACACCCACACCACACACACACACATCAGACCACACATTTCACATCCACACTGCTTCACGCTAAACTCTTCACGCCAACACTTCACGCCCACACTTCACACCTACACTTCACAGCCCACACTAACACCCCACACTTCAACACCCACACTTCACACCCACACTTCATTCCCACACGTTCAACACCAACCTTCGCACGCACAACCCACCCTCACACTTCACACCCACGCTTCACACCGACACCTCGCAACGCCCAACCTCACACCTTCACTTCACACCCACACACTTCACACTTACACTCACACCCACAACTTCACGAACACACTTCACACCCACACTTCACGCACCAAACTTCACGACGCACACAATCACAACCACATTTCACACCCACACTCACACGCACACTACAAGCCCCCACTTCAAGCGACACTTCATGCCCACACTTCACACCACACTTTCACACGCACACTTCACACCCACGACCTCACACCTACACTTCACACCCATCACTTCACACCCACACTTCACGTCCCACATTTCACACCCACATCTCACACCAAACACTGCACACCCACACTTCCACATCCCACACTAACACAAACACCTCACGACTCCCCACTTCACCCCCACACTTCACACCATACTCATGCACACACTCATCACCCACCCACCACCTCACAATCCCACACCTCATTCCAACACGATCACACCCACACTTCCACACACCACGCTTCACACCCCACACTCCACACCCACACCTCACACCACACTTCACACCACCACTTCACGCTTCACAACGTTCACTCACACACTTCACACCCACACATCACACCCCACTTCACGCCTTCACTTCACGCCTACAATCATCACACCCACACTTCAACACCCACCACTTGACATCCACACTTCTCACCAACACTTCAACCGCCACACTATCACACTCACACTTCACGCCCCACTTCCAACATCAACACATCACACCAAACTTCACACCCACACTTCACACCCACTACATTCACGCCCAAACATCACGCCCAACACTTCACACTAACACTTAACGCCCACACTTCACACCTTACACTTCACACCCACACCTTCACACCCACACCTCAACAACCACACTGATTCACACCCACATTTCACATCCACACTTCATTCCACGCCAACACTTCAACGAACCACTCTTCACACCTACATTTCACGCCCACGACTTACACCCACACTTCACCCCCACACTTCACACCCACACTTCATTCCCACACTTCACAACCACACTTCACACCCCACACAGTCACACGAAATTCCACACTCACGCCCTACACTTCACTCCCACAATTCACACCCACGCCTTCACACCCACACCTCACTTACACTTCACACCCACACTTCACACTTAACACGTACACACCCACACTGCACACACCACACTTCACACCCACACTTCATTCCCACACTTCAACAACCACAACTTCACACCCACACTCACACCCACACTTCACCCCCACACGTTTCACTCCCCCACACTTCACACCCATGCCTCACACCCGACAACCTCTACCTACACTTCACACCCCTCACTTCAACCAACATTTTCACACCCACATACCTTCATCACACGCATCCTACAGCCCACACTTCAACGCGACACTTGACGTCCAGATTTCACACCCACACTTCACACCCACACTTCACAAACCCAACACTTCACACCCACACTTCCCGCCCCACAACTTTGCGCCCACACTTCACACTAACAGTTCACGCCCCACGCCCTTTTTTTGTTGACTTCACGCCTACCACTTCACCACCCACACTTCACACCCCACACCTCAACACACTACACTCAACACACATTTTCACATCCACACTTCACGCTAACGTCTTCACGCCAACACTTCATCAGCCCACACTTCACAACCTATAACTTCACGCCCACACTTAACACCCACACTTCACACCCACACTTCACACCCACACTTTCATTCCCCTCACTTCAACACCAACACTTCACACCGCACACGACTCACACCCACGACTTCACAACCCACGCTTTCACACCGACACCTTCCGCACCCACACTCACACCTACACTTCACACCACACTTCACACTTACACTTCACACCCGCACTTCACGAACACACTTCACACCCACACTTCATCACGCCCAAACTTCACACGCACACCTTCACAACCACATTTTCACACCCACACTTCACACGCACACTACACCCCCTCACTTCAAGCTACACTTCATGCCCACACTTCACACCCAAACTTCACACGCACCACTTCACACCCACACCTCACACCTACACTTCACCACCCACACATCCCGTCCACATTTCACACCACACCTCACAACCAACACACTTGCCCAGCCCCACACTTCACACCACACTTAACACAAACACCTCACCCCACACTTCACCAAAACCCACACTTCACACCCATACATCATTGCACACACATCACACCCCCCCCAAAAAACACCTCACACCCACAACCTCATTCCAACACTTCACACCCCCACTTCACACCCACGCTTCACACCCCACACTCCAAACCACACCTCACACCCACACTCCAACACCCACACTTCACTCGCTCAGACACTTCACTCACACACTTCACAACAACCCACACATCACACCCCCACTTCTCCGCCTTCCACTTCACGACTACACTTCACACCCACACTTCCACAATTTTTTTTTCACACCCAACACTTGACATCCACAAACTTCTCACGCAACACTTCACGCCCACACTTCACACTCACACTCAAGCCCACACTTCACATCAACACATCACACCCAAAATTCACACACACACTTCACACCCACACTTCACGCCAAAACTCAATCGCCCACACTTCACACTAAACACTTAACGCCCACACTTCACACCTACACTTCACACCCCACACCTTCACATCCCACACCTCACACCCACACTGAATTCACCCCCACATTTCACATCCACACTTCACGCCCCAAACACTTCAACGCCACTCTTCACACCTACATTTCACGCCCACACTGAACACCCACATCTTCACACCCACACTTCACACCCACACATCATTCCCACACTTCACAACCACACTTCACACCCCAAACTCACACCCACACTTCACACGCCCACACTTCACTCCCACAATTCACACCCACGCCTCACACCCACAACCTCACTTACCCTTCACACCCACACTTCACACTTACACTTCACACCCACACTGCAACACCAACCTTACACCCACAACTGTCAATCCCACACTTCACACCCACCTTCACACCCCACCTCACACCCCACACTTCACTCCCACACTCAACTCCCACACTTCACACCCACGCCTCACACCCACACCTCACCTACAACTTCACACCCTCACTTCACACCAACAATTCACACCCACACTTCACACGCACACAACTAGCCCACACTTCACGCGACACTTGGACGTCCAAGATTTCACACTCCACGACTTCACACCCACTACTTCACATTCCCACACTTCACCACCCAGCACTTCCCGCCCACACTTTGCGCCCAAACTTCACACTAACAGTTCATCACGCCACACTTCACGCTACACTTTCACACCCACCACTTGGCACACCCACACCGTCACACACACACTTCTACACATCATTTCACACCCACACTTCACGCTAACTCTTCATCGTCCAACACTTCACCCCACACTTCACACCTACACTTCACGCCACACTTTACACCCACACTTCACACCCACAACTTCACATCCCACACTTTCATATCCCAACACTTCACAACCAACACGTTCACAAACGCCAACTCACACCCACACTCCACACCCACGCTGTCACCCCGACACCTCGCACCACACCTCACACCTCCTACGACTTCACACCCACACTTCACACTTACACTTCACCCCCACACTTCCGAACACACTTCTCACCCACACCTTCACGCCCAAACCTTACACACGCACACTCACAACCACATTTCACACCCCCAAACCAACTTCACAACGCACTACAACAACGCCCTCACTTCAAGCGACACCTCATGCCCACACTTCACACCCACACTTCACATACGCACCAACTTTCACACGGCCACACCTCACACCTACACTTCACACCCACACTTGTTCACGTCCCACATTCACACCCACACCTCACACCAACACTGCACCCCCACACTTCACACCCACACTTTAACACAAACACCTCACAACACCACACTTCACACCCACACTTCAACACCCATACTTTCATGCACACACTTCATCTCACCCACTACCTCACACCCACACCTCCATTCCAACACTTCACACCCACAACTTCACACCCACAGCTTCACACCCACACTCACACCCACTACCTCACAACCCCCACGTTCACACCCACAACTCACGCTCCACACTCACTCACACACTTCACACCCACACATCACAGCCCCCACTTCTCGCCTTCACTCACAAACGCCTATACACTTCACAACAACACCCACACTTTCACACCCACACTGACATCCACACTTCTCACCAACCACTTCACGCCCACACTTCACACTACACACTCACGCCCACACTAGACTTCACTATCAACACTTCACACCCAAACTTCACACCCCACACTTCCACACCCACACTTCACGCCCAAACTTCACGCCACACTTCACACTAACACTTAACGCCCCATACTTCAACACCTACACTTCACACCCACTACTTCACCCCACACCTCACCACCCACACTGAATTCACACTCCACATTTCCACATCCACACTTCACGCCAACCACTTCACGCCAACTCTTCCCAGTACCTTCATTTCACCGCCCACACTAACATCCACACTCACACCCACACTTCACGACCCACAACTATTTCCCACACTCACAACCACAACTTCACACGACCCACACCCACACACCACACTTCACCCCACACTTCAACTCCTACAATTCACACCCACGCCTCACACCCACACCTCACTTACACTTCACACTCCACACAACACACTTACACATCACACCCCCACTGCACACCCACACTTCACACCCTCTCTCACCCACACTTCGTTCCCACACTTCACACCCACACTTCACACCCACACCTCACACCCACACTTCACTCCCACCACTTCACTCCCACACTTCACCCCACGCCTCACAGGACCCACACCTCACCTACACTTCACATACCCTCACTTCACACCAACATTTCACACAACCCACACTTCATCACACGCACACTACTAGCCCACACTCACGCGACACTTGACGTCCAATTTCACGACCCACACTTCACACCCACACATCACAAACACAACCTCACACCGCACTTTCACTAACCGCAAACTTCACACCCCACCTTCACGCCCACATTTCACACAAGCACCCTTCAACACCAACAATTCACAACCACAACTTCACATCCAACTTCATGCCCGTACTTCACACCAACACTTCACACCTACACTTCATGCCATCTTTCCGCATCCAGACTTCACACCTACACTTCCAACTAACCCACACTTTCACGCCCTCACTTCTCAAACACACTTCACTGTCACACTTCAACGCCCACACTTCCACACACACACTCCTCACACCCGCACTTCACGCCCTCAATTCGTCCACGCAAACGACTTCATAAGCACACACTCAAACACGCCAAAACTTCAACTCACACTTCACACCCACACTTTACACTTCACCTTCACCTCAAACATTTCAAACGCACACTTCACACCCACACATCCACAACCACACTTCACACACGCCCACACTTCACACCCCACTTCAAGCCCACACTTCACGCTCCACACTGTCACATCCAAACTTTACGCCCACACTTCACACCCACACTTCAAGCACACACACACCCTCACACTCCAAACTTCACACCCACACTTCAACACCGTACACTTCACACACACACTTCACGCCCACGACTTCTAACGCCCACACTTCACGCCCACACTTCACACCCAAACTTCACCGCCACACTTCACACCCACATTTCACACTCACCTCACACTCACACTTCACACCCACACTTCACACCCACACCTCACACCCACACTTCACACCAACACTTCACACCTACACTTCACACCCACACTTCACACTCTCGCTTCACACCAACGTTTCACTCCCACATCTCACAGCACACTTCACACCCCACATTTCACACCCAACTTCGGATCCACACTTCACACCCAAACATCATGCCCACATCTAACCCCCACACTTCACCCCCACACTTCATGCCAACACTTCACACCACGCTTCACATGCACACTCACACCCACACCTCACACCCACACTTCACACCCACACTTCACACCCACACTCACACCCACACTGCACACCCACACTTCACACCCACAATTCACACAAACACCTCACACCCACACTTCACACCCACACTTCACACCCATACTTCACTCCCACACCTCACACCCACACCTCACACCCGCACCTCACTCCAACACTTCACACGCACACTTCACACCAACGCTTCACACCCTACACTTCACGCCCATACCTCACTCTCACACTTCACACCCACACTTCACACCCACACTTCACACCCACACTTCACGCCCACACTTAACACCCACACCTCACACGAACACTTCACACTCACACTTCACGCCCACACTTCACGCCCACACTTCACACTCACACTTCACACCCACACTTCACTCCCACACTTCACACCCACACTTCACGCCCACACTTCAAATCTACATTTCACACCCACACTTCACACCGACACTTCACACTAACAGTTCAGGCCCACAATTCACGCCTACACATCACACCCACACTTCACACCCACTCCTCCCTCACACACTTCACACACATATTTCACATCCACACTTAACCCAACACTTCACGTTAAACACTTCACGCCACCACTTCACACAACACTTCTACGACCACACTTGACTCCCACACTTCACAACCCACAGTTCTCGCCCTCACACTTCACTTCCACACTTCACACCACGCTTCACAACGACACCTCACACCCACACCTCACACCTATTCTTCACACCCACCAATTCACACTTCACTTCACACCCACACTTCACGAACACACATTCAAACCACAAGTTTTAGTGCCTCATGTCTGTCTCCCTTTTTAAAAATTGGGGACTACATTTGCTATTTTTTCCATACCTCAGGGAGTTGCCCAGTTTCAAATGAGGTGTTTTGAAGATCTTTGTTAATGGCTCCACACAATATCTCTGCTTCCCTATTTAGGGTCCCATGGAGAGATGTTGTATGGTCCACCGCCTTTGAGTGTTCAAGTTCGCATCATAGCAGCTTATTCACCTCCTCTTGGTTATATGTACTCATTCAGCATTGCTGGTGTGCTCCCTGTTCTGATTTCCTGGAGTCCTACTGTTTTCCACTGTAAACTCTTTAAATTTGTGGTTGAGCTCCTGACATAACCTCTGTCGTTCTTGTGAATTCCCCATCACCCTTCCTCAGTCTGTTACTCTGGTCCTTGACTGTTGTTTTCCTCCTGATGTGGCTGTACAACAGCTTCGGGTCAGTCTTCACTTTTGATGCTATGTCATTTTCATTATTGTCTCTGAGCCTACCTTTCTTATCTGTGCATATTCGTTTTCTGGCTCGTCGGATGATTTCTTTATTTTCCTGAGTTCTCTGTCTTCTGTACCTTTTCCATTCTCTAGTACACCTAGTTTTTGCCTCCCTACACCTTTGGGTGGAACCAAGGACTCGTTCTGTTCTTCCCATTATTTCTGTTTCCCTTGGGAACAAACCTCACCTCTGCCTCCTTGCATTTTTGTTGCTACATAGTCCATCATTTCTTGTACTGGTTTTCCTGTAGTTCACCTTCCCACTGAATGTCTTCGAAGGAAGTTCCTCATGCCTGAGTAGTTCCCCTTCTGTAATTTGGTTTTTCCCAAGCCTATTCACTGTACTCTCCACCCTCCACTTGGAGGCTCAAACTATGTAAGCGAAGCACAGAACCACATGATCACTAGCTCCCAGGGGCCTTTCATACATGATACCCTCGATGTCCGAACTACTCATGGTGAATACAACGGTCCAGCCTTGCTGGTTCATCTATCCTCTTCTCTCTGGTAGTGTCTCTAACATGTTGATGCATGAGGTTTTCCAGTACCACATCTCCTCCTCCCCCTCTCGTCCCTCTGTCTTTCCTGAGGATTTGGTATCCGGATGGAAAGATTGAATCTGTTATTATTCTGGTGAGTTTTGTTTCTGTGAGTGCTATTATGTCTGGGGATGTCTCTTTGATTCTTTCATGCCACTCCTCATACTTGTTTATTATTCCATCTGCATTTGTATACCACACCTGGGAGGTATATTGGGGTAGGGGAAGTGGGAGACCTGGTAAGGAACTATGGGTTGTTGCTGTGGGGGTGGAGTTTGTAATGTAGTGGGTGGGTGGCATTGGGATGTGGCATGGGTGTTTTGATTTTAGAGTGTTTGTCTGCACTGGGGGTTAACTGGTTGGGAGAGCTTCTGGAGGAAGTTGTGAGGGAGGCTGTATTTGTTCTTCTTCCTGGGTCTGGGATCTCCTGTCTGTCTTCCTCCATCCCCTACTCTTTCCTCCTTTCTGCCTTTTGTACATCTTCTCTAGTTTCTGCCTTTCTTCTTGTGTTTCTGTCGCGGTCGAGATACACCCTTCATGTATGCCGGCATGTCCCTTAATCGTGCTTTCTCCTGCACGGATCCTGGTCCGAGTAGCTTCTGCCTTGAAGGTCACTTTCATGGCCAGGTTCTTCTTTTTACAAACCCCCTATCTCCGAAATTTTCCAGCTGGGTCATGTCGTCTTCTCCTATTGCTTTCATGATGCTTTCAATTGCTTTTTTCCCCTTGTTTTCTTGCTTTCTTCTGCAGGATCCTGGTCCGAGTCGCTTCTACCTTGAAGGTCACTTTCACTGGCCAGGTTCTTTTTTTTACAAAACCCTATTTCTCCGATAATTTTCCAGTGGGTCATGTCGTCTTCTTCTATTGCTTTCATGATGATTCAATTGCTTTTTTTTTTCCCTTGTTTTCTTGCTTCCACATGTTTCCCCTTCAATTCCTGGAGCCCATAACAAAGACTGGACGTCACCCTTTCATTCTCCCCACTGTGTATCCCTGTGTATGTCCCTCATTTATTTTGGTTTTCCTAAACTGCAGATTTCCTTTCTTCAGTTTCATGGCTAATGTACTTGGGCTCAGTGGCCTGTCATTTTCCTTCTCGGCTTTCCTCGGGCTCTGATGTTGTCTGTTTAGGGCATCCTCGTAACGCTTAGCTCTTTCATTTTATACAGTCTCCTCTGATAGAGCTTCCCCATGCAGTTGTGCCCTTCTTTCCTACAGTCCCTTATTTGTGGCTGAGGTTAGCAGGTCTCTATTGTCAATCCAAAAATGTTCTTTAGTTCTTTAGCTGTTTCAGATTTTCAGGTCCTCTTCTAAACTCTGTTATCCTAGCCTCGGCTGCTTTGACATGCACCTCCCACCTTCCTGCTTTCCATATCTATCCTCTCTTCCATTCTATGCTAAGTTCTTCTAGTTTCTTTTCCATTCATGATCTCTTTTTATAGAGCTCTGCTGCAAATCTTCATTGCAGTCTTCCTCCACCTGTCCCTGGTTTTTCATGGTTGCTCTCTGGACAACCCTTTTTTGTTTATCCTGATTGCCCTCAGAGTGGTGAAACCATTAGTTCTGTTGTTAGCGTTAGTAGTGTGTTAAGGGTCAGCAGAGGTGTGGGCGGGGGAGGTAGTGGAGGAACTGTGGCTATGTGGGGGGAGGGGGGTGTGGGAGGGGGGAGGGTGAACGGGGGAAGGAAGGGTGTGAAACGAGGGGAGGGGAGGATCAGGGGGAAGAAGTGAGATGTCGGTGGTGAGGGGGGGGGAGTGTATTGTGAGTTGGATATGTGTTGTGTGTATGTGTGTCGGTGTGTGTCGGTGTTAATTTTTTGCTATGCGATTATGTGTAGGTTTATTATGTACTGAAAGGTAGGTGGCTTTGTGCGTTGTATGTAGAGTTTCAGTGGTCCTTGGCTGCCCCACAACTTCTTGTGACATGACCCCAACCTTCCTGGGGCTTGACCGGCACGTACTTACAGTGTGCGTGTGTTGGTGTGTGTGTGTGTGTGTGTTGTGTGTGTGTGTGTGTGTGTGTGTTGTGTATGTGATGTGTGTGTGTGTGTTGTTGTGTGTGTGTAGTGTGTGTGTGTGTGTGTGTGTATGTGTGTGTGTGTTGTGCGTGTGTGTGCTTGTGTGTGTGTGTATGTGTGTGGTGTCGTGCTATGTATTGATGTGTTTGTATGTGTGTTGTATGTAGTGTGTGTATGTGTGTGTGTATGGTGTTGTGTGTATGTGTGTGTGTGTGTTTGTGTTGTATGGGGGAGGTATGCGGGGAGATACTGTTAATACATACCAGTTATTCTGGGTTATAAAAAGTGATAATTGCTATTAGGGTCTAAAGATTGAATAAGTGTCTGCCTTTGTGTGTGTGTTAGGGAGGGATGGTTAGGGGGGGAGATCCGTTATACCTCTCTGTTTTGTCTTTCCTAGAAATGCTTCACTCATCGCTTATTGTCCTTTCTGGATTTAAGTATCAAGTGTGTGTGTATGTGTGTACTCACCTAGTTGTTTTCTCACCTAGTTGAGGTTGCAGGGGTCGAGTCCAAGCTCTTGGCCCCGCCTCTTCACTGGTCGCTACTAGGTCACTCTCCCTGAACCATGAGCTTTATCGTACCTCTGCTTAAAGCTATGTATGGATCCTGACTCCACTACATCGCTTCCCAAACTATTCCACTTCCTGACTTACTCTGTGCTGAAGAAATACTTCCTAACATCCTTGATTATCTGTGTATTCAAACTTCCAACTGTGTCCCCTTGTTACTGTGTCCTAGTCTCTGGAACTTCCTTGTCTTTGTCCACTTGTTATATTCCTCTCAGTATTTTGTAGTCGTTATCATGTCCCCCCTATCTCTCCTGTCCTCTCAGTGTCGTCAGGTTGATTTCCCTTACCATATCCTCATAGGACATACCTCTTAGCTCTTGGGACTAGTCTTGTTGCAAACCTTGCACTTTCTTCTAGTTTTCTTTACATGCTTGTTGCTAGGTGAGGGTTCCAAACCTGGTGCCGCATACTCCAATATGGGCCTAACGAACACGGTTGTTAGGGTCTGAACGATTCCTTATTTTTAAGATGTCGGGAATGCTGTTTTGAGGTTTTGCCCAGGGCCCCCCATATGCTGCAGCGTTTATTTGGTTGATTGTACGATTCAGGAGTATCGTGCTGGTGTTATACTCACCCCAAGCTCTTTTTCTTGAGTGATGTTTGTAGTCTCTGACCCCATAGACTGTACTCCATCTGCGGGTCTTTTCTTTGCCCTTCCCCAATCCTTCATGACTTTGCATTGGTCGGGATTTGAACTCCAGGAGCCAGTTGCGGACCAGGGTCTGCAGCCTGTCCAGATCCATTGTATTTCGCTGGTCTTCGTTCGGAATGAACTCTTCTCCATCAATTCACGTCATCTGCAAACAGTTGGGACACCTCGGAGTTTATTCCTTCCGTCATGTCGTTCACTAATACCAGAAACAGCACTGGTCCTAGGACTGACACTGTCGGACACCTTGGTCACAGGTGCCCACTCTGCACCTCGCCTCGTACATTACTCTCTGCTGTTCTCTGACAAGTATTCCTGATCCATTGAGTGCCTTCTGTTATGCCTCCTTGGTCCTCCAGTTTTTGCACTAAATCTCTTGTGTGGTACTGTGTCAAGGCTTCTTGCAGTCTAATAAATGCAAAAAAAAAAACACACCCCCCCCCCCCCAAAAACACCCAAAAAAAAAAAAAAAAAACCCCCCACCCCCACCCCCACAAAACACCCCCCCCCCCAAAAAACAAAAAAAAACCCCCCCCCAAAAAAACAAGACCCCCCCCCCCCCCCAAAAAAACACAAAAAAAAAAAAAAATCCACCCACCCCTCTCCTCTTCTCGTACTGCTGTCCCCACCAACCATGTCATAGAACTCCATAGGTTTAGTGAACAGGATTCCGTCTCTGGAAACCATGTTGTCTGCTGTGATGAGATATTCCTTTCTAGGATGTTCACGATTATTCTCATGACATCTTTTCCATGATTTGGCCATGCTATACATGTCATTGAAACTGGTCTGTAGTTAGTGTCTAATGTATGTCTCTTTTTTTAACAGATTGGTACCCACATTTTGCTGTCTTCATGCCTCAGGCCAATCTCCTGTTTCGATAGTTAGTATTGAATATTGTTGTTTAGGGGACACTAGCGCCTCTGGCTCCCTCTCTCAGGACCCATGGAGAGATGTTATCTGGCCCCATTGCCTTTGAGGTATCTAGCTCAATCTGAAGGCATTTCACTTCTTCCTCGGTTTTGTGTTGTACTGGGTCCAGCACATGGTGTGTTACACATCCTCTCCGTCTTTCTGGTAGAGCACCTTCTGTCTCATCTTTGAGCACTTCTTGTATCTCTTTGTTGAGTTCCTCAAATAATTCACTGTCATTTCTTGTTGTCTCTCCTCCTTCCTTCCTTAGCTAGATTAAACCTGGTCTTTGACGGTTGTTTTCTTCCTGATGTGGCTGTATAACAGCTTCGGATCAGATTTTGGCTTTTGCTTGCTTTGTCGTTTTTATATTGACGTTGGGCCTCCTTCTTATCTGTGCCATATTTCGTTTCGGGCTATACGACTGCTCTCCTTACTCTCATGGGTCCTTTGCCTTCTTTTATTTCTTCCATTCCCTAGCACACTTGGTTTTTGCTCCTTGCATCTTTTGGAGTGAACCTATGGGTTCATCATGGGGCTCTTTTTCATTATCTGTTTACTTGGTACAAACCTCTCCTCAAGCCTCCTTGCACATTGTGACTACATATTCCTCATCTATAAATGGATTCCCTGCCAGTTCTCTGTCCCACTGGAACCTCATTCAGGGCAGTTCCTCATTCTGTGTAGGTCCCCTTTCCTGTAGTTTGGTTTCATTCGTCGGCCTTCCTGCTTCCCCCTCCACTTGTAGCTCTACTGTGTATTCGAAGCTTCAAAACCACATGATTCGCTGGCAACAAGGGGTCTTTCATATGTGCTGTCCTCAATTATCTGCACTACTCAAGGTTAATACTAAGTCCAGCTTACTGGTTCATCCTCTCCTCTCTCCTCTTGTAGGTCCCTCTACGTGTTGGTACATGACGTTTCTCCATACCACCTCCATCATCTCTAGCCCTCATGTATCTTTGGCCCCCATGTGGCTCCAAGTTCTCCCAATTCGATCTCCTTGTGGTTAAAGTCGTCGCCCATGATCGGAGCTTTGCCCTACATGTATGAGCTCTTCTGGCCACTGCAGGCCAGTGTGTTCAACCATCGCTCTATTGCTCCTCGTATACCATGCCTTGGCCTCTGCTGTTCTGTGTTGGGTTATCCATCACTCAATTATCACACTTGGTGACCTCCTGAGTGATGCGTTCCGCTATACAATCACTTTTTTTCCGCTCTCCTCTCTCCAGCTCATCAAAATTCCATCGGTGTTTGGATCAGCAATGCTACTCCTCCCCCCCCCCTGTTATTCATTCTGTCTTTCCTCAGATCTGGTATCCCGATTGGGAAGATGGCATCTGTTTTCATACCTGTATGTTTGGTTTCTATGTTTGCTATGATGTATGGTGATGCTCTTTGACTTTCTTGCCACTCCTCCCACTTGTTTGTTATTCCTCAGCGTTTGTGTACCATACTTCAATTTCCTTTCCAACACTGTGGTTTGGGGAGCCTGTGGGTTGGGAGACCTCGGTAGTATACTGTGGCGATTCTATGGTTGGGGCTGGGTGGAAGCTTGTGGGTATCGGATTGTATTGTGCGTTGGGATGGTTGTGATAGGTTGTGGGGTTCTGGAGGATTGTTGTGTGTGTGCTTGACCTTGCTGACTCTGTTATGTCTGACTGACCTCTGCGGTACCATCCTTGTCTCATTTCTAGCTCCTCTCGTTTTTTGTCATCTCCCTCAGCTGCTGTCTCTCTTTCTTGTGTTCGGTCTCTGTCTAGGAACACCTTCTTGTACTCTTCGAGCTTCTCAACGTGGTTTTTCTTGGAGGTCCTGTTCCGCCACTGTTTCTGTTCCTGAGAATCAGCTTGATCGGTCGGTTTCTCCATTCAAGTACCCCCCTTATTCTTGAAATTTACCAATCTCGTCCAGTCTTCTTCCCCTATTTCAGTGATGATTTTTCCATCTCCTTTCTTTCTTTCCTGCAGTCTTTCAGTGTGTGTCCCTTTCCTCTCTATCCGAAGCACTATGGATAAAACACTGATATTTGCCCTTTCTCCTCCCCAGTGCTCTCCCTCTGTGACTCTGGTTCCTGTCTGTATAGTGGCCATTTTCTCCCTTGATTTTTCCATGGCTCTTGGTTAGCTGTTGTGCCCTCAGCATTCGACTTATCTCCCTCTCCATTCTGCACCCATCTGCTCTTCCCTTCACTCCTGGCCATTCTTTTGCAGGCTGATTTGGACCTTAGCTATTTCATATCTCTTCCTTCCTGTTCAAGCGCTCAGCTTGTATGTCGTGTCTTCTCTGGTCACTACCCCTGAGGAATTGCTTAGGCCTGGTTTACCTTTCAAATTCTAGGGACCTTTACACTGGCTACTGCAGTTTCGAACTTGTGCCTCCCAATTCTTCGCTCCTTCTCCAACCTCTTTTCCCATTTCACAAAGAGCTCTTTCATCATTTTTTCAGGAAAGCTCTCCTAATTTTCTCTCCCATTCTTGTTCTATCCTTTTCCATGCTCCTCCATCCATTCCTCCCTACCCAGTATCTTGTCATCTGAGCCCTGATTACTGCGAGTCCCACCATTTCTTTTTTTTTTTTTTTTTATTAAAAGGAAAGTTGGAAAAAAAGAAAAAAGGGGGAGAGAGTGAGAGAGAGGGAGGAAAGAGAGAGAAGGGGAGGGTAGAAGGAAGGGGGAAAAGGGGTGAAAGTGAGAGAGAATGAGGGGGGAGTGACAAGGGAAGAGAGGGAGAGAGAGAGAATAGGAAGAGAGAGAGAAAGAGAGGAAGAGAGAAGAGGGGGAGAGAGGAGCGGGAAACGGAGGGAGAGGGCGAGAGGAGAGAGGGAAGAGAGAGGAAGGAGAGTGAGAGAGGTGAGAGGAAGAGAGAGAGGAAAGAGGGAGAGAAGAGAAGGATAGAGAGAGAGAGAGAGAGGAGAGAGAGAGAGAGAGAGAGAGGAAAGAGCAGAGTAGGGGAGAGAGAGGGAGGCGGGGGGGGGGAAGGAAGGGTTTAGAGGATCACTTCCACAGAAGGTGTGAAATCCTGTATTATGGGAGTGTGTGTGTGTGTGTTGTGTGTGTGTGTGTGTGTGTGTGTGTTGTGTTTATGTGTGTGTGCATGTGTGTAGTGTTTATGTGTGTGTGCCAGTGTGTGTGTGTGTGTGTGTGTGGTGTGTGTGTGTGTGTGTTGTGTGTGTGTGTGTTTCGTGGTGTGTTGGTGTATGTGTGTGTGTGTATGTGTGTGTACTCACCTTAGTTGTACTCACCTAGTTGAGGTTGCGGGGGTCCGTGTCGAGCTCCTGGCCCCGCCGCTTCACTGATCGCTACTACGGTCACTCTCCCTGAGCCGTGAGCTTATCATAGCCTCTGCTTAAAGCTATGTATGGATCCTGCACCACTACATAGCTTCCCAAACTATTCCACTTACTGATACTCTGTGGCTGAAGAAAGGAATACTTCCTAACATCCCTGTGATTCATCTCACTGTGTCTTCAGCTTCCAAAAACTGTGTCCCCTTGTTACTGTGTCCATCTCTGGAAAAACATCTGTCCTTTGTCCACTTGTCAATTCCTCTCAGTATTTGTATATGTCGTTATCAGTCCCTCTATCCTCTACCTGTCCAACAGTGTGTCAGGTTGATTTCCCTAACCTCTCCTGTAGGACATACCTCTTAGCTCTGGGGACTAGTCTTGTTGCAACCCTTTGCATTTTCTCTAGTTTCTACAGTGCTTGGCTAGGTGTGGTTTCAAACTGGTGCCGCATACTCCATATGGGTAACATACTCGGTTGTTCAGGGTCTGAATGTCCTTATTAAGATTCGGAATGCTGTTCTGAGGGATTGCTAGGCGCCCATAAGCTGCAGCAGTTATTGGTTGATGTGCGCTTCAGGAGATTGTGCATGGGTGTTATACTCACCCCAAGTCTTTTTCCTGAGTGAGTTGTAGTCTCTGACCCCCTAGACTGTACTCCGTCTGCGGCCTTCTTTGCCCTATCCCCAATCTTCATGACTTTGAACTTGGTGGAGATTGAACTCAGGGCCAAAGCCAATTGATGGTCCAGGTCTGCAGCTGTCCAGATCCTTTGTTGTTAGTTCTGCCTTGTCTTCGATCGAGTGAATTCTTATACACTCAACTTCACGTCATCTGCAAACAGGGACACTCAGAGTCGATTCTTCCGTCATGTCGTTCACAAATACAAGAAAAAGCACTGGTCTAGGACTTGAGTGAGACCCCTGTCGGGGGGGAGGGAAATCCCCGCTGGTCACAGGTGCCCACTCTGACACTCGCCAAGTTACCATGACTCGCTGCTGTTTCTTCCTGACAAAGTATTCCCTGATCCATTGAAGTGCCTTCCCTTTATTCCTGCTTGGTCCTCCAGGTTTTTGCCCAAGTCTTGTGTGGATCTGTGTCAAACGCCTTCTGCAGTCCCAAGTATATGCAATCCACCCTCCCTCTCTCTTCTTGTATTACTGCTGTAACCATGTCATAGAACTCCTGTAGGTTGTTTGACACAGGATTTCCCGTCCCTGTAGCATGTGGGCTGCTGTTGATGAGATCATTCTTTCTAGGTGTTTCCACCACTCTTCCCTGATAATCTTCTCCATGATTTTGATATACTATACATATCAGTGGACACTGGTCTGTATTTAATGCTTCATGTCTGTTGTCCCTTTTTAAAGTATTGGGGATACATTTGCTGTCTTCCATGCATCAGCAATCTCACTGTTTCGATTGATGTATTGAATATTGTGTTAGGGGTACACCTAGCGCCTCTGCGCCTCTCTCTACCCATGGGGTGATGTTATCTGGCCCATTGCCTTTTGAGGTATTAGCTCACTCTGAAGGCCTCTTTACTTCTTCCTCGGTTGTGTGCACTGTGTCCAGACATTTGGTTGTGTGCCCCACATCCTCCGTCTTTCTGGAGTCCCTTCTGTCTCTCTGTGAAAACACTTCTCTTCGCGATCTCTTGTTGAGTTCTTCACATACTTCAAAGTCATTTCTTGTTGTCTCTCCTCCTTCCCTTCCTTAGCCTGATTACCTGTCCTTGTCTGTTGTTTCCTCCTGATGTGGCTGTTATAAACAGTTTGGGTCAGATTTGGCTTTCGCTGCTATGTCATTTTTCATATTAGTCTTTGAGGCTCCCTTTTATCTGTGCATATTCGGTGTCTGGCTCTACGACTGTTCTCCTTATTCTCCTGGGTCCTTTGCCTTATATATTTCTTCCATTCCTAGCTCCACTTGGTTTTTGCATCCTGCACCTTGGGTAAACCATGGGCTTCATCCTGGTTTTTCATTAATCCTGTTACCCCTTGGGTAAAACCTTCCTCAGTCCTCTTGCATTTTGTTGCCTACATATTCCATCATCTCATTACTGGCTTCCCTGCCAGTTCTCTGTCCCACTGAACCCCGTTCAGGTAGTTCCTCATTCCTGTGTAGTCCCCTTTCTTGTAGTTTGGCTTCCATTCGTCCTGGCCTTCTGCTTCTCCCTCCACTGTTAGCTTACTGTGTATTCTCGAAGCTTAAAAACCCACATGGTCATGGCCCCAGAGGTCTTTCATATGTGATGTCTCGATATTGCACTACTCAGGTGAATACTAAGTCAGCCTTGCTGGTTCATCCTCTCCTCTCTCTCTTGTAGTGTCCTTACGTGTTGGCACATGAAGTTTTCCAGTTACCACCTCCATCATCTTAGGCCCTCCATGTATTCTTGGCCATCATGATGGGATCCAAGTTTCCCAAGTGTGTGTGTGTGTGTGTGTGTGTGGGTGTTTGTGTGTATGTGTGTGGTGTGTGTGTGTGTGTGTGTGTGTTGTGTGAGTGTGTGTATGTGTGGGTGTGTGTGTGTGTGTGGTGAGTATGTGTGTGTGTGTGTGTGAGTGTGTATGTGTGTGTGTGTGTGTGTGTGCTGTGTGTGTGTGTGTGTTTGTGGGTGTTGTGTGTGTGTGTTGTGGTGTTGTGTGGCGTGTGTGTTGGTTAGCATGGTGTTTAGGGTGATTTGCATTTGTAGATAAAAGTGAGAAGTAACATCAGAAGAAAACTGTTATAGAGTAAATAATTCACATTGGAGAGGTGAGAGAGTAGATGGCGGAGAAGAAGAGAGAGAGAGAAGAGAGAGAGAGGAGAGAGCACAAGTTTTGTGGTACAGCTGTCGGCCTGGCTGGCTCAGCTGTCAGCCTGGCTGGCTGGCTCAGCTCTCAGCCTGGCTGGCTCAGCTGTCAGCCTGGCTGGCTCAGCTGTCAGCCTGGCCGACTCGGTTCGTTTTTACTTTATCATTTGTTTTGTCTACCGAGATGCGCATTTGTTATGTTACTTTGAAGTTAATGTGAAACATTCAGATTTGATCCGAGGAAGAGGAAGGTATCTCTAATTTCTGAACCATAGTTAATCTTAAAGTTTATACATTTTTAATATATTGAGGAAGTTCTGAACCTTGGTTTGATCCGAGGAAGGGGAAGTTATCTCTAATTTCTTGGAGGAGGAGCTCTTCACCAAGTTTTTTTTTTTTTGAAGATTCAGAACGATATTTTATTAGTATATAATTATATGTGAGGAGCAGAATTTATTATTTGTATTTTGCGAATGCTGAAATTATGGAAATATTATAGATTTATGTAGTCAGGTATAATACCATTAAATGTCTGAACGTAAATCATAACAGAGTAATTATAAATAAAATACAATATTACCCACTTTAAAATAATTTTCACAGGTGAACTACAAGTGAGTTTGTGAGGTGATCTTCAGGGGAAGGTCTAAAAAAACAACAGATCAATTTCACAGGTGAGTATGTAAGATGAACTATAGCCTTAGGTACCATAAAGGATAGTATACAGTACCATTATTGTTGCAGGTGTAAGAGTGTGATATAGTTGAAGATGCAGTAATAGCGGCACGAACCATTAAAATGACAGGATGAAAATGTACCATACCCCCGGCCGGGATTGAACCCGCGGTCATACAGTCTCAAAACTCCAGCCCGTCATGTTGACGGCAGTGAAGGGACTTGAGCTAGAGTTCGTCACGGCCACGCTAGCTGGAGATTCGTCTGTAAAAACTTGCATTTGTGGTCACAGTGGTGCCTGTGCTAACCTTCCTATGGTGTAGAAATATACCTAGTTGGATGAATCTTATTGTGGCTAGCTGGTCTAGTGGCTAACGCGACGGGCTGGAGTTTTGAGACTCTATGACCGCGGGTTCAATCCCGGCCGGGGGTATGGTTTGTTTGCAATCGTGTCATTACGATTTCTTGAGTCATGAAAATGTACAGTATAAAATTGATGTTATTTAGCCTGGTACCTAAGTTTATATAGTTAAGAGTAAACAGCATTTTTATAATTTCGAGAACAGCTTCTCACTACCATTTATGGCACGGCTTCTGAACCTGGTTTATCCATGGTGAGAACAATTGCTTTTCTTTCTAACTGCAGAGTTGAGGAAATATCATAATCAATTCTGTTATAATGTTGGTAGAATTCCGAGAATATGTTAGGTAAAAGGACACACCTGCAACTAACGAGACTTATTATTGTTTTGTTAAATTTATATAAAAATACAAGATGACAGAGGCTGTATACAGTATATGTAACAAAATAATATGAAAAAAAGCAAGCAGTACTGGTCCATATTATTAGTGGTGGTGGTGGTAATATAGTAGTAGTAGTAGTAGTAGTAGTAGTAGTAGTAGTAGTAGTAGTAGTAGTAGTAGTAGTAGTAACAGAGGTAACTCTTGGTTGCTATGTGTTGGTGGCGTCAGAAGTTTTAAGGAGAACTCCTGCTAATATTTCAGAAATGACGAAGCTGTCTTTATTCTGTTTGATAGTATCTAAAATGACGACTAAAGACGAAAATAACTTGAGTCATATTTAAAAAGAATAACTCCGACGTTACATAGTAACCAAGAGTTACCTCTACTACTACTACTATTTCTACTACTACTATTACTGCTACTACTACTGCTACTACTACTATTACTATTACTATTACTACTGTTATTACTACTACTATTGTTACTACTTCTACTATCACCACCATCACTACCACCATCACCACCATCTCTACCACCATCACCACCATCACTACCACCACCACCACCATTATCACTACCTACACCACCATATGTTAAATATATGAAGATCAATTATTTCTAAATAGACTTGTAGTGAATGTTTAATAATTAACTACAACATATCAGATCTTGATAATATTGTGCTCTCTCATTATTAGTACATAACAAGGCAATGCGAAGTACAATTCACAAGACACTTTTTAGAATAAACTTTTCATGTTACAACGGTTCGATCAAGTCAGTCTTTGCACTCCTTGACAATGTGTTTAAATATCAGTATATACAAGCAGATGTAATTACTGGGGAGGAAACACAGAAATCTGCGCCCAGTACATACACCCGCCCGGGTAGACTGGAACCACAGTCCAGCCAGAGGAGAAGACCTCCTCTACCTAGACCACCACGGAGAAACCATCTGTTTCTTTTTGTATTCATCTATTTAAATATCGTATTGTTGTATGTTCTCATTTGCGTTTTTCTGTATGTTTCTATGTGTAATTTATCTCTCTATCAATTTCTGGTGTTATTGTTTATAACATTTATCATCGCCGTAAATATGTATTATAACGTAACATTTAAATTTCTGCTGTTGTTATGGTAACAGAGTTATCTCTGTATCCTTGATATATATATATATTATATATATATATATATATATATATATATAATATATATATATATATATATATAATATATATATATATATATATATATATATATATATATATATATATATATATATATATATATATATATATATATATATATATGTATATATATATATATATATATATTTATATATATATATATATATATATATATATATATATATATATATATATATATATATATATATATATATATATATATATATATATATATATATATATATATATATAATATATAAAAGCTTGATTTTTTCTATATTTATTACGCTTAGTATTGTGATTCGTGAACCTCTAGTGTTATTGTATACAAGCGTAACATTAACATTGATATCTCTAGCATTAGCAAAGGTTTTCTGATAGTCTAGGTAAATGTTATCTCTCCATCCATTTCTTTATCGAACAGTTTCTCCTATAATAACTTAGATTATAAATATAGGAGTTTGTAAACTGAAATTCAAATTGTTTACCAGTTATTATGTTGATTATACTTTCCTCAAAAGACTTTTCTAATTTTGTTACATCACTTGTCAAGAAAGCCTTAGTTACGCTAACACTTCTGTTTTAAACTTTGGGACACAGTGTACCATTTACATTTGGTTGCATATGTACCCTCCTGTATTGTGTATGTGTTTGTGTGCGTGCATACGTGCTAGCAAACGACCCTTCCTCCCCCCCGAATGTCTCTCTGTCATCTCCCAAAGTTGAGCCTCTTCTCTCTCAGTATCCTCACCAACTTCCTACATCACAATCCCTTCCCAGGATCTTGTATCGAGGAATTCATCCGTCTGCCTTCTGTATGTCTTGCTTTCCTCACTAGTCGGAGGTCCCAGACGACCTTACTGGATTGGAGTTATATCTGTTTTTTTAACTACGGTCGAGACTTTCCGGATGTAGAAATTGCAGGTGACAAGAGAAATTTGTGTCCTGTAATTACACTCACTAAGACACCCATGAACGTACATCAGGACACCTAGATATCGTTATTCAATAAAATTTTTAGTCCTACTTATGTCACAGTATGTACCAATATTAATTTGTAGATGAATGGTTCAGAGAACCGACATGTTGATAAATTAGACACATGTGCAACTCTTGGGTATCTTTATTGAGGAAACGTTTCGCCACACAGTGGCTTCATCAGTCCATACAAAGGAGAATCTTGAAGAACAGGAGGAGAATGAGGTAATCAGTCCCTCAACCTTGAGTCGATGTGGTCAGTCCATCAATCTTGAATAGAATACGGCATACGTGCTGAGAAGGAGCTTATAAACCGTTGGCAGGAGAGGTGCAGAAGTCATAGGTCGTGTAACATTTGTTCAATGTTGAAGTAGGTCGTGCCCAAGAATTAGGCAAGCAAAGAATTCCAAGTATTAAGATCCCAAGAAGTTGCAGTGCTGACAGGTTTGTAGATGAATGGTTCAGAAAACCCGACATGTTGATAAATTAGACACAATGTGCAACTCTTGGGTATCTTCAAGATTCCCCTTTGTATGGACTGATGAAGCCACTGTGTGGCGAAAAGTTCCTCAATAAAAGATCCCCAAAGGAGTTGCACATGTGTCTAACCCACCAATATTAATTTTATATATTTTATATATATATATTATATATTATATATAAATATATTATTAATATATATATTATATATATATAAAATATATATATATATATATTATATATATATAATATATATATATACTCCAGTTAGTAGAGAATAAGCGTAGTATGTCTGAACGTTGTATTGTGTATAAATGTGTCGATTTTTAATCAAATTATCTACCTCCATGAAATATATAATAAACATTATTATTTATTTTATTACCAATCTTTGTGATTGTAAAACACGCACAGGACCATGAATGCCACACACACACGCACGCGCGCAACACACACACACACACACGCGCACACACACACAAACACACACACACACTCACACACAAAACACACACCCCAACACACACAAAACCCCAAAAACACACACACCACACGCACACACACAACACCACACACGTACACAAAAAAATATACACACACATGCACGCATATTCAACAGGCATAGGGTTTTAATGACATGCGCCTAGGACAAAATGGTAACTAACACACACACACACCACACACACACACCCCACACACGTACACACACACATATAACACACATGCACGCAAAATTAAACAGGCATATTTGTCTAATCGACATGCGCTAGGACAAAATGGTAACTAACACACACACACACACCACACACACACACACACACACACAACACACGTACACACACACATATACACACACATGCACGCATATTAAACAGGCATGTGTCAAATCGACATGCGCCTAGGACAAAATGGACTAACACCCCACACACACACACACCACACACACACACACACACACGTACACACACACATATACACACACATGCACGCATATTCAACAGGCATAGTGTTAATCGACATGCGCCTGGACAAAATGGAAAACTAACACACACACACCCCACACACACACACAACACACCCCACACACACACACCACACACACACACACACACACACACACGTACACACACACTATACACACACATGCACGCATATTCAACAGGCATAGTGTCTAATCGACATTGCCCCTAGGACAAAATGGTAACTAACACACAACACACACACACACACATACACACCCCACACACACACACACACGTACACACACATATACACACAATGCACGATATTCAACAGGCTAGTGTCTAATCGAATGCGCCTAGGACAAATGGTAACTAACACACAACAAAACACACACCACACACACACACACAACACACACACACGTACACACACACATATACACACACATGCACGCATATTCAACGGGCATAGTGTCTAATCGACATGCGCCTAGGACAAAATGGTAACTAACACACACACACACACACACACACAACACACACACACACACACACACACACACACACACACGTACACACACACATATACACACACACATGCACCATATTCAACAGGCTAAGTGTCTAATCGACATGCGCCTAGGACAAAAATGGTAACTAACACACAAACACAACACACACACACACACACACACACACACACGTACACACACACATATACACACACATGCACGCATATTCAACAGGCATAGTGTCTAATCGACATGCGCCTAGGACAAAATGGTAACTAACACACACACACACACACACACACATACACACACAAGAAAAAAATTGAGGATAAAAACAACAGGTAGCTACTCAGGAGACGTAATCACCTGGCAAAAATAATTTTGGAGGTCGCTGTTACAGTCTGGCCAGTACGCCTCTGTTGTTAATGTTTCTTATACTATGTTGTGATGTAGGAATATTACCATTTATCGCAAAATGAAATAGGGAATAATATATTTCAATATGGCATGACACGTGTGGGACAAAAAATTTAGAGAGATTAAGAGAATGTTTTGAATATGTCGAATGGAGAAGATGAATTGTCGCGGAATTTCATTTTTGGGACAAGTAATAATGAGGTCAATGAGGGAAGTGAGTATGAAAACAATGAGTGAAATGAGCGAGTATAAAGGAATTGTGTATGAAGGAAGTGGTTGAGATGGAATTATGAAGGAGGTAGGTGTGATGGAATATAGTATGAAGACAGTGAGTATGAAGGAGGTGAGTAAGAAGGCAATGAAAAACTGGAACTAAATTTGACGATTGTGAATATGAAAGCAGTGAAAATAAACGAGGAGAATAAGAAGAATTGAGAGGATTATAGATGATTGGTTCAGAGAACCGACAAGTTGATAAATTAGACACATGTGCAACACTTGGGTATCTTTATTGAGGAAACGTTTCGCCACACAGTGGCTTCAGTCCATCAATTCTTCTCAAGATTGATGGACTGGACTAAATACATCGACTCAAGGCTGAGGGACTGATTACCTCAAACTCCTCCTGTTCTTCAACATTCTCCTTTGTACGGACTGATGAAGCCACTGTGTGGCGAAACGTTTCCTCATTAAAGATACCCAAAGATATTGTTTCATACTATGGAACAATGCTCTTCTCCAGACTGAGGGACTGACCACCTCAAAACTTTAAGGGTGATGGACTGATTACATCGTCTTCAAGTATCTTCTGCTTCTATCAACTTTTCTGTACTCAACTGAAGAAGCCTACTGTGTAGGCGAAACGTTTCATAATAAAGATACCTAACTGTTGCATATGTGTCTTACCTAACAATCTGTCGGTATTTTATACCATTTTAATGTTCCATACCCAAGTGTTGCACATTTGTCTAATTTATTATCAGGAATTGAGAGCACGAAGGATACCAATATACAGGAAGTATGAAAGAAGTGAATGATTATGAGTGATTTTGTTGGTCATTCTGTTGAGACTATTGAATGTACCTTGGTTGTAGGGTACTCTGACTTGATGGATGGGGTTGGGTTTTTGTGACTTGAGGTTTAGTAGTAGTTAATATTTGTTTTCTTTCCTCCTTGCTTAATAAACCAGTCAGGGTATTCTAATTTCGAGAATTGTGTTTTATGAATTTATTTTTTCTTGGTCTAGCTTTGAGGGACTGCATAACCTGAGTGCCCGTAAGAACAGGCTTGAGATGCTGCTCTTCTTAATCTACACTGAATGATGGCTGAAGAAATGAACATAGGCAGTGTGAGTGGGCTTACTATAAACTGGGAATTCAACCTGATCGTTATTTCTGGTTATGGACACTTCAAGGAATGGAAGTTGATTGTTTCCCATTCAGCTCTGAACTGTATGGATGGAACAAGGTGGTTAAGATTTTCAAAGAATGTGTCAATGCTATCATACCATAAGGTAAAGATATCATCAACGTACCTGTACCAGATTATGTCTGGTAGTTTGATGCTTGGGAAGATGGTAGTTTAGTATTCCGTGTATTGATTAGCGAGTATGGGAGAGAGCGAACTTCCCATTTTTGTTTGAAGAATTCATTGTTGAAAGAGAAAACAGTAGTAACACATAATTGGGTGAGGGCTAAGATTTTCTTGGTGAAGATTGGGAACTTCTTTTGATGTGGAAGCAATTTGGTGGCGAGGAAATTTAGGACATCGTCGACTGGTACTCTGGTGAACAAGGAGTCAACATCCAAACATAACATCCTTTTATTCTGCAGGACAGGTCCCAGCACTCACGTGGACGGGGCGAAGTGTTTGACACGTCCCACCATTTACGTGGATGGGACGAAGTGTTTGACACGTCCCACCACTCACGTGGACGGGGCGAAGTGTTTGACACGTCCCACCACTCACGTGGACGGGGCGAAGTGTTTGACACGTCCCACCACTTACGTGGACGGGGCGAGGTGTAACCTTCTATATGTATTCTTGTTCTCATTTCACTTCGGTATCTGCTGACAGGATGCGAGTGAGAATGCTCTAGGAGAGTACAGGATCGCTGTAGGAGTGCTCTGAGAGAGGTCAGGATTCGAAAATGCTCTAGGAGAGTATATTATGTGTAGGAATGCTCTGGAAGAGTACAGAATGGATATCGGAAAGGTACGTGCTGGAGTGCTCTGGGAGAGGACTCGATGGATGTTGGAGAGCTCTAAAGGATTACGTAATGGATGTGGGAGTTTTTAGAGAGAGTACTGGAAGGGCGTGGAAGTTCTCTGGGAGAATACAAGATAGATACTTGGGTACTCTGGGACAATACAGAATGAGAGTGGGAGTGCTCTAGGAGAGTACAGGATTGGTGTTGGAGAACTTAGGGAGGGTACAGGATAGGTGCTGGATTGATCTGGGAGATACGGATTGGTGTTCAAGTACTCTGGGAGAGTGCGGGATGGGTGTTGGAGTGCTCTGGGAGAGTGCAGGTTAGGTATTGGAGTGCCCTGAGAGAGTACAGGATGGGTGATGGAATACCCTGTGAGATCGCAGGATATGTGTTGGAGTGCTCTGGGAGAGTATAGGATGGGCGTTTGAGTGCCCTGGGAGAGTGCAGGTTAGGTATTGGAGTGTTGTGGGAGAGTACAGGAAGTGTGTTGGAGAGCCCTGGGACAGTACAGGATGGGTGTTGGAGTACCCTGGGAGAGAAAAAGGTGGGTGTTCCAGTGCCCTGGGAGAGTACAGGATGGGTGTTGAGTGCCCTGGGAGAGTACAGGATGGGTGTTACAGTGATATGGGGGAGTAATTGATGGTTGCTAGAGTACCCTGGGAGAGTACAGGATGGATGTGGGAGAGTACAGGATGGATGTGGGAGTTCTCTGGGTGAGTACATGAAGGGAATTGGAGTACCGGGGACAGTACAGGTCTGGCGTTGGAGTGCCCTGGGAGAGTGCAGGATGGGAGTTGGAGTGTAAGGGGAGAGTACAGGATGGGTGTCGGAGTGCTCTCAGAGAGTACATGATGGGTGTTGGAGTGCCATGAGAGAGTATGCAGTAGGTGTTTGAGTGCCCTTGGAGAGTAAAGGATGGGTATTGGAGTGCTCTGGGAGAGTACATGATGGGTGTTGGAGTGCTCTGGGAGAGTACATGATAGGTGTTGGAGTGCTCTGGGAGAGTACATGACGGGTGTTGGAGTACAGAGGGAAGTACAGGATGGGTGTTGGAATACCCTGAAAGAGTACAGGATGGGTTATCGAGTGCACTCGGAGAGTGTGGGGAGGGTTCCGGAGTGCCCTGTGAGGGTACGGGATGGGTATTGGAATGCCCTGGGAGAGTAAAGGACTGGTGTGGGAGTGGTCTTGGAGAATACATGAATTTTGTTGGAGTGTCCTGGGAGAGTACAAGATGGGTGTTGGAGTACCCTGGGAGAATACAGGATAAGTGTTGGAGTGCCATGGAAGAGTAGAGGATAGGTGTTCGGGTGCCCTGGGAGAGTAGAGAGTGGGTGTTCGAGTGCCCTGGGAGAGTAGAGAGTGGGCGTTCGAGTGCCCTGGGAGAGTAGAGAGTGGGTGTTCGAGTGCCCTGGAAGAGTAAAGGACGGGTGTTGAAGAGATCTGGCAAAGTACAGGATGGGCGTTGGAGTGCCTTGGGAGAGTGCAGAGTAGGTGTTGGAGTGCCCTGGGAGAGTACAGGGTAGGTGTTGGAGTTCCATGGGAGAGTAAAGGATGGGTGTTGGAGTGCCCTGGGAGAGTACAGGATGGGTGTTGTAGTGCCCAAGGAGAGTAAAGGATCGATGCTAGAGTGCCCTGTGAGAGTAGACAATGGGTGCTGGAGTGCCCTGTGAGAGAACAGGATGGGTGTTGGAGTGCTCTGTGAGAGTACAGGATGGGTGTTGGAGTGCTCTAGGAGAGTACAGGAAGGATGTTGGAGTGCCCTGGGAGAGTACAGGATGATTGTTGGAGTGCCCAGGGAGAGTAAAGGACGGGTGTTGGAGTGCTCTGGGAGAGTACAGGATGGGTGTTGGAGTGCTCTGGGAGAGTGCAGGATGGGTGTTGGAGTGCTCTGGGAGAGTACAGGAAGGATGTTGGAGTGCCCTGGGAGAGTACAGGATGATTGTTGGAGTGCCCAGGGAGAGTAAAGGACGGGTGTTGGAGTGCTCTGGGAGAGTACAGGATGGGTGTTGGAGTGCTCTGGGAGAGTACAGGATGGGTGTTGGAGTGCTCTGGGAGAGTACAGGATGGGTGTTGGAGTGCTCTGGGAGAGTACAGGATGGGTGTTGGAGTGCTCTGGGAGAGTACAGGATGGATGTTGGAGTGCCCTGAGAGAGTACAGGGTGAGTGTAGCAGTAGTGACATGAGAAAGTACAAGATTAGTGTTGGAGTGCCCTGGAAGAATACAGGATTGGTCTTCAAGTTCTCTGAGAGAGTACCGGAAGAGTGTTACAGTGCTCTGGGAGAATAAAGATGAGTGTTGCAGTACTCTGGAAGAGTTCAGGATAGGTGTTAGAGTGCCCTGGGTGAGTATACGATAGGTCTTGGAGTGCCCTGTGAGAGTGCAGGATAAGTGTTGGATTGCCCTGGGAGTGTACAGTATAGGTGTTGTAGAGCTTTGGGAGAGTAGAGGATGGGTGCTGGAGTGCCCTGAGAGAGTACAGGATGGGTGTGGAACTGCTCTGGGAGAGTACAGGATGGGTGTTGGAGTATCCTGGGAGAGTACAGGGAGTGCCCTGGGAGTGTACAGGATGAGTGTTGGAGTGCCTTGGGAGAGTACAGGATAGGTGTTAGGGAGCCCTGGGAGAGTACAGGGAGTGCCCTGGGAGAGTACAGAATGGGTGTTGGAGTGTCCTGTGAGAGTACAGGATGGGTGTTGGAGTGTCCTGTGAGAGTACGGGATGGGTGCTGGAGTGCCCTGGGAGAGTACAGGATGGGTGTTGGAGTGTCCTGTGAGAGTACAGGATGGGTGCTGGAGTGTCCTGTGAGAGTACAGGATGGGTGCTGGAGTGCCCTGGGAGAGTACAGAATGGGTGTTGGAGTGTCCTGTGAGAGTACAGGATGGGTGTTGGAGTGTCCTGTGAGAGTACAGGATGGGTGCTGGAGTGCCCTGGGAGAGTACAGGATGGGTGCTGGAGTGTCCTGTGAGAGTACAGGATGGGTGTTGGAGTTCCCTGGCAGAGTTCAGGTTAAATATTCCACTAGTTGCTAATTTTTTTTTTTTTTTGCCAAGTGTAAATTATCATTTTTAAGTGAAGGAAAATAATAAATGTATCTCGGGAAAGTTAAACTTAATTTCTTACCTTCATGTCTACAAGTTTCTGAAAAAGTAGTTGAAATATAGTGAATATATTCTTCTGGGTCAAGATCACCATAGCTGACCCAGTTGTGATCGTGGATCATAGGTTATCTCCTACTTAGATATATGTTGTTACTCTTTGTAAATTTCGTTAATAATTTCTTTGATAGTTTTAATTATCTGTAAACAAGAGGTCTGGGTGTTGTTATACATTTTTAAGTTTCGTGGGAAGAGTAATGAGTGCTTTGCTTGAGAGATTTTAGTGATGAAATTACTTCCTGAATTTGAATATTTTCAGGATAATAAAAGTCACCCGGCTGGACTTGTGGGTCGCCCACCGTTGTGTCACCATCTGGAGGGTTACTCATCGTTCTAGAGTCAACTGTCCTCAACTGGCCCCGAATGAGCTGAACCCAGCTGCCACCGGATATTTGTGAAGGTGACCATCATCTGCTGGCTGCTTGAGTCACTCGAGGAGGGGTGACTGAGTTACCGTCATTGCCCACCCACTATTTACCAGAGAGCCACCCATTACCTGTTACCTGCCACCCACTACTCACCCGTCGAAGTGACTGGTCAGGTATCCTTTTTCTGTGACCCACGACTAATCCTAATATCGGCTCCCTGTGATAATGTCTTTCCTGCCGTTGACCATAATTAGATGTGATGCTGCTGTCAGTAAATATTTGCTATTATGCCGAGAGCTGATATACTGCTGCTGCTTCCTGGACTACTGTTGACTATCTTTTCGTGTATATGATTGCCGCTTTGTTAGGGTGAAGTACCAGGGATTCTGACTGGTGTGCTAGGGCGAATTTCCTGCCATCCAGGAACTACCTTCCTCGGAAATGTGCAAAAATGCCACCTGCGAGGACGGACTCAAGGGGTTGGGCTCAACCAACCCGAATGCCTGCCTCCCAGGATATAATAAGACCCAATGTTGTAGTAGCAGTGTACCAGTCCTAACAAAGCTACCTGCCTGTTGCCACTGGCTGGGTCTGGTACCTCTCTGCTGGTTTGCTGCCTGCACTCCTGGTATTAAGCTGTCCTGCCAGCCAGGAGGAATAGAGGAGTGCGAGATATTTCCATCCTACCAATGGTGTATGTGTGTTATCTGTGTGGTATGAGACGACACTGGAAATGGTCCAGTGACCCAGGCCACCTTGTTTTTTATGAGGTCATTGGATCCTAGTAGTAGCGCAGTAGAGCAAAAGTGCTTTTAGCTGCGATACTTGCTCTACCTCAAGTTTCAGATGTTAATTGTTTGAAGTGCGTGAGGGGGGGGGGGGGGGGATATACAACTTTAGGGGTCGTAAAGTGGTCCAGTTGTGAATTATTGAAACTTCAGAATGCCATCAGTCTGGTCCACTGATTTGTTTCCCACGCCAACAGAACCAAAGGGATGGAAATAAATGGTATCAAATACCAACACAGTGGAAATATAAACACATATGCAGTATAATGTGATCCTTTATTGACAACGTTTCACCCACACAGTGGGCTTTTTCAAGTCACACTCAGATCTGTGTGTGACTTGAAAAAGCCCACTGTGTGGGTGAAACGTTGTCAATAAAGGATCACATTATACTGCATATGTGTTTATATTTCCAGAACCAAAGGGAATGGTTCCTTCTAATGGTTAATTTGCGAGAATGACTAGTGGAACTAATTGTCGTTTTTAGTAGGGTACCGAAAGACACCGGAGCCAAGAAACGTTAGAATTATAAAAAAAAAAAATCCAGAGAGTAATGAGGAGCGATAAGGAGGTTTTACACTAGGCACCCACCGTTGTGCTGAGCCGCTGAGTGGGATAGCTATATTTGTGTCTTAAAGACAAGGGAAGTCTCTCTTGTGCTATGAAAAGAAAGTGAGAAGCAACGTATTAGTTTTAATAATAGAAAAAGAAATCTTTTGCGTTGTTTTGTTTATGTTAGAAATTATATAGGGTGTTTAATTCTTGTTTTGTTGAACCTGTATTTTCTGAGTATTATAAGTTTGTGGTAGAATTTAAGATTACGATAAAATAGTCTGAGAAGTTAGGGAAATCTTAGTTTACCTTAGTTATTAGTTATTTTAAAAGGGAGATGTGACAAATTAAGACTTGGTCTCCAATTTCTGTCTCTGAAGATAAGCAGAGATGCTAATCACAGATATCTCCACACACTACTTTTGTCGGGGGAATCTCAGCTCTATGAGCGAGGACGTGGTGACTTTCCCACAAGAGATGACCTCTCTAGACTGAAGTATGGAGGCTGTGGAGAGTTAAAGTAGCCAGAAGGAAGATTCAGTAGCCAGACTCAGTCGGAGAACATACCTAATGAGACTGTGGCTAGCTTCTGCTGGGAGCAGAAGCCTTGTCTTTCTAGGTTGGAGAACTGAACTTTCCTGCGGGAGCTGCACTCTGGATTATACTTCCTGTGGAAGATAGACTCACTTACAGTTGGAGTAAGTGGATATTCTGCTGAGTAAGAGGATACTCAAAATTTCCGAGCAAATTGTACTCACATTTCGAAATATCTCACCTTTTATCTTCCTAGATATCTTACCAATATATCCCTTTCTCATTAACCAAGTACACTTTTCTAATAAGTAAAGAAAAATAATTAAGTATCATAGTGTGGAATATACCATACATTTTTCCAGTCTCTAATGAGACCAAGTATTGCTTGAGTGGAGAGTATCTAGTTAAATGGAAATAAGTAAATTCTCCAAGTGTGTGTAGTGAGGTGAGATGGTGTCCTCCTAGTCTCCAGTCATTACTCACAATGCCGAAAATGAGGTGAGTTTCCCTTCTCGCCTCTAATGTGACAACACAACAAAGATGGATGATTGATGCGTTGCTTCTATTCGTACAGCTAGTGTGTTGCTGCTATCCTTACAGCTGGTGTGTTGCTGCTATGCTCACAGCTGGTGTGTTGCTGCAATCCCTACAGCTGGTGTGTTGCTGCTATCCATACAGCTGGTGTGTTGCTGCTATCCTTACAGCTGGTGTGTTGCTGCTATCCTTACAGCTGGTGTGTTTGCTTTGCGGGGCTATCCTTACAGCTGGTATGTTGCTGCTATCCTTAAAGGTAGTGTGTTGCTGCTATCCTTACAGCTGGTGTGTTGCTGCTATCCTTACAGCTGGTGTGTTGCTGCTATCCTTACAGCTGGTATGTTGCTGCTATCCTTAAAGGTAGTGTGTTGCTGCTATCCTTACAGTTGGTGTGTTGCTGCTATCCGTACAGCTGCTGTGTTGCTCCTATCCATACAGCTGCTGTGTTGCTGCTATCCTTACAGCTGCTGTGTTGCTGCTATCCTTACAGCTGCTGTGTTGCTGCTATCCTTACAGCTGCGTGTTAGCTGCTATCCTTACAGCTGGTGTGTTGCTGCTATCCTTACAGCTGGTGTGTTGCTCCTATCCTTACAGTGGTGTGTTGCTGCTATCTTACAGCTGGTGTGTTGCTGCTATCCTTACAGCTGCTGTGTTGCTGCTATCCTTACAGCTGGTGTGTTGCTGCTATACTTACAGCTGGTGTGTTGCTCCTATCCTTACAGCTGGTGTGTTGCTGCTATCCTTACAGCTGGTGTGTTGCTGCTATCCTTACAGCTGATGTGTTGCTGCTATCCTTACAGCTGGTGTGTTGCTGCTATACTTACAGCTGGTGTGTTGCTCCTATCCTTACAGCTGGTGTGTTGCTGCTATCCTTACAGCTGGTGTGTTGCTCTTTCCTTACAGCTGCTGTGTTGCTGCTATCCTTACAGCTGGTGTGTTGCTGCTATCCTTACAGCTGGTGTGTTGCTGCTATACTTACAGCTGGTGTGTTGCTCCTATCCTTACAGCTGGTGTGTTGCTGCTATCCTTACAGCTGGTGTGTTGCTCCTATCCTTACAGCTGCTGTGTTGCTGCTATCCTTACAGCTGGTGTGTTGCTGCTATACTTACAGCTGGTGTGTTGCTCCTATCCTTACAGCTGGTGTGTTGCTGCTATCCTTACAGCTGGTGTGTTGCTGCTATCCTTACAGCTGATGTGTTGCTGCTATCCTTACAGCTGGTGTGTTGCTCCTATTCTTACAGCTGGTGTGTTGCTGCTATCCTTACAGCTGGTGTGTTGCTGCTATCCTTACAGCTGCTGTGTTGCTGCTATCCTTACAGCTGGTGTGTTGCTGCTATCCTTACAGATGCTGTGTTGCTGCTATCCTTACAGCTGCTGTGTTGCTGCTATCCTTACAGCTGCTGTGTTGCTGCTATCCTTACAGCTGGTGTGTTGCTGCTATCCTTACAGCTGGTGTGTTGCTGCTATCCTTACATCTGGTGTGTTGCTGCTATCCTTACAGCTGGTGTGTTGCTGCTATCGTTACAGCTGCTGTGTTGCTGCTATCCTTACAACTGGTGTGTTGCTGCTATCCTTACAGCTGGTGTGTTGCTGCTATCCTTACAGCTGGTGTGTTGCTGCTATCCTTACAGCTGCTGTGTTGCTGCTATCCTTACAGCTGGTGTGTTGCTGCTATCCTTACAGCTGGTGTGTTGCTGCTATCCTTACAGCTGGTGTGTTGGTGCTATCCTTACAGCTGGTGTGTTGCTGCTATCCTTACAGCTGGTGTGTTGCTGCTATCCTTACATCTGCTGTGTTGCTGCTATCCTTACAGCTGGTGTGTTGCTGCTATCCTTACAGCTGTTGTGTTGCTGCTATCCTTACAGCTGGTGTGTTGTTGCTATCCTTACAGCTGGTGTGTTGCTGCTTTCCTTACAGCTGCTGTGTTGCTGCTATCCTTACAGCTGGTGTGTTGCAGCTATCCTTACAGCTGGTGTGTTACTGCTATCCTTACAGCTGGTGTGTTGCTGCTATCCTTACAGCTGCTGTGTTGCTGCAATCCTTACAGCTGGTGTGTTGCTGCTATCCTTACAGCTGGTGTGTTGGTGCTATCCTTACAGCTGGTGTGTTGCTGCTATCCTTACAGCTGGTGTGTTGCTGCTTTCCTTACAGCTGCTGTGTTGCTGCTATCCTTACAGCTGGTGTGTTGCAGCTATCCTTACAGCTGATGTGTTGCTGCTATCCTTACAGCTGGTGTGTTGCTGCTATCCTTACAGCTGGTGTGTTGCTGCTATCCTTACAGCTGGTGTGTTGCTGCTATCCTTACAGCTGGTGTGTTGCTGCTATCCTTACAGCTGGTGTGTTGCTGCTATCCTTACAGCTGGTGTGTTGCTGCTATACTTACAGCTGGTGTGTTGCTGCTATACTTACAGCTGGTGTGTTGCTGCTATCCTTACAGCTGGTGTGTTGCTGCTATACTTACAGCTGGTGTGTTGCTGCTATACTTACAGCTGGTGTGTTGCTGCTATCCTTACAGCTGGTGTGTTGCTCCTATCCTTACAGCTGGTGTGTTGCTGCTATCCTTACAGCTGGTGTGTTGCTGCTATCCTTACAGCTGGTGTGTTGCTGCTATACTTACAGCTGGTGTGGTTGCTGCTATACTTACAGCTGGTGTGTTGCTGCTATCCTTACAGCTGGTGTGTTGCTCCTATCCTTACAGCTGGTGTGTTGCTGCTATCCTTACAGCTGGTGTGTTGCTGCTATCCTTACAGCTGGTGTGTTGCTGCTATACTTACAGCTGGTGTGTTGCTGCTATACTTACAGCTGGTGTGTTGCTGCTATACTTACAGCTGGTGTGTTGCTGCTATACTTACAGCTGGTGTGTTGCTGCTATCCTTACAGCTGGTGTGTTGCTGCTATCCTTACAGCTGGTGTGTTGCTGCTATCCTTACATCTGCTGTGTTGCTGCTATCCTTACATCTGCTGTGTTGCTGCTATCCTTACAGCTGGTGTGTTGCTGCTATCCTTACAGCTGGTGTACTGTTTATACGAATCTTCTTCAGTTGATTTTACTGGACCACAATATAATATTTATGTAGAAATTTGCATAACTAATGCGAGGAAGACAAACTTTGTGAGCAACCAAAGATGAATACAAAAACAGAGGCAAACATGCTCACAGATGTTAAAACAAAGATATACTCGATCTTATTAGTTAACGAAGTAAAGTAACTTGGTGTGATTAGGGAGGCAATTTACCCACTGGATATTACGTAAGTAGAAAGGGGAGAAATAGGACGAAGTGAAATATAAAATAAAAAGAATCAGTCACGGCAAGTGTTGATTATTTGTTGCAGTTTATATTGGTGGGTTCAGTTATTATGGGATGTTGCAGAGTTACATCATCCATGACTCACCATTAAATAACAAAAGACACATATATAAACGATATAAAAACACTGTTGGTACAGTAAGCTACACTGAGAGAAGTTATGGAAGCTACAAACTTAGTAAGGAGTTAAATTATAAAGATTTCAAGCACAGCGATACAGATCACGAGAGTTGGGATCAAGGTCAGCAAAAACGCGGAGAAGAAAACTTCAATATCAACAATGCTGACCTTTCTAGAAAACTTTGTTGAAAAGCGACGAGATTTAGAGGAAATGAGAAAGAGGCTGGAATGAGTCATTTTTTCACCTAAAGAAAGTTTAAATAAAGGAAACGGAATGCCCCTGGAGGAAGTACAATTGAAGAAATGAGGAGATGATGAGGAATGAAGTAAATTACAATGTAAGAATGATAACTATGAAAGAATAAGACTTTCACTTACTCTAGAAGGAAACTATTTTCACTTTGAATATATCCTCATGATGTTTGTACACTGAGAAGAATAGTACATGTGCGCATGATGGGATATATACCACAGTTTACACACACACACACACACACGCACACACATACACACACACACACACACACACACTCGATCGAAGACCAGGCAGAACTACAAAGGGATCTGGACAGGCTGCAGACCTGGTCCAGCAATTGGCTCCTGGAGTTCAATCCCACCAAGTGCAAAGTCATGAAGATTGGGGAAGGGCAAAGAAGACCGCAGACGGAGTACAGTCTAGGGGGTCAGAGACTACAAACCTCACTCAAGGAAAAAAGATCTTGGGGTGGGGTATAACACCAGGCACATCTCCTGAAGCGCACATCAACCAAATAACTGCCTGCAGCATATGGGCGCCTAGCAAACCTCAGAACAGCATTCCGACATCTTAATAAGGAATCGTTCAGGACCATTTTTACACCGTATACGTTAGGCCCATATTGGAGTATGCGGCACCAGTTTGGAACCCACACCTAGCCAGCACGTAAAGAAAACTAGAGAAAGTGCAAAGGTTTGCAACAAGACTAGTCCCAGAGCTAAGAGGTATGTTTCCCACGAGGAGAGGTTAAGGGAAATCAACCTGACGACACTGGAGGACAGGAGAGATAGGGGGACATGATAACGACATACAAAATACTGAGAGGAATTGACAAGGTGGACAAAGACAGGATGTTCCAGAGATTGGACACAGTAACAAGGGGACACAGTTGGAAGCTGAAGACACAGATGAATCACAGGGATGTTAGGAAGTATTTCTTCAGCCACAGAGTAGTCAGTAAGTGGAATAGTTTGGGAAGCGATGTAGTGGAGGCAGGATCCATACATAGCTTTAAGCAGAGGTATGATAAAGCTCACGGCTCAGGGAGAGTGACCTAGTAGCGATCAGTGAAGAGGCGGGGCCAGGAGCTCGGACTCGACCCCCGCAACCTCAACTAGGTGAGTACAACTAGGTGAGTACACACACACACACACACACACACATACACACACACACACACACACACACACACACACACACACACACACACACACACACACACACACAACCTACTGGAGTTCTATGACATGGTGACAGCAGTAAGACAAGAGAGAGAGGGGTGGGTGGATTGCATTTTCTTGGACTGCAAGAAGGCGTTTGACACAGTTCCACACAAGAGATTGGTGCAAAAACTGGAGGACCAATCAGGGATAACAGGGAAGGCACTACAATGGATCAGGAAATACTTGTCAGGAAGACAGCAGCGAGTAATGGTACGTGGCGAGGTGTCAGAGTGGGCACCTGTGACCAGCGGGGTCCCACAGGGGTCAGTCCTAGGACGTTTCGCCACACAGTGGCTTCATCAGTCCATACATAGGAGAAACTTGAAGAACAGGAGGAGAATGAGGTAATCAGTCCCTCAACCTTGAGTCGATGTGTTCAGTCCATCAATCTTGAGTAGAATACGGCAGATGAGCGGAGAAGCAGCTTATAAACCGTATGGCAGGAGAGGTGTAGCAGTCATAGGTGGTGTCACATTTGTTCAAGTTTCTCCTATGTATGGACTGATGAAGCCACTGTGTGGCGAAACGTTTCCTCAATAAAGATACCCAAGAGTTGCACATGTGTCTAATTTATCAACATGTCGGTTCTCTGAACCATTCATCTACAAACCTGTCAGACACTGCAACTTCTTGGGATCTTAATACTTAGGAATTCTTCGCTTGCCTAATTCTTGGGCACAACCTACTTCCACATTGAACAAATGTGACACCACCTATGACTGCTACACCTCTCCTGCCATACGGTTTATAAGCTGCTTCTCCGCTCATCTGCCGTATTCTACTCAAGATTGATGGACTGAACACATCGACTCAAGGTTGAGGGACTGATTACCTCATTCTCCTCCTGTTCTTCAAGTTTCTCCTATGTATGGACTGATGAAGCCACTGTGTGGCGAAACGTTTCCTCAATAAAGATACCCAAGAGTTGCACATGTGTCTAATTTATCAACTCTGAGGTGTCCCTGTTTGCAGATGACGTGAAGTTGATGAGAAGAATTCACTCGATCGAAGACCAGGCGGAACTACAAAGGGATCTGGACAGGCTGCAGACCTGGTCCAGCAATTGGCTCCTGGAGTTCAATCCCACCAAGTGCAAAGTCATGAAGATTGGGGAAGGGCAAAGAAGACCGCAGACGGAGTACAGTCTAGGGGGCCAGAGACTACAAACCTCACTCAAGGAAAAAGATCTTTCGGTGAGTATAACACCAGCACATCCCTGAAGCGCACATCAACCAAATAAAATGCTGCAGCATATGGGCGCCTAGCAAACCCTCAGAACACATTCCGCACTTAAAAAGGAATCATTCAGCCCTGTACACCGTGTACGTTAGGCCCCAAATTGGAGATGCGGCACCCGTTTGGGAAACCCCCACCTAGCCAAGCACGTAAAGAAACTAAGAAAGTCAAAGGTTTGCAACAAGATATCAAGAGCTAAGGGGTATTCCTACGAGGAGGGTTAAGGGAAAACAAACCCGACGACACTGGAGGAAGGGGGATAGGGGGGACATATAAAGACAAAACAAAAAAATTAAGAATTGACAAGGGGACAAAGACAGGATTTCCGAGATTTGGGCACAGTAACAAGGGGGCACAGTTTTTGGGAAGCGAAGACACAGTGTCACAGGATGTTAGAAAATTTTTTCACCACGAGTAGTCAGTAATGGAAAAGTTTGGGAAATGTGTATTTGGGGGCAGGGTCCATACATAGATTAAGCAGAGGGATAAAAGCCACGGCTCGGGAAGTGCCTAGTAGCGCCCAGAGGCGGGGCCAGGAGCTCGGACTCGACCCCCCCAACCTCAACTAGGTGAGTACAACTAGTGAGTACACACACACACAACACACACACACAAAACACCCCAAAACACACACACACACACACACACACACACACAAACACACACACACACACACACACTCACACAACACACCCCAACACACACACCACACACACACACACACACACAACACACACGCACACCACACACACACACCACTCACACACACACACACACACACACACACACACACACACACACACACACACACACACACACCACACACAACATACACACACACACACACGTACTCATATACAACAGGCCTAGTGTCTAATCGACATGTGCCTAGGACAAAATGGTAACTAACACACGCACACACACCACACACAACACACACACACACACACACACACACAGCACACGCTCACCACACACCACACACACACACACACAACACAACACACACACACACACACACACACAACACACACCACACACACACACACACACACACACACATATATATATATATATATATATATATATTATATATATATATATACGTATATATATATACATACATCTAGGTTTTTCTCTTTTTCTAAATAACTCTTGTTCTTTTTTATTTCTTCTATTGTCCATGGGGAAGTGGAAAAGAATCTTTCCTCCGTAAGCCATGCGTGTCGTATGAGGCGACTAAAATGCCGGGAGCAATGGGCTAGTAACCCCTTCTCCTGTATACATTTACTAAAAAAGAGAAGAAGAAAAACTTTATAAAACTGGGATGCTTAAATGTGCGTGGATGTAGTGCGGATGACAAGAAACAGATGATTGCTGATGTTATGAATGAAAAGAAGTTGGATGTCCTGGCTCTAAGCGAAACAAAACTGAAGGGGGTAGGAGAGTTTTCAGTGGGGGAAATAAATGGGATTAAATCTGGAGTATCTGAGAGAGTTAGAGCAAAGGAAGGGGTAGCAGTAATGTTAAATAATCAGTTATGGAAGGAGAAAAGAGAATATGAATGTGTAAATTCAAGAATTATGTGGATTAAAGTAAAGGTTGGATGCGAGAAGTGGGTCATAATAAGCGTGTATGCACCTGGAGAAGAGAGGAATGCAGAGGAGAGAGAGAGTTTTTGGGGAGATTTTAATGAATGTATAGGAGCCTTTGAACCAAGTGAGAGAGTAATTGTGGTGGGGGACCTGAATGCTAAAGTAGGAGAAACTTTTAGAGAGGGTGTGGTAGGTAATTTTGGGGGTGCCGGGTTTGAAAATTTGATAATGGGAGCCCTTTGATTGAACTTTGTATAGAAAGGGTTTAGTTATAGGTAATACATATTTTAAGAAAAAGAGGATAAATAAGTATACACGATATGATGTAGGGCGAAATGACAGTAGTTTTTGGATTATGTATTGGTAGATAAAAGACTGTTGATTTAGACTTCAGGATGTACATGTTTTTTAGAGGGGCCACAGATATATCAGATCATTTTCTAGTTGTAGCAAACACTGAGAGTAAAAGGAGATGGGATACAAGGAGAATAGAAGCATCAGGGAAGAGAGAGGTGAAGGTTATTAAACTAAAAGAGGAGGCAGTTAGGGAAAGATATAAACAGCTATTGGAGGATAGATGGGCTAATGAGAGCATAGGCAATGGGGTCGAAGAGGTATGGGGTAGGTTTAAAAATGTAGTGTTAGAGTGTTCAGCAGAAGTTTGTGGTTACAGGAAAGTGGGTGCAGGAGGGAAGAGGAGCGATTGGTGAATGATGATGTAAAGAGAGTAGTAAGGGAAAAAGTTAGCATATGAGAAGTTTTTACAAAGTAGAAGTGATGCAAGGAGGGAAGAGTATATGGAGAAAAAGAGAGAGGTTAAGAGAGTGGTGAAGCAATGTAAAAAGAGAGCAAATGAGAGAGTGGGTGAGATGTTATCAACAAATTTGTTTGAAAATAAGAAAAAGTTTTGGAGTGAGATTAACAAGTTAAGAAAGCCTAGAGAACAAATGGATTTGTCAGTTAAAAATAGGAGAGGAGAGTTATTAAATGGAGAGTTAGAGTATTGGGAAGATGGAGGGAATATTTTGAGGAATTGTTAAATGTTTGATGGAGATAGGGGAAGCTGTTGATTTCGTGTATAGGGCAAGGAGGAATAACATCTTGTAGGAGTGAGGAAGAGCCAGTTGTGAGTGTGGGGAAGTTCGTGAGGCAGTAGGTAAAATGAAAGGGGGTAAGGCAGCCGGGATTGATGGGATAAAGATAGAAATGTTAAAAGCAGGTGGGATATAGTTTTGGAGTGGTTGGTGCAATTATTTAATAAATGTATGGAAGAGGGTAAGGAACCTAGGGATTGGCAGAGAGCATGCATAGTTCCTTTGTATAAAGGCAAAGGGGATAAAAGAGAGTGCAAAAATTATAGGGGGATAAGTCTGTTGAGTGTACCTGGTAAAGTGTATGGTAGAGTTATAATGAAAGAATTAAGAGTAAGACGGAGAATAGGATAGCAGATGAACAAGGAGGCTTCAGGAAAAAGGGAGGGGGTGTGTGGACCAGGTGTTTACAGTGAAACATATAAGTGAAAAAGTATTTAGATAAGGGTAAAGAGGTCTTTGTGGATTTATTGATTTGGAAAAGGCGTATGACAGGGTGGAAAGGGGGGCAATGTGGCAGATGTTGCAAGTGTATGGTGTAGGAGGTAGGTTACTTTAAAGCAGGAAGAGTTTTTACGAGGATAGTGAGGCTCAAGTTAGGTATGTAGGAAAGAGGGAAAAATTTTTTCCCCTAAAAGGGCCCCTTTCAAGGGTGTTGATGTCACCCGGGGTTGTTTAAAATATTTATAGATGGGTTGAAGGAATAAATGCGAGGGTCTTGGCAAGAGGCGTGGAGTTAAAAGATAAAGAATCACACACAAGTGGGAGTTGTCACAGCTGCTCTTTGCTGATGACACAGTGCTCTTGGGAGATTTTGAAGAGAAGCTGCAGAGATTGGTGGATGAATTTGGTAGGGTGTGCAAAAGAAGAAAATTAAAGGTGAATACAGGAAAGAGTAAGGTTATGAGGATAACAAAAGATTAGGTGATGAAAGATTGAATATCAGATTGGAGGGAGAGAGTATGGAGGAGGTGAACGTATTCAGATATTTGGGAGTGGACGTGTCAGCGGATGGGTCTATGAAGATGAGGTGAATCATAGAATTGATGAGGGAAAAAGAGTGAGTGGTGCACTTAGGAGTCTGTGGAGACAAAGAACTTTGTCCTTGGAGGCAAAGGGGGAATGTATGAGAGTATAGTTTTACCAACGCTCTTATATGGGTGTGAAGCGTGGGTGATGAATGTTGCAGCGAGGAGAAGGCTGGAGGCAGTGGAGATGTCATGTCTGAGGGCAATGTGTGGTGTGAATATAATGCAGAGAATTCGTAGTTTGGAAGTTAGGAGGAGGTGCGGGATTACCAAACTGTTGTCCAGAGGGCTGAGGAAGGGTTGTTGAGGTGGTCCGGACATGTAGAGAGAATGGAGCGAAACAGAATGACTTCAAGAGTGTATCAGTCTGTAGTGGAAGGAAGGCGGGGTAGGGGTCGGCTAGGAAGGGTTGGAGGGAGGGGGTAAAGGAGGTTTGTGGCGAGGGGCTTGGACTTCCAGCAGGCATGCGTGAGCGTGTTTGATAGGAGTGAATGGAGACAAATGGTTTTTAATACTTGACGTGCTGTTGGAGTGTGAGCAAAGTAACATTTATGAAGGGATTCAGGGAAACCGGCAGGCCGGACTTGAGTCCTGGAGATGGGAAGTACAGTGCCTGCACTCTGAAGGAGGGGTGTTAATGTTGCAGTTTAAAAACTGTAGTGTAAAGCACCCTTCTGGCAAGACAGTGATGGAAGTGAATGATGGTGAAGTTTTTCTTTTTCGGGCCACCCTGCCTTGGTGGGAATCGGCCAGTGTGATAATAATATATAATAAAATAATTATATATATATATATATATATTTTTTTTTTTTTTTTTTTTTTTTTTTTTTTTTATCACACCGGCCGATTCCCACCAAGGCAGGGTGGCCCGAAAAAGAAAAACTTTCACCATCATTCACTCCATCACTGTCTTGCCAGAAGGGTGCTTTACACTACAGTTTTTAAACTGCAACATTAACACCCTCCTTCAGAGTGCAGGCACTGTACTTCCCATCTCAGGACTCAAGTCCGGCCTGCCGGTTTCCCTGAATCCCTTCATATATATATATATTTTATATATATATATATATAATATTATATATATTATATATATATATATATATATATTTATATATATATATATATATATATATAGATATTATATATATATATATATTATATATTTATATATATTATATATTATATATATTATATATATAATTATATATGCGTTTCAGAGGAAGATTTGAATTAATTTTTGGAAGTGAAGTCGTAATTTGCCATTATATTGAAGAAACTGGGATATAAGTGGTCATTTGATAACTTGTGAATGCCTCTTCCGATTCACTTTCAATCTTCAACACTAATATTTAACTCCTGTAGAAAGTTATGCTGCATTATTCACATTGCATGTCTTGAGTTTCAGGTGGCTGGTGTTGTGCAATGTGGGAATACCTTTCTGCATCGTGAAGCGACACAAATATTTCTAATTATAATTTTTATAATTATTTATTATTGTTGTTGCAGTTATTATTATTATTATTATTATTATTATTATTATTATTATTATTATTATTATTATTATTATTATTATTATTGTTGTTTTCATTACCACCATAATTATGAAGACATGAAATGGAAAATTAGCCATTAATTTAGATAACATTTGGTTCAATAGTGAGTTTTATAAAGTCTCATTTAAAATATGCAATAAAATGCTTAACTCTGAAGCAAATATTTAAAATAATGACGTGTTCTACGTTGTGTCTTTATAAAAACTGCAGCAGCAGCGGAAGTAGTAGTAGTAGTAGTAGTAGTAGTAGTAGTAGTAGTAGTAGTAGTAGTAGTAGTTGTAGTTTGGTTTTTTGTTTTTGTAGTAGTAGTAGTTGAGTAGCAGCAGCAGCAGCAGCAGCAGCAGCAGCAGGAGCAGTACTAGTAGCAGGAGAAGGGGGAGGGGAAGTAGCAGCAGTAATATTAATAGTGGTAGTGAGAAGAGTAATAGTAATGTTAGTTGTGGTTGTAGCCGTAGTAGCAATGGTGGTAGTAGTAGTAGTAGTAGTAGTTGTTGTAGTAGTAGTAGTAGTAGTTGAGTAGCAGCAGCAGCAGCAGCAGCAGCAGCAGCAGCAGCAGCAGCAGCAGCAGCAGGAGCAGTACTAGTAGCAGGAGAAGGGGGAGGGGAAGTAGCAGCAGTAATATTAATAGTGGTAGTGAGAAGAGTAATAGTAATGTTAGTTGTGGTTGTAGTCGTAGTAGCAATGGTGGTAGTAGTAGTAGTAGTCAATTAAATGTTTATTGTGCAATATACAGTAAATTATGAACAAACACGATATATTAAATAGAATAAATAAACCAAAAGAATTTCCTGTTGTTGCTTTTTGCAGTCATTAGATGGAAATACAACTGTGCTATACCTGTTAAAAATATTAGTATTAATAATAGTAATAGTAGTAGTGGAACTGTTGGCAGCAGAAATAATAATAATAACAATCATAATAATAAATTGACAAATACTGATAAGACTTTGTTTGCCAGCATGAGAGAAGAGTAAGTCAGTACGAGCGAGAGCTTTGTGAAGAGTAATCGTATACGTCTTTGTCCTGAGCAGGTTCTTAGGTCTGACATTCCTCTCAGGCTTCACTCCCAATAACTTACTCTTAAACCTCTTATCGACTGTCTCCATCTTCATTATTTGGTTTCCGATCTTCTGTTTGCTTCCTACTGGATTCTTTTCATCCCCCTAACTGCACTCTGGTGCCTCTTGACTAGTGTGTGTGTGTGTGTGTGTGTGTGTGTGTGTGTGTGTGTGTGTGTGTGTGTGTGTGTGTGTGTGTGTGTGTGTGTGTGTGTGTGTGTGTGAGTGTGTGTGTGTGTGTGTGTGCGTGTGTGTGTGTGTGTGTGTGTGTGTGTGTGTGTGTGTGTGTGTGTGTGTGTGTGTGTGTGTGTGTGTATGTGTGTGTGTGTGTGTGTGTGTGTGTGTGTGTGTGTGTGTGTGTGTGTGTTGCGTGTGTGTGTGTGTGTGTGTGTGTGTGTGTGTGTGTGTGTGTGTGTGTGTGCGTGTGTGTGTGTGTGTGTGTGTGTGTGTGTGTGTGTGTGTGTGTGTGCGTATGTGTGTGTGTGTGTGTGTGTGTGTACTCACCTATTTGTACTCACCTATTTGTGGTTGCAGGGGTCGATTCATAGCTCCTTGCCCCGCCTCTTCGCTGATTGCTACTAGGTCCTCTCTCTCCCTGCCCCATGAGCGTTATCATACCTCGCCTTAAAACTATGTATGGTTCCCGCCTCCACTATGTCACTTTCTAGGCTATTCCACGGTCTGACTACTCTATGATTGAAGAAATACTTCCTAACATCCCTTTGATTCATCTGAGTCTTCAACTTCCAATTGTGACCTCTTGTTGTGTGTGTGTGTGTGTGTGTGTGTGTGTGTGTGTGTGTGTGTGTGTGTGTGTGTGTGTGTGTGTGTGTGTGTATGTGTGTGTGTGTGTGTGTGTAGTGTTGTTGTTGTGTGTGTGTGTGTGTGTGTGTGTGTGTGTGTGTGTGTGTGTGAGTGTGTGTGTGCGTGCGTGCGTGTGTGTGTACTGGTTGGTAGGTAAGACACATAAGCAACAGTTAGGCAACTTTATTCCGAAACGTTTCGCCTACACAGTAGGCTTCTTCAGTCGAGTACAGGAAGTAGGCGGGAGCAGTAGAGATGTGAAGACGATGTAATCAGTCCGTCACCCTTAAATCGTAGATTTGAGGTTGTCAGTCCCTCAGCCTGAAGAAAAGTTTTGTTCCATAGTCTGAAACAATCTGAAGATCAAGCGACAGTGTGGAGACTTATATACTGTCGGGAGGAGATATGCAGAGAAGTTGCCTAGCTGATGCCTATGTGTCTTACCTACTAACACACTGTAACACAATTGCAACACAATTGCATCTTGGTAAAGAAGAAAAAACACCTTGGACAATATTTTCAAGTGAGAATTGTTTGATCTGAGAGGGACGTGACATCTCAGTGGCTACATTCTCTCTACTACTACTCTGCACCTCTCCTTCCCGCAGTAAGTCTCCACACTGTCGCTTGGTCTTCAGATTGTTTCAGACTATGGAACAGAACTCTTCTCTAGGCTGAGGGACTGACAACCTCAAATCCACGACTTCAAGGGTGATGGACTGGTTACATCGTCTTCACATCTCTACTGCTCCTGCCTACTTCCTGTACTCGACTGAATAAGCCTACTGTGTAGGCGAAACATTTCGGAATAAAGTTGCCTAACTGTTGGCTATATGTCTCACCTACCAACCTGTCAGTACTGTATACCATTTTGATATGTGTGTGTGTGTGTGTGTGTGTACGTGCGTGTGTGTGTGTGTGTGTGTGTGTGTGTGTGTGTGTGTGTGTGTGTGTGTGTGTGTGTGTGTGTACTCATTGATTTGTGTTTGCAGGATCGAGTCTTTGCTCCTGGTCTCACTTCCTGAGATTCGTCGACTGTTATTACACTTTCCTGTCCACTTCGCCACTATCATACTTACCCTAAAACGGTTTGGAAATTGCTCCCAAAAGTTCTAAATCAGGTTCATTCTACTTTAAAAGCATTCTTAACATTCCTGTGACTGATCTGTGTTTTTGTTTTCCACTGTTTATTTTTCTTGGTTTTCACATTTTATACAGTCTGTTTCTATCACCTCAAATAATTACTTTGAGTTTATATGTCAGGATTATGTCTGCTAGTTCTTCTTGCAGAATCATCAAATTTAGTTCCTTTAGTCTCTCCTCACAGTGCCAACACCTTAAGTTATGGTAATATAGTTTAGTTGAAATCGTGTGTTTTTTCATGCTTTTGATCGAGTTTTATCATGTGGAGGCCCAACACTTGTGCCGTGTATACGGAGATGTTTACAGAATATTAAATCTTTTTTATTAAGATTCCTGAAAGCTAATCCACCACTTTACTACCTTTACGTAGACTGCCAAAGTCATACGGGTTATGTGCTCTTGTAGTGATATGCTCGGCGGAAGAGTTGATCTAAAATTCTTTTCTTTCGTTGGTAATTGCAGTTTTTCTCCTTTGAACTCTGTCTCCTGTCTCCTTCTCCTTGAATGTATCTGGATTTAACTTTAGTAACCACTTATGTAACCATTCTTACAGACTATTTAAGTCTTCTTAGCGCCTGTTTCGTCTTCTCTAAACATTCTTCATAATTTGTATCAACTGTAAAGACAAGCACATATGATTCGACCCCATAATATTCATAGTACTAATCATTGGAAAACACCATTTTTAGTCGAAATGAAACCTGATATTTTCTAGTGAACTGTCACTCCTTGTCATCTGTGCTTTAGGCCCTCCATGATCCGCTGGATTACTTTCACTTTCATTCCTTCTTGCTCGTGGGTTGGAAACCATGCCAAATCTTGCATTCCGTGAGATTGCATTCAACACATTACTGTCTCGCTTCCTTTATTACAGCAAATCCTTTTATAGAACTCTCCAATCTTTTAATCTGTATTGTTTTTTACAGAAAAAAATCATCTCCTGGTGCTCCAGTACCCAGGTGCACCAGTGCCCAGGTACTCCAGTACCCAGGTGCACTAGTACCCAGGTGCACCAGTACCCAGGTGCACCAGTACCTAGGTGTACCAATACCCAGGTGTACCAGTACCCAGGTGTACCATTACCCAGGTGCACCAGTACCCAGGTGCACCAGTTACTAGATGTACTAGTACCCAAGTGCACCGGTACCTAGGTACACCAGTACCCAGGTGCACCAGTACTCAGATGTACCAGTACGCAGGTGCACCAGTACCCAGGTGCTCCAATAACCAGGTTCACCAATAACCAGGTGCACCAGTACCCAGGTGCACCAGTACCCAGGTGCTCCAATAACCAGGTTCACCAATAAACAGGTGCACCAGTACCCAGGTGCAGCAGTACCCATCTCCTGATAATCTTCTCCATTACTTTAGACAGTATATTGCTCAGTGTCACGAGAGTAGCTCAGTGACACGGTCCCCCATTCCTTCTTATCTGTATAAAAATACAAAAGTTAGTTTCCAGCTATGTGAAAGGAGTACTGTCTCAAAGATTTTTTGTTATGGGATCATCTATGTCCTCTCAGCCAGAGTTAGCATCTTTAGTGTATGTACGCACCTGTTTGCAGTTGCAGGGGTCGAGTCATAGCTCCTGGCTACGCCTCTTCACTGATTGCTACTAGTAAACACTACTAAACACCTCAGGTGATGTAGTTGAAATTTTAGGGGTAAAGATTGAAAACCAAAGCCTTGTCATTGTGCTAGTAGGTATACAAGCCTCCAAATGCAACTCCCAGCAATTCCAGGAGCAGCCAGTGAAAACTGACCACTGTCTGGAAAATCTTCCAACTCCTGCCCCAAACATCTTACTTTTAGGATATTTCAACTTGAGACACCTAAAATGGACGAGTATATCAACAATGTTTTAGCAGAGATCACCCCGGGTGGCAGCTCAGATGAAAATTCACACACACACGAACTATTAAATCTCTGCACCAAATTCACCTTAAACCAGTAATAGTAGAGCCTACAAGACTAGAAAATACGCTGGACCTCATCTTCACTAACAATGACGATCTGACATGTAATATAACTATATCAAAGACAATACACTCAGATCACAACATAATGGAGGTACAGAAATATAAGTACAGGGCTCCGGACCAGCAAAATGTGAGCAGTCATGAAGAACTCTTAACGAAATTCAATTTCAATAACAAAAACATACAATGGGATCAAGTAAACCATGTCCTAAATGAAGCTGGGAAGATATCCTAAGCAACACGGATCCCAACATTTGCCTTAAAAAATGGATTCTGTGGTTCTTGAGATCTGCTCAAGACACATTCCATTAAGAAAATGAAAGAGAAGATATAAACTAGAAAAAGAGAGACGTTCCCTATACAGACGAAGGCGAAGAGTCACAGAGCTGCTGAGTGGGGCCAATGTATCTGAAATACGAAGGGAGGCACTAGTCAATGAAATTGCAAAATATCGAACTTAAGCTGAAGAAATCTTATAGGAGACAAGAATCACAGGAAGAACTAAAAGCCATAAAGTAAATTGAAAACCCCAAAATACTTCTTCCCTATTTGCCAATTCTAAGGGAAAAACAACATCCAGTATTGGGCCCCTGCTTAGGCGGGATGGGACACACACAGATGACAATCAAGAAATGAGTGAGATACTAATGTCCCAATATGACTCAGTGTTCAGCGAGCCACTGCCCAGACTAATGGTCGACAATCCAAATTAATTCTTTATGAACGATACCCAAAATTTGGTCATCCCAAAAATCTCGGATATTATTCTAACTCCACAAGACTTTAAAGAGGCAATTAATGACATGCCCATGCACTCTGCCTCAGGCCCAGACTCGTGGAACTCCGTGTTTATCAAGAATTGCGTGCTTTCATCATTTTATGGAGAGGGACCATGGACACAGGGGTCATCTCACACACACTAAAAACAACAGACATAGCCCCACTCCACAAAGGTGGCAGTAAAGCACTTATGACAGCATTATGATGTCAACGAGATAAAGTCAGTAGATCAGATGAAAATGCTGGCCCACAGATGCCTCTAACTTCATCCTGTTCCCTACTGGTATGTTTCATAACAATAAAAATGCTTTCAAATGAGCTGATGTAGGTAACAGCTCAGCTTGTCAATATAGTTAGGAATCCTTAACCTGTAAATAGCTTGTCAATAAAGCTAGGGATCCTTAACCTAACCTTGTCAAACCCTGTGTAAAAAAAAAATACAGGCCGATAGCACTAAAATCCCACAGCATAAAAATCTTTGAGAGGGTTCTAATTAGAAGCAAGATCGCCAACCACCTAGATACACATCAATTACACAACCCAGAGCAACACGGGTTTAGAGCAGGTCGCACCTGCCTGTCCCAGCGATTGGACCACTATGACAAAGTCCTGGATGCTGTAGAGGATAAACAATGTACAGATGTAGTATACACAGACTTTGCAAAAGCTTTCGACAAGTGTGACCATGTTGTAATAGCAAACAAAATGCGTGATAAAGAAACAACGAGAAAAGTTGGTAGATGGATCTACAACTTCCTGACAAATAGAACACAAAGAGCAATAGTAAACAGAGTAAATTCTCAGGCAGCCACGGTAAAAAGCTCTGTTCCACAAGGCACGGTACTCTCTCCCATTCCGTTCCTCATCCTCATTTCTGGCATAGACAGAGATGTAAGCTATAGCACCGTGTTTTCCTTTGCGGATGACACCCGGATTACCATGGCAGTAACCTCCATCGAAGACACCGCAAGACTCCAAGCAGACATAACCAAATCTTCGAATGGGCCACTCAAAACAATATGAAGTTCAACGAGGAGAAATTTCAACTACTCAGATATGGAAAACTTGAAGAAATTAAAAATGTGTCAGGGTATACGACAAATTCTAACCATACAATTGAGCGGAAAAGTAATGTGAAGGACCTGGGAGTGATAATGTCAGAGGATCTCGCCTTCAAAGACCACAACAATGTTTCTACCTCATCCGCTAGGAAAATGATAGGATGAATAATGAGAACCTTCAAAACTAGGGATGCAAAGCCCGTGATGATTTCAAATCGGTTGTGCTCTCTAGGCTGGAATACTGCTGTACACTAACGGCCCCCTTCAAGTGGCGACATTGCAGACCTGGAGAGTGTACGAAGAACTTTCACGGCACACGTAAGTACGATAAGGCACCTAAACTACTGGGAACGGTTAAAGGTCCTTGATTTGTATTCCCTCGAACGCAGGCGAGAGAGATACATGATAATAAACACTTGGATGGTCATGGAGGGATTGGTACCAAACCTGCACACGAAAAACCTCCCTATGAAAGCAAAAGACTTGGCAGGAGATGCAACATTCCCCCTGATGAAAAGCAGGAGCGCCATAAGTACATTGAGAGACAACACAATAAGGGCCTGGGGCCCAAGACTGTTCAATTGCCTCCTAGCATACATAAGGGAGATTACCAGTAAACCCCTGGCTGTCTTCAAGAAGGCACTGGATAGGCACCTAAAGTCAGTACCTGACCAACCGGGCTGTGGTTTGTACGTCAGCTTGCGTTCAGTCAGCAGTAACAGCTTGGGTGATCAGACGCTGATCCACCATGAGGCCTGGTCTCTGACCAGGCCGCGGGGACGTTGACCCCCGAAACCCTCTTCAGGTAAACTCCAGGTAGGTCTTCTCTCTCCCTGCTCCAAGAGCTTTATCAAACCTCATATTAAAATTATGCATGGTCCTTTCTCCACTGCGTCACTTTCTAGGCTATTCCACTGCCTAACAACTCTATGACTGAAGAACTGCTTCCTAACATCCCTTTGATTCATCTGAGTCTTCAACTTTCAATTGTGACCCCTTGTTTCAGTGTCCCCTCTCTGCAACATCCTGTCTTTGTCCACCTTGTCAATTCCGTGCAGTATTTTATATGTCTTTATCATGTCTCTCCTGACCCCACTGTCCTCCAGTGTCGTCAGGCCAATTTCCCTTAACCTTTCTTCTTAGGACAATCCCCTTAGCTCTGGAACTAGTCTTGTTGCAAACATTTGCACTTTCTCTAATTTCTTGAAGTGTTTGACCAGGTATGGATTCCAGACTGGTGCTGCATACTCCAGTATGGGTCGGATGTACGTGGTGTACAGAGTCTTGAAGGATTCCTTACTGAGGTATTGGAACGCTATCCTTAGGTTTGCCAGATGCCCGTACGCTGCAGCAGCTATCTGATTGAAGTGCGCCTCAGGAGATGTGCTCGGTGTTATACTCACCCCAAGATCTTTTTCCTTGAGTGAGGTTTGCAGTCTTTGGCCACTTAGACTATACTGTGTATCTGAGGAATTCTTTGCCCTTCCCCGATCTTCATGACTTTTCATTAGGTAGGGTTAAATTCAAGGAGCCAGTTGCTGGACTAGGCTTGTAGCCTGTCCAGGTCTCTTTGTAGTCCTGCCTGATCCTCGACCAATTTGATTCTTCTCATTAACTTCAAATCATCTGCAAACAAGGAAACTTCTGAGTCTATCCATTCCGTTATGTCATTCGCATATACCAAGAACAGCACAGGTCCTAGGACTGACCACTGTGGAACCCCGCTTGTCACAGGTACCCACTCTGACATCCCGTGACGTACCATGACTCGGTGTTGCCTCGCCCTCAGAGATTCTCTGATCGATTGCAGTGCCTTTCCTGTTATGTGTGCTTGATCCTCAAGCTTTTTCATTAACCTATTGTGAGGAACTGTGTCGAAGGCCTTCTTGCAGTACAAGAAAATGCAGTCTATCCACCCCTCTCTCTCTTGTCTTACTTCTGTCACCTTGTCATAAAACTCCAGTAGGTTTGTGACACAGGATTTTCCTTCCCTGAAACTGTGCTGGTTGTCAATTATACGCTTGTTTCTTTCCAGATGCTCCACCACTCTCCTCTTGATGATCTTCTCTATTACTTTGCATACTATACACGTTAGTGACACAGGTCTGTAGTTTAACGCCTCGTGTCTGTCTCCTTTTTTTAAAAATTGGGACTACATTTGCCATCTTCCATACCTCAGGTAGTTGCCCAGTTTCACTGAATGTGTTGAAGATCTTTGTTAGTGGCACACAAAGCACCTCTGCTCCCTCTCTAAGGACCCACGGAGAGATGTCTGGTCCCAACGCCTTTGCTGTATCAAGTTCACATAGCAGCTTCTTCACCTCCCCCTCGGTTATGTGTACCTCATCCAGCACTTGTTGGTGTACATCCCTGTTCTGAATTCCTGGAGTCCTACCTGTTTCCACTGCAAATACTTCTTTAAATTTCATGTTCAACTCCTCACATACGTCTTGATCTTTTCTTGTGAACTCCCCACCATCCTTCCTCAGCCTGATTACCCGGTCCTTGACTGTTGTTTTCCTCCTGATGTGGCTACACAACAGCTTCGGGTTCAGACTTGACTTTCGATGCTATGTCGTTTTCGTATTGTCGCTGAGCCTCCCTTCTTATCTGTGCATATTCGTTTCTGGCTCTTCGGCTGATCTCTTTATTTTCCTGGGTCCTTTGTCTTCAGTATCAACATAGCCAAAGCCGGTCTTAGTAGTCTCTTTAGATTTAAATCAAGCCCCTTCACATGTCAAAAAACATCTGTATAAAATGATGATAAGACCAATACTCGAATACCCATGTGTCCCAATGTCGTTAACAACAAAGACAACATGCTAAAGTAGGCTTTCGGGGGTTCCAAATAGAGCTCTCCGCTTTTTTACGGGTACCAGGAGGAGAGAAACATAAACATATCTGCAGTCTAATGTGATCCTTTATTGACAACGTTTCGCCCACACAGTGGGCTTTTTCAAGTCACAAACAGATCTACCTGGGGTGGAAGGAACGGGAGTATTTATAGTCAGGTTCAGAATGTTGAAGTCAGGTGGAGAATGCTGCATCTGATGATCTGCCGGGTGGGTTTAGAGTCTTGAGTAGCTTGGCAGGGGTATGTGACCCCAGTTGTGAGTAGACTCTGCAGTGTTTCTATGTTTCTTATGTGGGATAGCGATGAAGAAGGTTTCTTGGCAAGTGGTTCAGCTACTTATAGAAGCCCATTTTTTTTTGGGTTCGTGAAATTGTTGGAGTTATAGAGATAAGCGAAATTCCAGGATTCTTCCGTATTGAGTGTTGTCCTTCTGTGGCTATAGTCTTGAGTTTCTGTAGTTTAATTAAATGGTGTGTGAAATGCGATGTTGTACACAGGCCTTCCTTGTATCGTCAGTCCTGCTTGCGCATTGGGTGTTCTGAAATACGTGTTTGGAGGTCGTCTGATGTTTCGCCCACGTATAATTTGTTGCAAATCATTACAAGGATTATGTTATACCCCGCAGGAGGATGGAAGCTTGTCCTGTCTACTACGGTGATGTCCTTGATGGTCGTGGTTGTGGAGGTAGAAACCTGAAATGATGTATTGGAAAAGAATGTTGGAAACATGTTTGGCAACTGGAGTTGGTGGGGAGGACTATGTATCTCTTCTCGGCAGTGTCTTCTCTGGGTATGTTGAAGATGTTTAATGCCCACCGCCTGCAGTCTCTGATGAAGTAACGAGGATAGTGGAGTTTAGAAAATACTTGTTCAATTATAGTGCATTCTTCCTCAAGGAACTCATTGCTGCAGATTCTGAGTGCGCGGCAGGAAGAAGCCTATAATTACACCACGTTAGTTTTGGTGTCGTGGTAAGAGTAGAAGTGGAGAAGATCGTTTTGGTTGGTTGGTTTTCGATAGACTTTAAAACGAAGTTCATGGGCTCGCCACTCAGTGCCGTCCTGGCGAACTTATACATGGAACATCTGGAAGCCGAGCGTTTCTCCACCATTATTCCTTCGACGTCACCTGACCTCGTTATGTTGACGACATTCTCCTCATAACTCCCAGGCGCTTCAACGTTCAAGCTCTCCAAGACAAGCTCAACCAGGTCGAACCCTCAATCCAGTTCACACTTGAAGAAGAAGCCGACAACACTCTTCCTTTCCTTGATGTTCTTCTCTGAAAAGCTGACCATGAACTTCGTTTTAAAGTCAATCGAAACCAACAACCAAAAACGATCTTCTCCAACTTCTACTCTCATCACCACGGACACCAAAAACTAAACGTGGTGTAATTATAGACTTCTTCTGCGCGCCAACTCAGAATCTGAAGCAATGGAGTTCCTTGAGGAAGAATGCACTATAATTGAACATGTTATTTTCTAAACTCCCACATCCTCGTCACTTCATCAGAGACTGCAGACGACGGGCATTAAACATCTCAACAACAACCAGAAAAGACACTGCCGAGAAGAGATAAATAGTCCTCCCCACCAACTCCATTGCCAACATGTTTCCAGACATCTTTTCCAATATATCATTTCAAGTGTCCTACCTCCACCACCACGACCATCAAGGACATCACCAAGTGTAGACAGGACAACTTTCCATCCTCTGCAGGGTATACATAATCCCTTGTAATGACTGCAACAGAATTATACGGGGCGAAACATCAAGAGACCCCAAACACGTATTTCAGAACACCAATACGCAAGCAGGGCTGACGATCAAGGAATGCCTGATACAACATCGCAATTCACACAACCATTTAATTAACTACAGAAAACTCAAGACCTTATCGTCAAAGAAGACAACACTCAATAACCGGAAGAATCCTTGAGTGGATTGGGGTGTACTGTGTACAAAGATCATCGCTTTCTCTATAAAAAACAATTTCAACCAAACAATGGCTTCTAAACAACAAACCGCTTGCCAAAAACTTCTTCATCAATAAATAAAAAAAAAGGCAAAATCCCGTGACGGAACGATACACAATAACCCGCACAAAAAAAAACAAACTTACGACGACGTTTCGGTCCGACTTGGACCTTTGAAAAAGTCACACAACAGAGAGAGCAAACGGCTTTAAGGCAGGAAGAGGTGGAGAGTAGTAGGGGTAGAAGTAGTGGTAGTAGTAGTACAAGAATTGTTAAATCCGACAGGATAAAATGACACATCAAAACCCCGGGGGCATCCCCACCGTAACTTTCGCCATCCAGCCACCCACTGGAGGCGAAACGCCCAAAACAAAGACAACCAACCCCCGCACATGTTCTAATTTCATCAGTAATGTAGTAAAGAAGAAAGGTAGATTGGTAGGGGTAGAAGTGGAAAAAAGGGAAGACGACCAGTCAAATACAAAGGAAGGGACACTGCAAGAAGCTAAAAAACCCACAGAGGAAGCAAGCCACCGAGGTGCGTGAAGGGGGGGAAGGGGTGAATAAAATAAAGAAGGAACAGAAACACGAGACGGGAAGAGAAAACAACCGGGGAGAAAAGGAGAGGGGAAAGGGGAAGAGGAAAAAAAAAAAGAAGAAGAAAAAAAATGAGGACGGGTTAAGTCACGGGTGTTCGAATTGGAGCTTTTTACAATGTAGTGGGAGGGGAAGGCATTACAGAGACAAGCCGGGGCTAAGGTTCAACAAGGAAGTTTTGTATAAAAAGGGGTTTCAATAAACGGCACTGTTCGATTGGGAAGTAGGAAACATTTTAGCAGAAGACCACAATGGAGGCTATGATCTCGACGTGACAGAAAAAGCATGTTAGTGGGGCAAGCCAACACTTTTTTTTGTGCTCCCTAAGTCTGTCAAAAGAGATCGACCAGTTTCCCAAAGTATTGAAAGGCCCGGAGACAAAAAATAGAGAGACACCGGGAAACATCGTGAGGGGGGAGGGGTATGAACGAGATTAGGCGAAAGTTTTTTATCTGGCGGAAGGTAAGCTTGATGCTAAGGACGGAGAGAATTGTGAGATTAAAAGACCGGAAATGTAGGGGGGGCAAGGTAAAGATTCCCATGATAAGATTTGGGAGGAAAAATTGCGTTTACACTGAGGGGGCAATCTATGAAAGGGGGAAGGGGAGCCAAACGAGAACGAATTATAAAGAGTAAAATTTCTGCGGGAAAGGGAACGAGGATCACAGATGCGGGGGGCACGGGAAAAGGGAGATAAAACATTTTTCTTGACGGGGGAAGCAATAGGAAAAGATGAATGTACATCCACTTGCATAAGGTTAGGGAAAACGAAAAGGAAAAACCTGTATCGAGCGTGGACTGGACAAAAGGGAAAGGAAAAGAAAGGGAATTAAATTCCCATTCATTTTTAAACTTAAGGGAAGGGGGCAAGATTTTTAAAGCTTCAAGAAAGGTTGGAAAGAGGGGAGTCATGAGGCCACAGAGCAAAGATGTCATCCACATGCGGACCAATGAAGGTTTCACACGAGGGGGAGGAAGAAAACATCCGAAGTTTCCTGTAAAAATTAGCAAGGACAGGAGAGAGAGGGGACCCATAGCGACCCGAAGGGTTGGGGAAAAAATTTCCCCTTGGAAAAAAAGGATTAAGCCACACGAGGGGGCAGATCAAGAAAGACTCTGGGATAGGAGATGAAAACCCCTTTATGGGCCCTTCTCTCTAAGGGAAAAAAAGGCATCATCAAGAGGGACATTATGAAAGGGGCTCAACGTCAAGACAACACTTACAGTTGGGGTAAGCAACCCCCTTCAATGAAGTCTTTAAGGGCGGGGTGGGGAGGAGAAAAAATCCAAGAAAGGAATAGGGTTTTGGCCAGCCAAGGCAAAAGAATAGAGACAAACCTCTAGAGGGTTTAAAGACGAAGGGAAATCAGGTTTTTGAGTTTGGGAAGGGCCCTAGAAATAGGGAAGAGAGGACAGATGACAAAAAAACCGTTTAACAAAGGCAAAGTCAGGAGGGCAGAGGCGAGAGAGCCTTATTTTTTGTTGAAAATTCTCTGATGGATCAAGAGGGGGTTTGGAAACGAAGGATGAGGGGCTGAGTCGGGAAGGGAAGACATCACTTTAGGGGGGTAACCCGCGACAAAGGGTAACTACCCAATTTCCTTGTCAAGAAGAGACAAGTATGTTAGATTAAGAGAAAAAGGGGAAGTTGGGAACGGCGTGAAGGTGGGGATTTTTGAAAAACTAACAAAGCAGGAAGGGGAGCACCACGAAAAGTGACAATCAGGGAAAATTACGGAAGCGAGATTTACAAAGGAATCAAAAGCTAATCAGGGGAAAAACCCCCGAGATAGGCGGGGGCAAAGGAAAGACCAAACCAAGAATTCAACTCATCTGAAAGGGGAGACAGAAACAGATAGTAAACAGTCAGTGGGAGAATTTAGACCAAGGGGCTAGTAGATAACTTGAATTTGTTTTTTTAGTTGGAAAATGAATTTTTCGCATTCAGGCGACATGTCAAAGGCAATGGGAGAGAGAAGGTTAAAGATCCTGTGGTAGAGCCGCAAAGAGACACGTTGACGTTGACGGGGGTAAAGAAGGACTCAACCGTGATTTAGAAAGAAAAGCTTTGAAAGGAGACGGATGATCAGAAAGGGATGCCCAGTGGTGGTTTTCAGGGGTGGGGGAAGGAAGGTGGGAGAACTTTTCACAAGACGTCCGTAGAAGCAAGCTGATTTTTACGACGCCGGGGACAAAAAGAGCAGCCTCATAAATCGAAAGAGGGGTTTAAAGGGAAAAACAATAAAAAAGTTGGGAAAAAATGACGCTTAACTGCGGGGGCCCTAAATAAAAAAACCAATACCTGACTGGAACGATCACAAATAACCCCACATAAAACAGAAACTTTCGACGACTTTCGGGCCGACTTTGGGCCATTGACAAAATCACCTAAACAGAGGGGGGCAGAACGGGTATAATAGGGAGGAAGAGGGGAGGGTATTAAAAAGGTAGAAGATGGGAATAGTACAAAATTGTTTTAATACCGACAGGAGAAATGACACATGCACAACACCCGGCATCCCCACCGTAACTTTTCGCCTCCACCACCACGGATGGGGAAACGTCCACAACAAAAACAACCAACGCCGCCAAAAGGTCTAATTCATAGAGAGTAGTAAAAAAAGAGGTATAGTAGTGGTAGTGTAGAATGGGAAAAAAGGGAAAACCCATCAAATTCAAAGGAAAGGGGGGCACCAAGAAGCAGAAAAACCCCCAAGGAGAGCAAAGCGCACCCAGGTGCGTGAAAGGGGGAAATGGGGAAATAAAATAAAGAAGGGAAAAAAACCAGACAGAGAAAAAGACAACCCAGAGAGAAAAGGAGAGAGGAAAGGGAAGAGGAAGAAAAAAAGAAGAAAAGAAAAATGAGATCATTTAAGTCACGTGGTTCTGAAGTTTGAGCATTTTACAATGTAGTGGAGAGAAGGCTTTTCTACAGAGACAAGCCAGGGCTAAGTCAACAAGGAATTGTGTATAAGAGAGATTCAACAAACGGCGACTTTTTCGAGTTGAAGTAGGAAACAGTTTTAGCAGAAGACCATCAATAGAAGGCTAGGGATCTCGACGTGAACAGAAAAGAGCATTGTTAGTGTCGGCAAGCCTAACACTATCCCACATAAGAACATAGAACACTGCAGAAGGTCTACTCACAACTTGTCCAATACCCCTGCCAAGCTACTCAAGACTCTATAACCCCACCCGGCAGATCATCAGATGCAGCATTCTCCACCTGACCTCAACATTCTGAACCTGACTATAAATACTCCCGTTCCTTCCACCCCAGGTAGATCTGTTTGTGACTTGAAAAAGCCCACTGTGTTGGGCGAAACGTTGTAAATAAAGGATCACATTAAACTGCATATGTGTTTATGTTTCCATTGTGTCGTATTTTATATCATTTATTTTCACCAGGAGGAGAGACATAGTCAAAATGGCAGATTTACACGTACAGCAGGATATTACTGCCTTAAATGTACGCCTTGATACGCTAAAGAAGAGACAACTCTATGCAATGCAAGAACTCTACATACCAGATAGAGAACATCCTCTCCAAGTTGAAAATACCACTGACTATATCATTAATGCTCCTCCTCACAGGACCCAAAGAATGACTCTCCCACAGAGGCTGCGTCGCTTCATCCATAAAGACGATTACCATCGACCAATGATCTTGAGCAACCTCCCTACAGAAGAAGATGATTGGGTAACACCAGAACCCTTCTATGTCTACTAAGAAAATGATTGGCCCAAATTAGGGAGATATCTTGTATAGCTTTTCTACTTCTACATCTACTGTTATAAATATACTACATTTACTATGGCGGGACACCACCTTGAAAGAAGCTAACGTGTCAAGTAATTCTTTACGAACTGTCCAGATAATTACCGCCTTGTCTTGTCGTTTAAATATTCGTTATGCAATCGCAAAAAAAAAATGCAACTTGTATATCTACTACCAATAATTCAGAGTCATGTACCTATATGTCTGTTATATCTATGTGACTCTGATGGGTTAGTATTATACCCCTTCAAGAATTTTCTATTATTTCACATATACTTTTTAAATTGCACCAAAGTGGTTGGGCCACTTACCTTTTATATCCTACCTAACCCCCTCCCCCCTCCCACCCTTTTCCAATATTTCTATCCTTACCCATCCTTCTTCCTTACCCATCTTACCAAAGACTCTGGTTATAAGAATCGAATCGAATTGTCTTCAGTACCTTTCCATTCTCTAGTGCACCTAGTTTTTGCCTCCCTACACATTTGGGTGAACCAAGGACTCGTTCTGATCTTCCCATTATTTCTGTTTTCCTTGGAAGCAAACCCCTCCTCAGTCTTTTTCATTTTGTTGTCACATAGTCCATCAGTTCTTTTACTGGTTTTCCTGCTAGTTCTCTCTCCCATTGAATGTCTTGCAGGAAGTTCCTCATGCCTGTGTAGTCCCTCATTTTGTAGTTTGGTTATTCCCATCCTATTCCTGCTACTCTCTCCACTTGTATTTCAACTATGTAATCAAAGCACAAACCCACATGATCACTAGCTCCAAGGGGCCTTTCAAACGTGATATCCTCGATGTCCTAACCTCTCTTTCTCTCTGGTAGTGTCTCTAATATATTGATGCATGAGTTTTTCCAGTACCACATCCATCATCTTGGCTCTCCATGTTTCGGGACCCCCATGGGGCTCCAGGTTTTCCCAGTCAATCGCCTTGTGGTTGAAATCACCCATAACTAGTAACTTTGCTCCCTTCATGTGAGTTCTTCTGGCTACCTCGGCTAGTGTGTCAACCATTGCTCTGTTACTCTCACCGTATTCTTCTCTTGGCCTCCTGCAGTTCTGTGGCGAGTTGTACATTACTGCAATTACCACCTTATGGCCCTCAGACTGGATTGTTCCTACTAAGTAGTCCCTTTCACACATTCCATCCATTTCCTCAAATCCGCACCGGTTTTTAA
>NC_069411.1:24511534-24539034 GCF_026875155.1 Cherax quadricarinatus
CTGGACAGGGTGTAAGTCTCGTCCAGAAACTGGATCCTGGAGTTTAACCCCACCAAGTGTAAAGTCATGAAGATTGGGAAAGGCCAAAAAGACCGCAGACAGAATACAGGGTAGGGGGCCAAACACTGCAACCCTCACTCAAGAAAAAATATCTTGGGGTGAATATAATACTGAGCACATCTCCTGAGGCGCACATCAGCCAAATAACTGCTGCAGCACATGGGCGCCTATCACACCTAAGAACAGTGTTTTGACACCTTAGTAAGGAATTGTTCAAGATTCTGTACACCGTGTACGTCAGGCCCATGTTGGAGTATGCAGCACCGGTATGGAACCCACACCTGGTCAATCACGTTAAGAAGCTAGAGGAAGTTCAAAGGTTTGCAACAAGAATAGTCTCAGAGCTAAAGGGTATGTCCTACGAGGGCAGGTTAAGGGAAATCGACCTGACGACACTGGAGGACAAGAGGGATAGGGGCGACATGATAACGTGGATACAGGCATGGTGTATCGGAGAACTAACACGGGAACAAAGGGTCACAACTGGAAGATGAAGACTCAGATGAGTCACAGGGATGTTAGGAAGTATTTCTTTAGTCATAGAGTTGTCAGGAAGTGGAACAATCTGGAGAATGGTGTAGTGGAGGTAGGATCCATACATAGCTTTAAGAAAAGATATGATGAAGTTCATGGAGCAGGGAGAGAGTGGATCTAGTAGCGACCAGCAAAGAGGCGGGGCCAGGAGCTGTGAATCAACCCCTGCAATCACAAATAGGTGAGTACTGACATACCAGTGTCAACAAAATGTATATTGTTTAAAAACCCTGCACGACAGACCATGTTATCCTGTCATTGTTAGTTGATGAAAGAGAAAATATTACGGTATTTAACTTTATTTAAAGGCCTTGTCTATCATTCAGTGGTGTAGCTGGTGCTGCTCCGTCATCAGTGGTGTAGCTGGTGCTGCTCCGTCATCAGTGGTGTAGCTGGTGCTGCTCCGTCATCAGTGGTGTAGCTGGTGCTGCTCCGTCATCAGTGGTGTAGCTGGTGTTGATCCGTCATCAGTGGTGTAGCTGGTGCTGCTCCATCATGAGAACCACTGGAATAAAAACTACTTTATTAAACCTTATTTGAAGTGTGCAGGCAGGACCTTCTCTTTAAGGACAGGACCGAAACATATCCGGTAAAGATGTCTTATGTGTATGCACTTGTGTTCTCTCATCCATGTTGCCCATATGGTTATTTTGTATCTTCTACATTTATATTCAGATTCAGATTCAGATTCATTTATTTCTTTGCAAGTAGTACATTAAGATTATATTTTTTGACAATAATGGGTTGCAGTGCAAATAGAGCCTCTATTATGCCTAGGCATTATGGGCTGACTTAATTCAATGGCTTACTGACTACTTATCACTAAAGAAATTATCATAGTTGTACAGTAGTTCTATTAATAATGAGTGAATCTAGTTTACACAAACAAAAGGATATATTCATGTACTCAAAAATGCTTTTTATGAAACATGATTCAGGAGCAGTTTTCAGTAGTTTTCAGTAGTTTTCAGTAGTTTACAGTATGAGACTGCTACAATTTGGTGAAGGGCAATACTGGTTTTGGTAGGTATGTATATTTCTATGTGGTAATTTGTCAATATATGAGTTTGGTCGTCTAGTCATGATGTTTTAAGATTCAGGTAATAGGTAGATTTACTGATAGTGTTAGATATTGAGTATTGAGCATTTAGTCTAGGGTGATTAGATGGCTTTTGAGAAGAGCCTTAAATTGATTTTCAGACCGAGTTACTTTGGTATTTTCTGGTAATGAATTCCAAATTTTGGGGCCCTTTAAGTGCATAGAGTTTTTACACAGTTTGATACGGACACGGGGTACATCAAAAAGAGATCTGTGTCTTGTGTTATGGTCGTGTGTCCTGTTAAGATTGGTGAGGAGAAGTTTGAGTTGAGGGTTTATACTTGCGTGTATTGTTCTATGTATGTAGTAGGCACATGAATAAATATGGATGTTCTTAATGGTGAGCAGATTTAGACTTTTGAATATTGGTGGAGTATGCTCTTGGGTGTGGGAATTTGTTATCATTCTGACTGCTGCCTATTGCTGGTTTATTAGTGGTCATATGTGATTTAATGTTGTTGATCCCCATGCACAAATTCCATATGTGAGATAATGGTAGATGAGTGAATGATATAGTGCAAGGAGAGCTGATTGTGGAAAATAGTATCGTATCTTTGATAATATGCCTACAGTCTTAGAGATATTCTTGGTTATTTGTTGTATATGTGTCTGGAACTTGAGGCGACTGTCAAGGTGGATTCCTAGGAATTTTCCCTCCGTGAGTCTTGTGATGGGTGATCCGTTTAGCGTTATGTTAAGTGGAACATTTGTGGCTTTGTTTCCAAACTGAATGAAGTAAGTTTTATCAGTATTCAGTGTAAGTTTATTAGTCATCATCCAGGCAGATATTTTCTGCAATTCGGCATATACTGTGTTGGCGAGTATGACTGGGTTTGGGTGAGAGAAGACGTAAGTAGTGTCATCTGCAAATAACATGGGTTTGAGAAGCTGTGATGTATTCGGTAGGTCGTTGATGTAGATGAGAAAGAGGAGTGGTCCAAGGAAGCTTCCCTGTGGGACTCCGACTGTGATTGATTGTGTGGAAGAGTTTGCACCCTTTCTGTGCACATATTGGCTTCTGTTGCTAAGGTATGACTTTAGGTAGTTGAGGGAGTGGCCTCTTATACCATAGTGTGTTAATTTAGTGTGCAGCAGTTCAGGGTCGACTGTATCAAAAGCTTTACGTAAATCAATAAAAATTCCCAGCGGGACTTCTTTCTTTTCGAGAGCGGTATATATTAGTTCTAGCATGTGTATGATAGCATCATTTGTGCTTTTATTATTCCTGAATCCAAACTGACAGGGGTTTAGTATGTTATGTGAGACGAGGTAGGAATAGATCCGTCTATGAATTAATTTTTCAAAGATTTTAGAGAGGAGTGGTAAGTTAGATATTGGTCTATAGTTACTAAAGTCTGCTTGGTCACCTCCTTTGTGTATCGGAGTGACCCTCGCTATTTTGAGAATTGTTGGGAAGACAATCCGAAGACAATCGCACTCCCTAACTGCAGTCAGTTATCGTGTAGAAAATATTTGTAGAATGATGGATCCTTAAAATCTGTAGGTTAAAAGTGTCCGGTACAGAAGAGCATAGTGGTATGTTCAATGTATTTCCTCAATGTATATCCTGCGGAGTGTATATCTCCCACACCTAACCCATCCAAGGGTAAAGGAAATGTTAAAAGTTTACAAGGAGCGTTAATTAATAATTTGATGTTGGGAATTGACTAAGGAAACTGAAATAATAATATGAAAATAAAGTTATATATGAGAGAGCAAATCATTTTATGATAACCTTGGTGAAACTCGTCCCTGAGAAGCTGTGAGAAGTGGAAGACAAAACCCAATCAGCTACCTCCTCATGCTCTGTCTCTCTGTCTCTCTCTCTCTCTCTCTCTCTCTCTCTCTCTCTCTCTCTCTCTCTCTCTCTCTCTCTCTCTCTCTCTCCCCCTCTCTCTCTCTCTCTCTCTCTCTCTTCTCTCATCTCTCTCTTCTCTCCCCTCTCTCTTTTTTTTTTTTTTTTTTTTAAAAGGGGTTTGACAAGGTTAAGGATCCCTAACTTTATTGACAAGCTATTTACAGGTTAGGATTCCTAACTTTATTGGCAAGCTAAGAGCTGTTACCTACATCAGTATTTGAAAGTATTTTTATTGTTATGAGACTTTACAAGTAGGGAACAGGATGAAGTTGGAGCCATCTGTGGGCCACCCATTTTAAATTTGATCAACTGACTTTATCTCGTTGACATCATTATGCTGTACGAATGTTTTTCCATACACGAGTCATCCTGGGTATGTATGATCTCAGATGGAGTGATGTTCTGGAAAAGGGTACAGCCAGAGTGAATTTGCTGCTTTTCTGCCCGTCTTGTGGCATAAAGCTTGTTTTCACGCAGCCCTTTCGAAGTGACCCCAAGGTGGAAATTTTGACAATATTGGCCTTGTCCCATAACAGTAAGGCCACCCACACCCCTCCTATGTTGAAGGCTCTGCTGAAATGACAGATCATCCAGGATGGGTTCCAGGCGAGAGGATGAGATCTTGCTCTGTTCTCTACTCTGTCAAGCATTTCGCGATGAGAGGGGGGCAGGCAAACCAAGAAAGTGGAGCATACTCAAGGTGTGAGCGTACTTGTGCCTAGTACAGGATCTTGCAACCCCTACTGTCAAGCAGATGCGAGATACGGCGAAGTGCTGTAAGCTTCCTGGCTGCCTTGTTTGCAAGATTTACAACATGGTTCTTCATGGTTAGTTTGGAGTCAAATTTCACCCCAAGGATATCAACTTCTTCTCCAGGTGCCAACACCCTCCCATTCATCCTTACTACTGCCCTCTCTCTCTCTCTCTCTCTCTCTCTCTCTCTCTCTCTCTCTCTCTCTCTCTCTCTCTCTCTCTCTCTCTCTCTTTTTTTTTTTTTTTTTTTTTTTTTTTTTTTACACAGGGTTTGACAAGGTTAAGGATCCCTAGCTTTATTGACAGCTATTTACAGGTTAAGGATTCCTAACTTTATTGGCAAGCTAAGAGCTGTTACCTACATCAGCTCATTTGAAAGCATTTTTATTGTTATGAGACATACAAGTAGGGAACAGGATGAAGTTGGAGCCATCTGTGGGCCAGCATTTTCATTTGATCAACTGACGTTATCTCGTTGACATCATTATGCTGTACGAATGTGTTCCATACTCGAGTCATCCTGGGTATGTATGATCTCAGATGGAGTGATGTTCTGGAGAAGGGTACAGCCAGAGTGAAGTTGCTGCTTTCTGCCCGTCTTGTGGCATAAAAGCTTGTTTCACGCTGTCCTCGAAGTGGATCCAAGTGTGGTATTTTGACAATATTGGCCTTGTACATAACAGTAAGGCCACCCACATCCCTCCTATGTTGAAGGCTCTGCTGAAATGACAGATCTATCCAGGATGGGTCCAGGCGAGAGATGAGACGTCTTGCTCTGTTCTCTACTTTTGTCAAGCAGTCGCAGATGAGAGGGGGGCAGGCAAACAAGAAAGTGGAGCATACTCAGGTGTGATCGTACTTGTGCCTCGTACAGGATCTTGCAACCCCTACTGTCAAGCAGATGCAGATACGGCGAAGTGCTGTAAGCTTCCTGGCTCCCTTTGTTTGCAAGATTTACAACATGGTTCTTCATGGTTAGTTTGGAGTCAAATTTCACCCCAAGGATATCAACTTCTTCTCCAGTGCCAACATCGTCCCATTCATCCTTACTACTGCACCAGCATTACCTCATGGTGCTAGAGACGATCATCATTTGCGTTTTTTCAGGTGCAAATGTTACTTGCCATCTATTTCCCCAAGCTGATATATAGCTCTCAGGTGGTGATTGATGTAGCTTAGAGCCGCTGGCATTTCTTCTCTTGGATAAGTGAATGTCAGTGTACAGTCGTCTGCATATGCATGTGATTCTGGGATGAGATGAAGAAGGTCGTTGAAGTAGACATTCCATAACAGTGGACCCAGCACACTTCCTTGTGGAAACGCTTGCCCAATAGGATGCCTTGCTGATTCCGTTCCATTGAGGACTACACTTAGAGATCTACCATGAAGGTAATTACTGAGGAGACATAGCGTAGAGCTTGCAATTCCAGTGCTTGAAGTTTGCTAAGAGGCCCTGGTGCCACACCCGGTCGAAGCGCCAGCAATGTCAGTGCTACCACACAGCTGACTTTGGATTCATCCAGTGACTGGTGCCACTTAGTGGAGAGGTTTAACAACAGATCAGCAGCAGAGTAACCTTTCCTGAAGCCATATTGACGATCACAAAGTAGTGAGTGGTAGTCAAAAAATCTGTCATTTGTCTTGAGATATTGTTCAAGGATCTTACCAGTGATTGACAGGAGTGACACTGGTCTGTAGTTGCTGATTTCTGCTCTGCTCTTCTTTTTGTGAACAGGGACTATTGCCTCTTCATAGGCATTGCACGTACTAGCAGTGCTGAAAGATGCGAGTTAGAGTGCTGCTAGCTGGTCTGCACATCTTTTCAACAATCTTGGGCTCAACTTGTCTGGGCCCACAGCCTTTTCTTGGTCAAGTGATTTAAGAAGGAAATGCACCTCCTCCTGCCTTATTGTCACCACTGACAGTTTTGACACAGTTCTTGCAGCTAGCCAAGGAGGGTCCTTGCTGGATCAGGAACTTGCATTTTGGTAGCAAAGTGTTCAGCAAAGAGGTCCGCCTTCTCTTGACTACTAGTAGAGGTGGTCCCATCCTGTCGATTTAGAGGTGGAATAAGTTCATCAGGCAGATAACCTTGTCTGTCCTTGACCAGGGACCACCAGGTTTTGGAGCCTACCCTACCTGATGCTAACTTTCTTTTAGTGTCCACCTCCCATTTAGCAATGGCCCACTTTTGAACATCACCCATATGCCTACAGGCTTGCATGTGCAAGTTCCTGTTATAGGTGGTAGGATATCTCTTATACCTTCGCCATGCTTTGTACTTAGCAGTAGCAGCCTCTCTACAACGAAAGCCAAACCAATATGTAGGCTTTGTCACATATTGCCGGTGAGGAATGTGTTCTTGTTGCAGATTAAGGATGTGTCCAGTGAAGGCTTTCACTTGGTTGTCAACATCCCCCTGGAGAAGAGCATTCCAGTCGGTGGTGGCGAGCTCAGAGCAAAGGGCTGGCCAATTACCTCTTTCCCATAGCCAGGTTGTGCGTGTGGACTCCTCACCTCGTTCTGTTGGGATCTTAAGTGTGGTAAAAACAGCCTTGTGGTCAGACGATCCAACGTAGCCGAGGGGTTGACAAGTGACTATGCCTTCTGCCAGATCACTCACTACTGGGAAATCAACAAAGTTTCTCATGTCAAACACTGCAAGAAGGTCATCAAAGTCCCTCTGTATAAGGTGTGGTTGAGGTCACCAACAATTATAATATGTTGACAGTTGTGTTGTAGCAGAAGGGAGTCAATATTTTCCATTAGGAAGTTGATAGGGTCTGCATGTTGCCACTGAGGTCTGTACATTGCACATGCTAGTACAGAGGTACTAGTGTTTATACAGAGCTTGAAGAACATCATTTCAAGATGTGTAGGGGTGGCAACATCTATGTGCTGGGCATGAACACTTTTAGAGAAGCACACAGCAACACCACCTCCTTGCCCTTGCCTGTCTCTTCTCATCCATGAGGTGTAGCCAGCAATTCTTGCAAAATTTTCTGGAGTCCTGTCATCCAAAAATGTTTCAACAACAGCTATCATGTCTGGACGTCGAGTGTTCACAAAGCTATGTGTGAGCTCTCCAACATTAGTAATGAAACCTCTAATGTTGGCCGACAGGATGCTGATAGACTGGCTCCTCATGATGAAGTGGTCAGCTTGAGGTGGTGGGTGTGTAGGGAATGTAAGGTGCCTGAATGTAAGGGTACTGAGGCAGCTGCAGGGATGTAGGTCTGTGGTCTTGTATAAGGCCCAATCCCACCTGCTGGGCTGGGATAGGAGTAGCTAAGTGGGTGACGTGTGAGAGTGTTTACCAATTCAGAGATCCTGCTGGTTTGTTCTGAGAACAGGTCTCTAAACAGGTGGCCCTGTCTGTCAAGTTCCTCTCTCTCTCTCTCTCTCTCTCTTCTTTCACGATTCAAGGTTTTCTACAGGGTTAGGCCAAGAGTTCCTTAGTCCACAATCTATCGTACTATCTTTTACCTTTCTAAACTCATTTAAACGTCTTTAGTATTAACAGGATAAAGTCGGAGTCAGCTGTTGGCCAGTGAATTCATTTATAAAATGACCATTTCATTGTCGTTTGTACGCTATGAGAAAATGTTCCGGGCTCGTGTCATTCAAGGAATGATTGATCATAGATGAAAAGATTTCTTGAGAAAGGCGCTGGCAGGGTGTAACTGCTCTTTTAGTCCTGTCTTGTGGTATAGAAAATACTTCCCGCTGCCCATGAAGTGTAAAACTTTGGTAAAGTTGGACTTGTTCTTGACAGTAAAGCCATCCAAATGTCTCCGGTGTTGTAGGCGCTGCTGAAATGACAGTCTATCCAGGATGAGTTCAGGAAATAGGTAAGTCACCTTGCACTGTTCTCTATTTTGCTCAGATGTCGTAGACGAGGTAGTGTGAAAGGAATCACAGAGAGAGGTGTAAACTCAAGGTGACTGCACATTTGTGACTCTTACAAAGTTTTGCAGCCTAAGTGTTGTTTGTTTCTTGGTTGCCTTGCTTGAAAAGTTTTCTACGTGATTCTTCATAGACATTTCGGAGTCATAAGTCGTCCCTATGATATACAACACATCCCCGGATTCTGAAACTCTTCCATTATTCTTACCATAGGTCCAGTATTCACAACAAGCTCTTTAGAGACCATCAATAGCAAATGTGACCTGCTAACGTTTACCTCAAGTTGATATATATCTGTAAGCTAGTGATCGTTGTGCATTGCCTCTCATGCAGAAGTAAATGTTAAAGTTAATTAATCTGCATGTTAATGCTATTTTGGAATGAGGTGAGGTTGGTTATTGAAGTAGACATCCCACAGCAATTGACTAACCACACAGTGTTAGGCAGAGTTATTAAATTGCGATTTAGAGGCGTATCTACTCAGTAATCTAAGGCTCTCTGTGTCCTGGTCCACAGTATTCGACAACTTTTACACAGTTCTTGCGGCCAGCAATGAAGGCTCCTTAACTGGATCAGGAGCTTTCATCTTGGTAGCAAATTGTTCAGCAAGTTTGGACTTCTTCCATTTGCCGATAGGTTTGCCTGTGAAAGATAGATGCCTCTTTTACCTTCTCCAAAACTTGTACATAGCAGATTAGAACTCTCGGGAAGAATAGCCAGAACAAGAACGATCTGAAGGCCTTGTTACATGCCGCCGGTGAGAAATAAACTTAAGTTGGAGATTAAATATATGTTTAGCGAAGGCGTTCACTTGCTTACCAACATTGTCTTGGAGAAGAATATTCCATTCGAAGGCGGCAAATTACGAGTAAAAGTTCGGACAGTTTCTTTCCTCCCACAGCCAGCCTGTGCAATATGATTCTTCGCTTCGTTCCCTCGGTATGTTTTGTGCTACAAAGGCAGCCTTATGATCAGATGACCCAACATAACCAAGAGGTTTGCAAGTGGCTATGTTCAGGAAGATCACTTGCTGCTGAGTCGAGGAAGGAATCAGAGATGTGTGGAAAAATCTACTAATTTTTTATGACTAACACTACAAAAAATAACCAAAATCCTCGTTTATAAAATGTTGGTTGAGGTTAAAGTCAATTATAAGTCGCTGGCATTAATGATGCAGCACCAAAACCTATGAGATATCCTCAGTCTCTGTCTCTGTCTCTCTCCAGAGCTTTTACGAGACATACCTGCTAAGCAATTAACCTTATACTGTATGTTTATGCTGTAATACTGGATGTTTATATTCGTAAGTGAATAATTAATTAAACAAAATGTGTCCAGAGATATGGAACATAAGTGTATTAGTAAAACGTGCGTATGTTTGTAAATCATTCTTCGAAATTATATTCTAACAGATAAACACATAAAAATAAATTAACTGCAAGTAGGTTTAAGTAAGCATTGTTGAAAGTTATATGGAACTTTAATACAATTAATTGCAACAGATTTAACAATACGTAAAATTCTCAGTTTATACATATTTCCTGAGTTTATAAAATAGAGTAATGGAGAACATTCAACTAATTACATATTAAAGCAGCTCTTAAAACACAATATTTTTTTCAGTTTTTGTTTAACAAGCCCAGCTACCAGACCTGGCTTAGCAAACCCAGATACTAGACACAAATAACCCGCACATAGGAGAGAGGAGCTTACGACGACGTTTCGGTCCGACGTGGACCATTTACAAAGTCAGTGTATCTTTGTAAATGGTCTAAGTCGGACCAAAACATCGTCATAAGCTCCTCTCTCCTATGTGCGGGTTTTCTGTGTATTGTTCCAGTCACGGTATTGTGTCTTTCTGTTCTTCCCAGCTACTAGAATTGGCTTAACAAACCTTGCTACTAGAGATGCCTTATCATACCCAACCACCAGAGTTAGCTTAACAAACCCAGCTACTAGACCTGGCTTAATTCCAACTACCAGACTTGGATTAACAAGCCCAGGTCGCAATTTTAACATATGTCTTAAGCGGTAGTTCACAGTTTCTTCTGATTCTTAAATCACAACACACTCCTGCGTCGGTTTTGTAACGTAGTGTCCAACGTTGCTTCATTTTCTTCCTATCTTATATAACTTTAAGTTAGGAAGGTTAGGTTTGGCTGAGCTGGGCTGTGTTATATGCATTGATATATTAAAAATGTTTAACCGTGCAAACACAAATTGGAAAATTCTCAAAACAGGCTGTGGTGCGTCTGGCAACGAGGTGAACGAAGGAAAAATAGAAAACGTTGATTTCTGAACGTGTGTCCCTCATGGTGCGAGAATGAGATGCTTAATCCTAAGTCCACAATGCATCTCGTGTTCCATTCCATTGTAACAGTGGTTAACCGGGGTTCTCCCTACTATAAGCTCGTTATGCTTCTAGTATCGTTAATATTAATGAAATATAATGATCAGTTTACTAGACTGAAATTCGTCATTTTTTTAAATAAAACTCACAATTGTTCGTAGTGTGAATTATTCTGTTTATTGCATTTAGCGTTCTTCAACTACCAGGCTCTTCCAGGGAAGTGCCTTAATGCTGGTTAAGAGCTCTTGATCCAAAGAATTGGAGCTATTATATTATCCCAGCCCCGACTGCTTCCTATTCTCCAGGTGCTGCATAACCCTTTCGGGTTTAGAGCCTCATCATGAATATATTACTTTAGCTGTACGGGTCATTATTAACACCAAATTTTGGCATCTGCTTCATTCATATCTTCCACTTATGTGACCTCTACCTTTCTTCTGTGTGACCCTCGAGAACCAAGACTGTGGTTCTCACCCGTTACAATACTACGGGTGTTTACTGTTACCTGATAACACAGTAAATGCCCCGTAGGAGGCATTAACATTTTCTGCATGCCCGGGACGCCCATATTTAATCTGAGTAAATCTTGGATAGAGTCAAATCCTTTACCAGCAGAATTTTCAGGAGTGAATACATTATTATTATCTAAGAATGAACTACATGTGACTGAAAGCCATAATGTGTTTAGGTCTCTGCGCGATCTGATAAAGGTATCACTATATCCCACAAACCTCCGTCCCTCTACCTCAATACACACAAGTGGAATGGAACAGTGGAATTAAAGGTTAATGCAGTTAAATATCAGCGTTGAAGATCTGAAGCTAATCAGAAGAGACGTTCACAAGTTAGTTGACAAGAATATCCAATTTCCTCGATGAAAATGATGATTTGACACCAACACAAGCAAGATTTAATTCAAATCGTGCACTATGAAACACAGGCTTTGAAATTTAAAAACAATTGGGAGAGGCATTTCTAGTTCCATTTAAAAATAATAACTGGCAAATTTCCACCGACACATACACCTTTAATAATCCCAATTTTCTTCTAAGTAGTGTACACCAGGTTGAAAGTTTAAAGCCGATCAGAAGATGCTGTCTCAAGTTATCACAGGTTAATTAAAATAGGGAAGTGTCTAAACACTGACGAGAGAGCACCTTTACATACCAGTGGTTCCAGGTACATTTATCTAGTTATAGTTCACCGGTGATGAAGATCTGAAACTGGTGAGATAAGTCGTTTTCTAATTATAAACACAAATCTTGGAGGAGGAAATGATCGGTATAACTGTGTGTCGGCTCTCGAATAAAATCATAAAAACAACATATGACAAGGTCACTAAACTCGAGAAAATCTAAAAAAAAAAAAAAATAGTTTAAGTGCGATTTTTCAATACTTTTCAGTTTTCTTTTTTTTCAGCATACGTCTTATGAGCTACATAGGACTGCTGAGGGTATGAAGCAACATTTTACAAATAGCCATCTAAAAATTCCATTAACAATTCCATTAATGTTCTAAAAGCGATCGGTTGATGCATTAAAACTTAACACACGAGAGTCGATACTTCAATCTGCCAAATGAATATGGACAGTTGGTTCCTGCACATCCCGAATTCATTGCACAGAAGCCTAATTAATGTACTGTTACTTGTAGTGGAAAACTAACATATCGAATTATAGCAGAATTATAGCTACTAAACCTAAATTTATAGGGATCCATATACTTTATTAAAGTGCATTAGTCATTAAAGATACCAGCTGTTCAACAGACATACTGAGGCTGCGTCATGGGAAAAACACTATACTAATTTAAAACAAATTGACAGTGGCACCAACACACTCCAATGACAGTTCCAACCTTGTAAGTACGATGTTCCAGCGGTGAAAGTCTAAAGCTGATCATAAGAGGCTTTCTGAAGTCAATTCACTTATATGGTCTATTTAACATTGATCAAAGGACACACGCACATGTCATTGGTTGTATGATCCTTTCCTTACTTACAGTTCACCAGTGTTGGAAACTTAAAGCCGATCAGATGAGGTTGTTTCAAGCCGTAAATGAAACTTTGGAGGAATAAAAAAAAATATTCATATAGGATAAAACGTGGCTAGAGCTGAATCAAGTCGGCGATATTTGGTGGGCAATGCCCGAAGAGTTGGGCAATATACATTCCAACATTCTATAATAACAGACCCTTACTATATACGTAACATACTATTCACAGGTCGGATTATGCTACTTACAGGACGTCCCAGTAATGCAGGCAGATAATCTGATACTTCAACTGGGTACCTTTCCATTTACATCAGTTAAACCCAGAGAGAGATCTCAATGAAAATCACACAACTTATTCTCTCATGAATGACGTCATATTTGACCATAGCACTGTAAAGAAAATATTAAACCTAATAGTTAATAGTTGGCTTAGGTTTTTAATAAAGATTAATATTTCCTAAATAACTGAAGAAAATTATATGAATTTTTTTCATTAGTAAGTTTTAAATGTTTTAGAATAATGCTCAGTTTTCAGCTTGATAGCCCACTTTATTAATGGTTCACATGAGACTTCAAAATTAATTTAACATTAGGAATCTGGAAGTTATAAAAACAAGTAAAAAAATTTATTCTTCCTCGAAGTTGGCCACACTGCAGCCAGCAGTAACAGCCTGGTTGATCAGGCTCTGATCCACCAGGAGGCCTGGTCACAGACCGGGCCGCGGTGGCGTTGACCCCCGGAACTCTCTCCAGGTAAACTCCAGGTAAACACTGTTGTTTTAAGATTGAAGTCAATCAGAAAAGGTATTCTCCAGTTATCGCAAGGAATACAACAGTTCCACATACATTATCTATGTTAGTATATTGGCAGATATGTATATGAAGAGGCATTCTCCATTTATTAAATGGAAATCAGTATCACCATTTATTTACCAGTGCTAAAATAAGCACTTTGCAGTCCACTATCATTGCAAAGCCTCTGTTGATAAGAACATAAGAACATAAGAAAGAAGGAACACTGCAACAGGCCTACTGACCCATGCGGAGCAGGTCCATGTCCCCCCCGGATTAGCCCAGTGACCCCCCTCCCCGGATCAGCCCATGACCCACCCAGTCTGGTCACCTCCACTCAAGGATGGAGCACGGCACTAGACCCAGCAGCACAAGCTAATCAGGTCCAACTCACACCCACCCACACCCACTCATGTATTTATCTAACCTATTTTTAAAGCTACACAACGTTTTAGCCTGAATAACTGTACTCGGGAGTTTGTCCACTCATCCACAACGCTATTACCAAACCAGTGTTTTCCTATATCCTTCCTGAATCTGAATTTTTCCAACTTGAAACCATTGCTGCGAGTAAGACACATGTGCAACAGTTAGATGCCCTTATTCCGAAACGTTTCGCTTATACCTTACGCTTTTTTAGTCGTATTCAGAGGTAGCAGAAACAGTAAAGGTAGATATAAAAACGATGTAATCAGTCCGTTGCTATTGAAAACATAGTTTTGACATAGTCAGTCCCTCAGCCTGGAGAAGAGTTCTGCTCCATTGTCTGCAACAATTGTTCCAGACTGTGAGTCGTACGCAAGATATATCACAAAAAAACTTCTCCGTTTTATAAATAAAATTAAATCAGTGGGACCTACACACTCCAATAACAATTCAAACATTCTTCGTAATATTACATGCCAGTGTTGCTGAAAACTTGAAGCAGATGAAAAGAGTGAATGTCCAGTTACTGCATCGAAAAGAAACACGGTAATGGTCTATGTAACAATGATCATCAGGCCCCTGTACATACCAATTGTTTTATGACCCTTTCCTTAGTTACAGTATACCAGCCTTGACAATTTCAAGTCATGAGGAGTGACATGTTCTCATGTTATAAACGAAAGTTTAGAAGGATGAAAAATTCATGAAGCCGCTTACCTAAAGTGGATTCCTAATTAACTGGCTGCTATCTTTCAGGGTAACTGTGGAGACAACACGAGAAAAATGTAAAACGGTAAACGTGAATTGTTCCGGTATTTCTGAAGGGTAGACAGGACCTTTTGCCCTCAACTACCTATCTAAAAAAGTAGTTGTTGCCGCGCGCAACAATAGTTGTTGCCTCAAGCAGCAATAGTTGTTGCCGAAATAGCAATAGTTGTTACCAAAACAACAGCAGTAGAGGTCAAAAATTTGTTTCCACTTGTCTTGGTACATAAACACTGTGATTCTCCATGGAAAGAACTTGCCTGTATAAATCACAGAATTTACCTCTTATCTGGTCTTCGCTTATACATATCAATGCTGTAAACTATTCCTTTAATGCTCTTATTAAGAGTGAATGAATATAGTATATTATAGCCTGGAAGGTCCTGGCTCAGACGTCCTTAGTGGAGTGTGAGTCAGTCAATATACAAAAAAAAAAAAAAATAAGATTTCCTGCCTTCGTGTGTTGCTTTGATAAGATGAAATAGTCAGTTTGAACTTTAATACTTGAATCTTTACGGTGTTCGTATATGTCTATAGACCAGTGGAATGGATGTTCTGAATAAAAATACGCTGTGTGTTTCTGCAGCAAATATTTGCAGATACTCGCCTCCGCTGCCCAAAATAAAACCCGTGGTGTTATTCTTTTGTTATGCAAGTCCAGATAAACACTTAGAATATTAACCTGTCAAAAGCAGCTTAATACTTTTAGTATTAATCTGACATACCCACCACTGAAGGTCTGATTAAAACATTCATTAAATCAACCTGAAACAGGCAGCAATCGAGGTTAGATTAATACTACTACTAACTATTAACCTAACCTAGATATACTGAAGGACAAATAAATATTCTCAGTATTACCTCAACAGACGCCACACATAAACATGAGTTATTATTCACTCGCATCTGCAGTAGAAGTACTATATATGAGTACTACTGTTGCTGTTTGGGTACTACAGATGTGCAAGTGCTATTACCGTTATAAGAGTGCAACAACCATTGTGAGAGTACTACTAACGTTGTGTGAGTACTACTGCCGTTGTAAGAATACCGCAGTCGTGTGAGCGCTACTGGAATTATGTAGGTACTACTACTACTACTACTACTACTACTACTACTGCCTACTATTTCTACAGGAGATAATACTATTACTATTATATTTGTGTATTTCAGTAGCTGTGAGAACTACTATAGTTGTGTAAGTATTACAGTAGTTTTGTGAATATTGCTACAGTTGTGAGACTACCACTACTGATGAGTATTACTACAGTTGTGTGAGTACTACAATTACTGTACTTCTACAGTTGTTTGAGTACGACTACAGTTGTTTAAATACTACTGCAGTTGTATGAATACTGTAATAGCTGTGTGAGTCTACTACACTTGTGTGAATACTACTACTACAGTTGTGCGATTCCTACAGTAGTGTGAGTACTTCTGCAGTCTTGTTAGATTACTACAAAATCTGTCTAATACACTTGCGTGTTAAATATTACAGTTGTGTGTGCATTTCAAAACTCGAGCAGGTACTACAACACTTGTGTTGCTACTACTAAAATTGTAGGAGTACTACTGTACTTCAGTGAGTTATACTCTAGTAATATGGGTGTTGCTACAGTAATGTGAATACCACCACCACCGTTACCATCACCACCATCACCACCACCACCGTCACCATCACCACCATCACCACCATCCCCATCACCACCATCACCACCATCACCACCACCACCGTCACCATCACCACCATCACCACCATCCCCATCACCACCATCACCACCATCACCACCATCACCACCATCACCATCACCACCATCACCATCACCACCATCACCACCATCACCATCACCATCATCCACCATCCACCATCACCACCATCACCACCATCACCATCACCACACATCACCACCATCACTAACACTACTACCACTAACAACTATCACCACCACCTCACCACCACCATTAGCACCATCACCACTAACACCACCACTACCACTATCACCACTAACACCACACTACCACCATCACCACTAACACCACCACTAACCCCACCACTGCCACCATCACCACCAGTAACACCACCACTAACACTACACCACCACCACCATCATTTCTACTACCACCACCACCACCACACCATACTACCAACACCACCACCACCATCACCACCACCATCACCATCACCACCAACACCATCACCACCATCACCATCGCCATCACCACCATTACTACCACTACTACCACTACAACAACTATCACACCACTACCACCACCATTAGCACCATCACCAATAACACCACCACTACTACCATCACCACCATCACTACCACCACCATCACCACTACCATCATCACCAATTCCACCACTACCATTACCACCACCACTTCTACTACTAGTACTACTACTACTACTACTACTACTATTACTACAGTTGTGTGAGTACTGCAACATGTATAAGAAAGCTGCACTAAACTCAGTGCCACTACAACAGAATAGTGAGTACTACTGTAGAACTGTGAATGCTACGACACCTGTTGAGATCTGTCACTTTAGTACAAATATTAAAGTTGTGCGAGTACTATTTAAATATCTGGAGTAATATTATTTTAGTGTGATTATTAGTACAATTCTCGAGGACAAATGAAATTTCGTGAGCATTACTTCAGTTGTGATTAAATCTACTGTTGGGTGACTGCTAAAGTAGCATAAATGTTGGTACAGTAGTGTGAGTACTACTACTACTACAGCAGTGTGAGTACTACTACTACAGTAGAGTGAGTACGATTACAGTATTGTGAATACTAATTCACTGTGATTACTAATTCACTGTGAGCACTAATTCACTCTGAGTACTACTACAGTAGTATGAGTGCTAATTCAGTAGTGTGAGTACTACTGGTGCGAGTACTACTAGTGTGAGTACTGCTATAGTAGTATGAATGCAACTACAGTAGTGTGAGTACAACTACAGCAGTATGAGTACAACTACAGTACCGTGAGTACAACTACGGTAGTGGGAGTACAGCTATAGTAGTGTGAGTACTACTACAGTAGTGTAAGTACAACTGCAGTAGTGGGAGTACTACTACAGTAGTGTAAGTACAACTGCAGTAGTGGGAGTACTACTACAGTAGTGTAAGTACAACTGCAGTAGTGGGAGTACTACTACAGTAGTGTAAGTACAACTGCAGTAGTGGGATACTACTACGTAGTGTAAGTACAACTGCAGTAGTGGGAGTACTACTACAGTAGTGTAAGTACAACTGCAGTAGTGGGAGTACTACTATAATCGTGTAAGTACAACTACCGTATTGTGAGTACTAGTGTAGTGTGTGTACGACTGCAGTAGTGTGAGTACAAGTACAGTAGTATGAGTACATCTACAGTAATGTATTACTTAGTAGTGTGGTGCTACTACACCTAGGTGAGTAGTAATGTTGAGTGAGTACTACTGCAGTTGTGTGAGTACTATTACTACTGCAGGTGTATGAGTACTATTACAGTACTACAACTGTTGTAGTACTCACTGTAGTTTGAGTACTACAACAGTTGTGAGTTCAACTATAATTGTGCAAGTATAGCAATATTTGTGAGAATATTACCGCAGTTTTATGAGTACTAACACTGTGAGTACCAATGCAATTTTGTGAGCACTCTTAAAATTATTTGAATACTGCAGCAGTTTTGTCGTTACTACTATAACTCTGCGAGTACTACTGTAGTTTTGCGAGTACTACTGTAGTTTTGCGAGTACTGCTACAATGATGTCGTATTGCAACACTTTTTTCGAGTGTTACAGTTCTGTGAATGCTGCTGTTGAGTACTTCAAATGTGGAGTAACATTATGTAATACAGCTGTCTGAGTACAACTTCACTTTTGTAAGTACTGCTACAGTTAAGTTCTATTAGAGTTATGTTAGTACTAGTACAGGTGTGTAAGTGCTGCTGCAGTTGTATGAATAAACTTTAGTACAGTTGAGTGAGAACAACTACAGCTGTATATGTTTCCATGTAAGTTCTGCAACACTTGCCCACACCCACATGAGTGGGTATGGGCAGGTGTTAACACATTTTTTCAAAACATGACATGTTAACAGTTGTTTCAGTTGCTTCGAATAGTTTTGTTTATATTTGGGCTGCTGGTTCCACATATAATAAAAGATTTTCTCCATCACGTAGAGCTTCACAAAATGATGCAGACCTTTGCTTAAAGCAGCGGTTCTTAACCGGGATGAAGGGTAGAGCGCCTCGCCCGTTATTTGTCCTGGCCTCCAACTTTCACTTCAAAGTGTAGTAAGGTTTATGAGAAAGTGTGTGATATTTCTCATATTGTTTAATGACAAAATCACCACATATATAACAGAAATTGTTCAGACAGTTAATGTATAATCGTGTAGCTATCGTCACAGTAACCACAGCCCTTCTCTGAAACAAAAAAAAAAAATACAATAAACACCTGTACATAAGAAAAACAAATACAATGCACGTCTGTACTGTGCAGAGACATGACGTCAACTGGCAGCTTTCAACCTCCTCCAGTTCTCTTTAATTCCTTCATCCTCCCTCCCCCTCTCTCTCTCTCTCTCTCTCTCTCTCTCTCTCTCTCTCTCTCTCTCTCTCTCTGAGCCTCTTCCTTTCTCTCTGAGCCTCTTTCTTCCTAATCCACATTCATTTTAAGACCTGTTATATTACTGGGAAGATTTGCAAAACTTGGTACATACATTTTGCCATCATTTATAAAATCAATACACTGAAATTTATACGATACAACAAACAAAACTTGGGTAAAAAATTTATGGGCCAGTAAGCATGCTGCAACCTTCATTCGTTCTTATGTTCTCATAGTATTGCGAATATTGCATTTTTTTTTTGTTTAAGGTACAGCCAATGTTGTGTTAGTACTACTACTACTACATTTTTATGAGTATAACTACTATAGTATGAGTACTTCTACAGTTGTGTGCTCTACTGTGTTGTATAAATACGGTTGTGTGAGTATTGCTTCGCTGTGCGAGTACTACTGCAGCTAAGTGAAACAATTGAAGAGTGATTACTAGTACAGAAGAGCGAGTAGTACCACAATAATGTTCGCACCACTACAGAACTGTGAATACAGTAGCTTGTGTACTATCATTTCTTGTGAGTACTATTTCAGATGTGCGTGTGCTACACTTCAGAGTACAGTTTTCTTAGTAGTACTGCAACACTACTAACATTGTGTGCAGTCTTCATTTTTTGTGGGTCCTGCTCCAGCAGTGTTAGTACTAGCACAGTTGTGTAAATACTTTTACACTAATGCGAGTACCACTACAGTTATGACTACTACAGTAGGTGTGATTACCATTTAATTTGTACACGTTTAATTGTGCGAGAACTGCTGCTGTTTTGTGAGCACTGTTGTGAGTACTACTACTACTACTACAGCTAAAGGTATAGTGGTGTGAGTGCTACAACACTTGTGAGTTTTGCTCTTATAAATTATTTTGCATTATCATGCTTAATTTAATATCATCTAGCATTTATTTTATTTTGGTTTCATACTGTATTTAATTATCCCACGTTTAAGAAAGCCACAGCAAAGTAATAACATGTGCCTCTAGGTTTCGTAGAAGAATTTTCTGTCCTCCATCATCCTTTCACCCATAAAAAAATATAACTGGCTTGTAATGTACAATATATTTTGCTGGTGTAACATTAATTTCGTAGAACAAAGGTGTGTTGTGAGCGATGCTGGCGGCGCTCCTATTGATTCCCAGGATCCAGGATTTTGATTAGTGAGTGTTCGAGAGGCTTATGTCCGTTGTGTTCTCAGTGGCAGAGAAAAAGTAGATAGAGCTTTACGAAAGAGAGAGAGAGAGAGAGGGAGAGAGAGAGAGAGAGAGAGGGGGGGAGAGAGAGGGAGAGAGAGAGGGAGAGAAAGAGAGAGAGAGAGAGAGAGAGAGAGAGAGAGAGAGAGAGAGAGAGAGAGAGAGAGAGAGAGAGAGAGAGAGAGAGAGAGAGAGAGAGCGCTAGATATCCAGCGATAGAGCTAGCTGGCTACCCTTGGCATTTACATAATGGGGAAGAGGCGGGTGGCTGGCGGTCAGTGGGATTCGTGTTTGTCGTTTACTGTGGCACGCCAAAAGACTACCATGCATACCTTACTCACCCAGACACACACTAGCACCGGTGGAGCCATACACCAGGAGCGAAATACATTATGGGCTCGCACCCACGCATGCATGCACTCACGCACACACACACACCCACACACACACACACACACACACACACACACACACACACACACACACACACACACACACACACACACACACACACACACACACACACACACTACACACATACAACAAAATTTCAAAGCGCCAGTCGTTGAGGCCTAGTTGGCACCTGTTGCCACATTGTTACACATATACAAAGTACAAATCGAGTGACTAAAGAGAAAAGACCAAATAGAATTAAGAGAGGGTGGCTAACGACAAAATGTGATGTAGCACACAGAGTGAACAAGCTAGCCAGAAAGGGGATATATATATATATATATATACATACATATACATAAATATATATAAGCAGAGGTGGTGGCAGCAGTAGGCCTGAGGGAGTAGCGCCGCCATAACAGGCTGGGTGTCATCACAAATAAGTAGTGTACTTACCCAAAGTGAAGTGTAAATTATAAAAGTAGCAGTATACAAGTGATAAGTGTGGTAAATGAGGACTCAAAAGGGCAACGAGATAAGAATAGCGAAGAAGCCAGCGGCGGAAGGGCGAGGTGCACGAGTCATCGTACAGCAAGCATCGTACAGCGAGCATCGTACATCAGGCATCTGGATGGACGTCCCCTCTGACCAGTAACGTACATATCACCTGTTTTGTGGTTGGCGGAAGTCTGAGTGATAGAGCCGGCCCAGCGGTCACTGGTAACTCGATATTCTAAACCCTGCTCCAGAGCGATTATCATACACACAAACACCTAGCAGTAGTAGGAAGATAAACTTTGTAGGAGTAAGGATTAAGCAGGAGGATTAAGTCGTGGCTAATGGACTACAGCCCTGACAACAGTTTCGAGAGATAATGGTCTAGGACACAAGACAGTACAATCTGAGAAGCAAGTACTGGGTAAACATGTAGTAAAGGTAGTACATAACTAGGTGAAAGAATGACTTGTTAACACACGCTAGTATTATAATTATTAGAACTACTTCAGTGTTAATGGTATCTCATTAGTATTACGGATACACAGAGTGAATTGTATTTCTGGGACATATAAACAACTGACGTGCTCACACAACACACAACACCGCGGACACACATACACACTCGGGGCCAGGAGCTGGGTCTCGACCCCTGAAACCACAACTAGGTGAGTACACACAGCTGATCCTTGGAATTTGACCGCCTCCCCCACAGACCTCTTACCTTTCCCCCTCCCTCGCATTTCTCCCTCTCAATACCCTCTTTCCCTCCTTTCTCCCTCTCTCTCTCTTTCTCTCCCTCTCCCTCTCTTTCTCCCTCTCTCTACCCTTTCTCTCCCCCTCACATTTCTCTCTCTCCCCCTTGGTCTTATCCCTCACCCCCATACTCTCTCCTCTCTCTCCCTCTTTCTACCCTTTCTCTCTCCTCTCTCTCCCTCTTTCTACCCTTTCTCTCTCTCCCCCCACACCCTCTCCCTCCTCTACACATGTAGTAAAAGGTAGTACATAACTGGGTGAAAGAATGACTTGTTAACACACGCTAGTATTATAATTATTAGAACTACTCTCAGTGTTAGTGGTATCTCATTAGTATTACGGATACACAGAAGTGAATTGTATTTCTGGGACATATAAACAACTGACGTGCTCACACACACACACACGCGCGCACACACATACAAACTCGGGCCAGGAGCTGGGTCTCGACCCCGAAACCACAACTAGGTGAGTACACACAGCTGATCCTTGGAATTTGACTGCCTCCCCCACAGACCTCTTACCTTTTCCCTCCCTCGCGTTTCTCTCTCTCATAGCCTTCTTCCCTCCTTTCTCCCTCTCTCTCCTTTCTCTCCCTCTCCCTCTCCCTCTCTTTTCTCCTCTCTCTACCCTTTCTCTCCCACCTCACATTTCTCTCCCTCCCCCTTGGTCTTATCCCTCACCCCCATACTCTCTCCTCTCTCTCCCTCTTTCTACCCTTTCTCTCTCCTCTCTCTCCCTCTTTCTACCCTCTCTCTCTCTCCCCCACACCCTCTCCCTCCTCTAGCCTTCTGTCTGTGGTAATAAAAAGTAAAAAAAAAAAAAAAAAATGGGTGGCCTTAGAGGACGGAAACCCAGAGATCTGGTGTTCTGTCTGTGGTAATAAAAAGTAAAAAAAAAAAAAAATGGGTGGCCTTAGAGGACGGAAACCCAGAGATCTGGTGGACGAACCAGGGAGGAAAGACTGGGAGCTAGAGCTCCAAAAAAGGGAGGAAGAGTGGGGAAGGAAGATAGTAGAGCTTGGTAAGAAAATGGAGGAGCGGATAGCTGAAGAGTGCAGGAAGTGGGAAGTACAGGTCTTAGCAGCAGAAGCTAGGATACAGTGCTTAGAAGAGAAACTGCAAAGCCTGAAACAGATTAGAGAGACAAATGACAATTCAGGTGTGACATCAGGAAATTCAAAGTCAGGCGCAGACAAGGGGATGGTAAGCAACAACGGAGACATGCCAAACATGAAGGCCCTATCAGACCCACGTGGGGCCAGGGAAAAGACGACGAGCACACTAAGATCAAACGACAAGTCGAAGACAATGAAGGTATGCTATATGCAGAGATTCTAACAGCCAAACTGCAGTAGCAAGGGACAGCTGGTCAGGAAAGACAGTCCACTGAGAATAGAAGTTTCAGATATGACAGAGGGACTGAAGGCAAGAACATGTCAATGGAAGGAAATAAAATGCCTCAGAGGACGCAGATGGAGACTCAGTGGGAGGAGGAAAGGGCGCGAGGTCAGTTTTTGTGTACGGGCTCCAAGAAGCCAAGGGGGCCAACTTTGAAGAAATAAAACAGGAGGAGAAAAAAATGATTGAAGGCATCATGAAAACAATAGGGGAGGGCAATATGACCCAGGTGACAAATTTTCAGAGAATTGGGTGGTTTGCGAGTGGAAGGATACGGCCTGTCAGAGTAACTTTCAAGGAAGAATCAGTTCGAACCAGGATTCTGCAAGAGAAAGCAAGACTGAGGGACAAAGAGGGGTACCAGAGAGTATACCTCGACCGCGACAGAACACAAGAAAGGACTACACTAAAAGAGAGGGTACAGAGACGCAAGGAGGAACGAGAACCAATGAAAATGAGCAGGACCCAGACACAGGAGGAAAGGGCAAACACACCCCACGAATCTCCCACCAAAAGACTCCACCCGCGACATTCCCAACGCAACTGAGCAACCTATACTACAACCCACTCACTGTTCCCTCTGCCACCAATCCCCATATCACAAACCTCACCCCAACAGCTGTCCCTTATGGGCATTCTGACCCCACCCCCATCAACACAAACCCCACTACCACCACAGCCCCATATAGGCCCCCACCAAGGCTCTCGCTCCCCCAACCCCAATATTCTTGCATGACCACAATGATAGAAAAGAAACTAAGGTTTGGTACACAAACGCGGATGGAATAATGAATAAACATGAGGAGTGGAATGAAAGAATCAGTGAAAAATCCCCAGACCATAGCAGTCACAGAAACAAAACTCGCTGAGACAATAACAGACACAATCTTCCAACAGGATATCAGATCCTGAGGAAAGATAGAAGGAGTAGAGGGGGGAGGAGGGGTTGCACTGCTCATAAAACACGATGGGGATTGAGGAAATGGAAGGCAATGGACATGATTGGAGAAAGAGACTACATTGTAGGTACAATTCAGTCCGGAGAACATAAAGTAGTCATTGGAGTGATGTATAACCCACCACAGAACTGCAGGAGGCCAAGAGAGGAGTACGAAGAAAACAACAGGGTGATGGTGGACACACTGGCTGAGGTGGCAAGAAGAGCTCACTCGAGCAGAGCAAAGTTACTGGTAATGGGCGATTTCAACCACAGGGAGATCGACTGGGAAAACCTGGAGCCACATGGGGGTCCCGAAACATGAGAGCCAAGATGATGGATGTGGTACTTGAAAACCTCATGCATCAACATGTCAGGGACACAACCAGAGAGAGAGGGGAGGATGAGCCAGCAAGACTGGATCTTGTGTTCACCCTGAGCAGTTCAGACATTGAGGACATCACTTATGAGAGGCCCCTTGGAGCTAGCGATCATGTGGTTCTGAGTTTTGACTATATAGTAGAGTTACAAGTGGAGAAGGTAACAGGAACTGAAGGGGACAGGCCAAACTATAAAGGGGGGGGGACTACACAGGTATGAGAAACTTCCTGCAGGAGGTTCAGTGGGACAGAGAAATGGTAGGAAAATCAGTAAACGAGATGATGGAATATGTGGCAACAAAGTGCAAGGAGGCAGAGGAAAGTTTTGTCCCAAGGGAAACGAAATAATAGGAAAACCAAACGAGTCCTTGGTTTACCCGAAGGTGTAGGGAGGCAAAAACTAGTGCAACAGAGAATGGAAAAGGTACAGGAGGCATAGGACCCAGGAAAACAAGGAGATTAGTAGAAGAGCCAGAAACGAGTATGCACAGATAAGGAGGGAGGCCCAGCGACAGTATGAAAACGACATAGCATCGAAAGTCAAATCTGACCCGAAACTGCTGTATAGCCACATTAGGAGGAAGACAACAGTCAAGGACCAGGTGATAAGGCTGAGGAAAGAAGGTGGAGAACTCACAAGAAACGATCAAGAGGTATGTGAGGAGCTCAACACGAGATTTAAGGAAGTATTTACAGTAGAGACAGGAAGGACTCTGGGGGGGACAGAACCAGAGGGGGACACCAGCAAGGAATACACCAACAAGTGTTGGACGACATACATACAGATGAGGAGGAGGTGAAGAAACTGCTAAGGGACAATCGATACCTCAAAGGCAATGGGACCAGAACATCTCCCCTGGGTCCTTAGAGAGGGAGCAGATATGTTGTGCGTGCCACTTACCACAATCTTCAACACATCCTGGAAACTGGGCAACTACCTGAGGTATGGAAGACGGCCAAATGTAGTTCCCATTTTTAAAAAAGGAGACAGAAAAAGAGGCACTAAACTATAGACCTGTGTCATTGACCGTGTATAGTATGCAAAATTATGGAGAAGATTATCAGGAGGAAGTGGTGGAACACCTGGAACGGAACAGGAGTATAAAATGCCAACCGCACGGATTCACGGAAGGCAAATCCTGTGTCACAAACCTTCTGGAGTTTTATGATAAATAACAGAAGTAAGACAAGAGAGAGAGGGTGGGTTGATTGCATCTTCTTGGACTGCAAGAAGGCCTTTGACACAGTTCCTCACAAGAGATTAGTGCAGAAGCTTAGAGCATCAGGCGCATATAACAGGAAGGGCACTGCAATGGATCAGAGAATACCTGACAGGGAGGCAACAACGAGTCATGGTACGTAATGATGTATCACAGTGGGCACCTGTGACGAGCGGGGTCCACAGGGGTCGGTCCTAGGACCAGTGCTATTTTTGGCATATGTGGAACGACATGACGGAAGGGTTAGACTCACAAGTGTCCCTGTTTGCAGATGATGTGAAGTTAATGAGGAGAATTAAATCTGATGAGGACCAGGCAGGACTTCAAAGAGACCTGGACAGACTGGACACCTGGTCCAGCAATGGCTTCTCGGGAAATTTTAAACCTGCCAAATGCAAAGTCATGAAAATGGGGGAGGGGCACAGAAGATCACAGACAGGAGTATAGGCTAGGTGGCCAAAGACTGCAAACCTCACTCAAGGAGAAAGATCTTGGGGTGAGTTTAACACGAGCATGTCCTCCGGAAGCACACATCAATCAGATAACTGCTGCAGCATATGGGGGGCCTGGGAAACCTGAGAACAGCATTCCGATACCTTAGTAAGGATCTTCAAGACACTGTACACCGTGTTGTCAGGCCCATACTGGAGTATGCAGCACCTGTTTGGAACCTGCACTTGATAAAACACGTCAAGAAAACTAGAGAAAGTACAAAGGTTTGCGACAAGGTTAGTTCCAGAGCTAAGGGGAATGTCCTATGAGGAAAGATTAAGGGAAATCTGCCTGACCACACTGGAGGACAGGAGGGTCAGGGGAGACATGATAACGACATATAAAATACTGCGTGGAATAGGACAGGATGTTCCAGGGAGGGGACACAGAAACAAGAGGCCACAATTGGAAGTTGAAGACACAAATGAGTCAGAGAGATAGTAGGAAGTATTTCTTCAGTCATAGAGTTGTAAGGCAGTGGAATAGCCTAGAAAATGACGTAGTGGAGGCAGGAACCATACACAGTTTTAAGACGAGGTTTGATAAAGCTCATGGAGCGGGGAGAGAGAGGGCCTAGTAGCAACTGGTGAAGAGGCGGGGCCAGGAGCTAGGACTCGACCCCTGCAACCACAAATAGGTGAGTACAAATAGGTGAGTACATACACATACACACACACACACACACACACACACACACACACACACACACACACACACACACACACACACACACACACACACACACACACATAAACACACATCACAAACGACCACACAAAAACACATAAGTTTTATCTTTCTGTAGTGACAAAAAAATGGGTTGCTAAAGAGCAGGACGGAGAACCAGGGGACTGGTACATGAACCTGGGAGGGAGGATTAGGTGCCAGAGCTCATGAAAAGAGAAGAAGAGTGTGGAAGAAAGCTAGAAGAACTTTGCAAGAAAATGCAGAGAGCAGGAAATGAGATCTGCAAGCCACTGCAGCAGAAACTGAGATACAGAGCTTAGAAGAGGAACTTAAAAAGCTGAAACAGTCCAAAGAACCAAAGAACAGTATGGTCATGACATCGGGAACTGCTACAT
>NC_069411.1:24544034-24566534 GCF_026875155.1 Cherax quadricarinatus
CAGTGATGTATAATCCACCACAGAACAGCAGGAGGCCAAAGAAAGAGTATGATGAGATTAACAGAGCGATTGTTGATACACTAGCTGAAGTGGCAAGAAAAGTTCATGTGAGCAGGTCAAAGGTACTGATTGTGGGTGACTTCAGTCACAAAGAAATTGACTGGGAGAACTTTGGGCCACATGGGGGCCAAGAAACTTGGAGGGCTAAGATGATGGAGGTGGTATTGGAAAACTTCATGTACCAACACGTAAAGGACACTACCAGACAGAGACGAGAAGATGAACCAGGAGGACTGGACCTAGTAATCACCTTGAGTAGTGCAGATATTGAAGACATATGAAAGACCCCTAGGGGCCATTGACCATGTAGTTCTGAGCTTCGAATGCATAGTAGAGTGAAAATTGGAAAGGGAAGGAGGAAGGGCCGGACGAACGAAGCCAAACTACAAAAGAGGGGACTACATAGGCATGAAGAATTTCCTGCACGAGGTTCAGTGAGACAACAATATGCAAGGAAGGTGAGGAGAGGTTTGTACCCAAGGGTAACAGAATTAATAAGAAGGCCATGATGAGCCCTTTGTTCACTAAAAGGTGTAGAGAGGCCAAAACCAAGTGTGCTACAGAAGGGAAAAAGTATAGAAGGCAGAGGACCCATGAAAATAAAGAAAGCAGTAATAAAGCCAGAAATGAACATGCACAGGAAAGAAGGGAGGCCCAACGACAATACGAAAACGATATAGCAGCAAAAACCAAATCAGACCCAAAGCTGTTGTACAGCCACATCAGCAGGAAAACAACAGTCAGGGACCAGGTACTTAGGCTGAGGATGGAAGAAAGGGGGATCAAGAAACGACCGAGAACTATGTGAGGAGCTCAATATGAGATTCAAAGAAGTGTTCACAGAGGAGACAGAAGGGACACCAGAAAGACATAGAGGTGGGGTACACCATCAAGTGATGGACACAATACATACAACCAAGGAAGAAGTTAATTGACTCCTAAGTGAGCTAGATACCTCAAAAGCAACGGGGCTAAATAACATCTCCATGGGTCTTGAGAGAGGAAGTAGAGGCTCTGTTTGTGCCACTAACAACAATCTTCAACACATCTATCGAAACAGGGCGACTACCTGAGGTATGGAAAACAGAAAATGTAGTCTCAATTTTTAAAAAAAAGGAGACAGACACGAAGCACTAAACTACAGACCAGTGTCACTAACAAGTATAGTATGCAAAGTAATGGAGAAGATTATCAGGAGAAGAGTGATGGAGCACCTCGAAAGGAATGAGCTTATCAACGACAACCAGTACGGTTTCAGGGACGGGAAACCCTGTGTCACAACCTAATGGAGTTCTATGACAGGGAGACAGCAGTAAGACAAGAGAGAGAGAGAGAGAGAGAGAGAGAGAGAGAGAGAGAGAGAGAGATTGGTGCACAGATTGCATTTTCTTCGACTGTAAATAGCCTTTTCACACAGTTTCACACAAGAAATTCGAGCATAAGCCGGAAGAACAGGCAGGTATAACAGGGAAGGCATTGCAGTGGATCAAGGAATACCTGCTGCGAAGACATCAGCGAGTATTGGTACGTAACGAGGTGTCAGAGTGAGCGCCTGTGATGAGCAGGTTCCACAGGGGTCAGTCCGAGGGCCAGTGCTGCTTCTGATGTATGTGAGCGACATGATGGAAGGAGCAGACTCATGAGTGTACCTGTTTACAGATGATGTGAAGTTGATGAGAAGAATTCAGTCGGATGAGGACCAGGCGGAACTACAGGCCTGGTCCAGCACCTGGCTCCGGGAGTTCAACTCCACCAAGTGCATAGTCATGAAGATTGGGTAAGGGCAAAGAACACCGCAGATGGAGTACAGTCTAGGGGGCCAGAGACTACAAGCTTCACTCAAGGAAAGGGATCTTGGGGTGAGTATAGCACCGGGCACATCTCCTGAGGCACACATCAACCAAATAACTGCTGCAGCATATGGGCGTCTAGCAAATCTTAGAATAGCATTCCGACATTTTTTTTTTATTATCACACTGGCCGATTCCCACTAAGGCAGGGTGGCCCAAAAAAGAAAAACTTTCACCATCATTCACTCCATCACTGTCTTGCCAGAAGGGTGCTTTACACTACAGTTTTTAAACTGCAACCTTAACACCCCTCCTTCAGAGTGCAGGCACTGTACTTCCCATCTCCAGACTCAAGTCCGGCCTGCCGGTTTCCCTGAACACCTTCATAAATGTTACTTTGCTCACACTCTAACAGCACGTCAAGTATTAAAAACCATTTATCTCCATTCACTCCTATCAAACACGCTCACGCGTGGCTGCTGGAAGTTCAAGCCCCTCGCACACAAAACCTCCTTTAACCCCTCCCTCCAACCTTTCCTAGGCCGACCCCTACCCCGCCTTCCTTCCACTACAGACTGATACACTCTTGAAGTCATTCTGTTTCGCTCCATTCTCTCTACATGTCCGAACCACCTCAACAACCCTTCCTCAGCCCTCTGGACAACAGTTTTGGTAATCCTGCATCTCCTCCTAACTTCCAAACTACGAATTCTCTGCATAATATTCACACCACACATTGCCCTCAGACATGACATCTCCACTGCCTCCAGCCTTCTCCTCGCTGCAACATTCATCCCCCATACTTCACACCCATATAAGAGCGTTGGTAAAACTATACTCTCATACGTTCCCCTCTTTGCCTCCAAGGACAAAGTTCTTTGTCTCCACAGACTCCTAAGTGCACCACTCACCCTTTTCCCCTCATCAATTCTATAATTCATCTCATCTTTCATAGACCCATCCGCTGACACGTCCACTCCCAAATATCTGAATACATTCACCTCCACGATACCCTCTCCCTCCAATCTGATATCCAATCTTTCATCATCTAATCTTTTTGTTATCCTCATATCTTTCCTGTAATCACTTTTAATTTTCTTCTTTTGCATACCCTACCAAATTCATCCACCAATCTCTGCAACTTCTCTTCAGAATCTCCAAAGAGCACAGTGTCATCAGCAAAGAGCAACTGTGACAACTCCCACTTTATGTGTGATTCTTTATCTTTTAACTCCACGCCTCTTGCCAAGACCCTCGCATTTACTTCTCTTACAACCCCATCTATAAATATATTGAACAACCACGGTGACATCACACATCCTGTCTAAGGCCTACTTTTACTGGGAAATAATTTCCCTCTTTTCTACATACTCTAACTTGAGCCTCACTATCCTTATAAAAACTCTTCACTGCTTTCAGTAACCTACCTCCTACACCATACACCTGCAACATCTGCCACATTGCCCCCCTATCCACCCTGTCATACGCCTTTTCCAAATACATAAATGCCAAAGACCTCTTTAGCCTTATCTAAATACTGTTCACTTATGTGTTTCACTGTAAACACCTGGTCCACACACCCCCTACCTTTCCTAAAGCCTCCTTGTTCATCTGCTATCCTATTCTCCGTCTTACTCTTAATTCTTTCAATAATAACTCTACCGTACACTTTACCAGGTGCACTCAACAAACTTATCCCCCTATAATTTTTGCACTCTCTTTTGTCCCCTTTGCCTTTATACAAAGGAACTATGCATGCTCTCTGCCAATCCCTAGGTACCTTACCCTCTTCCATACATTTATTAAATAATTGCACCAACCACTCCAAAACTATATCCCCACCTGCTTTTAACATTTCTATCTTTATCCCATCAATCCCGGCTGCCTTACCCCCTTTCATTTTACCTACTGCCTCACGAACTTCCCCCACACTCACAACTGGCTCTTCCTCACTCCTACAAGATGTTATTCCTCCTTGCCCTATACACGAAATCACAGCTTCCCTATCTTCATCAACATTTAAAAATTCCTCAAAATATTCCCTCCATCTTCCCAATACCTCTAACTCTTCATTTAATAACTCTCCTCTCCTATTTTTAACTGACAAATTCATTTGTTCTCTAGGCTTCCTTAACTTGTTAATCTCACTCCAAAACTTTTTCTTATTTTCAACAAAATTTGTTGATAACATCTCACCCACTCTCTCATTTGCTCTCTTTTTACATTGCTTCACCACTCTCTTAACCTCTCTCTTTTTCTCCATATACTCTTCCCTCCTTGCATCACCTCTACTTTGTAAAAACTTCTCATATGCTAACTTTTTCTCCCTTACTACTCTCTTTACATCATCATCCACCAATCGCTCTTCTTCCCTCCTCCACCCACCTTCCTGTAACCACAAACTTCTGCTGAACACTCCAACACTACATTTTTAAACCTACCCCATACCTCTTCGACCCCATTTCCTATGCTCTCATTAGTCCATCTATCCTCCAATAGCTGTTTATATCTTACCCTAACTGCCTCCTCTTTTAGTTTATAAATCTTCACCTCTCTATTCCCTGATGCTTCTATTCTCCTTGTATCCCATCTACCTTTTACTCTCAGTGTAGCTACAACTAAAAAGTGATCTGATATATCTGTGGCCCCTCTATAAACATATATAATCCAACAAACTACTGTCATTTCGCCCTACATCATATCTTGTATACTTATTTATCCTCTTTTTCCTAAAATATGTATTACCTATAACTAAACCCCTTTCTATACAAAGTTCAATCAAAGGGCTCCCATTATCATTTACACCTGGTACCCCAAACTTACCTACCACACCCTCTCTAAAAGTTTCTCCTACTTTAGCATTCAGGCCCCCTACCACAATTACTCTCTCACTTGGTTCAAAGGCTCCTATACATTCACTTAACATCTCCCAAAATCTCTCTCTCTCCTCTACATTCCTCTCTTCTCCAGGTGCATACACTCTTATTATAACCCACTTTTCGCATCCAACCTTTACTTTAATCCACATAATTCTTGAATTTACACATTCATATTCTCTTTTCTCCTTCCATAACTGATCCTTCAACATTACTGCTACCCCTTCCTTTGCTCTAACTCTCTCAGATACTCCAGATTTAATCCCATTTATTTCCCCCCACCGAAACTCCCCTACCCCCTTCAGCTTTGTTTCGCTTAGGGCCAGGACATCCAACTTCTTTTCATTCATAACATTAGCAATCACCTGTTTCTTGTCATCCGCACTACATCCACGCACATTCATGCATCCCAGTTTAATAAAGTTTTTCTTCTTCTCTTTTTTAGTAATTGTCTACAGGAGAAGGAGTTACTGGCCCATTGCTCCCGGCATTTTAGTCGCCTCATACGACACGCATGGCTTACGGAGGAAAGATTCTTTTCCACTTCCCCATGGACAATAGAAGAAATAAAGAAGAACAAGAGCTATTTAGAAAAAGGAGAAAAACCTAGATGTATGTATATATATATGCATGTGCGTGTCTGTGAAGTGTGACCAAAGTGTAAGTAGGAGTAGCAAGATATCCCTGTTATCTAGCGTGTTTATGAGACATCTTAATAAGAAATCGTTCAGAACCCTGTACAACAGTGATGTCAGGCCTACATTGGAGCATGCAGCACCAGTTAGGAACCCACACCTAGCCAAGCATGTAACGAAATTAGAGAAAGTGCAAAGGTTTGCAACAAGACTAGTCATGGACCTAAGGGACATGTCCTACGAGGAGAGGTTAAGGGAAATCGACCTGACAACACTGGAGGACAGGATAGATAGGGGGGATATGATAATAACATATAAAATACTGAGAGGAATTGACAAGATGAACAAGAGACAGGATGTTCCAGAGATGGGACACAGCAACAAGGGGTCACAGTTGGAAGGTGAAGACTCTGATGAATCACAGGGATGTTAGAAAGTATTTCTTTAGTCACAGAATTGTCAGAAAGTGGAATAGTCTGGGAAGTGATGTAGTGCAGGCAGGATCCATACATAGCTTAAAGAAGAGGTATGATAAAGCTCATGGAGCAGGAAGAGTGACCTAGTAGAGACCAGTGAAGAGGCGGGGCCGGAGCTGTGAATCGACCCCTGCAACTGCAACTAGATGAGAAACTACCTGAGTACACACACACACACACACACACACACACACACACACACAATCTCCTTCACCATCAAACAGGAAAAAAGAGGCAGGCAGATGTGGAAGGGAACGATAGGAGGAAACAACCAGCCCCCAGAAACTTCCCTTCAAAACTTCACTACAAAAACAATAACGCAGTGCCAACTACAACCCCCTTGTTTTCTCTATCCACGTACTACAACTATATATATCCTCACTATTTTTCCTTTAACTATGTAGACGCCAACGTTAACCCCACTCTTTTTCCCTATTGACACAGTGGTGAGAAACGAAAAAAATAGGATATTACAGAGCAAAGTAAAAGGGTAAAAACTCAGAGTTTAGTCCATAGTGCAAACTAAATATCAAAATATGAGACAAAACTAACTGTAGTGATAAGATACAATATTCCAAGCATGATATCAAATAATATGTTAATAAAGAGGAATCAAGGTAGGAGTGACACTGGTAAACAGAAACCAATGAGGTTTTGACGAACAGTATAAATAACAATTAATAAATAACACAGTGCGCATATTCTGGAGGTTGACAAGGTAGTAGTAGTAACGAGTTTCACCCCATTACCGAGAAATAGGAATATGAAGACAACAGCAAAGCAGTTGTTGACACAATAGCAAACGAAAAAAGAGGAGCTCATATAAGAAAGGAAAGCAACCAATCATGAAAGATTTTAAAAGTGAAATGGACAAGGAAAATTAAGACATACCTGTAGGATCACAAACATGGACGCCTAAGATGATGGAGATGGTTATGGAAAAGTTTGTGTATGTCATGGCACACTATAGGACAGAGAGAGAGAGAGGAGAGAGAGAGAGAGAGAGAGAGAGAGAGAGAGAGAGAGAGAGAGAGAGAGAGAGAGAGAGAGAGAGAGAGAGAGAGAGAACAAACCAGCAAGACTGTGAACATAACAGACCTCTAAGGACAGTCATGCAGTACAGAGTTTCGAATATCTTGTGGAAATAATATCGTGGGAAGAATAGCAGATATGAGAAGCGAAAATTCAAATTTCACCGGGGAGAAAAATGTAGGGATGAGAGAATTCCTAATCGTAGTACACCGTGAAAGGGCACGACAGTAAAGCTAGTGAATGGTGAGAGTTAGAGATGAAGCATGAATTCCTGTCTATAAAAAGGAAAGTCAATGAATAAAACAATAATAGTCAGATAGAGAAAACAGAAGGGGAAGAGCATGAAAAAAACTATAAAAGGGTGAAGCCAGATACGAATACTCATGGAGAAGAAGAGGAGCTGAACAAAAATTTGAGAATAACAGCGAATGCTAAAACTGAACCAGAAGAATGCTGACGGAAAAGGACGGGGTAACGAAACTAAAGAGAGAACGTAAGCTCACGAGGCACTAGAATTATTTCAGTATATGCTTGATCCGAGAAAGGTATCCTCGTATTCCATAAACCCACACCTCCTCTACCTGAATTCTTGCAAAAGGAAAGTGATCATGAAATTCCAATGCAACAAAATATATGAGTAAGAGTGTGTGTGTGTGTTTGTGTATATGAATTTTAGTACATATGTGTACTTTCATATGCACGGTACATGTGTGTAGGTATTTCTATGGGTATGAATGCATATGTGTATTTGTGCATTTACATATGTATTTTTATATGTATTCGTGATAGAGAGACTGCCTGTCTCCAAGCTGTGAACACACCTCACACTGAGGACTTCCTCTAAACAGTTCCCATTTCGACAATGGGAACACGTCTCGACCCTAAGACCCTCCGTATTGCAGTGGCTCTCCGCCTGCCCCACTTCGCACAGAATAAACGTGCATTTGCGATGATGCACAAGCTTACTTTACTGATCTAAAACCAAGGGCTGGCATGCAAGACACAGTAAAGTCAACGACATCATAAAGAGAAGCCTTGCTACAGCTGCATGCCCAGCCGAGAGAGAGCCCCAATCATTAGCAGCCAACAATACTCACAACCCCACTCTCTGCCCCGACGGGATCACCATCTATCCTTGGAAGAATGGCAAGCTCTTAGCATGGGACTATACCTGTGTGACGCTGCTGGCTGATACCTACATCGATCACAGTGTCAGGTGGCAGGGAGGAGCTGCTGTTCACAGGGAGGTGTATAAAATAAGCAAGTACAGAGATATAAACCTACAGTATCAATTTGTACCAGTGGGATTAGAGCCCTTGGGATCACGGGGGAAACAACACGACACATATCCTTAAAGAACTGGGTTCTAAATTCTTCGACACCACCAGGGACCCGAGGGCGGTCACTTCATGTTCCAGCTCCTCACGTGGCCATCCAGAGGGGAAATGCTTGCCGTATACTTGGCTCGTGTCCGGCTTCGGAGGAGCTGAAGGAGATTCTTAATCTTTGTGTTTTTGTCAATGTATTCTGTCTGTAAATAAAATTCACATAGAATATAGAATATATGGGGTAGTAGGAGAAGCTTGAGTTTTCCCTGAAGTACGTTTATTCCCTTTTCTGAAGATAAGGGTCCCTAGTCCAGTTCTAGAGGTGGTACCTAGTTATCTGTCTATCTATCTATCTATCTATCTATCTATATATATATATATATACTATATATATATATATATATATATATATATATATATATTATATATATATATATATATATATATATATATATATTATATATATATATATATATATATATATATATATATATATGTCGTGCCGAATAGGCAGAACTTGCGATCTTGGCTTAAATAGCAACGCTCATCTTGCCATATAGGACAAGTGAAAATTTGTGTATGCAATAATTTCGCCAAAATCATTCTGAACCTAACGAAAAAAAATATATTTCACTGTGTTTGTTTAGTATTAAATTATTGTAAACAAATCTAAAATATATATAGTTGGGTTAGGCTAAAATAAATTGTTCTTGTTATAATAAGGTTAGGTAAGTTTTCTAAGATTCTTTTGAGCAAAATTATAAATTTTTACATCAACATTAATGAAAAAAATATATTTTTAAACGTATAAGAGAAACTTTTAGAAAGGACTTAATTTTAAATGAGTTCTTGCTAATTGACCAGTTTTACATATTCGGCACGACATATATATATATATATATATATATATATATATATATATATATATATATATATATATATATATATTATATATATATATATTATATATAATATATATTATATATATATATATATATAATATATATTATATATTTGTGCGTATTTATGCACCATGACACTATAACATGCTTCTGATCAGTAGAGATATTAGCCAGTTATTTCGCCTAAACTAATTTGATTAATATAATTGGCACATGATTCCTTACACAATCTAACATCAAGATATTGTTTCCTTTGAGGAAAACACATCAGACCTAAAAGTTTAAAGCTGACCAGGCGATGCATTCTCCAGGTAATTCACAGAATCCGGTAAAACCTGTGCGTACACAGCCTAACTCCACTGAAGAATGATGTCTGGCAGAGTTTTCTCAGGCGAAAGCTCTAAATCCTTAGGGGTCATTTAGCGCCTGTGGAATAGGAAGCATTGAAATTCGATTCAAGCAAGGGGAAAGTCCAGTTCCTAGGATCAAGAGCCCCCCCCCCTCACCAGCGTCAAAAAAGAAAAAATAATCCAACAAGGTGTAATAATACTAAACTACTTCGAGGTTAGAGGTGGCAGAATGGTCCATCAGAGGAGTCCGTCTCCAGTCCCGAGAATCAGATTTTGAAGTCGATCAAGGCGTTCTCGAGTAATAAACATCTCAAATTTGCACCCATTCCGGCTAAACATATGAGCTGTCATCCATATTTTACAATTCATTTTCAGTAATATTTCGAAGCCAGTCAGAAGTAGCATTCTTATGTTTAGAATATCTATTAAAAATATGGATAAACTGGGACTTATGTTACCCTATGGAAGCGTGAGACATATTCAGGCAGCCATACCAGTGGTGGAAATTTGAAGTCGATGAGATGAGTATCGTTATAGCACAGATTCCAACGATTCCATTATTTTTTTTATTTTACTACATCAGTAAATTTTCCTGCATCTGTCATTAAATATTGAAGCCGTTCGGAAAAGGTAAACTTAAAATAATTTATCGTTATTAAACGTAAATAAAAACTCCAATTTATACGTAAAATCGTTAAAACTGCTTTTATACATATGAATTTCATTCTCTGACATTGTCGTATTTCTTGGCACCTTCTGTGAGTGATGCTGCGCCACTGGGGATTTGGAAGTTTTCCGAATCATTCCAAAATTCTGCAATGGTTCGTTTCCTTACACAAGTGTTGAAAACTTGAAGCTGATTGGATGATGCGTTGACGAGTTTTGAGCAAAATAAAATCGAAAATTTAGAGGAAGTACAAAAAAAAAAAAAAGAAAAATTTAGACACCCTCATGAAGGTACACTTTTAGGGATATGTAAACATTAGTGAGGTGAGGGAGAACTAAATAAATGACAGAAAGATATTCTTAATGGCAACAGGGATAACTAAAGAGGATCACAGAAAGAGTACACCAGCAGGTACTGTACATCTATTTACAACAGGGAAAAAAGATAAAACTACTGTGAGGGATATTTCATAGACAATGGGAACGAACAAAGTATCAATATGAACCCTATACAGACGTACTGTCCGAGCCACTGCTCAAAATTCACAGAAACTCAAGAGGTATGTGACGATTGACAGAACTCATAAAGATGGCGAATGTAGTCCACATTATTAAATAAAATAAAACAGGAAGCTTTAAACTACAGGATAATATTATTGTCATGTATATTATGCAAGATAATTAAAAAATAGTCAAAAAAGTTATGGAGCACTTAAAGAGAAGTGATTTTATGAGCAACAACCTGCATGGGTTGAGAGACTGGTAAATCCTCTCTCACCATCCCGCTGGGGTTTCATGATAATGCAACGAAAGTGAAGCAGGAGAGAGAGAGAGAGGGAGAGAGAGAGAGAGAGAGAGAGAGAGAGAGAGAGAGAGAGAGAGAGAGAGAGAGAGAGAGAGAGAGAGAGAGAGAGAGAGAGAGAGAGAGAGAGAGAGAGAGAGAGAGAGGGAGGGGGGGAGGGAGGTTGACAAGGTTAGGTTAAGGATCCCTAGCTTTATTGACAGCTATTTACAGGTTAAGGATTCCTAACTTTATTGGCAAGCTAAGAGCTGTTACCTACATCAGCTCATTTGAAAGCATTTTTATTGTTATGAAACATACAAGTAGGGAACAGGATGAAGCTGGAGCCATCTGTGGGCCAGCATTTTCATTTGATCAACTGAATTTGAAAATGCTGGCCCAACGATGGCTCCAACTTTATCCTGTTCCCTACTTGTATGTCTCGTAACAATAAAAATGCTTTCAAATGAGCTGATGTAGGTAACAGCTCTTAGTTTGTCAATAAAGTTAGGAATCCTTAAGCTGTAAATAGCTGTCAATAAAGCTAGGGATCCTTAACCTAACATTGTCAAACCCTGTGTAAAAAAGGAGAGAGAGAGAGAGAGAGAGAGAGAGAGAGAGAGAGAGAAAGGGATGGATTTCATATTCTTGGGCTGCAAGAATACATTTCGCACTGTACTACACAAGAGCCTGAAACAAAACTTTGAAAAAAACAGACAAGAATAAGAGGAATGAACTTCAGTGGACCAAAGAGTTGCTAATGTAAAAGAAACAAAGAATGATTGCACGAGAAGAGGTGCCAGAATGGGCAAGTGAAGCAAGTGGGTCTCCAAAATGACCAGCATTGGGACTAATACTGTTCTGGTATATGGGAATGAGATACTGGGAGAGGACGAAACATTAAATGTACTCGTGTTGACATTATGATGTGAGAATAAGGAAAGATTACAAAGAGACAAAACTGCAGGATTAGCCAGAGAGTTTTCCAGTGCAATTCACCCTCAGAAGATGCAAGATTAAAAATTAATGAAGGGAAAAGAAGACTGGAAACTGAGCATAAATTCCGAAGGCAGAAGCCGCAGTCTCACTCAAGAAAAATCTAGAGGTGAGCAGAGTAACTAATATGTGACATGTGGAATGCACCGTAAAATCAAACTTTAAATTAAACCAATAACAAACTTGTATAATTATTTCATAGTATAACTGTTAATATTATTCTACAGCAGTTGATTATTGATTTATAAGTTAACTACCGACCTATCTGTGAAACAAATGATTACCAGTACTGACAAAACTGCTGGAGAAATGGGTGTCAGGTGTCAGCTGCACAGTGAGTACTGAGGACAACAGCTGACAGCAGGTTGACATCCCCACGTCACATCTCACTTCCGCGCTAAGGTTTTACAAAGTTTTTTTTTTGTATTCTAATTTAATTTGTAACTGATACGTGCTGTCACAGAAGTACTATTTATACACTAGTCATGTGTTCAGTTATTAGTCAAGGGTTTTTGGAAATAAACTAGCCAGCTACTGAACAAACGGCCTAGCTGTGTTTTGTGTCTCGAAAAATACAATTAACTAAACTCATTAACGTTAATAGCGATGAAGGATGCATGTACGTATTATATTCCTTCTTGGATAGATAAACAGTATAGAGCGTGAACATGATTTGGTCACAGCATCTACTATAATCATTATGACCCTCTATATACTAGAAGGAAAAAAACAGTGTAGCATATGCCTCTTTGTATGCAGCAAACTATTAAAAGTCCTGTTATAAAATACTGATTTAAAGGACGCATCTCCACATAATTCACCCATTCATGTAAATTATGGAGGAGAAGAAAAAAGCCACTTCCTAGAAATAAATTTAACAATTTTCCTTTACAACCAAATTCTCTGGTCTCTAGACAGGTGAGACCCGGTAGGACATTAATAATTTTTGTCGTCGAAAATGTCTGATAGATAAGCTCCTGGCCCATGCCAGACTATTAAAATGATTATGAACCAAGAAGGTAATTTAGACACATGCCAGCAAGAAATCAGGACAAGTATTTACACTGAAACTGTCCAGATACCACAGAAGCCTGAGCCACAGCATCGTGTTACAGTGTGCGTTACAAAATTATCATGATACTACATATAGTATAGACAGCCAAGTTATCATTACTTAATTCCTACTGCTACTGGGATACCGTGACATGGAAGCCTTGGACCGTGTTATGTTTCACATGTGATGTCTATGTGTAAGAATCAATGTTCTGTATTATCTGCCTGGATCAAAGTGTAGATTGACATAGTTGTCAGCGCCTCTCCTACTTTGCGGCATCACGACGTCTTCATTAAATTAGAAACATATACAATATATAATTATGTATATAAATTAGAAACATATAATTATTAAAATTTATAACTACGAAAATGCTGGTGGATAAGTTTTCTGAGACATTTAAGATTCTTTAAACACTGCCTCACAATCAGTAATTCAGAATAAAGTAGTGGATACCCAGTTTAAACTTACAACAAACATCCAATTTCAGTATTCTCCTTCACTCTTCAGAAAACAACATTATGAAGTGTGGGGGTTATTGGGTAGTGACATGAATGTAATAGTGATGGACATCACCTGCAACATTCACAGAAATTTTAATTAATTTTTTTTAGATAATGTGCTACATTTTTGCTAAATTCCTTGAAATTAGTTGTTAACATGTTTATGATTGACCTGAATGTGTCAAACAGTAGGTTATGCTCTTCATATATATGGAATATTGTTATATTGAAAGGTTGAACACGAAGAGACCATCACATCAACTGGGCATTTTTATTCTTTGTTGTGGGTGAAAGCAAGAAGATTATGATCTGAATACACTAATATCGGCGACGCTCCCGGGTAAACCTCAATGTATTCGAGAGTTAATACCAAAGCAAGCAACTTTTCCTCTATGAAGCTGTATTTCCTCCGATGATTTTTCAACTTTGTCAATAAATGCATACTGAATGAAGAACATCCGAAGCTGATTTTTGAAGAACAGCGCCTATTCCCACTTCACAAGTATCCACCCACTCAAGGAAAGTGAGTTAAAAGGTCTGAAGAGTTGGAGCTGAAAAGAGCACTCTTTTCAGACGTTTGGAAGCTCTGGTATATCTCTGAGCAAGCAAACTTAAGTTAACAGTTGAGCTGCATGAGAGAAGTTTAGGGAGAAACGTCAGTAAAACCCAGACACACTGAAAAATAGTTAAACAGTTTTTCTTGGAAGTAGGCACTTCGACTTTCTTAAACACTTCTCTTTTCCCGATTACATGGCCCAGGAAAATCACTTTCGCCTTAAAAGAAAGCCGCCAATACAGTGTGTAATCTAATTATGCTTTGACGCCGCGCAACCCGTTTGTGACATTATTTATAAGATTCTGGAATGTCACAAGCACGTTTCGCATCTCAAATGACATAGTTATGCCATCTGATTTTGAGGTAAAGGCACAGTATATTTCAAAGGAACTTGACAGTGTTCCTTCAACAGATCTCGCTTTGATACTGTACATGTCTTTCCAGGTCAGTGATGCCACTTATTCTAGATAGAGGATATTAAGTTTAGTAACAGCCCTGACCTTATGACAGTTTGTCCTGCGTGTTGTGCCATCAGGCTTAGGAACGTTGATACAAGGTGAGGCCACGGACTTTTACAAGGTTCTATGACATCTTCCTCAAGCAAGAGCTGCACCTCAGCCAGTAGCAGAGTGGTCTTAAGTAATCACAGTTTGGTTGTTGCTTAATAGAAGCAGCTTTATGATCATATACATTGTGGAAACCCAGTGTACATAACCGAGGCACATCTCCAAATATACATAAAAAAGATACATTATTATTAACATGTGAATACTTTTTTTGTGAGCCAAACACAAGATGATTCGTGTTGAACAAATTCTGGGTGTTAAGTGTCAGTTACATCATTACAGAGTCTACTGGAATCATGAGTGACCCTCACATTAGTGTATCATATTTCTTCAACAGGTTAATGTGGTATATATGATCAGAACATCGCATGTCGTGTATGAGAAACTACGAGCAACTACGAGGTGGCTGTTCGTAGTTCAGCTGCTCGTGAGTTCTACCTCCTAGTCTGACTGCAGGTAGATAATCAGTCATGCTAAATAGCTAAGAGCTACTCGATATGTATATAGGCTGTCATATATCTGAACATTATATACACTGCCTTAGATCAAATCTCATTGAATATTATTCCATTGGATGCTATTCTAAATGAGCTGTATTGATCCATAAGGGTTTAGCATTTCCCCACGAAAATATAAAAATAGAATAAAAGAAATTACCTCGTAATTTAGGTCTTTCACTTTCACCTTTATCTTAGTGTCCCGTGAATCCTGCCTCCAGCATATTTCTTGGCACCAGTTGTTGGATCAAGACCAAATCCCTTGCTGAAAAAAAAGATAGTGTCACGGTTGACTTGTTATATAGGCCGTTTATGGCCATTTATGCTGCTCATAGGTGACGAAGCTAATCTTTAAACTAAGGGAGAGAATGCAAGAGAACAGCAGCACTCTCACCACCAATCCAATTCTCTTTGAGGAGAACTGAGTGCCCTTTGACTGATTCACCAAATATAAGTTCAAAGCGACCGTGATCGTGCAATTCCTGCACGTTTTCCCTCATTGCAAAATTTAAAAAATATGTAATCCCTCATTACAATCAGACGTATGGTCCATCACATTAGATCGTAACATGCTGTCGAGCATCTGGGGAAATTTTTTCGAGGCCTGGTCACAGACCGGGCCGCGGGGGCGTTGACCCCCGGAACTCTCTCCAGGTAAACTCCAGGTAAATCAGCATGGTATACATAAGGCACCGTAGCGGCTACTCCCACCTGGAAAAGAACAGCATAAAAGAGCTCCTACTTGAGGAATAATAACAGAGTGAACACTGATGCTTCGTAATGGGATTACTTTAGGAAGATGAATAGATGCACACATCAAGATAACAAGGTACATGTGTATGTGTACTTATTACACATACGAGTCTGAGGCAAGGCACCAACGCACTCTCTTACAAATATTGAGAAGGGGTAACCACTCGTTGGTATTGGGAATTATGGAGCTAATTTTGTTACTGTGCGGTAGTGAATTCATACTATACGAACAAAAATATTTCAACAAGGCTTCCTCCGCCTTCAAATTTCCTTTGAACATCATTCATTCCAGTAAAATCAAATCTTCCAACATTCCCTACAAACAGAGAGAAGACATCAACACTGACCAAAGATCAATACTTGCCACTGGGCATACGGCAGTACTTATGAACCTGTCCTTCAGAAAGCAACATGGGCATCACTATTCTCTCCGTCAAAACCAAGGATAAACCTCAGCACAAACATACGTACAGCAAAAGTCTACAGAATTCATAGAAAAATACATCCAATTTACGACGTGCAAGCATTTAGAGTTTGAAAACGATCAGAAGGGATAATTTTTAGTAATTATAAGGGAAACCATTTATTTAATAAAAGTTGTAAACCTTGCTAAAAATGGCAAATTGGTTCCTACACAGCCCAATACTAGTAGAAAAATACTTCTAATTACAATAAACCAGTATTTGATGCCGATCAAGAGAGGCATCATCCAGTAAACTGATCTGATTTCAAAGATTCCAAGTTTCTTATACTTTCAGGAAAATTTTAAATTCACTTCTACTCAGACTAAACTTGTGGGTCATTGTCCTTCTTGCAGAATACTTTTAATATTTTGAAACGAAAAAGGAGAAAAATTCTTTAGTTATTGTTTATAAATGAAAGTCACTATTTAGTAAATAAAATTGGTAAATTACGACTTATGCTACCCAATAACAGCAAGAATCTTGCATTCAGGAAATCACACACATGGCGAAAATTTGAAGCTTATTGGAAGAGGCATTCTCCAGTTATGTCAAGGATTCTAACGATTCCTAGTTGTTTAACTAATTCCTAATAGCCACAAATTTGCTCGCAAGCAAACAAAACTTAATAGTTACTATCATGGTCGTAAGATACATCTGCCATTATATAGTAAAGCCGTTCAGAAGAGGCAATAAGAAATTTATTTAACGTGATTCACGAGTAATAAAAATTCCACCACTGTTTTAAACATACAGTGGTCGTATCTGCAATTATACTCTTGAATTTCTTTCTCCGCCGTCGTCGAATTGCAATAAGAAGTAGCTACACCACTGAGGGTTGGGGAAGTTATCCGAATCTCATCAGGATCCTGGGAATGGGTTCAATAACTTTGGTCATTGTTCATCTGCACATGTCATTTGTTCCAAGAATCTTGGGAATTTTATACATTATAGGTTGATGCCTCTATAAAAACAGTGGATGTACATTTTATTTAAATCTATTGCACCAAAAATCTTGGTTGAAATTATTTAAAAACAAAATAGCACAACTTGACTTCTTGACCTGACTACCGTCCGGCGTCACTTGATTTCACCTGTAATGGTACCTGATCTAACCAGGCGAGAAGTGACCTGATGTGGTGACACCTGACTTGACCTGGCAGCACCTCACCTCCCCTTATACTTCATTTTCCCTGTGTTTATATATTCCACATACTTGATAAAGCCTCCAGTGGGTGGAATGTCGTATTAATAAAGCATTCCACAGATGATTTTCTTTCTTTTCTTTCATTAAGGGATAAAATCAGACTGAGCTGGGAGACGAGTAAACTGTGACAGGAATGGTGGGGAAACATTTTACCAATTATGTGAGAATATGAGAACCTCAGAAAGAGAATTAACAGGTTAAAATAGTCTTCTAGGCAACTGGAAAAAAAATATTCTGAAGCCCTTGAGATAAAAGCAATAATTTTGAAAAAAAAAATATTTTTTTTTTAAACGTGAACGAAACATTTTGGAATTGGATAATTTTTTAAAAAGTAAAAGTAAATGTTGTTGAAGCTGTGTACACCTTTGAACCAGTTTTTTTTTTTAAATGTTAGAGAAACATGTTGAAAAATGGAAAAACAAGAGTAAAAATATATTGAAAAAAGGTGGTGGGGTGAAGATTTTTTTTTTTTCGAGTTAGGTATCCTGGGAAGGGTATTGGTATGAGGGTGGTAGGTGGGTACAGATGCCCAGTACCTTGTAACCCTTCACACATACTGTAAGTGTGCCTAGTAAAACATATTTGCAACAGTTAGGTATTTTTATTCCGAAACGATTCGCCTACACAGTAGGCTTCGTTAGTCGAGTACGGACGTGGCAAACATGGAGCCAACTTTTTTTGCATTATGCTGGGCCTAATTTATGTGTTTTGCTGTTTATGTTGGTGTTGTAATATTCTTTTAGGCTCTCTTGTTCCTTTTCGAGAACTTGGCGTATAAGATTAGTTTACGATTCATTACCAGCGTCACCTTCCATGGCCTCGGGATCCTGTCTCACATAACAACCATGAAGTAGTTTGAGGTGGTCAGTCCCTCAGCTTGGAGATGTGTTCAACTTTAACAAAGTGAAGATAAAGCTTGAGAATGGAGCCTTTTATAGTGTCGGAGATGAGTTGGGAAGACTCAAGATGAGGCCACAAGAGACGGAGCAAACTACTAGAAGTAATATTTTAAGAACTGAAGAATATTGCGGCAAACCCAGTGCAGGAAACCTGTACAACAAACCCAGTACAGCAAACCTAGTGAAGCAAACCTAGTGAAGCAAACCTAGTGAAGCAAACCTAGTGAAGCAAACCTAGTGGGCCCAACTTACCCTGACGTCGCCTGTCTCCGCACCTCACCTCTGGCACAATAAAAAGCTCCATTTTCATGTTTCATACTTCATATAAGTGGTTATAACTATAACCTTAATTTTTAAAGGGGTGGACCGGTAAACCAGTGGAAGGCCTCCGTCAGATGACCAAAAGCTCCAGTGGCGGGTCATCATATGACTAATACCTGCGTAAGGAAACACTTTTCCTGTTACCTAACAAACTTTATCTGACATAAACTTCTGCTCCACATAACTCAAGACCATGAAGTTGAACAAATGATGAACTAGACATATGTACAGCATCTGGGTATCTTTATTTTGTAGCCGTTTCTCCATTTAGTGGCCTTATCAATATATATAACACATGTTAGGTAAGATTCGTCAGGCAGCAGGACACGTGTTTCCTGTCGGGGTCTTAGTTATATGATGACCCGCCGCCGGAGCTTATGATCATCTGACCGAGGCCTTCCACTAGTTTACCGGTCCACCCCTTTAAACTTAATATTACTAATTACAGGGGAAATACAGGGAAGACTGATCACCTCAAATCACTTCAAGCTTGGTGGACTGTTCAGTCATCTTGACTCCTCCGCTGCTTTTGCTGTCTCCTTGTTTTCCACCTCCTATACTCGACTGATGAAGCCTACTGCGTAGCTGAAACGTCTCGGAATGGAAATACGTAAGTGTTGCAAATATGGCTTACTTATCTACTTGTTGTATTGTATACCATTATAAAAACAAGTGTACATGTTCAGTCACGGGAATGGCTTTTAGAAATAAGTGTAACATGTTAGACTTTGATCTGAAAGATGATGAGGGACATCTCTACAAACTACTTACTACCGCTGGCCCAACTTTTAGGCATGACCTACTGCCAGTGGGAAAGCCCACCTATCTCTGACAATACCTTCATCTGCAGCATCTCATCTGACTCCGGTATATAAACCAACTTCCTCCTGCCACTGCTCCAGATTCATCAAGACTACTGTACTAAACACCTGCTCCTAGGCTGAGGGACTGATTACCTCATTATCTCTCTCTTCAGTCTTCTGTTTTTACCCTTGTATTGTAATGATAAAGTCACTGGTTGGCGGAACGTCTACTCAATATACTAAGTTGTTGCATTTGTTTCTAATTCTTCATCATGTTGAAAATCACTCTTTTGATATTATAAGTATGCGTGATACATGTGCCAGGATGCTAGGCCCGTATATTCCTTCTTTTTTTACTTGTCAACTCTGTATATATTCGTTGAATATATACGGGTCAACAAATCCAACGATAAAGCAAATATATTTGCAGAGTCTCGAAGCCATGTTATTGCTGGTGTTGCAGTGAGGAACCGCAACACAATAATTAATTTCCTGTAAATCTTTCATCTTGCGTCGCTGTGTACAACATTCCTCTCGTTCTTCACCTTCCTCAAATAATAAGAAAGTCACAATACCGTGGCTGGAACAATGCACATGTAACCCGCACTTACGAGAGGGAAATTTATGACGACGTTTCAGTATGACTTTGACCATTGACAAGTCACACTGAAGACAAAAGTTAAGAAAGCTGGAATATATACGAGAGAGGGGGGGGGAGGACGAAGGGAATGGTAATGGTAGTGAAGTTAGAGGTGGTAAAAGTAGAGGTAGTAATAGTGGTTCTTTCTAATAGTAAGGGTAGTAGTGGTGGTAGAAGTAATAATAAAGTAGTGGTGAAAGAGTTTGTGGAGAAAATTTCTCCAGATTGGAAGGGTATCAGCCCCCTCCAGCCCCTTTCAGCCCCCTCCAGCCCCTTTCAGCCCCCTCCAGCCCCTTTCAGCCCCCTAAGGGACAACCCTCTCAGAAAGAGCAAATGGCGTTTTGCTTCCGATCAACAGTAATTGGAAGCAGATGCAGTAGCAGAGTGTACCAGAGCGTAGTCACGTAGCCTCCTTTTTGTACCACAGTGTTCATTGTTATTGTGTGATATTGAAGTGAGGAAAAGGGCTCTTTTTACCTGGATAGGAAAGGTACAGGAAAATACTGCATCATTTTAACTGCTGTGTGGGGCAATAATGAACTTTCGTCGATCGATAGATATCAAGAAAGTCTATTACCTGTATTGAACACTGTGACGATGTTTAGCAAGAAGGGAAATAACGCTGAATTCAGCAAATCCTTTGTAAGAAGGGTATGCCCAGGGCGAATCCCGCCGCATGGGGTCAGAGTGCTTTAAAACCTGGGAGGGGAAACGTGTTTAATTAACGCCGAGATAACAGACAAAGAGCACTAGTGATCCGTGCGTTTTGTTTCTCAGTGACAGTCTCAACAATTTGTGGTAGAACTATCGCAGTGAAGCCTACTTATCCTCCTGATGTGACATTACTATGAAAAGACAAATCTTGATAATTGTGTAGTGTAACAGTGTGTGTTACGAACAATACTCAGACATGCACCGTGAGACACTACTACTTCAGTCAAGACACCAATACCGGGTTACTTCCCTGCCACAAGCCAGGGAAACTGTCGGGCCAGATACAAATACCTAGGTAAGTCTAATCAGTAACGAACTTAGATCGGTTGCAGCAGGTAGCTAGTTCATTTCTTCTCTAAATTTACCAATTTAACCCGTTATTAAAGGGCCATTGAGCCCCAAAAAGTATGTAATCTGCAACTCAGCATTGTTAAATGAAATGCTGAAACATACGCTCCTTTGGGGCAATTATTTACTCATTTGAATTTCCCACATTCCAAGGGAAGGAGTTTGACGGCTCCTGAAACGACCGGGGACAGCTGCAGAACGTTGAGTCGTCATTCAAGCTAAGTACCTTCTACAGTCCTTTAACTTGCTTGTGTCTACATGCTCCAGTTCCTTACAGAGTTAGTAGAAGTAGTCACTGAAGAACGGGGAAAAGGCAGAGAAGACCCGCAGACAAGACGGGGGAAGGTAGTGGTGGCGGCAGCAGAAGTAGTAGTAGTGATAGATAGTAAAGGTAGAAATAAAATGGTAGTAGAAGTAATAGTGGTGAAAAATGAGGAAAGTATAGAGACAGTGTGTAGTAGTAAAGAAACAGTAGAAGTAGTAGTAAGAATATTATATTAGTAGTAGTCGTAGCAGTAGTGGTGATGGTTGTAGTCTATAAGAAAGGAGAAAAGAGCATAGTAGGAAAGCTACTGGTCCTCATGCTTAGACAATAAAAAATCGCGGGACAAAACCCTCATGGGACAGAGCCCACCTAGGCAAAAGACATGAAAGGCAATGAAAATACATGAAAGGTGAAATGGTAAAGAGAGGAGACAAAGGTCAGATCAAGTTACGAGTGTTCTGAAGCTTAGAGTATTTCGCAACGTAATGAGAAAGGCAGGCATCCGCAGAGGCAAATCCAGGACTCAGATTCATGTTTGTTTTGCATAACTGTTGCTTAGACAAGACGGTGTCTATGCAGGCTAGAAGGGCAGACCGTTTTATCAGAGGACTAGTTGATAGGATGACTGTGATCCCTATAATAAGAGAAAGGAACATTGTCTATGCTTTTTAAATCTGCCAGAGAGAGAGCGACCAGTTTCTTCAAAGTATCGTAGAGGGCAAGAGGAGCAGGAAATGGTGCAGACACCGGAAGGGTATAAGTTTGACAAAAAGAAAGTTTAATATCTAAAGGGCGGAGGGTGCTAAGATTTTGGAGAATGGAAACATAGGGAAGGTATAGAACAGAAAATTTCACAGGGAAAGGGAGTTTGGGAGACAATAAAGTCGGTTTAGCATGAGGGTAAGCAGTTCATAGAATCAGAAAGATAGCCAAGGCGGGAGAACAAGCTGAGTAGTGTGAAAATTTCCGAGTAGAGAAATTGAGGGTCACAAGATATTTCACAGAAGAGAGTTTGGGACAT
>NC_069411.1:24571534-24614034 GCF_026875155.1 Cherax quadricarinatus
TCCCGTCCACCCCCACCCCCCAAAAATGAAAAATATACGTCGTCTCGGTCCATACAGGACCGACTATAAAATGGTTCAGGATGGTCCGAAGCTTCATCCATTTTTTATTAGCTCTTCGTGGGCTAATTGAGAAATGTTCCATCAACGGTATTGTTACTTATATTCCCCATCACACTGAAGTATTGTTGATCAAAGGCACTGCTGAGGGTTAATGAACGGTGAACAGAGGAACGTGTGAGGGTTAATGAATGATGGTCAAAGGAACGTGTGAGGGTTAATGAATGGTGATCAAAGGAACGTGTGAGGGTTAATGAATGATGATCAAAGGAACGTGTGAGGGTTAATGAATGATGATCAAAGGAACGTGTGAGGGTTAATGAATGGTGATCAAAGGAACGTGTGAGGGTTAATGAATGGTGATCAAAGGAACGTGTGAGGGTTAATAAATTGTGATAAAAGGAAGTTGAGGGTTAAAAAATGGGATAAAAGGGAACGGGGAGGGTTAATGAATGGGTTTTAAAAAGGAATGTGAGGATTAATGAATGGTGATAAAAGGGGGCCGGGAGGGTTAATGAATGGTGAAAAAGGGAAGTGTGAGGGTTAATGTGGGATAAGGAAAACGTGTGAGGGTTATGAATGATGATAAAAAGGAACGTTGGGGTTAATAAATGGTATCAAAGGAGCGTGTGGGGGAAAAATTTTTGGTGTAAAAGGAACGTGGGGGGTTAAATGAATGGTGATCAAAGGAAGTTTTAAAGATTATGAATGGTGATCAAAGGAAGTGTGAGGGTTAATAAATGGTGATCAAAGGAACGTGGGGGGGGGTTTAAGTTTGGTGATCAAAGGAACGTGTGAAAGTTTAAGAAGGGGTGATAAAAGGAAAGTGTAAAGTTTAATAAAGGGTGAAAAAAGAATGAAAGGGGTTTAAATAAATGTGTAAAGGAGTGTGAGGGTTTAATAAATGATGATCAAAGGAACGGTGAGGGTTAATGAATGAGATCAAGGAACGTGTGGGGGTTAAGAATGGTGATAAAAGGGAACGTGTGGGGATTAAGTTGGTGATCAAAGGGAAAGTGTGGGGGTTAAAAATGATGATCAAAGGAAGTGTGAGGGTTTAATGAATGGTGATAAAAGGGAACGTGTGAGGTAATAATGAATGGTTTTAATTTAAAGTGTGATCAGCAATTCCTAAAAAGCCAAAAACTCACATTTATTTTGGAGGTAAAAAAAGGTCGGGTGGAAACGTTTTCGCCCCCCGTTTAAGACCTAAAAAAAAAAAATTGAAAAGGGAAAATTTTTCTCATCGTGAAGTAATCAAATTGTTGAGTGTAATAAAGAGAAAAAAAGGATGTGAAACGCCAGTTGACGCCAAGGTGATAAAGTGAAAAATGATCAAAAAAAAAAAAACCTGTGCAACATGTCTTTTTTATAGTTATTGCAAAGTTGCGGTTTTAAATTTTCACTTTTACTTAGATGTAAGGAATAAGACACGTTCTTTACTTTATAACGTCCCCCTTGACCTGTAAAAAAAACCCGAAGTTGTTGAAAGCCACATCAGGAGGAAAGAAACAGTCAATGACCAGTAATCAGGTAAGGAAAGGGGGAGGAGAGTCACAAAAACGACCGAGTAGTTGTGAGATTCAAAAAAGGTTCACGAGGAGACAGAAGGGATCCAAAAGACAGAGAGGTGGGGCACACCCCCAAGTGTTGGGCAATAGTACAACGAGTAGAATGAAGGGCTGCTGAGTGAGCAGATCCCTCAAAGGCTAGGGGCCGGGAAAAAACCCCCATGCGCCCTGGAGGGGGAGCAAGGCATATGTGTAACCCTAACAACAATATTTAAACATCTACAAAAACGGGGAGTTACCTGAGGTAGGAACAAGAAATTGAGTCCAATTTTTTAAAAAAAAATGGAGACAGCTAAACATTAAACTACAAACCGTGTCATGACATGTAGGTATGCAAAGTCAGGAAAAGTTTCGAAGGTGGTGAAGCACCTAAAAAGGAATGAGTTATCAACGACATCCAACAGGGTTTCAGGCGGGGGGAAACCTTGTAAAAAACCTACTGGGGGTTCTTGCAGGGTGACAGCGTAAAACAATACAGAGGGGGGGTAGATTAGTTTTCAGGGACGAAGAAGTTTTTAAACAGTTCCACACAAGGATTTGTCTAAAGCTGGAGGATCAAGCAGGGTTAAAAAAGAAAGGCAATACTAAATGGATCGGGAATCCCCTGTCAGGAAGACAATAGGATCATCGTACGTTGAAAGTGTAAGTAGGCCCAGCGGTGGAGTTCCACAGGGGTCACCCGGGGAACGGAGCTTTTTTGGTTTTTTGTGAACGACTGAGGAAGGGTAGACTCCAAATGCCCTGTTTGCATATGAGTGAAGGTGTGAGAAGAATTCGGGGGGACAAGGACCGGGGAAGAACTACAAAGGGATCTGCAGGTGCAGCCCTGGTCAGAAATTTGTCCTGGGTTTTCTTTTCCCACAAGTGCAAAGTCATAAAATCGGGGGAAGGGCAAAGAAGACCGCAGAGGGATACAGTTAGGGGGAAAGGACTAAAAACCTCACCAAAAAAAAGTTTTTGGGGTGAGTATTGCACCGGGTACCCCCTGAGGCACAATCAACCAATAACGCTGAGTATGGGCGCCTAGCAAAATTCAAAACAGCATTCTAACATCTTAAAAAGGGGAACGTTCGGGGGCCCCTGTACCCGTGTACGTTAGGCCGTATTGGGTATGCGGCGGGAGTCTGGAACCCACACCTACCCAAACCCAGTAAAAAACTAGAGAAGGCAAAGGTTTGAAAAAGACTATTTCCCAGAGCAAAAGAGGTATGCCTACGGGAGAATTTAAAGGGGAAATAAAATGACGAATGGGGGACAGGGAGATGGGGGGGGGACATGATAACGATTACAAAATACTGGAGGAATTGAAAGGGGACAAAGACGGGATTTCCGGACTGAAAATTTCAAGGGGGACATTTGGGAAAGTTGAAGACACAGATGAATCAAGGGATGTTGGGAAGTATTTCTTCAGCCAAGAGTAGTCAGGAAGGGGAATGTTTGGGAAGCGTGTAGTGGAGTCAGATCCATACTAGCTTTAAGCAGAGGTCAAATAAAGCTCTGGTCGGGGAGAGTGAAACCTAGTAGCGACCAGTAAAGGGGCGGGGCCAGGAGCTTGGACTGACCCCTGAACCTCAACTAGGGAGTACAACTAGGTGGTACACAACACACCACACACCAACAGAGTGGGTGCAGACGTGGGTTCACAAGGCCCCCAAGACCTTAGGTTTTTAAGGCTTTGAGTAACTGCTTTAGAAATCAGGGGTGACAAAATCAGTAAACAATCCTATGGTGATAACTAAATTTATAGTTAAAAAAAAGTCAGGGAACCTGAAATCAATAATATTTAAAAAGTGAAAAAACCGTTGGGGGCTTACGCATGCTGCCCCAGATTCAAATATAAAAAGATCAAAGTGAATGGGGAAATCAAGTGTTCAAAAAATTTCCAGCTTTTGGGTTTAAAAAGGGGAAATTGGGGCCCATCGTGAGAGTGAAAAAGTTAAAAGCAAAAGGAGAAAGGAAAAATAAAATATAAAAAAAGGGAAAGGGGAGTAGTAGGCCTGCAAAGCAGTGGTCACAACAGTTGTATGCCATTATCATAAAAATGTAACACCGAATTTTGAAGTTTTTCTGTTAATGGAAAAAGTGAAATCACTTGGGGAACGGGGGTGCAGGGCATATATGGTTTAAACATCAAGGTAAAGGAGTTAAAAAATTTAGTGATAGAAGGCCTATGTACGAACTACTCATCAGCATTGGCAACTTTTCAAAACCCACTCCCAGCAAAAAGTATTGTTTCCCCGTTGAGGTTGCATGTTGCAGGGTTCTGAGTTCTGGTCTTGCATCACTGTTAGTTCTGGTCACTCACTCCTGCAAGCTATTACCGAATTAATAAAAACAATGACGAGAGTCAAGGAGAAAGCGGTGGAGGGAACGTCAGACACTTAAGCTGAACAAGCTAAATTTCAAAACCTGCACTTCTGTATTTTTTAATGAATCGTAATGTAGGATTGGTAAGCTTTAAAATTTACTGGTATTTATGGTATTTTTTTTGCAGCATGAATTTTAGAAGTTGGGGCACACACACACAATAAACACACACACTCACACGGAACAAGAACTTGTAAAAGCTGTAATCCCAATGCACCACACATATACACAGGTTTCACACCTTCCTGTGAATGACCCTCTAAACCTCACCCTTCTCTTTCTCCCTCTTCCTTTCCTGTCTGCCTCTCTACCTATCCTTACCTATCTATCCCACTTATCTCACCTTTACCCATCTCTCTCTCTATCTCTCTCTCTCTCCTCTCTCTTCTCTCTTCTCTCTCTTCTCTTCTCTCTCTCTCTCCTTCTCTCTCTCTCTCTCTCTCTCTCCTCTCTCTCTCTTTTATACTCTCTACCTATCCTCCTCTCCCCTCTCCCATCTCTCTCCCCTAATATCTCTCCCCTCTAACATCCCCCCTCTCTTTATCCTCTCCCCTCCTTTTCCCATCTCTCTCCCTCCCTCTCCTCTCTCTTCCCCCCATCATCTCTTCCCTCTCTCCCCCCTTCTCTTTCCTCTCCCCCCTCTTCTCCCCTTTTCCCCCCTTCCCCCCCTCTCTCCCCCCTTCTCTCCCCCCTCTCTCTCCCCCTCTCTCCCCATCTCTTGCCCTCTCTCTTCTCTCCCCCTCTCTCCTTTCTCTCTCTCTTTTCCCCCCTTTTTCCCTTTTTCACCTTTCCCCCCCTTTTCTTCTACCTTTCCTTTTTCTCCTCCCCCCTTTTTCTTTCATCCTCCCTCTCTCCTCTTCTTCCCTTTTTCTTTTTTTTTTTTTTTTTTTTTTACACAGGGTTTGACAAATAAAGGGGGCCCCGCTTTATTTACAGATTTACGGTTTTAAAGGGTTCTAACTTTTTGGCAAGCTAAAGCTGTTACCTACATAGCCCTTTGAAAGCATTTTTTTTTGTTTGGACATTTCAAATAGGAAAACAGATGAAGTTTGGGGCCTCTGTGGGCCCGCATTTTCAAATGATCAACTACGTTACTCGTTGAATCATTACCTTACGAATTTGTTCATCCGAGTCATCCGGGTATGTATGATTCAGATGGAGTGTGTCTGGAGAAAGGGTACACCCGAGTGAAGTTGCTGCTTTCTGCCCCTCTTGTGCATAAAAACTTGTTTCACGCTGTCCTCGAAGGGATCCAAGTGTGGTATTTCAATATTGGCCTTGTACAAACAGTAAGGGCCACCCACACCCTCCTGTGTTGAAGGCTCTGCTGAAATGACAGATCTATCCAGGATGGGCCAGGCAGAGATGAGACGTCTTTTTCCCGTTCTCTACTCTGCAAACAGCGCAGATGAAGGGGGGGGCGGGGCAAAAACCCGAAAGTGGGCATACTCAAGGTGCGAGCTCTTGTGCTCGTACGGATTTTCAAAACCCCACTGAAGCGATGGGAGATAAAAGGGGAAGTGCTGTAAGCTTCTGGCTGCCTTGTTTTTCAAGATTTTCAAAATGGGTTTTTTCTGGTTAGTTGGGTCAAATTTCACCCCAAGGGTATCAAAATTTTTCTCCAGGTACCAACATCCCCCATTCATCCTTATACTGACCAGCATTACCCATGGTGCCCAGAGACGATCTCATTTGCGTTTTCTCAGGGGCAAATGTTACTTGCCATCTATTTCCCCAAACTGTATAGCTCTCGCTGGGGTTGATGTAGCTTAGAGCAGCTGGGATTTCTTCTCTTGGGTAAGTGAATGTCAGTGTACAGTCGTCGCATAGCATTGATTCTGGGGTGAGATGAAGAAGGTCGGTGAAGTAGACATTCCCTAACAATGGGCCAGCACGCTTCCCTTTTTGGAACCTTGCCCCCAAAAGGATGTCTTGTGATTGTTTCCCTTTAGAAATACCTTTTGAATCTACCATGAAGGTAGTCTGAGGAGACATAGCGTGAGCCTGCAATTCCCGGCTTGAAGTTTTGCAAGGGCCCTGGTGCCACACCGGTCGAAATGCCAGCAATGTCCAGTGCTACCCCCACACGACTTTGGGTTCACCCGTGATGGTGCCACTAGTGGAGGGTTTACAACAGATCAGCAGCAAGTAACCTTTCCTGAAACCATTTTGAGGAACAAAGTAGTGAGTGGTAGTCAAAAAAACTGTCATTTGTCTTGGTTATTGTCTCAAGGTTTACCAGTGTTTTCAGGATTCATGGGGCGTAGTTTTGGGGTTTTTTGCTCTGTCTTTTTTTTGTGAACAGGGGTCATTTGCCCTTTCCCTAGAGAGGGGCCCTTTACAATGTACTATGCATCCTGAAAGATTGATTTGAGGGGCTCCCAGTGGCTGCACATTTCTCAACAAATTTTGGGCTCAATTGTCTGGGCCCCCAGCCTTTTCTTGGTCACGATTTTAATAGGGAAAAGCCCTCCCCTGCCTTATTGCCACCCCCTGCAGTTTTGACACAGTTCTTCGGCTAGCCAAGGAGGGTCCCTTTCTGGTCAGGAATTTTCTTTTGGTAGCAAAGTGTTAGCAAAAAAGGGGCCCCCTTCTCTTTATACTGTGGGTGGGCCCCTCCTGTCGATTTAAGGTGGAATGTTCTCAGGGAGATAACCTTGTCTGTCCTGACAGGGCCCCCAGGGTTTTGGGGCCTACCCTTCCTGTGCTAATTTCTTTTTGTGTCCACCCCCTTTGAAAGGCCCCACTTTTTTAACTCACCCATATGCCTCAGGTTGCATGTGAAGTTCTTTTTTAGGTGGTAGGATGTCTCTTTACCTTCGCCATGCTTTGTACTTAGCAGTAGCAGCCACTACAACGAAAGCCAAAACCCAAAGGGTGATCTGTAGGTTGTCACATTATTGCCGGTGAGGAAAGTGTTCTTGTTTTAGATTAAGGATGGTCGGAAGGCTTTCATTGGTTGTCAAATCCCCCTTTGGAGAAGAGCTTCCCCGTCGGGGGTGGCAGCCCGAGCAAGGGCTGGCCAAATTACCTCTTTCCAAACCAGGTTGTGGTGTGGGCTCCTCACCTCGTTTTTTGTTGGGATCTTAAGTGTCGTTAAAAAAAAAGCCTTGTGGGGCAACGATCCAACGTAGTCGAGGTTTACAAGTGACTATGCCCTTTTGGCCGATCACTCAATACTGGGTCAAGGGGGGAGCCAGAGATATGAGTAGGGAAATAACAAATTTTCATGTCAAACACTCAAGAAGGGATCAAAGTCCCCTGTATAAGGGTGGGTTTAGGTCACCAACAATTTTTTAATATGTTGACAGTTTGTTGTACGAAGGGAGTCAATATTTTTCCCTTAGGAAGTTGATGGGTCTGTGTTGCCCCTGGGTCTGTACATTGCACATGCTGTACAGAGGGACTAGTGTTTATACAGAGTTGAAGAACTCATTTCAAGTGTGTGGGGGGGGCAACTCAAGTGCTGGGCAGAACACTTTTTGAGAAGACACAGCAAAAAACCCCTCCTGCCCTTTCCTGTCTCTTTCTCCATGAGGTTTACAGCAATTCTTGAAAAAATTTTTGGGGCCCGTCATCCAAAAAATGTTTCAACAAAGCTATCTGTCGGGACGTCGATGTTCACAAAACATGTGTGAGCTCTCCCACATTAAAAAGAAAAAACCCTAATGTTGGCCCAAGGTTTGATAGATGGCCCTCATGATGAAGTGGTCGCTTGAGGTGGTGGGGGGTAGGGAATGTAAGGTGCCTGCCCTTGAGAGAGGCGGGTCTGGGCAGCTGCAGGGATGTAGGGGCTGTGGGTTTTTATAAGGCACAATCCCCCCTGCTGGGGTGGGATGGGGTAGCTAAGTGGGTGACGTGTGAGAGTGTTCACCAATTCGGACCTGCTGGTTTGTTTTGAGAACAGGCTCTAAAAAAAGGGGCCCGTTGTCAAGTTCCCTTTTTCTTCCGAATGGTCCCCCTTTGTCCTTTTTTTTGTAGCGTAATTTAAAAACCCCGGTATCTCGCGGCGTTGTTGGCGTGTGCCCCTTCCCGGGGACGCGAGAGCAAGCCTGGTGCCTGGGAGGGGGGACTAGGATTTTTGCACCTCCTGTTTTTGCAGATTTGTCCCCCAATTTTGCCGCTGGAACTGTGTTAGTGGGGGTGGACGGGTGTAGATTCTTCCTCCCCCACGTCCCTCCAGTCCCTGCCCCTCCTCTCCATTCTGAAGAGTGTCCCCCTGTTGTATTTTGGGGGCTGTAGGTGATCAGGTGCGTGATAGTTCCCCGACATTAAAGCAACCTTCTCTGGTGGAGAAAATCCTGGCCCGAACTTGCTGACGAAACCTGCTACCGATTCTAGAATAGTGTCGGCAGGTGTGCTGAAAAGGTGTAGGATCAGAGATGGTAGTGCATGCAAGTAGACTGGATGGTGAAGCAGAGATGTAGGGGTTTAAAAATTTAAAAGATCCAGGCTTCCCCCGTTCTGGGAAGAGGATTTGTTCCCCCTCTGGTGGTCAGGGAATTGTGTTTGATTTCCCAAGGGGAGTGTTTTGAACTCTGTCAGTCTGGGGGGCCCTTTAGGGGTTGAAAGAATTCCCCCAGTTTTTTTACCCCTGAGTTAAGCCAGTTTTGGGATTTTCCATTTTTTGTCAATAGTGTCCCCCATCGGGTGGGGCGCTTACGCCCCTTGGGCCCGGGTTGCAGGGCCCTTCCCTACAATAGCTTTTTGGTTTTCTAATGTTTTGAGGGGGCTCATGAAGTGCTTCCCTGTGTTGGATTATCTTAGCTGGAAACTTTACAAACACGCCCAAGGGGCATTCTTGATTTTTGGGAAAAGGGTTTTTCCCTGAGGTGGGAAATTTCTAAAACCCTTCCCTTCTGTAGCTCCAGGTTTGGTCCCCCAACTTTTAACCCAGGATTATGGTTACCCCAAAAAATTTTTCTGAAATTTTCCCCTTTGGCTCCCAAAAAAATTTCCTTCTTTGGTTACAATCTGTGTGGCAGAAAGTTGGAAAAGTAGGTTTCCTTACATCTAAGAAAAATTTTTTGCCCCTTGTGGTATACCACAAACACTGCGGGTAATTTTGGGGACAATAGCCAATAGGGGTAGTTTATTCCCCTCTCTCTCTCTCTCCCCTCTCTCCCCTCTTTTCCCCTCTCTCCCTCTCTTTTCCCCTCTTCTCTCTCTCTCCCCTCTCTCTCTCCCCTCTCTTTCTCTCTATTTTTCCCCTTCCCCTCTCTTTTCTCTCCCCTCTTCTCCCCTCTTCCCCCCCAATTTTTCCCCTATTTTCCTTTCTCCTCCCCCCCTTTCCCCAACCCTTCCCTTCTCTTTTCTCTCCCTTCCCCTTTTCCCCCCTTTTTTCCCTTTTCTCACTCCCCCCCTCCCTCCTCTCCTTCTACCCCCCCTTTCCCTTCTCTTTTTTTACACAGGGTTTGACAAGGAAAAAAGGATCCCTACTTTTTTTGGGACAAGTTTTACGGGTTTAAAGGATTCAAAAACTTTATTGGGGAAGCTAAGAGCTGTTAAACCCAAAATCCCGGCCCCCCATTTGAAAGCCCTTTTTATTTTTAGAGACCCTACAAGTAGGGAACAGGGTGAAGTTGGAGCCCTCTTGGGCCAGCATTTTCATGTGATCAAATGACTTTATCTGTTGACATTTTATGCCTGCACAAAAGTGTTTCCATAAATCGAGTCATCCTGGTTTTTATATAAAATCTTGGGGGAGTGAAGTTCTTTGGGGAAAGGGTTAAAAGGGCCCAAATGAAGTTTGCTTTCTTTCCCCCCTTGGGGGCATAAAGTTTTTTTTCACGTGTCCTCGAAGTGGATCAAATGTTTGGTTTCTTTCAATTTGGCCCCCTTTTACATAAAATAAGGCCACCCCCTTTCCCTCCTGTGTTGAAGGGTTTTGCGAAATGAAAGATCTATCCGGGGGGTCCAGGGCCAGGATGGGGACGTCTTCTCGTTTTTCCACTCTGTCAAACAGTCGCAGATTTAAGGGGGGGGGGGGGGCCAAAAACCAAAAAAGGGGGAGCATACCAAAAGGGGTGACGTTTCTTGTGCCTCATACAAGTCTTGCCCAAAACCTTTCCCGTCCCAAACAGATTGAGATACGGTTTAAAATGCTGTAAGCTTCCCGGTGCCTTTTTTTGCCCAAAATTTACAACATGGTTTTTTTCAGGTTAATTTGGGGTCAAATTTCACCCCAAGGGTATAACTTTTCTTCCCAGGTGCCAAACAAACCCCCCCATTCATCCTTACAGTGCACCGCATTACCTTTGTGGGGGCCCAGAGAAGAAACTTTGCGTTTTCTCAGGTGCAAATGTTACTTGTCATCTATTCCCCCCCCCCCTCTCTCTCTCTCTCTCTCTCTCTCTTCCCCATTTTCCCTTCTCACTCTCCCCCTCTCCTCCCCTTCATTTCTCTCTCTTTCCCCCTCTCTCTAACTCTCTCTCTCCCCCTTTCCCTTCTCACTCTCCCCCTCTCTCCATCTACATTTCCCTTCTCTCTCTCTCTCTCTCTCTCTCTCTCATTTAAAAAAAATGGTGGGGACTCGCAGGAACCAGGGATCAGATGAGGATGGTTCTGGTAGGGAGGAGTGGATCGAGGAGCAGTGGAAAAGGATGAAACAAGAGTGGGAGAGAAAATTAGGAGATCTTTCTGAAAAAATGGAGAAAGAGCTCTCTGTGAAATTGGAAAAGAGGTTGGAAAAGGAGACAAAGAATTGATAGGCACAAGTCAAAACTGCAGTAGCCAGGATAAGGGTCTAGAAGTTGAGATAAACAGGCTGAAGCAAGTTACAGGGGCAGTGGCCAGAGAAGACACAGCATATGAAGCTGAGAGGTTGAACAGGAAGGAAGGAAACATGAATTATGCTAAGGCCATATCAGCCTGCCGAGAAGGGCCAAGAAGTGAAAGGGAAGAACAGCTGGGTGCAGATGGAGAGGGTGACAGGTCGAACGCTGAGGCACAACAATGCTACCAAGAGCCACTGGAAAAATCAAGGGAGAAAATGACCACATATGGACAGGATCCAGAGTCACAGAGGGTGAGGCAATGGGAGGAGGAAAGGGCAAAATCAGGCTTCAGGAGAGAGAGGAAAGGACACACACTGAAAGGCGGCAGGAAGAAAGAAAGGAGATTGAGAAAATCATCACGGAAATAGGTGAAGAAGAGATGAACGAGATTGTAAATTTTCAGAGAATAGGGGTGTACTTGAAGGGGAGAAACTGACTGATCAAGCTGATTCTCAGGACGGAAACAATGCAGAACAGGATCCTCCAAGTGAAACCACGGTTGAAATACTCAGAAGAGTACAAGAGGGTGTTCCTAGACAGAGACAGAACACAAACAGAGCGACAGCAGCTGAAGGAGAGGACAAAAAAGTGAAAGGAGCTAGGAAAGAAGACAAGGATGGAACCAGCAGAGGTCAGTCAGAGCAGAACAGAGCAGCAAGGGCATGCGCACACAGAACTATCCTCAGAACCCCACAACCTACCACACCATCCCAACACACACTACAATCCATACCCACAGCTTCCACCCAACACCCAGATATAGAATCCCACAGTATGCTACCTGGTCTCTCACCCTCACAGGCCCCCCAAACCACAGTGTTGGAAAGGAAACTGAAGGTATGGTACACAAACGCTGATGGAATAACAAGTGGGAGGAGTGGCACGAAAGAGTCAAAGAGGCATCACCGGACATCATAGCTCTGACAGAAACCAAGCTTATAGGTATGATAACAGATGCTATCTTTCCAACGGGATACCAGATCCTGAGGAAGACAGAGGGAACAGGTGGGGTGGAGGAGTGGCACTGCTGATCAAAAACCAATGGAATTTTGATGAGCTGGAGAGAGGAGACAGCAAAGAAGAAAGTGATTACAGAGTGGGAATGCTTCACTCTGGAGGGCCCAAAGTGGTAATAGCAGTGATGTATAACCCACCACAGAACAGCAGGAGGCCAAGGCAAGAGTATGACGAGAGCAATAGAGCGATGGTTGACACACTGGCTGCAGTGGCCAGAAGAGCTCATGCATGCAGGGCAAAGCTCCTGATCATGGGTGACTTTAACCACAAGGAGATCGATTGGGAGAACTTGGAGCCGCATGGGGGCCAAGATACATGTAAAAACACGTAAGGGACACTACAAGAGAGAGAGGAGAGGATGAACCAGCAAGACTGGACTTTGCATTCACCTTGAGTAGTGCAGGTATTGAGGACATCACATATGAAAGACCCCTTGGGGCCAGCGATCATGTGGTTTTAAGCTTCGAATGCACAGTAGAGCTACAAGTGGAGAGGGAAGCAGGAAGGCCAGGAAAAATGAAGCCAAACTACAAGAAAGGGGACTACACAGGAATGAGGAACTTCCTGAATGGGGTTCAGTGGGACAGAGAACTGGCAGGGAAGCCAGTTAATGAGATGATGGAATATGTAGCAACAATGTGCAAGGAGACTGAGGAGAGGTTTGTACCCAAGGGTAACAGGGATAATGAAAAAGCCACGATGAGCCCATGGTTCACCCAAAGGTGCAGGGAGGCAAAAACCAAGTGTGCTAGGGAATGGAAGAAGTATAGAAGGCAAAGGACCCAGGAGAATAAGGAGAGCAGTCGTAGAGCCAATAACGAATATGCACAGATAAGAAGGGAGGCCCAACGACAATATGAAAACGACATAGCAGCGAAAGCCAAATCTGACCCGAAACTGTTATACAGCCACATCAGGAGGAAAGCAACAGTCAAGGACCAGGTAATCAGGCTAAGGAAGAAAGGAGTGTTCACAGAAGAGACAGAAGGGGCTCAAGGAAGACGGAGAGGTGGGGCACACCACAAAGTGCTGGACACAGTGCACACAACCGAGAAAGAAGTGAAGAGGCTTCTCAGTGAGCTTGATACCTCAAAGGCAATGGAGCCAGATAACATCTCACCATGGATCTTGACAGAGGGAGCAGAGGCGCTATGTGTACCCCTAACAACAATATTCAATACATCTATCGAAACAGGGAGATTGCCTGAGGCATGGAAGACAGCAAATGTAGTCCCAATCTTTAAAAAAGAAGACAGACATGAAGCACTAAACTACAGAACAGTGTCACTGACATGTATAGTATGCAAAATCATAGAGAAGATTATCAGTAGAAGAGTGGTGGAACACCTAGAGAGGAATGATCTCATCAACAGCAGCCAACATGGTTTCAGGGATGGGAAATCCTGTGTCACAAACCTACTGGAGTTCTATGACATGGTGACAGCAGTAAGACAAGAGAGAGAGGGGTGGGTGGATTGCATATTCTTGGACTGCAAGAAGGCGTTTGACACAGTTCCACACAAGAGATTAGTGCAAAAACTGGAGGACCAAGCAGGGATAACAGGGAAGGCACTACAATGGATCAGGGAATACTTGTCAGGAAGACAGCAGCGAGTGGTGCGTGGCGAGGTGTCAGAGTGGGCACCTATGTCCAGCGGGATCCCACAGGGGTCAGTCCTAGGACCAGTGCTGTTTCTGGTATTTGTGAGCGACGTTACGGAAGGACTACAAAGGGATCTGGACAGGCTGCAGACCTGGTCCAGCAATTGGCTCCTGGAGTTCAGTCCCACAAAGTGCAAAGTCATGAAGATTGGTGAAGGGCAAAGAAGACCGCAGACGGAGTACAGTATTGGGGGCCAGAGACTACAAACCTCACTCAAGGAAAAAGATCTTGGGGTGAGTATAACACCAGGCACATCTCCTGAAGCGCACATCAACCAAATAACGGCTGCATCATATGGGTGCCTAGCAAACCTCAGAACAGCATTCCGACATCTTAATAAGGAATCGTTCAGGACCCTGTACACCGTGTACGTAAGGCCCATATTGGAGTATGCAGCACCAGTTTGGAACCCACACGTAGCCAGCAACTTAAAGAAACTAGAGATAGTGCAAAGGTTTGCAACAAGACTAGTCCCAGAGCTAAGAGGTATGTCCTACGAGGAGAGGTTAAGGGAAATCAACCTGACAACACTGGAGGACAGGAGAGATAGAGGGTACATGATAACGACATACAAAATATTGAGAGGAATTGACAAGGTTGACTAAGACAGGATGTTCCAGAGATTGGACACAAGGAAGTATTTCTTCAGCCACAGAGTAGTCAGGAAGTTTGGGAAGCGATGTAGTGGAGGCAGGATCCATACATAGCTTTAAGTAGAGGTATGATAAAGCTCACGGTTCAGGGAGAGTGACCAAGTAACGACCAGTGAAGAAGCGGGGCCAGGAGCTCGGACTCGACCCCTGCAACCTCAACTAGGTGAGGTGAGTACAACTAGGTGAGTACACACACACACACACACACACACCCACACAGACACACACACAGTGAACTTTGAACAATCAATCCCGCTGGAATAATCTCTAATGTTGATTATTCCATTCGCTGTGACAGTAATCTCTATATCATTGGGTAGAGACACACGCACTTAGATAAAACTTTTGTTCATTTCTACCTTGATAACGACTACAAAAGTTAGGGAAGTTAATAGTGTGATTACTTTTAACATTGATGTTGCAACATCAACTTCCTCTCTCATCTGTCTAACATGATCTTACCTGTCATTTTTTCTTTATTTTGAAATGCAAGTCTTGTTTTTGTTTCCCTTCGCAAAACGAGTAATTCAGGAAGTGGCCAGGATCATTACGAGCCGTTTGCTCTTATCAACTTCATCTATTATTAAATAAAGCGAAAGGTTTATAAGAAATTGACGTGGTACTTGGAAATGTGTATTTATATATGTTCTCTGTTTACCACCGATCTTCACCTTCAACATGATGTGCAGATTTCGTTGCCTTCGCTGATCTCTAGTTATAGTGACTCTTCCCGGTCTTGAAAAGACTTATAAAATGACATCGCCACATCTTACATTTTATATCTGGATCATTTTTTTCTTTTGTCTAGAGACATCCGTTCCTCTTTTTTATACTTTAGTTTTGGGCAGATAATTTATTAAGTGCAGATCAAAGAACTTTTTTTATCGTTATTGTTCAGTGTCTGGAAATCCCTCCCTTAAAAACGGTCACAGGTAGGCTATGGTCACTGACTTTATCACAACTCTTCCTCATGGGTCCGGGTCTTCTTCATGGGTCCGGGTCTTCTTCATGGGTCCGGGTCTTCCTCATGGGTCCGGGTCTTCCTTGTATGTTGATGACTTTGATGCAACTTATGTGTATACTTACAGTACAACGATGACCACCAGGTGCAGTGTATGGGTTAGGACTGTCAGCTTATGCCCACTCTAGCATTTACGGACAGTCAGTTAGTTCCAACTTTGTTGCAATATGCTGGTTCCGTGAATTAGCTGGTTGCAGCCTTGTTGCGTTTTGCTGTTACGAAGAGTGAACTGGTTGTAACCTTGCTGCAGTGTGTTGGTACAGAGTCAACTTGTTGAAACTTTGCTGCATTGTGCTGGTTACGGAGAGTCAACTGATTGCAACCATGTTGCATGAGTGCTAGTAGGGAGAGTCAGTTGGTTGCAACCTTGTTGCAAGAGTCCTGGCATGAGTCAGCTGGTTGCAGCCTTTTTGCAGTGCAATATTTAAGAACATAAGAACATAAGAAAGGAGGAACACTGCAGCAGGCCTGTTGGCCCATACTAGGCAGGTCCTTTACAATCCATCCCACTAACAAAACATTTGCCCAACCTAATTTTCAATGCTACAACATTTTCTGTTGGGCCATGTCACTGATTATGTTCACAACGCGTCTTATGACATTAAAACATCTTGTTCTCTCATACCACAATCCGTAGTATCATTCTTCGAGTCCTCATATACAGTTGACCAAAAACTCAAATTCATTGGTCTTCTCTTCGATAATCATTTGTAAAGAAAACATTATATATTTTCGTAAGGCTGTGTTTCATCTTTAACTTGCAGCAGATATAGAGCTTTCTTCGAAGTCTTTCATCCTTAGTTCTGTCTGTGCTTCTGTCAAAGCCTTATCAATATTATTGGAATTATTAAATATTATCGAAGGGTTACCTTTAAGTGGTTGCCTGATTTTTTTTCTTTATCGTTTCGTTTTTTATTCTTCATAACACGAGATTGTCTCGCCCAGTCTGCTTCAAATTTTCAACTGTAATGTAATGTAACTGGGGCAAAATTCATATAACTATTGTCAATGGTTGGTGCTCAGTGTCCGAAGATGTAAAACCTATTCCAGTATTCCAGGAATGGGTCTGATAACTTTCAAAGATCTGTGATATTTGGCTGCAAATTTTCGTAGAATGGTGAATCCTACTTCGACGACGGAGGAAGGTAAAATTCAAATGTGTAGGTGCAATCCTGCCAGTTTGTGTGCAAAGTTTTTTTTTTTTTAAATTATATTCCCGTTAAGTCGCATTAAATATACTGAGTATACCTCTCTAGAATGCTTTTATTATTTAATAGCTCAAACACTTCGCAGACAAACAAACTTGGTAACGCTGGAATCCGTGCGATAACTGGAGAATGTCTCTTCTGATCGAATTCAAATTTTCAGGACCGGTGTGTTTTCCTGAACACAAGGCTCCCACTGTTATTGTGCTGCGTAAGCTCAAATTTGTCATTTTTTTAAATAAAATATATTTAGATTTGCATTCAGCAATTAAACAATGCCAGATTTGATTGGCTTCAAAATATTAACGAAGGTGCATTCGATAAGAAGGCTAAATATCCTACATGTGCAGTCTGTGTGGGAGCAAATTTGAAATTTTACTGACAGTGCTAAAAGCAATTGGAATCCAAAGATCCAGAGGAATTACTGGAGAATGCCCTTTATGACAGGCTTCGAATTTTCACTGATGACATGACGAACTTTATAATAATAAAAAGATAGCGTGGCATTAACTTTGAGCTTTGTAAATTTTAATTTTCCAGTTTTATTAAATAAACTGGTTTCTATGTAATAACTAGAGAATGCCTGTTCTGCGTAAGGGAAAGCATTTTTGCATTAAATTTCAGAAATGTAGTAGTCAGTTTGTCAGTTTTATTGATTTTATAATAAAATTTAATCTTCTTAAATAAATGGAATATTTTTTCTTGTAGAATTATGGAGATTTTAATACATATAAGAAAACACTGAAAAATATTAAAAACTCGCATTTTTATATAAAGGCGTTTTGTAAAATTTCATTAAACATTAAAGTTTGGTACGATTTTCTTGATGTGCGGCATATTCTTAGCATATTATGCTCTTGTCTTCCATTAACTTCCTCTAAGTCTTTTGTTCATAACTTCAGAATGTCTTACCCGATCGGCTTTAAAATTTGAACTCCGGTGATCTATAACTAGGCAAGGATTCATAGGACATTTAGCATGTCCAGGCACCTTCTGTCACCTTGGAATAGACAATTCCCAATTTTGGTTTCCACGTGCTAACTTTTAAAAGATATTTCTAATTAGCTTTAAAATTTCAGCAGTCATGTATCATATTTAGAAGGTTAGTGTTGTTAGTGGAGTAAGTGTAATTTGTCACTTTTAGTCTCGAAATAATATAAAATTATTTTGCATTAACTGCAGAATGCCTCCTCAAAGGGTTACCTTAGTTATGGTGAAGGAGTTTTGAACCAAGGAATCGGATTAATTTGTTCTATGATCAAATATGAATGCCTGCCATTTCCCAGACACTGTATGACACCCACTGGTTTAGCGCTTCCCACCGATCAAAATAAAAACATACTGAATGGCATCGGTCTTTAATAGCTGATCCGTCTTATGATATGGGGGTGTTGTTGTATTCTGTGCAAAAACTGGAGAATGTGTCTTCTGTTCGGCCTCAAACTTTTGTTGGTGTTTTTCTCAAAGGAAGCTTTGTCTTGATTTTAGGTTGAGTAATTTTTAATATGCCACTTACATTAAACAAATTATTTTTGTGATACAATTGGAGACTCTCCTCATAAGAAAAAAGTCAGTGTTTAACTTTAGTTATTCTAGGTTATATCTACATAATGTACTTTTTATGTACATGTCCATATCATGCATGCTTTCAAGACCATTATTTAATTTTTTTATATTATGTTCCAACACCTAAATAAAACTTACTTAAACCTTAAATGATGGTCAAATTTACCTGGAGAGAAGTTTGGATTGATTTTGGCCTCTTGATCCCAGTTATCCCGTTTTATGGAAAAATAGGAAAATTTAAATGCTATCATTCATTCGATAATTTCAGGTAACTTAATAATACAACTTCTGATAACCTTAAAAATAATGTACTGGTGTATTTTAGGATACTGGTGTCGCTGATATAAGAAAATGCCTCTTCAGTTTGGTTTCAATGATGTTGTTTCTATACAACGTCTTAGCTTCTATACTGGTACTCGGGAGTCTCTTTCACTCATCCACAATTGTATTACCAAACCAGTGCTTTCCTGTATCCTTCCTGAATCTGAATTTTTCCAACTTAAAACCATTGCTGCGAGTCTTGTCTGTGTTAGATATTTCTAGCACGCTATTTACATCCCCTTTAATAATTCCTGCTTTCCATTTATACACCTCAATCATATCCCCCTTAATTCTACGCCGTTCTAGAGAGTGCCGATTCGAGGTCCCTCAGTCTATCCTCATAGGGAAGATTTCTGACACACGGGATCAACTTTGTCATCCTCCTTTGTACGTTTTCCAGAGTATTTATATCCATTCTGTAATACGATGACCAAAACTGTGCAGCATAATCTAAATGACGCTTAACCAAAGATATACAGAGTTGAAGAACAACCTGACGACTTCAATTATTTATACTTCTTGCTATGAAGCCAAGGATTCTGTTCGCTTTATTGCGAACACTTATGCACTGTTGTCTTGGTTTGAGATTACTGCTAACTAGAAAACGCCTAAATGACTTTTTGCAATCCGTAATATTAAGATCTTCATTACTTAGTTTATATGTGGCATGGTTATTTTCCTGTCCAACATTTAAAACTTTGCATTTGTCTATATGAATTACAGTAATTTCCCAGCGAGCCTTGAGCTCTCGTTGGAAGCATACTTGCGCTCATCCACACACACAGCCGAGGTATTTGGGTACATTTATTCGACTTTATTCTTTTTTTTTTTTTGCTGATATTGTTTAGTTGTGGCTGTGGGGCTCGCTAGAGAACTTTGATTCTTAGAGCTCGCATGGACTTAGATTTTTTCATGCTTCCTGTATTGTGTATTAACACATTGAATTTTGCTTGTCTGTTGAATATAGTATTTGACAGAATGTTGGGTCTTGGATATTCTTGTCTGATACGCTTATGAGATTCAATGTCTATAAGTATAACCTTTGTATTACTTAATACTTCCTTTATAGTACTGAATTTGATAATTTCGTAAATTTGTGTGTATATACAGGCATAATCTTTTCATTTATGCTTACCATTGTATATTTATGTTTACCATTATATATTTATATTTTAGTAATTAAAAGGCTCCTTAGTGTTAAAATTATTTTAGGCTTAGCCTAGTAACTTATTATATTCTGTGATATACCCAGACGGGACATTACTGATTCTTGGCTAGGATACATCCTGTCATTCCTGATGGACATACATTCGAACACTGTAGCGAGAACGACATGTACATACAGTATTTAGCACTAGACTTCTCATTTTTAATAAATGTAATTGATTTTTAATCCACTGTTTGTTCATCTGCATAGATGAAAGAACTTCGTTAGCTGACCATCTAGGTTGATGCTAAGTAAAGAATTTTATTTACTATTGCTAATTTAAAACGTAAGCTGGAGAAATCTTACTACCATCAACACTCAGGCAGCTCCCTAGTCGGATGCGAAAGCTATCTTTTCTAATGAATAAGTGTTTGGTCTTGTCTATGCTACATTGCCATGACTTGGTCAAAAGCGATCTGTATGTTTTGGCTTCAGTAAGAGATTGAAGAGGGTCTCTAAATAATTTTTGCAAATTGGTTTCATCGACTTTCTGGTTATAATAGCGTTGGTAGAATTACCGACATGTTAGGAACCTGACGAAACTCCTGGAGAGCGAAACGTTGCCACAATAAAATGTCGCATTAGTTGCACTTGCGTCCTTTTACCCGACTTTCTGTTTTTTTCAGTTTTTCACCTCCATCACTGAAAATCCCTATTCCCAAAGTCTGCCCTTCTTTTATTTTTCTTGCAATGGTTTGCTTTTCCACTTTCAACTCGAAGTTTCTCCATTTCATTTCTTCAAACAATGTAAACTCATAATTCGTTTCATTCAGTGTTGATTCGCCGAGAAAAACTAATTTTGGGTGTGATTTACAGGGCCCCAAATCTTGATAGGGAGTGCAGTAAACTTCTATGGGACGAAATTCGTAAGGCATCTACATACGAAAATGTTGTGCTAATGGGAGATTTCAACTATAGACAGATTGACTGGAGCAATTTGACAGGAAATTTAGAGTCAGGTGACTTTCTTGATACGATCCAGGATTGTTTTTTAAAACAGTTTGTGACAGAGCCAACTAGGGGAAATAACCTCCTTGACTTGGTTCTTGCCAGTAGGGAAACACTAATTAATAATCTTGAGGTTAATGATGAGCTTGGGGAAAGTGATCACAAATCACTCAGTTTTAATATATCATGGAATTCCCCTAATAATGGCAATCAAGTCTCCGTCCCTGACTTTCGCTTGGCTGATTTCATAGGACTGAAAAATTACTTAGGTGGGCTGAACTGGAATGACCTGACTAAGGGTCAGGTAGGTGGTGATGGTTGCCGATATGATGCTTTCCAGGGCATAGTTCTAGCTGCTCAGTCAAATTATGTTCCAAATAGGGAAATCAGATCAAACAAAAATGATCCTAAATGGATGAACAATAGATTAAAATATCTGATTGGTCAAAAGAGAGGCATATATAGGCAAATCAAAAGAGGAGAGGGGCAATTGAGAAATCGATATATTCAGTTAAAGAGAGAAATAAAAAAGGGAATTAGAAAAGCAAAAAGAGATTATGAGGTTAAAGTTGCAAGAGAATCGAAGACTAACCCAAAAGGATTCTTTCAGGTATACAGAAGTAAGATCAGGGACAAGATAGGCCCACTCAAAAGTTCCTCGGGTCAGCTCACTGACAGTGATAAGGAAATGTGTAGAATTTTTAACACATACTTCCTCTCAGTTTTTACACAGGAGGATACCAGCGATATTCCAGTAATGATAAATTATGTAGAACAGGACGATAATAAACTGTGCACTATTAGGGTCACAAGTGACATGGTCCTTAGGCAAATAGATAAATTAAAACCTAATAAATCCCCAGGCCCTGATGAACTGTATGCAAGGGTTCTAAAGGAATGTAAAGAGGAGCTTAGCACCACCTTTGGCTAATCTTTTTCAACATAAAGAGGAGCTTAGCACACTACAAACTGGCATGGTGCCAGATAAGTGGAAAATGGCAAATGTGATACCTATTTTCAAAACAGGTGACAGGTCCTTAGCTTCGAACTATAGACCAATAAGCCTAACCTCCATAGTGGGAAAATTTATGGAATCAATAATTGCCGAGGCAGTTCGTAGCCACCTTGAAAAGCATAAATTAATCAACGAATCTCAGCATGGTTTTACAAAGGGGCGTTCCTGCCTTACGAATTTATTAACTTTTTTCACTAAGGTATTTGAGGAGGTAGATCATGGTAATGAATATGATATTGTGTATATGGACTTCAGTAAGGCTTTTGACAGGGTCCCACATCAGAGACTATTGAGGAAAATTAAAGCACATGGAATAGGAGGAGAAATTTTTTCCTGGATAGAGGCATGGTTGACAAATAGGCAGCAGAGAGTTTGCATAAATGGGGAGAAATCAGAGTGGGGAAGCGTCACGAGCGGTGTTCCACAGGGGTCAGTGTTGGGCCCCCTGCTGTTCACAATCTACATAAACGACATAGATGAGGGCATAAAGAGCGACATCGGCAAGTTTGCCGATGACACCAAAATAGGCCGTCGAATTCATTCTGACGAGGACATTCGAGCACTCCAGGAAGATTTGAATAGACTGATGCAGTGGTCGGAGAAGTGGCAGATGCAGTTTAATATAGGCAAATGCAAAGTTCTAAATGTTGGACAGGACAATAACCATGCCACATATAAACTAAATAATGTAGATCTTAATATTACGGATTGCGAAAAAGATTTAGGAGTTCTGGTTAGCAGTAATCTGAAACCAAGACAACATGCATAAGTGTTCGCAATAAAGCTAATAGAATCCTTGGCTTCATATCAAGAAGCATAAATAATAGGAGTCCTCAGGTTGTTCTTCAACTCTATACATCCTTGGTTAGGCCTCATTTAGATTATGCTGCACAGTTTTGGTCACTGTATTACAGAATGGATATAAATTCTCTGGAAAATGTACAAAGGAGGATGACAAAGTTGATCCCATGTATCAGAAACCTTCCCTATGAGGATAGACTGAGGCCCTGAAACTGCACTCTCTAGAAAGACGTAGAATTAGGGGGATATGATTGAGGTGTATAAATGGAAGACAGGAATAATAAAGGGGATGTAAATAGTGTGCTGAAAATATCTAGCCTAGACAGGACTCGCAGCATTGGTTTTAAGTTGGAAAAATTCAGATTCAGGAAGGATATAGGAAAGTACTGGTTTGGTAATAGAGTTGTGGATGAGTGGAACAAACTCCCAAGTACCGTTATAGAGGCCAGAACGTTGTGTAGCTTTAAAAATAGGTTGGATAAATACATGAGTGGATGTGGGTGGGTGTGAGTTAGACCTGATAGCTTGTGCTACCAGGTCGGTTGCCGTGTTCCTCCCTTAAGTCAATGTGACCTGACCTGACTAGGTTGGGTGCATTGGCTTAAGCCGGTGGGAGACTTGGACCTGCCTCGCATGGGCCAGTGGGCCTTCTGCAGTGTTCCTTCGTTCTTATGTTCTTATCTTACGTTAGCTCAAGAAAAATAAAGTTACCTTTTGCTGTGTCCTGAGTCATTCTGGTATCTTGAGCTTCCAATTTCCCACAGGCAATCACTATTTTCTGACTATTTCCCTATCATAAGTCAACTCTTGTGAAATCGTTGACACGTTGTTGGTTCACGTTACTGACCAGTAATTTGCTTTAACTTAAGCCTCACTGAAGCGTCTGTCCATCCTCACTTTGTCGTTGTCACTGGCGGGATACTATTTCTCTCTCTCTCTCTCTCTCTCTCTCTCTCTCTCTCTCTCTCTCTCTCTCTCTCTCTCTCTCTCTCTCTCTCTCTCTCTCTCTCTCTCTCTCTCTCTCTCTCTCTCTCCCTCTCTCTGTCTCTCTCTGTCTCTCTCTCTCTCTCTCTCTCTCTCCTACACATTGGCTATAATAAACTCATCAGGGGTCTTGTCACAGGTGAGCTCCGTCAAGTCACGTTATGTTTCATATTCCTAGTTGATTGTCGTGTTTACTTGCTTTATTCTCAGTCCGTGTGTTCATGCCCAATAACACTATCAAAGTTTCATAATACCAACAAGATGGTGAATAAGACACATGTGCAACACCTGGGTATCTTTATTCATGAGAAGATTTAACCCCTGGTGGACTACACGTCTCTTAACTATAGATACCAGGGTGTTGCGGATGTTTTATTCGCAACCTTCCCAGGTCTTGTTATCCTTGCTCTGTAGTGGTTGGAAAGCACCATACCGACAAGCCTTTATTAAACAAAGCATCGCTTTGAGGTAAACTTTTCAGCTGGAAAAAGCTCACCATTGATCAAAACGTTGTCTAATAAAGATTTGAATTACTCGCCTGTCCTCTCTAAGGGTCATTGGATATCTGTTCATCTGGTAATTTTATATCTGTTCATTTAAGATGATAATTGAGACACTTTTGCAACATTTGGCGATCTTTATTCTGGAAACATTTCACATTTCACATTTCACATTTCACATTAATCTTGACAAAAGTGCAGCGAATATGCTGCACTTTTGTCAAGATTAATGGACTTAAGGATGAGGGACTGATTACGTCACTCCTCTTGTTCCACATTTTTCTACGTTTCCAGAATAAAGATAGCTAAATGTTGCAAAAGTGTCTCGTTTATCAATGTGTCGGTTCTATTAATCACTTAATAACATCATATCATAAGATAAAGTTAATTGTCACATATTCTTACACAGTCTCTCCTCCCTTTCTTATTGTCCTTTGTGAATATATATCTACGGGTTTTTTTCTTTGACTTTAGTTCTCTTTCTGTGCACTGCTTCAAATCCATTGCGATTTCTGTCATTTCAGTGAAAATTATTGTTCTTTTTTTCATAGCGTATAAATGGGTTCAAAAATGTTACCGATTAATGTTGTCTTGTGGTTAATTAAATGAAGTCTACTTCACTACTTGATTCTCAATACAAGTTGCTTTTTCTCTTCGCATCTTCCACAAACTTCTCTCCTCCTTCAAATTTTCTTCCTTGCTCCACAACGCTTCTTTCCTTCTATACATATCTTTCCTTCACACTTTTCTGTTCACTATTCTTTCCTTCACTAATTTTACCATTTCACTCCGAAGATGAAATATACAGAGCAACTTTTTTTGTCTTCATGTGGGATAAATGCTTTTAAATAGAATAATACTCAAGCAGGCAAATACTTAGGATATTTTAATTAGAAAATGTTTCGGCCATGAGACTTTGCTCATTCTTTCTAAACACAGGATTGAAACGTACGTATAAATTAGATGTATTTCGGTTGCTGCCTAATACGAGAAAGATATTCCCAGTCCTCTGTTTCTTAATGCACTTGACTGGAATAGTGCAGAGTGTGGCATTAGTTAATAGCAGTTAAAAATTAGCGTTGAAGATTTGAAGAAAATCAGAAATGGCATCCATAAGTCTTCATATGCAAACTGATATCCAAAATTCTTCAATAAAAATATTAAATTAAGACTTAGACCAAATCGAATTTAGATCTTTCAGAGGGACAGGTGAAATCATTATCATAAAGTTCACAAGAACATGAAGCCACTTAGATATTGCGCTGTCAACTTATCAGCATGGAAAGTTGAATCTAATCAGACACGACACTCAGAAATTATTGCATGAAAAGCAATATTTCAATTTTTCCATTAGTTTTTCAAAAAATAACAAAATGGAACTAACACAAGCAAAAATTAATTCAAAATTTTCTTCAAGTAAGTTCTGCCAGCTTTAAAGAAAGTAAGTTTTTATGTAATCTTAGTTTACATAACAAATTTTTAACAATGGTGTTGAGGAGGCACAGATGTTATAGGCAACATAAAGGAACGTGAAGTTAATACAACCAAGAATAAATAAAGTCAAGCATTGTGACGCTGCATTTCTGATGAGAGGAGACATTCTCAAATTATTTCACAGAAATCAATATTATTAATAACACTGACACATGACAGCTTACAAAAACTAACACCAACACATTGTTTCCTTTTGAGGAAGACACTCTTCCTCGGAAAGTTTAAAGCTCACCACCTGATGCATTTTCGAGTTTTTGCACAGAATCCAACAAAATTTGTTCCTACACAGCCTCAACCCATCAAACGTTCCATTCATTTCGTACGATGCATCAACCACTGAAGATTTATATCGTTCGCAACTGCTATGTTTTTAATCATAGAAAAGTGCTAAACCCGTAGTGGTAATGTTGCACCTGCTGAAAAGGAGGCATTTAAATGCGATCCAAACAGAGGAAATACAAGTCCAGTTCCGTGCATCAAGAGCCCCCTCACTAACATCAAGGTAAAATAATGCAATAACGTAAAATAATAATACACTATCAACAAGGTACGATCACACAGGACTGTCTCCACCTATCACTGGGAATGACCTGTGTAGGATCGTGCATCCTACACCCACTCATGCAAATACACCCATAAATGATGCCCAAGATGCATTAAGCAAGCTTTGAAAAATTTAAATCAATCGAGTAAGGCGTTTTCGAGAAATAAGAGAATGTGTTAAAAAAAAAAAATGTGGAGACTAATTCGTTCTCGGTCAACACTTAAAACACAATAACTTTGGATTTTTTTTTGTGGTCAGTATCCTTTTACCATTTACGTTCTGCTGAAAATTCTCTACAATTATTAAAAAAACCTTGTTTGAAAAATACAATTTGAAAAAAATTGGCACCTTCAAAATAATTGAAACCGTAAATACTCCAGTATTTACGGTTTCCAAGTCATTAAAAGAGGAATTTTCTAGTTGGGAGATTTCAAACAATGTACTTAATAAAATTGTCAAATTGAATTTTACACAGCTAAGAGGGAATAAACAGCAACTTTAATATATATTTTGAGGTCAGTCAGAAGAAGCATTACCTGTTTATTGAAAAAAGTGAAAATTGCCAATTTAATAAAACTGACAAATTAGGGCTCGTGGCAGCCACTAGCAGCATGAGTAATGTGTTCAGGTAACCACACCAGAGGTGAATGTTTGAAGCCGAGCAGATGAGTCATTCTCCAGTTATGATACAGTTTCAACGATTCTAAGTTCTGTTTTTCCCCCATTTTACTACATTAGCTTAATTGGTGCTCTCCGTCCGTCAGATCTTTTGACATCTTTCAACGTTTGAAACTACGCCACTGATGACTTTGGAAGTTACCCCATCCATTCCAGGATAATATAATAATAATAATAATAATAATAATAATAATAATAATAATAATAATAATAATAATAATAATAATAATAATAATATATTTATAATTATAGTAATAATAAATCTTTATTTCTACAAGTGATACAGACCCATCTGACATCATTGACATACTGTATAGAAAGCCCCTAAGCATTAACCTAAGTTGCCCGAAATGCAGAGCATATCGGACAACTTAGGTACCTGCTTACTGCTGTGTGAACAGGGACAGATGCTTGAGATGAGTGAACAAATTTAATCATTGGGCATGTGAACATACCATTTGTTACCCGTATTTGGCCCTGTTACCGGGCACAAATGTTGAATATTAAAAGCCGGTTAAGGGGGTTACCAGTAGACTCCAGGCTGACTTCAAGAAGGCGCTGGGCAGCACCTAAAACCAGTATCTGACCAGCCGGGTTTTGGTTCGTACGTCAGTTTGCGTGAGGTAAGCAGTAACAGCCAGGTTGATCAGACCCTGATCCATCACCCGGCCTGGTCTCATTTATTATTATAATCGAGGGGGAAGCGCGAAGCCCATAGGATTATACAGCGCCTGGGGGGGGGGATGTGGAAGGCATTCAGGTTTAATTCAGTGAACTGGAGCACAGATCCAATTCCCTAGATCAAGAGCCCCTCACCAGCATCAAGGAACCTTCCTTGAGGGAGCCTGGTCTCAGACCGGGCCGCTGGGGCGTTCGCCCCCGACACCCTCTCTAGATATATCCAAGGTATAATATAGTATACATATAATATATATATATATATATAATATATATATATTATATATATATAATTATATATATATAAATATATTTTTTTTTTTTTATTTATTATCACACCGGCCGATTCCCACCAAGGCAGGGTGGCCCGAAAAAGAAAAACTTTCACCATCATTCACTCCATCACTGTCTTGCCAGAAGGGTGCTTTACACTACAGTTTTTAAACTGCAACATTAACACCCTCCTTCAGAGTGCAGGCACTGTACTTCCCATCTCCAGGACTCAAGTCCGGCCTGCCGGTTTCCCTGAATCCCTTCATAAATGTTACTTTGCTCACACTCCAACAGCACGTCAAGTATTAAAAACCATTTGTCTCCATTCACTCCTATCAAACACGCTCACGCATGCCTGCTGGAATCCAAGCCCCTCGCACAACAAACCTCCTTTACCCCCTCCCTCCAACCCTTCCTAGGCCGACCCCTACCCCGCCTTCCTTCCACTTTCAGACTGATACACTCTTGAAGTCATTCTGTTTCGCTCCATTCTCTCTACATTTCCGAACCACCTCAACAACCCTTCCTCAGCCTCTGGACAACATTTTTGTAATCCCGCACCTCCTCCTAACTTCCAAACTACGAATTCTCTGCATTATATTCACACCACACATTGCCCTCAGACATACATCTCCACTGCCTCCAGCCTTCTCCTCGCTGCAACATTCATCACCCACGCTTCACACCCATATAAGAGCGTTGGTAAAACTATACTCTCATACATTCCCCTCTTTGCCTCCAAGGACAAAGTTCTTTGTCTCCACAGACTCCTAAGTGCACCACTCACTCTTTTTCCCTCATCAATTCTATGATTCACCTCATCTTTCATAGACCCATCCGCTGACACGTCCACTCCCAAATATCTGAATACGTTCACCTCCTCCATACTCTCTCCTCCAATCTGATATATATATATAATATATATATATATATATATATATATATATATATAATATATATATATATATATATATATATATATATATATCGTGCCAAAAAGGTAAAACTTTCTATTTTGGCTTAAAATAGCAACGTTCTTCTTGTCTAATAAGGCAAGCGAAAATTTGTGTATGAAACAATATCGCAAAAATCATTCTGAACCTAACGAGGAAAAAATATATTTCATTGTGCTTGTTTATTATTAAATTATTGTAAACCTATCTAAAATATATTTAGTTGGATTAGGCTAAGTTAAATCGCGCTTGTTATAATAAGGTTAGGTACGTTTTCTAATGTTCTTTTGGTACAAAATTAATATTTTTTGCATTAACATAAATTAAAATATATATATCTTCAAACGTTTAAGAGAAAATTTTAGAAAGGACTTAATTTTAAATGAGTTCTTGGTAATTGACCAGTTTTACCTATTCGGCACCACACACACACACACACACATACCACACACACACACACATACAATACACACACACACACACACACACACACACACACACACACACACACACACACACACACACACACATAGGAGCTAGGACTCGACCCCTGCAACCACAAATAGGTGAGTACAAATAGGTGAGTACACACATATATATATATATATATATATATATATATATATATATATATATATATATATATATATATATATATATATATATATATATATATATATATATATATATATTATATATACATATATATGTGTGTGTGTGTGTAATAAATCACAATCGCGCGATTGCAAATGTATAAAAATATCGTAGTTAGAATAGGTAAAACATCTGAGCGCTTTTATGTGCTCAGGTATTTTTCCTGTTTTCACTGTTGTATATATATAAAGTTCCTAACAGTAATTTATCTTACAGAATTTATTTGGTTGACAAAGCTTCTAGAAACAATCGCGTTCACACTGTAACATTTCCATAAGTGACGTCAAGAAATAGAAAAAATTATGTGTTAAACGATAAGTATAAAGGAGGCTATAAAATGAACGAATAAACTAGGCTAAAGGGAACTTAAAGTGAAGAATTAAAGGTTATATCCAAGAATTAAAGGACTCACGCCGTTATATTATGCCAGACATGAAGTGACTCACGCCATTATATTACGCCAGACATGAAGTGACTCAAGCCATTATATTATGTCAGATATGAAGTGACTCACGCCCTTATATTATGCCAGACATGAAGTGACTCACGCCATTATATTATGTCAGATATGAAGTGACTCACGCCATTATATTATGTCAGATATGAAGTGACTCACGCCGTTATATTACGCCAGACATGAAGTGACTCACGCCATTATATTACGCCAGACATGAAGTGACTCACGCCATTATATTATGTCAGATATGAAGTGACTCACGCCGTTATATTACGCCAGACATGAAGTGACTCACGCCATTATATTACGCCAGACATGAAGTGACTCACGCCATTATATTACGCCAGACATGAAGTGACTCACGCCATTATATTATGTCAGATATGAAGTGACTCACGCCATTATATTACGCCAGACATGAAGTGACTCAAGCCATTATATTATGTCAGATATGAAGTGACTCAAGCCATTATATTATGCCAGACATGAAGTGACTCACGCCATTATATTACGCCAGACATGAAGTGACTCACGCCATTATATTACGCCAGACATGAAGTGACTCACGCCATTATATTATGTCAGATATGAAGTGACTCACGCCATTATATTACGCCAGACATGAAGTGACTCAAGCCATTATATTATGTCAGACATGAAGTGACTCACGCCGTTATATTATGCCAGACATGAAGTGACTCAAGCCATTATATTATGCCAGACATGAAGTGACTCACGCCATTATATTACGCCAGACATGAAGTGACTCAAGCCATTATATTATGTCAGATATGAAGTGACTCACGCCATTATATTATGTCAGACATGAAGTGACTCACGCCATTATATTACGCCAGACATGAAGTGACTCACGCCATTATATTACGCCAGACATGAAGTGACTCACGCCATTATATTACGCCAGACATGAAGTGACTCACGCCATTATATTACGCCAGACATGAAGTGACTCACGCCATTATATTATGTCAGATATGAAGGGACTCACGCCATTACATTATGTCAGACATGAAGTGACTCACGCCATTATATTATGTCAGATATGAATGGACTCACGCCATTACATTATGCCAGACATGAAGTGACTAACGCCATTATATTATGTCAGACATGAAGTGACTCACGCCATTATATTATGTCAGACATGAAGTGACTCAAGCCATTATATTATGTCAGACATGAAGTGACTCACGCCATTATATTATGTCAGACATGAAGTGACTCAAGCCATTATATTATGTCAGATATGAAGTGACTCAAGCCATTATATTATGTCAGACATGAAGTAACTCAAGCCATTATATTATGTCAGACATGAAGTGACTCAAGCCATTATATTATGTCAGACATGAAGTGACTCAAGCCATTATATTATGTCAGACATGAAGTGACTCAAGCCATTATATTATGTCAGACATGAAGTGACTCAAGCCATTATATTATGTCAGACATGAAGGGACTCACGCCATTACATTATGTCAGACATGAATGGACTCACGCCATTACATTATGCCAGACATGAAGGGACTCACGCCATTATATTATGCCAGACATGAAGCGAACAACGACATTATAGGTCACCACAAAATTAAGAGACTGACGACACTAAAGAACACGTGGCATTAAAGATAATCTGTAACACTGACAAAAGAAGTAATGACGATACTTTATTTTAAGTAAGAACAATATATTTCCAGTAAGAAAGACTTTCAGTTAGGACAATTTTCCTTAGCTTAGAACAACTGTTTAGTTAGCATTTCCCCATTGTTCGCTAAAAGTTTTTTCGATAGATAATTGCAACTTAATTGGAGTTCATATATATATATATATATATATATATATATATATATATATATATATATATATATATATATATATATATATATATATATATATATATATATATACATATATAGTATATATATATATTATTTGATATATATATATATATATATATATATATATATATATACTATACTATATACTATTTATTTTATATATTATTATATATATTATATATATATATTATGCAGTTTGAGGATATTTTGTGTATTTTTATACGGAATACTTCTAACTTGTATTGGCATTCTGCAAAAACAGTAATTATGTGTGAGTGAGGTGAAAGTGTTGAATGATGATGAAAGTATTTTCTTTTTGGGGATTTTCTTTCTCTTTGGGTCACCCTGCCTCGGTGGGAGACGGCCGACTTGTTGAAAAAAAAAAAATATATATATATATATGTGTGTGTGTGTGTGTGTGTGTGTGTGCAAAAACTCGCGAACAAGCTATGCAAGATGCAAAACAACCACGGAGGGAGTTGAAAGTTAGCTCTAGGTCTTTCGTGCTGCAATCAACACATCAGGAGCTTGCAATGTTGTAGAAGAGGATGAAATGCGAGCAAACACGTTCAGAGTGAGCGAGTTTGCTAGAATGAGGGAAGAGGGAAGCAGCAGAGGATAAGTGCCAAGGCGTGCCAACCAGTGCCCAGGCGTGCCAACCAGTGCCCAGGCGTGCCAACCAGTGCCCAGGCGTGCCAACCAGTGCCCAGGCGTGCCAACCAGTGCCCGGTGCAACAGTGCCCAGGCGTGCAACAGTGCCTAGGTGAACCAGTGCCCAGGCGTGCCAACAGGCTATACCTTGGTCTAGAAGGTTTAATTTTTTAAGCTTAAGACCGTCAGCCAAGTACCATTGGTAAAAGATCATGAAGATCCTGACCTTAAAAAGATAGTGTTACTTTCAGTTTTATTTTAAATTATATTGACATCACGGAAAATTGCATAATGCTTTATTTTTAATTTGTAATACTTTTGTTTATTATTAACTAATAATTATGAAATTAGTCAATTGGAAGACACAGATTTTCTTCCGGTCCAGCCACTTCTTCCTTACTTATATAATTATTTTCAAAACCGACTTTTTCTTTTAGATTATTTTCAAATCAATTAGTTACAAAAATATTTTCCTTTAAATATATTTCATTTATAAATTTGGAAAGGGAAACACTAAAAAAAATCATGAATCTGGTTTTACTGGAAGATTTCTGTATAAAAAATATCCAAATTTTGAAACAACAAACTAAAAATCTTGGAATGAAGATTAACTTAGGGATTTAAGGGTTAAAAAGAACTTAGGGAATCAAACTTGAAAGAAAGGTGGCGATGCAGTACAAGACTGACAAAGAGAAACCCGAGATTTAAGAGTTAAAAAGAACTTAGGGAATTAAACTTGAAAGAAAGGTCGCGATGCAATACAAGACTGACAAAGAGAAACCCGAGAAACTTTCATAAGTTTACACAGCTTGAGCGAATTTTTGGAACATTTGTTTTTGGAAAATTTAAACCGACAGAGAAGTACGACGGAGAAGGAGAAAAGACAGGTAGAAGAGTGAGAGAGAGAAAATACAGATAGACGAGCGAGCTAGAGGACAGGGAAGAGACAGGTAAAGGAGAGAAAGAGAGAGAGAGAGAGAAGAGGAGAGAGAGAAGGGAGAGAGAAGAGAGAGAGAGAGAGAAAGAGATAGAGAGTAGAGAAGTAGAACCATCGTTCAGCTAATATTCAAACAAAGATAACGTCCGATTGATCAAATGAAAATGCTGGCCCACAATGGCTCCAACTTCATCCATGTTTCCCTACTTGTTTGTCTCATAACAATAAAAATGCTTTCAAATGAGCTGATGTAAGGTAACAGCCTAGCTTGTCAATAAAGTTAGGAATCCTTAACGCTGTAAAAAGCTTGTCAATAAAGCTAGGGATCCTTAACCTAGTCAAACCATGGTGTAAAAAAAAAAAAAAAAAAAAAAAAAAAAAAAAAAAACAAAAAAAAAGAGAGAGAGAGAGAGAGAGAGAGACGAGAGAGAGAGAGAGAAAGAAGAGAGAGGGAGAGAGAGAGAGAGAGAAGAAGGGAAGATGAAAGCAGCGAGGAATGAGAAGAGATTTTCAGAAAAGGGAAAGAGGGAGGCAAAGAAGGGAAGAGGTAATAATAAAAAAGGGGGGAATGTAATGTTATCAAACGAAAATGAAAGAGAAGAATTAAAATATAGAAATATGAATAATGAAGTAGAGTGATTTGAGAATGAAGAGAACGGAAAGAGAGAAGAGGTAACACAATAACAATTCTGGCAGACAGAAAATGCGAAAGGTAATAAAAATGTAAGATACCAAGTGAGACAGAACAAAAATAAAAATACAATGGAAGATATAAACAGTGACGTTAAAGAAACAACTAATGCAGACAAGAAGAAATAAAGAAAAAACATATCGAACCTGAAAAAGAATGTTGTCATTGATGAGAAAGGTGGATGTCATTGATGAGAAAGGTGGATGTCATTGATGAAAAAGGTGGATGTCATTGATGAGAAAGGTGGATGTCATTGATGAGAAAGGTGGTTGTCATTGATGAGAAAGGTGGATGTCATTGATGAGAAAGGTGGTTGTCATTGATGAGAAAGGTGGATGTCATTGATGAGAAAGGTGGATGTCATTGATGAGAAAGGTGGATGTCATTGATGAGAAAGGTGGTTGTCATTGATGAGAAAGGTGGTTGTCATTGATGAGAAAGAATGATGTCATTGATGAGAGAGAAGCATGTTACTGATGAGAAAAAAGGATGTAAATGATGAGAAAGAATGATGTCATTCATTAGAAAGAAGGATGTCATTCATGAGAAAGAAGGATGTCATTGATGAGTAAGAAGCATGTTACTGATGAGAAAGAACGATGTCATTGATGAGAAAGAATGATGTCATTGATGAAAAGAAGGATCTCATTGATGAGAAAGAAAGATGTCATTGATGAGAAAGAAGGATGTCATTGATGAGTAAGAAGCATGTTATTGATGAGAAAGAAGGATGTCATTGATGAGAAAGAATGATGTCATTGATGAAAAGAAGGATGTCATTGATAAGAAAGAAGGATGTCATTGATGAGAAAGAAGGATGTCATTGATGAGAAAGAAGGATGTCATTGATGAGAAAGAAGGATGTCATTGATGAGAAAGAAGGTTGTCATTTATGAGAAAGAAAGATGTCATTGAAGAGAAAGAACCATGTTATTGATGAGAAATAGGATGTCATTGATGAGAAAGAAGGATGTCATTGATGAGACAGAAGGATGTCATTGATGAGAAAGAAGGATGTCATTGATGAGAAAAAAGCATGTTATTGATGAGAAAGAAGGATGGCATTGATGAAAAGAAGGATGTCATTCATGAGAAAGAAGGATGTCATTCATGAGAAAGAAGGATGTCAATGATGAGAAAGAAGGATGTCATTGATGAGAAAGAAGGATGTCATTGATGAGAAAGAAGGATGTCATTGAAGAGAAAGAAGCATGTTATTGATGAGAAATAGAATGTCATTGATGAGAAAGAAGGATGTGATCGAAGAGAAAGAAGGGTCATGATGAGAAGAAGGATGTCATTGATGAGATTAAGCAATGTCATTGATGAGAAAGAAGGATGTCATTGATGGGAAAGAATGTTGTGATTGATAAGAAAGAATGATGTCATTGATGCGAAAGAAGGTTGTCATTGATGCGAAAGAAGGATGTCATTGATGACAAAGGTTTCTAACTGACGATAAAGAAGACTGTCCCTCAAGCACTACATGCGAGGGAGGGGCTACTGTAGTCCCTCAAGCACTTCATGGGAGGGAAGCGCTACTGTAGCCCCCTCAAGCACTTCATGGGAGGGAGGGGCTATTGTAGTCCCTCAAGCACGTCATGGAAGGGAGGGGGCTACTGTAGTCCCTCAAGCACTTCATGGGAGGGAGGGGCTACTGTAGTCCCTCATGCACTTCATGGGAGGGAGGGGCTACTGTAGTCCCTCAAGCACTTCATGGGAAGGATCAGCTACTGTAGTCCCTCAAGCACTTTATGGGAGGGAGGGGCTACTGTAGTCCCTCTAGCACTTCATGGAAGGGAGGGGCTACTGTAGTCCCTCAAGCACTTCATGGGAGGGAAGGGCTACTGTAGTCCCTAAAGCACTTCATGAGAGAGAGGGGCTTCTGTAGTCCCTCAAGCACTTCGTGGGAGAGAGGGGCTACTGTAGTCCCTAAAGCACTTCATGGGAGGGAGGGGCTACTGTAGTCCATCAAGCACTTCATGGGAGGGAGGGGCTACTGTAGTCCCTCAAGCACTTCATCGGAGGGAGGGGCTACTGCTTTCCCTAAAGCACTTCATGGGAGGAAGGGATGGAGGGAGGGGCTACTGTAGTCCCTCAAGCGCTTCATGGAAGGGAGGGGCTACTGTAGCCCCTCAAGCACTTCATGGGAGGGAGGGGCTATTGTAGTCTGTTACGCAAAAATGTGGGATAGCTTGGGGCTTGAGCAAAGGTAAAAGTTACACACCTCTCAAGCCCAAACAGGCCACCCAGGGCTATCCCAGTCAAAACAGAAAGCGCTAAACTAGTATGTGTACTTAAAGGGGTTGGGTACCAGAGGGTTAGGCAAAAATCCCAATTAGGAAAATATATCTATTTAGTCAACATAACATAACATAACATAACATAACATACAGAACACCTTAATCCTAAACGCCCAAGTGAGGGTACACAAGCAGCAGCTGGCTTGAGGTCCAGCCACCAACCACCATGCCTCGTCAGCGCCAGGCCCACTCTACTCCACTCTCAACCCTTTCATTTTTATTTCCTCACTCCTCCCACAGCACCCGGGAAACCATGTCAGAGCCTGGGTGAACATACAGGTAAGCCATATGAGAGCCTATGGCTTGAGTTAGATAAACAAAATGAGTGCACAACTACAAACTTATCTTAAATACACAGCATCTCCGACGCCAGCCTCTACACACCATGCTAACGTCACGTGACTCCCCCAAACCACACTTACTCTGCGTACCCAAACATCCTTGGAAAATAAATCATTAACAGAATTTCTTTATAATTACAGTTAGAGTACTTTACAGTACGCCCAAATGCACATTATCAATTATAAAATTATTCTTTACAACTATAATATTCATACTATTATGGCACACTTCTCCACTATATGTACATTACGATGTCATGCAGAACCCTGCATAACATAGTCCCTCAAGCACGTCATAGGAGGGAGGGGCTACTGTAGTCCCTCAAGCACTTCATGGGAGGGAGGGGCTACCGTAGTACCTCAAGCACGTCACGGGAGGGAGGGGCTACTGTAGTCCTTCATGCATTTCAATGGAGGGAGGGGCTACTGCAGTCCTTCAAGCACTTCATGGGAGGGATCGGCTACTGTAGTCCCTTAAGGACTTTATGGGAGGGAGGGGCTACTGTAGTCCCTCAAGCACTTTATGGGAGGGAGGGGCTACTGTAGTCCCTGAAGCACTTCGTGGGAGGAAGGGGCTACTGTGATCCCTCATGCACTTTATGGAAGGGAGAGGCTACTGTAGTCCCTCAAGCACTTCATGGGAGGGAGTTGCTACTGTAGTCCCTCAAGCACTTCTTGGGAGGGAGAGGCTACTGAAGTCCCTCAAGCACTTCGTGGAAGGGAGGGGCTCCTGTAGTCCCTCATGCACTTCATGGGACGGAGGGGCTACTGTAGTCCCTCAAGCACTTCATGGGAGGGAGGGGCTACTGTAGTCTCTCAAGCACTTCATGGGAGGGAGGGGCTACTGTAATCCGTCATGCACTTCATGGGAGGGAGAGGCTATTGTAGTCCCTCAAGCACTTCATGGGAGGGAGTTGCTACTGTAGTCTCTCAAGCACTTCTTGGGAGGGAGAGGCTACTGAAGTCCCTCAAGCACTTCGTGGAAGGGAGAGGCTCCTGTAGTCCCTCAAGCACTTCTTGGAGGGAGGGGCTACTGTAGTCCTTCATGCACTTCAATGGAGAGAGGGGCTACTGCAGTCCCTCAAGCACTTCATGGGAGGGATCGACTACTGTAGTCCCTTAAGGACTTTATGGGAGGGAGGGGCTACTGTAGTCCCTCAAGCACTTCATGGGAGGGAGGGGCTACTGTAGTCCCTCAAGCACTTCGTGGGAGGGAGGGGCTACTGTAATTCCTCAAGCACTTTATGGAAATGAGAGGCTACTGTAGTCCCTCAAGCACTTCATGGGAGGGAGGGGCCACTGTAGTCCCTCATGCACTTCATGAGAGGGAGGGGTTGCTGTAGTCCCTCAAGCACTTTATGGGAGGGAGTGACTACTGTAGTCCCTCTAGCACTTCATGGGACGGAGGGGCTACTGTAGTCCCTCAAGCACTTCATTGGAGGGAGGGGCTACAGTAGACCCTCAAGCAATTCATGGGAGGGAGGGGCTACTGTAGTCCCACAAGCACTTCATGGGAGGAAGGGAGGGGCTTCTGTAGTCCCTCAAGCATTTCATTGGAGGCACGGGCTGCTGTACTCCCTCAAGCACTTCATGGGATGGAGGGAGGGAGGTAGGGAGGGGGGAGGGAGGGGAGGGAGGGAGGGGGGGAGGGGCTACTGTAGTCTCTCATGCACTTAATGGGTTGGAGGGGCTACTGTAGTCCCTCATGCACTTCATGGGAGGGAGGGGCTTATGTAGTCCCTGAAGCACTTAATGGGATAGAGGGGCTACCCCAGTCCCTCAAGCACTTCATGAGAGGGAGGGGCTACTGTAGTCCCTAATGCACTTCATGGGAGTCAGGGGCTACTGTTGTCCCTCATTCACTTCGTGGGAGTGAGGGGCTACTGTAATCCCTCAAGCACTTCCTGGGAGGGAATGGCTACTGAAGTCCCTCAAGCACTTCATGGGAGGGAGGGGCTACTGAAGTCCCTCAAGCACTTCGTGGGAGGGAGGGGCTATTGTAGTGCCTCAAGCACTTCATGGGAGGGAGGGGATACTGTAGTCCCTCAAGCACTTCGTAGGAGGGAGGGGCGACTGTAGTCACTCAAACACTTCATGGGAGGGAGGGGCTACTGCTTTCCCTCAAGCACTTCATGGGAGGGAGGGAGGGAGGGGCTACTCTAGTCCCTCAAGCGCTTCATGGGAGGGAGGGGCTACTGTAGCCCCTCAAGCACTTCATGGGAGGGAAGGGCTATTGTAGTCCCCCAAGCACTTCATGGGAGGGATCGGCTACTGTAGTCCCTTAAGGACTTTATGGGAGGGAGGGGCTACTGTAGTCCCTCAAGCACTTCGTGGGAGGGAGGGGCTACTGTAATCCCTCATGCACTTTATGGAAATGAGAGGCTACTGTAGTCCCACAAGCACTTCATGGGAGGGAGGGGCCACTGTAGTCCCTCATGCACTTCATGAGAGGGAGGGGCTACTGTAGTCCCTCAAGCACTGTATGGGAGGGAGTGGCTACTGTAGTCCCTCTAGCACTTCATGGGACGGTGGGGCTACTGTAGTCCCTCAAGCACTTCATGGGAGGGAGGGGCTACTGTAGTCCCTCAAGCACTTCATGGGAGGGAGGGGCTACTGTAATCCGTCATGCACTTCATGTGAGGGAGAGGCTACTGTAGTCCAACAAGCACTTCATGGGAGGGAGTTGCTACTGTAGTCCCTCAAACACTTCTTGGGAGGGAGAGGCTACTGAAGTCCCTCAAGCACTTCGTGGAAGGGAGGGGCTCCTGTAGTCCCTCAAGCACTTCTTGGGAGGGAGGGGCTACTGTAGTCCCTCAAGCACTTCATGGGAGGGAGGGGCTACTGTAATCCCTCATGCACTTTCTGGAAGGGAGAGGCTACTGTAGTCCCTCAAGCACTTCTTGGGAGGGAGGGGCTACTGCAGTCCCTCAAGCACTTCGTGGGAGGGAGGTGCTACTCTAGTCCCTCGAGCACTTCATGCGAGGGAGGGAAGGACGGAGGGTCTTCTGTAGTCCCTCAAGAACTTCAGGGGAGGGAGGGGCTACTGTAGTCCATCAAGCACTTCATGGAAGGGAGGGAGGGAGGAGGGAGGAGGGAGGGCTCGAGCTACTGTAGTCCCTCATTCACTTCATGGGAGAGGGGAATACTGTAGTCCCTAAAGCACTTCATGGGAGGGAGGGGCTACTGTAGTCCCTCAAGCACTTCATTTGAGGGAGGGGCTACTGTAATCCCTCAAGCACTTCATTGGAGGGAGGGGCTACTGTTGTCCCCCAAACACTTCATGGGAGGGAGGGGCTACTGTAGTCCCTAAAGCACTTCATTGGAGGGAGTGGCTACTGTAGTCCCTTAGGCACTTCATGGGATTAGGGAGCGGCTTCTATAGTCCCTCAAGCACTTCATGGAGTGAGGGGCTTCTGTAGTCCCTACAGCACTTCATGGGAGAGAGGGGCTAATGTAGTCCCTCAAGCACATCATCGGAGGGAGTGGCTACTGTGGTCCCTGAAGCACTTCATTGGAGGGAGGGGCTACGGTAGACCCTCAAGCAATTCATGGGAGGGAGGGGCTACTGTAGTCCCACAAGCACTTCATGGGAGGAAGGGAGGGGCTTCTGTAGTCATTCAAGCACTTCATGGGAGGCAGGGGCTACTGTAGTCCCTCAAGCACTTCAATAAGATGGAGAGAGGGAGGGAGGGAGGGAGGGAGGGAGGGAGGGAGGGAGGAAGGGAGGCTCTACTGTAGTCTGTCATGCACTACATGGGTTGGAGGGGCTACTGTAGTCCCTAATGCACTTCATGGGAGGGAGGGGCTTCTGTAGTCCCTGAATCACTTCATGGGAGGGAGGGTCTACTCTAGTCCCTAAAGCACTTCATGAGAGGGATGGGCTACTGTAGTCCCTCATGCACTTCATGGGAGTCAGGGGCTACTGTAGTCCCTCAATCACTTCGTGGGAGGGAGGGGCTACTGTAATCCCTCAAGCACTTCATGGGAGGGAGGGGCTACTCTAGTCCTTCAAGCACTTCATGGGAGAGAGGGGCTACTGTAGTCCTTAAAGCACTTAATGGGAGGGAAGGTCTACTGTAGTGCCTCAAGCACTTCATTGGAGGGAGGGGCTACTGTAATGCCTCAAGCACTTCATGGAAGGGAGGGGCTACTGTAGGGCCTCAAGCACTTCGTGGGAGGGAGGGGCTACTGTAGTGCCTCAAGCACTTCGTGGGAGGGAGGGGCTACTGTAGTGCCTCAAGCACTTCCTAGGAGGGAGGGGCTACTGTAGTGCCTCAAGCACTTCGTGGGAGGGAGGGGCTACTGTAGTGCCTCAAGCACTTCGTGGGAGGCAGGGGCTACTGTAGTGCCTCAAGCACTTCGTGGGAGGGAGGGGCTACTTTAGTCCTTCAAGCACTTAATGGGAGGGAGGGGCTACTGTAATGCCTCAAGCACTTCATGGGAGGGAGGGGCTACTGTAGTGCCTCAAGCACTTCGTGGGAGGGAGGGGCTACTGTAGTGCCTCAAGCACTTCGTGGGAGGGATGGGCTACTGTAGTGCCTCAAGCTCTTCGTGGGAGGGAGGGGCTTCTGTAGTTCTTCAAGCACTTAATGGGAGGGAGGGTCTACTATAGTGTCTCAAGCACTTCATGGGAGGGAGTGGCTACTGTAGTGCCTCAAGCACTTCGTGGGAGGGAGGGGCTACTGTAGTGCCTCAAGCACTTCGTGGGAGGGATGGGCTACTGTAGTGCCTCAAGCTCTTCGTGGGAGGGAGGGGCTTCTGTAGTTCTTCAAGCACTTAATGGGAGGGAGGGTCTACTATAGTGTCTCAAGCACTTCATGGGAGGGAGTGGCTACTGTAGTGCCTCAAGCACTTCATGAGAGGGAGGGGCTACTGTAGTGCCTCAAGTACTTCGTGAGAGGGAGGAAGGGATGGAAGCTTCATGCTGGTGATGGCCTCTTGATATAAGAAATTAGAGCATCCTATCCATTCCGCGGATCATACCACATTATCTCCCATTCCCAAGGAGCTGTGTAGCCCCTAGGAGTTTAGCTCTTTGCTGTGATAATAATCAAACCATAATTTTGTCGTTCCTATTCGTTGATGTCTTTTGCTTATCCCATTTTTCCTGTGCTAACAAAAGTCTAAAATTAACAAAAATCTCAAATTTAAAAAAAATAATTTGAAAAGAAATTTCAGGAATGCAAGCAGATTAATGCGTCAGAAAATAGCGTTGTTGAGTGAGGCTGGATGGAATCTGGCTGATGGAATCTGTGGTAACAATGTATTTTGTAACGAGATTGCTTGTGAACCCATTCCATCCTAATTAATTGTGACGCATTTGAAAAATGTTCCAAGCTGAAACTATCGTTTCGAAAATTATATTTGAATTTATTATCAGTGCTGAGGTGAGAGAAAGATTTTTTTCCTAACTCTGTCAAAATGTATTTATCTGTAATATAATGAACTGATTGATCTATTTAAATGACTGCTTTGTGAAAATTTGTATAAATGAATTAACTTTTGCAAATGGGATTGAATGTTTGTACTTATAATTACTTCATGACATGTCGACGTTGATTATACTATAATATGCAATATGTGGAAGCGCATGCACCTCTTTGTATGTATGTTAGTGTATAGGAGTATACCTGGAGATAAGAAATTACCCGCATGGAATAAAATGAAGTGTGTTTTTGACCTCCACTTGAGGTCCTCATACGCAGATATGTATTTATGTATGTCTGTGTATAATGTTAAATGTGAATGTGTGCTGAACTGCATTGATATGTTTGTGCATGTGTATAATTATATACGAGTAAACATGTGTAAACATATATGCACGTGTGTTGTGTTCATATGCATGTTGTATGCATTTGCGAATGCGCATGTACGTTGTGGGTCTCTGAAAAGTCTCTCTCTTTCTCTCTCTCTCTCTCTCTCTCTCTCTCTCTCTCTCTCTCTCTCTCTAGGGACAAGTCTTCATCAACATCTGTTATTAGGGCAATAAATGCATTCCCAAGAGATGACAACCTCGTCCGTCTCCTCTCTAGGGCGACAAACACCCGCCAGGCAAATGCCAACAACAGAACACCTGTTGCCCCAAAAAACAAATCCCAAATTAGCAAAAATATAGAAGAGAGTAATACCCCTGGAGCACTGAGGCTTATAACCAGTGAGGATACCATCGCCCCTAAGGACGTCACTACAGCACAAGCTCTGAAGGACAGACCAGAGCTCCCAGTACCATCATTGACCTCCCTGACATTGCAGATGAGGAACATTTAACCCTACATAATGCTGATGTTTACAAAGCTGCTATATCACTTCCACAGG
>NC_069411.1:24619034-24624031 GCF_026875155.1 Cherax quadricarinatus
CACTTATAGCTTCTGTCACCTGCACCACATCGCCACCAACACTTTGTGATCGCTTGGAAGAGAGTCAGTCTTCGTTACATTTCTGAGTAAAATTTAGAATCGGCAGTGAAATTTATATGAAACTGACATGGCAGAAAAAAATTCAGTGATGTTTCACTAAGTGCGAATGTAAAGACATTACGACTTAACTGAATGTGTGAAGATTAGAACGGAGATAGAAAGGCTGTGATTAGACAGGTGCAAAGTTACGAAGAATAGGTGAAAATAATTGAAGCCACCAACAATGGTGATAATATGATCCAGATAACGATTACAGTGATAATAGTGGTAGAAGGATATGACATGCAACTCTTCGTGATCATTATCCTGATCACAAAGATAATGATAATGATGATAATAATACTGGTGATATATGTAATTAAACTTATGACAAAAAATAATTATAAATAAATTAATTTTAAAACAAACAGGAAAATCTAGATAAATGAGACGATAAACAGAAAAGGAAGGTGGTGCTCCTGAGGTCAGCCTCTCCTAAACAGTCAGTATTTTACTGTGGCTTAGAGGAATGTGTAACTGTGACGTCAAACTATAAAAAACGTGATGTGACTTAACTTCTTCACTTCGTGATCCAAGTGATTCTATCACTTTTATGTATTACTGCATTTTTTGGCATCATAGTATATTATGAATTCGTGAAATTTTGCTTATAGAAGAGAAGTATATTTAAAATCGTATTTGAGAAATTGACTATTGCTTTTGGAAGGAGAACGCGTTGCTTGAGTGAACTTGCGTCTCCTGGCGCAGCAGAGACAACACTCGTGCAAGACTGGAGAGTCCTTGAGAAGGTGATAATCAAACACGACCATTGTGTCAGTGTGTGAAGTTGAGGTAGCCGGGGCATGTTGTCTGTGGGACTCGTGCTGAGGACGAAAGTAGGCTGAGTAAGGTGATAAATGAGGAGTTAAAAGTGTATGAGTTTACCTGGAGTTTACCTGGAGAGAGTTCCGGGGGTCAACGCCCCCGCGGCCCGGTCTGTGACCAGGCCTCCTGGTGGATCAGAGTCTGATCAACCAGGCTGTTGCTGCTGGCTGCACGCAAACCAACGTACGAGCCACAGCCTGGCTGGTCAGGAACCGACTTTAGGTGCTTGTCCAGTGCCAGCTTGAAGACTGCCAGGGGTCTGTTGGTAATCCCCCTTATGTATGCTGGGAGGCAGTTGAACAGTCTCGGGCCCCTGACACTTATTGTATGGTATGATATTTATACTGTAATATGAGAAATGTTCTAAAAGAGGCAGATCAATAGCGATCGAATAATATAGTGACAACACATATCTATCTTATGAAAAAAGTATGTGCATGATCGTACGTGAGAGAGAAACTTCGGAGAAATTCGAAGTCCATATCTGCAGAGAACTATCTGCTCCTATTTGGATTAAAAACTGTCGTGTGTTATCTAGGTGTAAAAGATAAGGATAGAAAAGCAGAAGGCTCTCTCCCCACTCTTCTTTCTCTTCGTATATTGCTGACATTAAAATACGGAGAAAAAATATACATTTTGTAGTAATGTTTGAGGTTGTCACATCCAAAATGCATTGCTTAGCAGTTTTCTATATCGAAATTCATCTTTCATGTCTCCAGCTTCTTGCTAACCTATCCATGTAACCATGCATTTGTCCTCACTTTGGTGTCATCCGCAATTTTTCTATCTTAGATGTTAGCCATATCTCAATAACATTTATGAACATAGTGAAGAGGACGAGAACAAGAGCTGATATGGTGAACTCTCTTTATTTCTAGCATCTCTCTGTTTCCTCTACGTTAAACAGTCACTTATCCAGGCATAAAGTTTGTCTCCTGCACCGTGTACTATGATTCTGAACAGCATTTTTCTGTGGCGTACATCTGTTTCGATTTTTTAATTTTTTAATTACAAAATTAGAAAAAAACATGTCAGGCACGGTTTTGGTTGCGGTTTCCGGTTACTAGGTTATCATTTTCCAGAAAATTAACTTTTTCGACCCTAATAATAGACTATACTTGTTTACCTTAAATTTACGTTAGGTTGATGGGACGATATTTGAAGGCACAAGTCTGGATTACCTTTCAAAATTTTAGGGTAACAATAGCTAGTTTCAGTCTATTTTCACCTTAAATTCTTCGAATTTGTTAAATATTAACATTAGTTAGTAAGCAATTTGGTATCTACAGTTTTTTATAACTCTCCCATCTGGTCCGTTTGATATGTAAATGTTCAGTTTCTGAGCATTTCAGGCTACTAATTACGCTATTTCATTCTTCGTTGTCATGCCCTGAAAAGAAATATTTCGGCCTGGGAACATTCGTGTAGTGTTCAGCTGTAAATACTGGCTTAAAAACTCAGGTGATTCACAGGGATGTTAGGAAATACTTCACTTGCCTTAGAGTGGTTAAGAAGTTGAACAACCTCACCAGCAGAATTTATACATAGCTTTAAGAATAGGTATTTGAATTTGAAAGACGAGCAGCACAAACGATAACGGTAAAATAACAAACAATAACAGACATGAGTACTTTATACTGACCTTTAACATCCGGTTGTTACTTCGCTTACCTGTGTGTGTGTGTGTGTGTGTGTGTGTGTGTGTGTGTGTGTGTGTGTGTGTGTGTGTGTGTGTGTGTGTGTGTGTGTGTGTGTTTGTGTGTGTGTGTGTTGTGTGTGTGTGTGTACTCACCTAGTTGTACTCACCTAGTTGAGGTTGCAGGGGTCGAGTCCAAGCTCCTGGCCCCGCCTCTTCACTGGTCGCTACTAGGTCACTCTCCCTGAACCATGAGCTTTATCGTATCTCTGCTTAAAGCTATGTATGGATCCTGCCTCCACTACATCGCTTCCCAAACTATTCCACTTCCTGACTACTCTGTGGCTGAAGAAATACTTCCTAACATCCCTTTGATTCATCTGTGTCTTTAGCTTCCAACTCTGTCCCCGTGTTGCTGTGTCCAGTCTCTGGAACATCCTGTCTTTGTCCACCTTGTCAATTCCTCTCAGTATTTTGTAAGTCGTTATCATGTCTTCCTTATCTCTCCTGTCCTCCAGTGTCGTCAAGTTGATTTCCCTTAACCTCTCCTCATAGGACATACCTCTTAACTCTGGGACTAGTCTTGTTGCAAACCTTTACACTTTCTCTAGTTTCTTTACATGCTTGGCTAGGTGTGGGTTCCAAACTGGTGCCGCATACTCCAATATGGGCCTAACGTACACGGTGTACAGGGTCCTGAACGATTCCTTATTAAGATGTCGGAATGCTGTTCTGAGGTTTGCTAGGCGCCCATATGCTGCAGCAGTTATTTGGTTGATGTGCGCTTCAGGAGATGTGCCTGGTGTTATACTCACCCCAAGATCTTTTTCCTTGAGTGATGTTTGTAGTCTCTGGCCCCCCTAGACTGTACTCCGTCTGCGGTCTTCTTTGGCCTTCCCCAATCCTCATGACTTTGCACTTGGTGGGATTGAACTCCAGGAGCCAGTTGCTGGACCAGGTCTGCAGCCTGTCCAGATCCCTTTGTATTTCCGCCTGGTCTTCGATCGAATGAACTCTTCTCATCAACTTCACGTCATCTGCAAACAGGGACACCTCGGAGTTTATTCCTTCCCTCATGTCGTTCACAAATACCAGAAACAGCACTGGTCCTAGGACTGACCCCTGTGGGACCCCGTGGTCACAGGTGCCCACTCTGACACCTCGCCACGTACCATTACTCGCTGCTGTCTTCCTGACATGTATTCCCTGATCCATTGCAGTGCCTTCCTGTTATCCCTGCTTGGTCCTCCAGTTTTTGCACTAATCTCTTGTGTGGTACTGTGTCAAACGCCTTCTTGCAGTCCAAGAAAATGCAATCTACCCACCCTCTCTCTCTTGTCTTACTGCTGTCACCATTGTCATAGAACTCCAGTAGGTTTGTGACACAGGATTTCCCGTCTCTGAAACCATGTTGGCTGCTGGTGATGAGATCATTCCTTTCTAGATGTTCCACCATTCTTCTCCTGACAATCTTTTCCATGATTTTGCATGCTACACATGTCAGTGACACTGGTCTGTAGTTTAGTGCTTCATGTCTGTCTCCTTTTTTAAAGATTGGGACTACATTTGCTGTCTTCCATGCCTCAGGCAATCTCCCTGTTTCGATAGATGTATTGAATATTGTTGTTAGGGGTACACATAGTGCCTCTGCTCCCTCTCTCAGGACCCATGGAGAGATGTTATCTGGCACCATTGCCTTTGAGGTATCTAGCTCACTCAAAAGCCTCTTCACTTCTTCCTCGGTTGTGTGTACTGTGTCCAGCACATGGTGGTGTACCCCACCTCTCCGTCTTTCTGGAGCCCCTTCTGTCCCTCTGTGAACACTTCTTTGAATCTCTTGTTGAGTTCCTCACATACTTCACGGTCATTTCTTGTTGTCTCTCCTCCTTCCTTCCTTAGCCTGATTACCTGGTCCTTGACGGTTGTTTTCTTCCTGATGTGGCTGTATAACAGCTTCGGGTCAGATTTGGCTTTTGCTGCTATGTCGTTTTCATATTGACGTTGGGCCTCCTTCTTATTGTGCATATTCGTTTCTGGCTCTACGACTGCTCTGCTTATTCTCCTGAGTCCTTTGCGTTCTATATTTCTTCCATTCCCTAGCACACTTGGTTTTTGCCTCCTTGCATCTTTGGGTGAACCATGGGCTCATCCTGACTTTTTCATTATTCCTGTTACCCTTGGGTACAAACCTCTCCTCAGCCTCCTTGCACATTATTGCTACATTTTCCATCATTCATTAACTGGCTTCCCTGCCAGTTCTCTGTCCCACTGAACCTCATTCAGGGAAATTCCTCATTCCTGTGTAGTCCCTTTCCTGTAGTTTGGTTTCATTTGTCCTGGCCTTCCTGCTTCCCCCTCCACTTTAGCTCTACTGTGTATTCGAAGCTCAAAACCACATGACGCTGCCCCAAGGGGTCTTATATGTGATGCCTCAATT
>NC_069411.1:24624531-24657031 GCF_026875155.1 Cherax quadricarinatus
TGTGTTTGTTTTTGTGTGTGTGTGTGTACCCCCTATATGTACTCACCTATATGTGGTTGCTGGGGTCGATTCATAGCTCCTGGCCCCGCCTCTTCACTGGTCGATGCTAATTCACCTCTCTCCCTGCTCCATGATGTTCGTCATACTTCTTATGTATAACTATTTATGGAACTTGCTTCCACTAACTTCACTCTCCAGTTTATTCCATTTCCTGACAACTCTAAGGCTAAAGAAATACTTCCTAACATCCCTATGATCACCTTGGGTTTTTTCAGCTTCCAATTGAGTCCCCTTGTTCCTGCTTCCCATAGCTAAAACATTTCGATCCCTGTCCACCATGTCACTGCCTCTCAGTTTTTTTAAATATGTTTTTATCATGTCCCCTCTATCCCTCCTATCCTCTATGTCATCAGGGTAAGTTCCCTTAAACCTCCCTCATAAGACATACCTCTCAGCTCCGGGACTAATCGTGTTGCAAATTTTTGCACTTTCTCCAGTTTCGTGAGTGTTTGACTAGGTGAAGGGTTCCATAATGGCGCTGCATACTCCAGAAATAGGCCTACGTACACTGTGTACAATGTCGTGAATGACCCCTTTAAATTCATTTTTTGCCCTAAACGCCAATCTCAGGTTTGGCCAATCTCCCAAAATGCTGCAGCAGTTATATGATTGATGTGTGCCTCAGGGTGACATGTTCGTTATAATGCTTACCCCAAGATCCTTTTCTTTAATTGAACGTTTGCAGCTCTTAATTTCCTAACTTAAACTGTCTGGGGTCTTCTGTGTCCTTCCCCAACCTTCATGACCTTACACTTACTGAGGTTAAACTCCAGGAGCCATTTGTCGGACCATACTGGTAGTTTGTCCAGATCCCCTTGTAATCTTAACTGATCCTCGCTTACTTGTACCTCCTCATCATTTCACATCATCAGCGAACAGTGACATTTTTAAATCTATTCCTTCCACCATGTCATTCAAGTATACATGAAACAGCACCTGGCCTAGGACTGAACCTTGTGGAACCCTACTCGACACATGCCCCCCACTCTGACACTCATCACTTACCAATACTCGTTGTTTCCTTCCTGTCAGTTATTTCCTGATCCATTGCAGTACTTTCCCTGTTATTCCTGCCTGCTCCTCTAATTTTTTGCACCAGTCTCTTGTGTGGTACTGTTTCAAAAGCCGTCCTGCAGTGTGTGTGTGTGTGTGTGTGTGTGTGTGTGTGTGTGTGTGTGTGGGGTTTTGTGTGTGTGTGTGTATGTGTGTGTTTGTTTTGTGTGTGTGTGTGGGGTGTGTGTGTGGGGTTTTGGGGTGTGTGTGTGTTGTGTGTGGGGTGTGTGTGTTGTGTGTGTGTATAGATAGAGAGAATAAAAGCCCATAGTTCCGAGACAAGAATTCACTCATAACGCACACATACCTAACCCATTCTGTGTGGTGGAACATTGCATGGAAATATAACTTGCTCTTTTTTCCCACACGAAACAATAGTATAGAAAAGCGTAGTCACAATTGCTGTTTTAAAATTTAAATTCTGGCTGAAAAAAACCCTCCTCTACACGCAGATCTTCCAAGATTGCAGCATCTCATGTCCGAGATAAAACTGTGAAAGAATCGAATTGAAATATTAAAAAATTGTGACGAGTATATTCTTACTGCACTATCATGACATATCGCTCAACACCGTTGATTTTTTTGCTGTTAAATATTATATTTCTGTGCAATAAATGACTCCGTGTAAAAAAAAAAATTTCACTGACAATATATTCGCTCTTAAATACTGTACAAATATATACATGGTGAAGAATATTTATTTTTCGTTCTGGTTTGACTGAACTGAAATACTTTTGAGTAAACTGAAGTCTTCTTTACCACCAACAAAAAGTATTACTACAGGATAAGTATGGCTAGTACGCCAATTATTTGTTATTTAAACATATTTAAATAAAGCAAATAAGCGCTGAAACAAGATGTTATCCTGTGAAAAACCACTGAAAGTCCCCTCCGTTTAACTGAACACGTAAATATAATCCGTGGTATCGTTTTTCGCTTTGAGCAAGACAACTCTACCGAGAAGATATGTATTGTTTGTTTATAAATTGATTAATATTTTTCAGTATTCACTTTAACAAATGCACATATTGCCTGACTGAAGGGGAAGTAATGGGGATGTTGCCCCACTAAGTAACTGCTTCATAAATTAGCATTTTGAGCCAACTTGGAATACATTAAGATAAAGCTTCAACTTTCCTAACAAATATTCTCAATAGACGTAAAAACTAGTGTTGGCTTATCTAACTTAGGACTTGTTGAGCCCCTAAACCCCCACATGAATTTGTTGTGCTCGTAGCACTTACAGCTTCTGTCACCTGCACCACATCGCCACCAACACTTTGTGATCGCTTGGAAGAGAGTCAGTCTTCGTTACATTTCTGAGTAAAATTTAGAATCGGCAGTGAAATTTATATGAAACTGACATGGCAGAAAAAAATTCAGTGATGTTTCACTAAGTGCGAATGTAAAGACATACGACTTAACTGAATGTGTGAAGATTAGAACGGAGATAGAAAGGCTGTGATTAGACAGGTGCAAAGTTACGAAGAATAGGGGAAAATAATTGAAGCCACCAACAATGGTGATAATATGATCCACATAACGATTACAGTGATAATAGTGGTAGAAGGATATGACAGCAACTCTTCGTGATCATTAACCTGGTCACAAAGATAATGATAATGATGATAAAAAATACTGGTGATATATGTAATTAAACTTATGACAAAAAAAAAATTATAAATAAATTAATTTTAAAACAAACAGAAAATCTAGATAAAAGAGACGAAAAACAGAAAAGGAAGGTGGTGCTCCTGAGGTCAGCCTCTCCTAAACAGTCAGTATTTTACTGTGGCTTAGAGGAATGTGTAACTGTGACGTTAAACTAAAAAAAACGTGATGTGACTTAACTTCTTCACTTCGTGATGCAAGTGATTCTATCACTTTTTATGTAAATTACTGCAAATTTTTTTTGGGATCATATATATTATGAATTCGTGAAATTTTGCTTATAGAAGAGAAGTATATTTAAAATCGTATTTGAGAAATTGACTATTGCTTTTGGAAGGAGAACGCGTTGCTTGAGTGAACTTGCGTCTCCTGACGCAGCAGAGACAACACTCGTGCAAGACTGGAGAGTCCTTGAGAAGGTGATAATCAAACACGACCATTGTGTCAGTGTGTGAAGTTGAGGTAGCCGGGGCATGTTGTCTGTGGGACTCGTGCTGAGGACGAAAGTAGGCTGAGTAAGGTGATAAATGGGGAGTTAAAAGTGTATGATATTTATACTGTAATATGAGAAATGTTCTAAAAGAGGCAGATCAATAGCGATCGAATAATATAGTGACAACACATATCTATCTTGTGAAAAAAGTATGTGCATGATCGTACGTGAGAGAGAAACTTCGGAGAAATTGGAAGTCCATATCTGCAGAGAACTATCTGCTCCTATTTAGATTAAAAACTGTCGTGTGTTATCTAGGTGTAAAAGGATAGAAAAGCAGAAGGCTCTCTCCCCACTTTTTTCTTCTCTTCGATAATGCTGACTTAAAATAGGAGAAAAAATATACATTTTGTAGTAATGTTTGAGGCTGTCACATCCAAAATGCATTGCTTAGCAGTTTTCTATATCGAAATTCATCTTTCATGTCTCCCCCTTCTTACTTACCTATCCATGTAACCATGCATTTGTCCTCATTTTGGTGTCATCCGCAATTTTTCTATCTTTGATGTTAGCATATCTCATTATCCATTTATGATCACTAGTGAAGAGGACGAGAACAAGAGATGATATGGTGAACTCTATTTATTTACTAGCATCTCTCGTTTCCTCTACGTTAAAACAGTCACTTATCCAGGCATAAAGTTTTGTCTCCTGACCGTGTAACTAGGATTGAACAGCATTTTTGTGGCGTACATCTGTTTCGATTTTTTAATTCTTTTTAATTACCAAAATTAGAAAAAAACTATGTCAGGCACGGTTTTGGTTGCGTTTCGGTTACTAAGGTTATCATTTCCAGAAAATTACTTTTCGAACCACTTAAGAATCTAGACTATACTTGTTTACCTTAAATTTTCGTTAGGTTGAATTGGGACGATATTTGAAGGCACAAGTCTGGATTATCTTTCAAAATTTTAGGGTATAATAGCCTTGTTTCAGTCCTGTTTTTTCACCTAAATCTTCGAAATTTGTTAAAATATTAACATTTAGTTAGTAAGCAATTTGGTCTCTACAGTTTTTTTTAACTCTCCCATCTGGTCCGTTTGTATGTAAATGCTCATGTTTCTGAGCATTTTCAGGCTTACTTAATTACGCTATTTCTATCTTCGTTGTCATGCCCTGGAAAAGATAATTATTTCGGCTGGGAACATTCGTGTGTGTTCAGCTGTAAATACTGGCTAGAAACTCAGGTGAGTTCACAGGGGTTGTTAGGATTTACTTCACTTGCCTCTAGAGTGGTTAAGAATCGTATACAACCTCACCAGCAGATTTATACCATGCTTTAAAGAATTGGATATTTGAATTTGAACGACGAGCAGCACAAACGTAACGGTAAAATAACAAACAATAAAAGACATGACGTTACTTCTATACTGACCTGAGTGTGTGTGTGGTGTGTGTGTGTGTGGTGTGTGGTGTGTGTGTGTGTGTTTGTGTGTGTGTGTGTGTGTGTGTGTGGTGTACTCGCCTAGGGTTTACTCACCTAGTTGAGGTTGGAAGGGGTCGATTCCATGCTCCTGGCCCCGCCTCTTCATGGTCGCTACCCCACTAGGTCACTCTCCTTGAACCATGCAGTGGAATTGGTTTGGGGAAGCGATGTAGTGCAGGGCAGGATCCATACATAAGCTTTAAGCAGGAGATACGAATAAATCGGTATCCTTGCTTAAAGCTATGTATGGATCCTGCCTCCACTACATCGAACCTTACCAGAACTATTCACTTCCTGACTACTCTGTGGCTGAGAATACTTCCTAACTCCCTTTGATTAATCTGTGTCTATAGCTTCCAACTGTGTCCCCGTGTTGCTGTAGTCCAGTCTCTGGGAAATCCTGTCTTTGTCCCACCTTGTCAATTCCTATCAGTATTTTGTAAGTCGTTATAATTGTCCCCCTATCTCTCCTGTACTCCAATGTCGTCAGGTTTGATTTCCTTAACCTTCCTCATAGGACATACCTCTAACTCTGGGACTGTCTTGTTGCAACCTTTGCACTTTCTCTAGTTCTTTTCATGCTTGGCTAGGTGTGGGTTACAAACTGGTGCCGATACTCCCAATATGGACACTAACGTACACGGTGTAACAGGGTCCTGAACGATTCCTTATTAAGATGTCGGAATGCAGTTCTGAGGGTTTGCTAGGCGCCCATATGCTGCATGCAGTTATGTGGTTGATGTGCGCTTCAGGAGATGTGCCTGGTGTTATACTCACCAAGATCTTTTTCCTTGACTGATGTTTGTAGTCTCTGGCCCCCCCTAGACTGTACTCCGTCTGCCGGTCTTCTTTGGCCTCCCAATCCTCTGACTTTGCACTGGTGGGAGTGAACTCCAGGAGCAGTAGGATGGACCAGGTCTGCAGCCTGTCCAGATCCTTTGTATTCCGCCTTGTCTTCGATCGAATGAACTCTTATCATCAACTTCACGTCATCTGCAAACAGGGACACTCGGAGTTTATTCCTTCCGGCATGTCGTTCCACAAAGTACCAGAAACAGCATGGTCCCTAGGACTGCACCCCTGTGGGAACCCGCTGGTCACAGGTGCCCCACTTGGAAACCTCGCCACGTACATTACTCGCTGCTGTCTCCTGACAGATTCCTGAATCCATGCAGTGCTTCCCTGTTATCCCTTGCTTGCCTCCAGTTTTTGCACTAATCTCTTTGTGGTGGTACTGTGTCAAACGCCTTCTTGCAGTCCAAGAAATGCAATATACCCACCCTCTCTCTCTTGTTCTTAACTGGCTGACCCATGTCATAGAACTACAGTAGATTTGGGACACTGGTTTCCCGTCTCTGAAACCATGTTGGCTGCTGGTGATGAGATCTTTTTTTCCCCTTTTAGTTCTTAGATGTTCACCATTTCTTCTCCTGACATCTTTCTTGATTTGCCTTGCTAACATGTCAGTGACCACTGGTCTTGTAGTTTAGTGCTTTCATGTCTGTCTCCTTTTTTAAAGATTGGGAGTACTTTGCTGGCCTTCATGCCTCAGGGCCAATCTCCCTGTTTCGATAGCTGTATTGAATTTTGTTGTTAGGGGTACAATAGTGCTCTGCTCCCTCTCTCAGGGACACATGGAGAGATGTTATCAGGCCCCATTGCCTTTGAGGTATCTAGCTCACTCAGATGCCTCTTCACTTCTTCCTCGGTTGTGTGTACTGTGTCAGCACATGGTGGTGTACCCCACCTATCCGTCTTTTCTGGAAGCCCTTCTGTCTCCTCTGTGAGTAAACACTTTCTTTGAATCTCTGTTGAGTTCCTCACATACTTCACGGTCATTTCATGGTGGTCTCCTCCTTCCTTCTTTAGCCTGATTACTGGGTCCTTGACGGTTGTTTTCTTCTGATGTAGGTGTATAACACTTCGGGTCAGATTTGGCTTTATGCTATGTCGTTTTCAATATGACCGTTGGCTCCCTTCTTATCTGTGATATTCGTTCTGGTCTACGACTGTCTTGCTTATTCTCCTGGGTCTTTGCGTTCTATCGTTTCTTCCATTCCTAGATCACTTGGTTTTCGCCTCTTGCATCTTTGGGGTGTGAACCATGGGATCATCCTGGACATTTTATTATTCCTGGGTACCCTTGGGTACAAACCTCTCCTACAGCTCCTTGCACATTGTTGTACATATTCCATCATATCATTAACTGGCTTCCCTTGCCAGTTCTTGTCCCCCTGAACCTCTTTCTGGAAGTATTCATTCCTGTGTAGTCCCCTTTCTGTAGTTTGTTTCATTTGTCCTGGCCTTTCCTGCCTTCCCTCCACTTGAGCTCTACTGTGTATTCGAAGCTCAAAAACACATGATCCGCTGGCCCCAAGGGGTCCTTTCATATGTGATGTCCTCAATATCTGCACTACTCAAGGTGAATACTAAGTCCAGTCTTGCTGGTTCATCCTCTCCTCTCTCTCTTGTAGTGTCCCTTACGTGTTGGTACATGAAGTTTTCCAGTACCACCTCCATCATCTTAGCCCTCCATGTATCTTGGCCCCCATGTGGCTCCAAGTTCTCCCATTCGATCTCCTTGTGGTTAAAGTCACCCATGATCAGGAGCTTTGCCCTGCATGCATGAGCTCTTCTGGCCACTGCAGCCAGTGTGTCAACCATCGCTCTATTGCTCTCGTCATACTCTTGCCTTGGCCTCCTGCTGTTCTGTGGTGGGTTATACATCACTGCAATTATCACCTTGGGACCACCAGAGTGAAGCGTTCCCGCTATGTAATCACTTTCTTCTCCGCTGTCTCCTCTCTCCAGCTCATCAAAATTCCATCGGTGTTTGATCAGCAATGCCACTCCTCCACCCCCCCCTGTTCCTTCTGTCTTTTCTCAGGATCTGGTATCCCGCTGGAAAGATGGCATCTGTTATCATACCTGTAAGCTTGGTTTCTGTGATCGCTATGATGTCTGGTGATGCCTCTTTGACTCTTTCGTGCCACTCCTCCCACTTGTTTGTTATTCCATCAGCGTTTGTGTACCATACCTTCAGTTTCCTTTCCAACACTGTGGTTTGGGGGGCCTGTGGGGGTGGGAGACCTGGTAGCATACTGTGGGATTCTATGGTTGGGGGTTGGGTGGAAGCTGTGGGTATGGATTGTATTGTGTGTTGGGATGGTGTGATAGGTTGTGGGGTTCTGAGGATAGTTGTGTGTGTGCTTGCCCTTGCTGCTCTGTTCTGCTCTGACTGACCTCTGCTGGTTCCATCCTTGTCTCCTTTCCTAGCTCCTTTCGCTTTTTTGTCCTCTCCCTCAGCTGCTGTCTCTCTGTTGTGTTCTGTCTCTGTCTAGGAACACCTTCTTGTACTCTTCCGAGCTTTTCAACCGTGGTTTCTCTTGGAGGATCCTGTTCCGCACTGTTTCTGTCCTGAGAATCAGCTTGATCGGTCGGTTTCTCCCTTCAAGTACCCCCCTATTCTCTGAAAATTTACAATCTCATCCATGTCTTCTCCCCCTATTTCCGTGATGATTTTCTCAATCTCCTTTCTTTCTTCCTGCCGTCTTTCAGTGTGTGTCCTTTCCTCTCTCTCCCGAAGCATGGATAATCACTGTTTTAAGCCCTTTCCTCCTCCCATTGCCTCTCCCTCTGTGACTTGGTTCCTGTCGTATGTGGTCATTTTCTCCTTGATTTTTTTCCAAGTGGGTATTGGTAGCATGGTTGTGCTCAGCATTCGACCTATCTCCCTCTCATCTGCACCCATTGCTCTTCCCTTCACCTCCCTGGCCCTTCTTTGCAGGCTGAGGTGACCTTAGCATAATTTCGTATCTCCTTCTTTACTGTTCTGCTCTCAGCTTCGTATGGTGTGTCTTCTCTGGTCACTACCCTGAGACTTGTTTCAGCTGTTTACCCTCAAATCTGGACCATTACCTCATGGTACTGCAGTTTTCGCTTGTGGCCTCCAAATTCTTCGTCTCCTCTTCCAATACCTCTTTTCACTATATTATTTTCACAGAGAGCTCTTTCTCCATTTTTTCAGACAGCTCTTCCTAATTTTCCTCCCATTCTTGCTCTATCTCTTTCCTGACTCCTCCACCTTTTCCCTCCCCTACCAGTGCCATTGTCATCTGATCTCCCTGATTCCTGCGGTCCAACCATTTTTTTTTTTAGTGAAAGAGAGAGAGAAGAGAAAGAAAAAGAAAAAGGGGGGAGATAGTGAGAGAGAGGGAGAAAGAGAGAGAAGGAGAGGTTTGAAGAGGGGAGAAAAGAAGGGAAAAAAAGGGCGAGAGAGAAAGTGATGAGAGAGAGGAAAAGGTTAAGAGAGAGGGGGGAAGTGACAAGGGAAGAGAGAGAGAGAAAAAAAAAAGGAAGAGGAAGAGAGTGAGTCAGAGAGGAAGAGCAGAGAGTGAGAGGGAGAGAAGAAAGAGAGAGAGGTGAGAGGAAGAGAGAGAGGAAAGAGAGTGAGGAAGAGATAGAGGTGAGAGAAAGGGCGGAGAGAGAGAGCGTGAGAGGAGATGAGAGAGAGAGAGAGAGAAGAAGAGAGAGAGGAGAGAGACAGAGAAGATGAGACGACGATCGCAGAGAGGAGAGAGAGAGATGAGTGAGTGAGGAAGAGAGAGGAGAGAGAGAGAGAAGAGAGGAGAAAGAGGAGATGAGAGGAGAGAGATGGGGGGGGGAGGGTTAGAGGAGTCACTTACACAAGAAGGGTGTGAAGTCCTGTATATGTGTGCATGTGTGTTGTGTGTGTATGTGTGTGTGTGTGTTGTGTTGTGCGTGTGTGTGGGTGCCGTGTGTGTGTGTGTGTGTGTGTGTGGTGGTGTGTGTGTGGTGTGTGTTGTGTGTGTGGCATGTGTGTGTGTGTGTGTGTGTGTGCCGTTTTTGTGTGTGTGTGTGTTGTGTGTGTGTGCTGTGTGTGTGTGTGTGATGTTTGTGTGTGTGGTGTGTGTGTGTCCTGCTTCAGCTATTCAAGTACCTAACAGCAGAGCTGTTCTCAACCAAGTGGTGTGTGCATATGCTGTTGTAAACAGTCCTTATTTCCCACATATGTACTACATATGTATTGCATATGTACCGAAAATTCTCTTGGTTCCCACTGTACTCTTATGCATTTTAAAATTACGGTTCAAAAATAAATTACACTAGGCTTCGCCTATTATGCCGCTACCTCTAAATTTATTAAAATGCCAGTAAAACGCTGCTTGTTCTATTTCTGATAGCTCGAGGGAGAGTGCCCCCTGTTCCAGCTAGAGACGGGTACTAATTGACCCATGCAACTCAAACTAGGTGAATATCTTGCGGCTGGCAGTGGCGTCAGTAACGTTGAGGTTGTCCTGTCCCAGAAGTTGATGTTTGATGCTTTCTCGGTAATTTTTTCACTAACTTCCTGTATGCAAGTAGTCTATAGCTCTTATAATTTTTTCACTCGCTGGTATTTACTGACACTCTATACATATCTTTGTCTCCTTGGTCTTGAGTCGCACTTATTCTTCAAAATACCCCACTGCGTTATTATGGCAACACTATTTAGGCCTGAAACTAGTGATCTTATGCGTGAACACTGCCTATATCCCACACTCTATTCTTATGGCACAGTTCAGAAAATTATCACCAAAAACACGAGCTCAAAACCGCGTGCCTCCTCCAGTGTGTGTGTGTGTGTCGAATATTCTAGTGTGTGTGTGTGTGTGTGTGTGTGTGTGTGATGTGTTGTGTGTGTGTGTGTGTGTGTGTGTGTGTGGTGTGTGATGTGAGTGTGTGTGTGTGGGGTGTGTGTGTGTGTGTGTGTGTGTGATGTGTGGTGTGTGTGTGGTGTGTGTGAGTGTGTGTGTGTGTGTGTGTGTGTGGTGTGTGTGTGTGTGGTGTGTGTGTGTGTGTGTGTGTGAGTGTGTGCCTGCTCACCTAATTTGTACTTACGAATTGTGGTAAGCGCGGTGGCTCGAGTCTTAGCTTCCGGCCCCGCCTCTCTGTGGCTCTACTGGAATTCGCTTCTGGATTCGTGAGCCCTGTCTTACCTATTCTTAAAGTTATACATGAATTTGGCTCTCCCACTTCACTGTCTAGGTCATTCCACTTCCTGACTACTGCTAATGAAGTAGTGTCCTAACTTCCATATGGCTCCATCTGTATCTTGAACTGCCAGTGATAACTTTGTGCAACCTTTGGATCCCACCTCTCAGATCTTCCTGTAACCCCTGTCAATTCGTTTGAGTATTTGGTATATCGCAATCATATCACCTTTGGTTCTTCGGTTCTCTAATGTCGTCCGATTTAGCTCCTCAAGCATCTCCTCATAATTCATACCCTTCAGCTTCTTAACATGCTTTACCAGATGCGGGTTCCATACTGACATTGAATGCTCCAAGATTAGCAGGACATATTCCGTATATAAGATTATGGATGCCTCCTTGCTAATGTTCCTGATAGCTACCCTTAGATTTGCCAGTCACGCATTTGAAGCAGCGGTTATATACTTTGTGTGTACCTCAGGTGAGATGCTTAGAACTGCTTTCCCCCAGAGGTCCTTCTCTTCCAGGGAGGTGTGCAGTCTTTGCTCCTTGAGCCTGTACATTGTTTCCGGACTATTTTCAAAACATTGCATTTAGTGCAGCTTGCCCACATCCGTTTGAAGTCTGTCTTGTCGTTTACATACACAAGAAACAACAAGGGACCAAGTACTGACCCTTGTGGAACCCCAGTCGTCGCTCTCACCCATTCTGGCACCTTTCTGACAGTAACTCGCTGCTTCCTTCCTGTTAAGTATTCCATGATCAACTATAGAGATATTCCCTATAGCACCTGCCAGCCCCTCTAGTTTTCGTGCCAATATGCCTGGAATGCCTTTTAGCAATCCAAAAGTATTCTGTCTACACATTCCTCTCTCTTTAATCTAATTTTCGTTACCGCATGACGCTTTAGACCATTAGACCACACTAGCCAAGGAGTCGAAACAATGCTGTTTTGGCCCGCCTCATAGTAAGAGAAAACGCATGAAGCTTTAGACCACTAGACCAGACAAGCCAAGGAGTCGAAACCATGCTGTTTTGACCCGCCTCATAGTAAGAGAAAGCACATGACGCTTTAGACCACTATATATATAATATATATATTTATATATATATATATATTTAATAATATATATATATTTATTTATTATATATATATATATTATATTTATTATATATATATTTATTCTATATATATATATATATTATATGTAGATATGTACATATATATATATATATATATATATATTACTTATATATATATATATATCTATATTATTATATTTATATTATATATATATTTTATATACTTTATATATCAATGTAATAGCACTGGAGCTAGCCAAGGAGTTCGTACCCCATGCTGTTTGGCCCGCTCATGGTGGTGAGAGAAATCACATGGAATCGCTTTATAGAACAACTAGACACTAGTGTGGTCTAGTGGTCTAATTTTGGCAATCTAGTGATGCAATTTTTTCCCCAAAATCATCCGGAACTTAACGAGATAATATATTTTTCACTGTTGTTTGTTTAGTATTAATTATTGTTAACAATCTAAAATATATTTAGTTGGGTCTAGGCTAAAATAAATTGTCTTCTTATAATAAGGTTAGGTAAGTTTTCTAAAGATTCTTTTGGTACAAAATTTAACTTTTTTTACATTATATAATGAAAAAATAAAATATCTTTAAATGATAAGAGAAAATTTCAGAGAGGACTTAATTTAAAATGTGTGCTTGCTATTGTTCAGTTTTACAGATCGGCCTACGATATATGTATACATATATATTATTATATTATATATTATTAGACTATATATATTATATATTTATTATATATATTTATATATATTATATACATATATATATATATATTATATTATATATATTTATTATTATATATATATATATTATATATATTTTTATATATATATGTTTATAATGATATTATAATATATATATAATATATTTTAATTAAAATATAAATATAATATCTATATATATATATATATATATATATATACTATATATATATATATACTATATAATATATATTATATATATATATGTATCTAATATATATATAAAAGGGTGGGGGGGGGGGAAATATAGATATGATATTATATATATATAATGCATATTATAATATATATATATAATATTATTTATATATTTATATATAATTATATATATATATATATATATATATATTATATTTATATTATAATATATATATATATATTTATTTTATATATATATATAATATATATATTTATTTATATATTTATATATATGTCGTGCGAATAGGCAGAACTTCGATCTTCTTGGCTTAAATTGCTAAGTTCTCTTGCATATAGGACAATTGTTGAAAATTTGTGTATGCAATAATTTCTCCAAAATATTCTGTACCTAAGAATAAAAATATATTTGTTTGTGTTTGTTTAGTATTATAAAATTATCGTAAACAAATCTAAATATAGATTTGTGGGTTAGCTAATTAAATTGTTTTTGGTTATAGATTAGGTTTAGGTAAGTTTTCTAAGATTCTTTGAAGCATAATTAAAAATTCTTTAAAAAATTCTTTAAGCGTAAATAAGAAAAATTTTCGGTAGGACTTAATTTTAAAATGACGTTCTTGCTAATTGACCATTTTTACATTTGGGCCGACATATATATTTATTTATATATATAATATTATATTTTTATAAAATATATATATATATATTATATATTTTATATATATATATTTTAAAATTTTTAATAATATTTTTATATATAATGACCTTTTAGCCCATTAGACCCACGCCAAGGGTCGCCCATGCTGTTTTCCCCGCCTATAGTAAGAGAAAACGCTGACGCTTTGCCCAAAATAACACACACACACCACACCACCACACACTATATTATATATAAAAATAATAATTTTATATATATTTTAATATATATATTTATATTATAATATATTTATATATACATTATATATCAATAATAGCATGCACTACCCAAGGAGTCGAACCCAGCTTTTTTTGGGCCCGCCTCATGGTGGTGAGAGAAAACGCATGACCTTTGGGCCCCAAAAAACCCTAGTGTGGTCTAGGGTCTAATTGCATCTAGTGATGCAATTATTCCCCAAAATCTCCTGAACTTAAGAAAAAAAATATTTCACTGTGTTTGTTTAGTTTTTAAATTTTTGTAAACAATCTAAATTATATTTTTTGGGGTTAGGCTAAAATAAATTGTCTTCTTAAAAAAGATTGGGTAAGTTTTCTATGATTTTTTGGTGAAAAATTAAAAATTTTTTACATTAATTTTAAATGAAAAAAATATTTCAAATAAAAAGAGAAAATTTCAAGAGGAGTTAATTTTAAATGGTTCTTGCAAATTGTTCGTTTTACAGTTCGCACGAATATATGTTTTATATTATATATATATATATATATATATTTATATTATATATATATATATATATATTAATATATTTATATTTTATAAAATATATTTATATAGGTATTGGTTGGTAGACAGCAACCCCCAGGGAAAGTACTACCGTCCTGCCAGTGACTGGAAAAAAAAACCTGAAAATGTTTTGCATGAGGGGTAGGATTGCGGGTTTCTTTTTCTGTCATAAACACGCAAAGATAAAGGGATATCTTGTACTCCTATTTACACTTTGGTCACACTTCACGACACGCACATGCATAATATATATACATACATCTAGGTTTTTTCTTTTTTTAATAGCTCTTGTCTTTTTTATTTTTCTTTTTGTCCATGGGGAATGGAAAAAGAATCTTTCCTCCGTAAGCCATGGTGTCGATGAGGCGACAAAAATGCCGGGCAATGGGTGAACCCCCTTCTCCTTATACAATTACTAAAAAAAGAAGAAAAAAAACTTTAAAAAAATGGGTTGTTTAAAATGTGCGTGGATGTAGTGCGGATGACAAGAAACAGATGATTGCTGAGTTTGAATGAAAAGAAGTTGGTGGTCCTGGCCCTAAGCGAAACAAAGCTAAAGGGGGGTAGGGGAAATTTCAGTGGGGGAAATAAATGGGTTTAAAATCGGGGTATTGAGGGTTAAGCAAGGAAAGGGGTAGCAGTAATTTTAAAATGATCAGTTAGGGGAAGGGAAAAAGAGAATATGAATGTTAAATTTCAAGAATATGTGGTTTTAAGTAAAGGTTGGATGCGAAAAGTGGTCATAATAAGGTGTAGCACCGGAGAAGAGGGAATGCAAAAGAGGAGAGAGATTTTGGGAGATGTTAAGTAAATTGTAAGGACCCTTTTGAACAATGAAGAGAAATTGGGGTAGGGACTTAAAATGCAAAAGTAGGAAAAACTTTTAGAGGGGTGGGGTAGGAAAGTTTGGGGTGCCAGGTGTAAAGAAAAGGGGGAGCCCTTTGATTGAACTTGTATAAAAAGGGGGTTTAGTTATGGTAATACATATTTTAAGAAAAAGAGGAAAATAAGATACACGATATGATGTGGGGCGAAAGACAGTAGTTTGTTGGATTTGTATTGGGATAAAAGACTGTTGGTAGACTTGGGGATGAAAATTTTTATAGAGGGGCCCACAGATATATCAGATCACTTTTGTTGTAGTTTACTGAGAGTAAAAGGTAGTGGGATACAAGGAGAATAGAAGCATCGGGAAAGAGAGGGAAGTTATAAACTAAAAAGGAGGCAGTTAGGGAAAGTATAAACACTTTTGGAGGAAGATGGGTAATGAGAATAGAAATGGGGTCAAAAGAGGTATGGGGTAGGTTTAAAAATGTAGTTTTAGAGTGTTCAGCAGAATTTTGTGGTTACGGAAAGTGGGTGCAGGAGGGAAGGGGAGCGATTGGTGGAATGATATGAAAAAGAGAGTAGAAAGGAAAAAAATTTAGCATAGAGAAGTTTTTACAAAGTAGAAGTGATGCAAGGGGGGAAAAGGATTGGAAAAAAGAGAGAGTTAAGAGGGGGTAAGCAATGTAAAAAGAGAGCAAATGAGAGAGTGGGTGAGATGTTATCAAAAAAATTTTTTTGAAAATAAAAAAAAAGTTTGGAAGTGAGATTAACAAGTTAAGAAAGCCTAGAGAAAAAATGGATTTGTCATTAAAAAATAGGAGAGGAGAGTTATTAAATGGAGAGTTAAGGTTTTGGGGAAAGAGGGGAAGGAATATTTTGAGGAATTGTTAAATTTTGGGTGAAGATGGGAAGTGTGATTTGTGTATAGGGCAAGGAGGAATAACATCTTGTAGGGGGGGAAAGGCCCCGTTGTGGGTGGGGGAAGTTCGTGAGGCATGGGTAAAATGAAGGGGTAAGGCAGCCCGGGGTTGATGGGATAAAGAAAAAATTTAAAAGCAGGGGGGATATAGTTTTGGATGGGTTTGGGGCAATTATTTAATAAATGTATGGGGAAAAGGGTAAGGTCCTTGGGATTTGGGAGAGGCTGCAAGTTCCTTTGTAAAAAGGCAAAGGGGATAAAAAAGAGTGCAAAAATTTTAGGGGATAAGTCTGTTGATGCCTGGTAAAAGGTATGTAGAGTTATAAATTTAAAAAAATTAAGATAAGACGGGGAAAAGGATAGCGATGAACAAAGGGGGCTTTGGAAAGGGGGGGGTGTGGACCCCGGTGTTTCAGGAAACATATAAGTGAACAGTATTTAGATAAGGCTAAAAAGGGCTTTTGGCATTTTTGGATTTGGGGAAAAGGCTATGACAGGGTGGATAGGGGGGCAATGTGGGATGTTGCAAGTGTATGGTGTAGGAGGTGGGTTTCTGAAAACATGAAAAGTTTTTAGAGGTAGTGAGGGTCAAGTTAGGTATGTAGGAAAGAGGGAAATTTTTTCCCAGTAAAAGTAGGCCCTTTAAAAAGGATTGTATGTCACCGTGGTTGTTTTAATATTTTATAGGTGGGGTTTTAAGAAATAAATGCGAGGGGTTTTTGGGAAGAGGCGTGGAGTTAAAAAAAAGAATCACACACAAGTGGGAGTTGTCACAGTGCTCCCTTTTCTGAGACACTGTGCTCTTGGGGGGTTCTGAAGAGAATTGCAGGATTGGTGGTGAATTTGGTAGGGGGTGCAAAAGAAGAAAATTAAAGGTGAATACAGGAAAGAGTAAGGTTATGAGGTAAAAAAAAGATTAGGGGTGAAAAATTGAATATAATTGGAGGGAGAGATATGGAGGAGGTGCGTATTCAGATATTTGGGAGGGGGCTGCAGCGGATGGGTCTATGAAAGATGAGGTGAATCATGAATTTTATGAGGGGGGAAAAAATGAGTGTGCACTTAGGAGTCTGTGGAAAAAGAACTTTGTCCCCTTTGGGGGCAAGAGGGGAATGATGAGAGTATAGTTTTTTCCAAAGCTCTTATATGGGGTGAAAACGTGGGGGTGAAAGTTGCAGCGAGGGGAAGGTGGGGGCAGTGGGAGATGTCTGTCTGGGGCAATGTGTGGTTGAATATAATGCAGGAATTCGTATTTGGAAATTGGGGGAGGTCGGGATTACCAAATGTTGTCCAGAGGGGAGGAAGGGTTGTTGAGGTGGGTTTGGACATGTAGAAAATGGAGCGAAAAAAGAATGATTCAAAAGTGTATCGTTGTAGTGGGAAGGAAGGCGGGGGGAGGGGTCGGCCCCAGGAAGGGTTGGGGGGAGGGGGTAAAGGAGGTTTTTGTGCGGGGGCTTGGACTTCCCAGGCATGCGGACGTGTTTGAAGGATGAAAGGAGACAAATGGTTTTTTAAAACTTGACGTGCGTTGGAGTGGACAAAGTAACATATAAGGGATTAGGGAAAACCCGGGAGGGCCCGGGCTTGAGTCCCGGATGGAATTTCAGTGCCTGCACTTAAAGGAGGGGTTTAATGTTGCAGTTTAAAAACTGTAGTTAAGCACCCTTCTGGCAAGACGTGATGGGGTGAAAGATGGGGAAAGTTTTTTTTTTTCGGGCCCCCCTGCCCTTTGGGGGAAACGGGCCCGGGGTGATAAATAAAATAAAAAATATAATATTATATATATATATATATATATATATATATATATATATATTATATTATATATAATATAAATATATTTTATAATATTATGTTTAAAAATTTTTTAAAAATATATTATATTAATATATATATATATATATATATATATTATTTTAAAATATATATATATATAAAGCATATTATAATATATATATATATATAAAATTTTATATATATATATATATTTATATTAATATATTTATATATATATATATAATATATATATTATTATATTATATATTTATATATAAAATATATATATATATATAAAATTTTAATGTATATATATTATATATATTATAATATTATTTATATATATATATAAAAATATAAAAAATTTATTATATTATATAATATATATTTTATATATATATATATATATATTTATATAATATTATTTTATATATATGTATATATAATATTATATATATATATATATATATAATTTTATATTAATATATTTTATATTTTTTTGGCTTTTTTTAGGAATTTTCTGTACATTTAGAAAGCGTGTCCATTTGTCGTTTCTCACCAAGGCAGGGTGGTCCGAAAAAGAAAATCTTTCATCATCATTCACTCCATCACTGCCTTACCAGAGGGATGCTTTCACTACAGATATAAAACTGCAACATTAGCACCCCTCCTTCAGATTGCAGACACTGTACTTCCCATCTCCAGGACTCATGTCCGGCCTGCTGGTTTCTCTGAATCCCTTCATAAATGTTACCTTGCTGAGACTCCACAGCATGTCAAGTCCTAAAAACCGATATGCCTAGGCATGATAGTAGCTTTCTTAGCTCCATTCATACTACATTTATTTATTTATTTATTTATTTGTTTATTTATTTGTCTCCATTTCCTCCTATCTAACACATGTACGCTTGCTGGAAGTCCAAGCCCCTCGCACACAAAACCTCCTTTACTCCATCCCTCCAACCTTTTCTAGGTCGACCTCCACCCCTCTTTCCCTCTACTACAGATTTATACACTCTCGAAGTCATTCTATTTTTTCCATTCTCTTTTACATGCCCAAACCATCTCCATAATCCCTCCTAAATCCCTCTGGATAATAGTTTTTGAAATCTCGCACCTCCTCCTAATCTCCAAACTACGGTTTTTTCTGCACTATATTTGCACCACACATTGCCCTCAGAAGGGACTTCCCCAAACTGCCTCCAGCCTTTTTGGGTTTGCAACATTCACCACCCATGTTCACACCCTTTAAAAAGAGCGTTGGTAAAAACTATACTCTCATACATTCCCATCTTTGCTTCCATGGATAAAGCTCTTTGTCTCCACAGACTCCTCATACACCACTCTCGTTCTTCCCCTCATCAATTCTATGTTTCACCTCATCTTTCACTGACCCATCTGCTGGCACATCCACTCCTAAATATCCTGAATACATTCACCCCCTCCTTTACTTTCTCCCTCCGTCTGATATCCAATCTTTCATCACCTATTTTTTTTGTTATCCTCATCACCTTACTCTTTCCTACATTCACTTTTAATTTTCTTTTTTTATATACCCTACCAAATCATCCACCAACCTCTGCAATTTTTCTTCAGAATCTCCCAAAAGCACATGGTCATCAAGAAAGAGCAACTGTGACAACCCTACTTTGTGTTAGAGTCTTTATCTTTTAACCCCACAACCTCTTGCCAACACCCGAGCATTCACTTCACTTCCCAACCCCATCTTTAAATATATTGAGCAACCACGGTGACATCACACATCCTTATCTAAGGCCTACTTTTACAGGAAAATAATCTCTCTCCCCTGCTACATACTCTAACGTGAGCCTCAATATCCTCAAAAAAACTCTTCAAGGGCTTTAGTAACCTACCTCCTATTCCATACATTTGCAGCATTTGCCACAGAGTTCCTTTTCCACCATGTCATACCCCTTTTCCAAATCCATAATGCCACTGCAACCTCTTTAAAATTATTTAAATACTGTTCATCTATTTTCTTTCACTGTAAATACATGATCTACACACCCCCTTAAACCTTTCTTAAAGCCTCCTTGTTCATCTGCTATCCTACTCTGTCTTACTTTAATTCTTTCAATAAAAAATACCATATATTTTTAAAAAGTATACTCAACAGACTTATTCCCCAATAATTTTTACATTCTATTTTGTCCCCTTTCCCTTTATCAAAGGACTATGCATGCTCTCTCCCAATCCCTAGGTACCATACCGTCTTCCATACATTTATTAAACAAAAGCACCAACCACTCCAAAACTATATCCCCACCTGCTTTTAACATTTGTATCTTTATCACATCAATCCCTGCTGTCATACCCCTTTTATTCTATCCACTGCTTCACGAACTTCTCCCACACTCACAACTGGTCTTTTTTCCCTCCTACAAGATGTTATTCCTCCTTGCCCTTTTTTTAAACATTGCTTCACCACTCTCATAACTATTTTTTCCCTCTCCATATTCTCCTCCCTCCTTGCATCACTTCTACTTTTCGAAAACCTCTCATATGGTAACTTTTCTCGCTTACTACTCTCTTTACATTATCATTCCACCAAACGCTTTCTTCCCTCCCGCATCCACTTTCCCATAACCACAAACTTCTGCTGAACACTCTAACACTACATTGTTAAACCTACCCCATACATCTTCGCCCCAATGCCTATTCTCTCACTAACCCATCGATCCACCCAAAACTTGTTTATATCTTACCCTAACTGCCCCGTCCTTTAGTTTATAAACCTTTTACTTCTCTCTTACTTGTTGCTTCTTTTTCCCTTTTATCCCAGCTACCCTTTTTCCCTCAATGTAGCTACAACTAAAAATGATCTGATATGTCTGTGGCCCCTCTATAAACATGTGCATCCAGGAGTCTACCAACAATCTTTTTTTCTACAATACTTAGCCAACAAAAATAAATGTTATTACGCATAATATACTACCCAGAGGGGTATGTATATATATGCTTGTACATGTATGTGTGTGTGACCTAAGTGTAAGTAGAAGTACAAGACGTACCTGAAATCTTGCACTTCATGAGACAGAAAAAAGGACACCAGCAATCCCACCATCATGAAAAAAAAATTACAGGGTTTCGTTTTACACTCACTTGGAGGACGGTTAGTACCTCCCTGGGCGGTTGCTGTTCTACCAAACCTACTACCTAGATATATTGTATTTTATTTTATATATATATATATAAAATATATATATATATATATATATATATATATATATATATATATACATATATATATTATATATATATAAAATATATATTATATTATATATATATATAAAATATATATTATATTTTATATATATTATATATATATATATATATATATATATATATACGAGAGGCATAAAGGTATAGAGAGAGAGCGAGAGAGAAAGGGAGAGAGAGAGAAACAGGGACAAAAAGAAGGAGGGAAGAAGGGGAGGGAGGGAGGGTGGAGGGGGGTGGAGGGTTTATAATTTCATGCCGCTGAATCCGAAGCCCTGATACTCCGCTGTGAGAATATTATAATAGTTCATTATTGTGTGTGTGTGTGTGTGTGAATACTCACCTAGTTGAGGTTGAGGTTGCAGGGGTCGAGTCCTAGCTCCTGGCCCCGCCTAGGGTGTGTGTGTGTCGTGTGTTTGAGGTTAAATGTGTGTTTGAGTTTTTGTGTGTGTGTTCTCACCGATTTGCACTCACGTATTTGTGGTAGCAGGTATCGAGTCACAGCTCCTGGCCCCGCCTCTTCACTGATTGGTACTAGGTCCTCTCTCTCCCTGCTCCATGAGTTTTATCAAACCTCGTCTTAAAACTATGTATGGTTCCTGCCTCCAGTACAACACTCTCTAGGCTATTCCACTTCCAGACAATTCTATGATTGAAGAAATACTTCCTAACATCTCTTAGACTCATAGGAGTCTTCAACTTCCAATTGTGACCCCTTGATTTTGTCTTCCATCTCTGAAACATCCTGTCTTTGTCCACCTTGCCATTTCCTCGCAGTATTTTATATGTCGTTACCATCTCTTCCCTGACCCTCCTGTCCTCCAGTGTCGTCAGGCCGATTTCCCTTAACCTGTCTTCGTAGGACAATCCTCTTGCTCTGCAACTTGTCTTGTTGCAAACCTTTACACTTTCTCTAATTTCTTGGCGTGCTTGACCAGGTGTGGATTCCAAACTTGTGCTGTATAGTCCAATGTGGGCCGCACGTATATGATATACAGAGTCTTGAACGATTTCTTACGGAGGTATCGGAAAGCTATTCTTAGGCTTGCCACGCGCCCATAGGCTGACGCAGTTATCTGACTGATGTGGGCCTCAGGAGATGTGCTCGGTATTATACTCACCCCAAGATCATTTTCCTTGAGTGAGGCTTGTATTCTTTGGCCACCTAAGCTATACTCTGTCTGTGGTCTTCTGTGCCCTTCCCCGATCTTCATCACTATGCATTTGGCGGGGTTAAATGCAAACAACCAGTTGTTGGACCAGGCTTGTAGCCTGTTCAGTTCTATTTGTATTCCTGCCTGATCCCCATCCGATCTAATTCTCCGCATTACCTTCACATCATCTGCAAGCAGAGACATTCTGAGTCTATCCTTTTCGTTATGTCATTCACTTATACCAAATACAGCACAGGTCCCAGGACTGACCCCTGTGGAACCCCACTCGTCACAAGAGCCCAGTCTGACACCTCGTCACGTACCATGACTCTGTTGCCTCCCTGACAGATATTCACTGATCCATCGCAGTGCCTTTCCTGTTATGCGTGCCAGATCCTCTAGCTTTTGCATTAACCTCTTGTGAGGAACTGTGTCGAATGCTTTCTTGCAGTCCAAGAAAATGCAGACACAGGATTTTCCTTCCCTGATTCCGTGCTGGTTATCGTTTATATGCTTATGTCTTTGTAGGTGCTCCACCACTCTCCTACTGATGATCTCCATGACTTTGCATACTATACATGTCAGTGACACAGGTCTGCAGTTTAATGCTTCATGTCTGTCTCTTATCTTAAAAATTGGGCCTACATCTTCCATACCTCAGGTAGCTGCCCAGTTTCAATGGATGTGTTGAAGATTTTTGTTAGTGGCACACATAGCATCTCTGCTCCATCTCTAAGGACCCAGGGAGAGATGTTGTCCAGTCCCACCGCCTTTGAGGTGTCAAGTTCACATAGCAGTTTCTTCACCTCCTCGCCGGTTGTGTTTATTTCATCCAACACTTGTTGGTGTACCTCCATATTCTGAATTCCTGAAGTCCTTCCTGTCTCCACTGTACTCACCTAATTGTGGTTGCAGGGGTCGAGACTCAGCTCCTGGCCTCGCCTCTTCACTTATCGCTACTAGGTCCTCTCCCTCTCTTCCTGAGCTTTGTCATACCTCGTCTTAAAGCTATGTGTGGTTCCTACCTCCACTACATCACTTGCTGGGCTATTCCACTTATGAGTACGCTATTGCTGAAGAAATACTTTCTAACATCCCTGTGACTCGTCTGAGTCTTCAGCTTCCAATTGTGACCTCTTAATTCTGTGTCCCCTCTCTGGAACATCATGTCTCTATCCACCTTATCTATTTCACGCAGTATTTTGTATGTCGTTATCATGTCTCCCCTGACCCTCCTGTCCTCCAGTGTCGTCCGTCCGATTTCCCTCAACCTTTCTTCGTAGGACATTACCCTGAGCTCCGGAACTAGCCTTGTTGCAAACCTTTGTACTTTCTCTAATTTCTTGATGTGCTTGGCCAGGTGCGGGTTCCAGACTGGTGCTGCGTACTCCAGTATGGGCCTGACGTACACAGTGTACAGGGCCTTGAACGATTCCTTACTAAGGTATCGGAACGCTATTCCCAGGTTTGCCAGGCGCCCATGTGCTGCAGCAGTTATCTGGTTGATGTGTGCTTCCGGAGACGTGCTCGGTGTTATGGTCACCCCAAGATCTTTCTCCTTGAGCTAGGGTTTGCAGTCTTTGACCACCTAGCCTATACTCTGTCTGCGGTCTTCTGTCCCCTTCTCCGATGTTCATGACTTTGCACTTGGCAGGGTTGAATCCGAGAAGGCAGTTGCTGAACCACGTATCCAGCCTGTCTAGGTCTCTTTGAAGTCCTGCCTGATCCTCATCTGATGTAATTCTCCTCATTAACTTCACATCATCTGCGATCAAGGGCACCTCTCAGTCTATGCCTTCCATCATGTCATTCACATTTACCAAAAATAGCACTGGTCCTAAGACCGACCCCTGTGGGACCCCGCTCGTCACAGGTGCCCACTGTGATACCTCATCACGTACCTTTACTCGTTGTTGCCTCTCTGTCAGGTATTCCCTGATCCACTGCAGTGTCCTTCCTGTTATACGCCCCTGATCCTCTAGTTTCTGCACTAATCTCTTGTGAGGAACTGTGTCGAAGGCGTTCTTGCAGTCCAAGAAAATGCGATCAACCCACCCTTCTCTCTCGTGTCTTACTTCTGTAACTTTGTCATAAAACTCCAGAAGGTTTGTGACACAGGATTTGCCTTCCATGAATCCGTGCTGATTGTCGTTTATAATCTTGTTCCGTTCCAGGTGTTCCACCACTCTCCTCATGATAATCTTCTCCATGACTTTGCATACTATACACGTCAGTGACACTGATCTGTAATTTAGTGCCTCTTTTCTGTCTCCTTTTTTAAACATGGGGACTTCATTTTCTGCCTTCCATACCTCGGGTAGTTGCCCAGTTTCAAAGGATGTGTTGAAGATTGTGGTTAATGGGACACACAGCATTTCTGCTCCATCTCTAAGGACCCACGGGGTCCCATTACCTTTGAGGTATCAAGGTCACTTAACAGCTTTTTCCCCTCCTCCTAAGTTGTTGTATGTTATCCGCACTGTTGGTGTATTCGCTGTTGTGTCCCCTTTGGTCTGTCTTCCCAGAACCCTTTCCCTGTCTCCTCTGTGTGTGTGTGTTGTGTGTGTGTGTGTGTGTGTGTGTGGTTGTTTGTGTGTGTGTGTGTGTGTGTTGGGTGGTGTTTTGTGTGTGTGTGTGTGTGTGTGTGTGTGTGTGTGTGGTGTGTGTGTGTGTGGTTGTGTGTGTGTGTGTGTGTGTGTGTGTATGTGTGTGTGTGTGTGTGTGTGAGTGTGTGTGTGTGTGACTGTGTGTGTGTACATATTTCTGTGTCTCTCATTCTCGTAGGTAAAAAAGATCCTTGAGAAATCCTTCACGAAGAAAATATATTTCTTATAAAATACAAAATGTTCTCCCTCTCGCCCTTCCCTTCTTTGTTTATCTCTCGTTTTACCTTCCAAGTTACAACCAGGATATAATTCTTCCAAAGTCGGTTTTCTGTTTTCAAATAAGATTAAAAAAGATTTCTCTAGTCATGAAATGTGGACGCTGAAAAATGTGGTTGCTACAATTTTACTGTGGCCACACTCTGAAATATTAGTGTGGCCACACCCTGAAACATTACTGTGGCCACACCCTGAAATATTAGTGTGGCCACACCCTGAAACATTACTGTGGCTACACCCTGAAATTTCTGTGGCTACACCCTGAAACATTACTGTGGCCACACTCTGAAATATTAGAGTGGCCACACCCTGAAACATTACTGTGGCCACACTCTTAAATATTAGTGTGGCTACACCCTGAAACATTACTGTGGCTACACCCTGAAACATTACTGTTGCTACACCCTGAAACATTACTGTGGCCACACTCTGAAACATTACTGTGGCCACACCCTGAAACATTACTGTGGCTACACCCTGAAACATTACTGTTGCTACACCCTGAAACATTACTGTGGCTACACCCTGAAACATTACTCTGGCCACACCCTGAAACATTACTGTGGCCACACCCTGAAACATTACTGTGACCACACCCTGAAACATTACTGTGGCCACACCCTGAAACATTACTGTGGCTACACCCTGAAACATTACTGTTGCTACACCCTGAAACATTACTGTGGCTACACCCTGAAACATTACTCTGGCCACACCCTGAAACATTACTGAGGCTACACCCTGAAACATTATTGTGGCTACACCCTGAAACATTACTGTGGCTACACCCTGAAACATTACTGTGGCCACACCCTGAAACATTACTGTGACCACACCCTGAAACATTACTGTGGCCACACCCTGAAACATTACTGTGGCTACACCCTGAAACATTACTGTAGGCACGCGCTGAAACATTACTGTGACCACACTCTGAAACATTACTGTGACCACACCCTTAAACATTTCTGTGGCTACACCCTGAAACATTACTGTGGCTACACCCTGAAACATTACTGTGGCCACACTATGAAATATTAGTGTGGCCACACCCTAAAACATTAATGTGGCTACCCCCTGAAACATTAATGTGGCTACACCCAGAAACATTACTGTGGCTACACCCTGTAACAGTAATGTGGCCACACTCTGAAATATTAGTGTGGATACACCCTGAAACATTACTGTGGCCACACCCTGAAACATTACTGTGTCCACACCCTGAAACATTACTGTGGCCACACCCTGAAACATTACTGTGGCTACACCCTGAAACATTACTGTGGCTACAAACTGAAACATTACTGTGGCTACACCCTGAAACATTACTGTGGCCAAACCCTGAAACATTACTGTGGCCACACCCTGAAACATTACTGTGGCCACTCCCTGAAACATTACTGTGGCTACACCCTGAAACATTATTGTGGCTACACCCTGAAACATTACTGTGGCTACACCCTGAAACATTACTGTGGCCACACCCTGAAACATTACTGTGACCACACCCTGAAACATTACTGTGGCCACACCCCGAAACATTACTGTAGGCCACGCCTGAAACATTACTGTGACCACACCCTGAAACATTACTGTGACCACTCCTGAAACATTACTGTGGCTACACCCTGAAACATTACTGTGGCACACCCTGAAACATTATTTGTGGGTACACCCTGAAACATTACTGTGGACCACACCCTGAAACATTACTGTGGCCACTCCCTGAAACATTACTGTGGCTACACCCTGAAACATTACTGTGGCCACACCCTGAAACATTATTGTGGCTACACCCTGAAACATTACTGTGGGCCACACCCTGAAACATTACTGTGGCCACACCCTGAAACATTACTGTGGCCACCCCTGAAACAAATTACTGTGGGCCACTCAATGAAACATTACTGTGGCTACACCTGAAACATTACTGTGCTACACCCCTAAACATTTCTGTGTCACACCCTGAAACATTACTGTGACCACACCCTGAAACATTACTGTGGCCACACCCTGAAACATTACTGTGGCCACACCCTGAAAACATTACTGTAGGCAGGCGCTGAAACATTACTGTGACCACACCTGAAACATTACTTTTGGGCCACACCCTGAAACATTACTGTGGCCACACCTGAAACATTTACTGTGGCCAACACCCCTGAAACATTACTGTAGGCACCGCCTGAAAACATTACTGTGACCACACTCTGAAACATTACTGTGGCCACACCCTGAAACATTTACTGTGGCCACACCCTTAAAACATTTCTGTGGCTACACCCTGAAACATTAGTGTGGCTACACCCTGAAACATTACTGTGGCCACACTCTGAAATATTAGTGTGGCCACACCCTAAAACATTAATGTGGCTACACCCTGAAGCATTAATGTGGCTACACCCTGAAAACATTACTTTGGCCCACACCCTGAAACATTACTGTGGCCACACTCTGAAATTAGTGGATACACCTGAAACATTACTGTGTCCACACCCTGAAACATTACTGTGGCTACACTCTGAAAATTAGTGTGGCCAGACCCTGAAATATTACTGTGGCCACACCCTGAAACATTACTGTGGCTACACCCTGAAACATTACTGTGGCCACACCCTGAAACATTACTGTAACCACACCTGAAACATTGCTGTGGCTACACCCTGAAACATTACTGTGGCTACACCCTGAAACATTACTGTGGCCACACCCTGAAACATTACTGTGGCCACACCCTGAAACATTACTGTGGCCACACCCTGAAACATTACTGTGGCCACACCCTTAAACATTACTGTGGTCACACCCTGAAACATTACTGTGGCCACACTCTGAAATATTAGTGTGGATATACCCTGAAACATTACTGTGGCCACACCCTGAAACATTAGAGTGGCCACACCCTGAAACATTACTTTAACCACACACGAAACATTGCTGTGGGCTACTCCTGAAACATTACTGTGGCTACACCCTGAAACATTACTGTGGCCACACCCTGAAACATTACTGTGGCCAACCCTGAAACATTGTAGCCCCACACTGAAACATTACTGTGGTACACCTGAAACATTACTGTGGCCACACCCTGAAACATTACTGTAGGCCCGCGCTGAACATTACTGTAGCCCCGCTGAAACTTACTGTAGGCACGCGCGAAACATTACTGTAGGCCCGCGCTGAAACATTATTTTAGGCCCGCGCTGAAACATTACTTAGGCCCGCGCTGAAACATTACTGTAGGCCCGCGCTGAAACATACTGTGCACGCGGCTGAAACAACTGTAGCACGCGCTGAAACATTCTCACTCTAACGTGAAACTTCCCCCCAGCTACACCCCTGCCCCTCCCACTCAGCTCTCCCCTTCCCCAACCCCTTCCCCAACTCCCTGGCCTCCTCTCACTAGTCTCTATTTTCAGCACTCTTTCCCCATCCATGTGATACCTTCCTAGCTCCCCTAGGTGTACCTTTCCACATGCCTCTGGTTCCCTTCCCTAACCTACTTCCTCTACCCCTTCATCCTAAATACCTCCCTATCTCAACCTTCTCTCCCATCCTCTCTCCACTTCCCTCCTCATCTTCAGTGCAATTTCCCACAACCTATGCTTAGCAGATAATTGTATTACCTCTCCCGCTCTTGTATAAACTGATTATTTTAATTATGTATTCAATATAGCCGGGATAATGTTCTGTGAAGGTGTAAAACATCATACGATTGTCAGGGTATACACACGCACTTCATATCATTCACACGCTCAATAAATGCTGGAGAGTTACACATATGCGCGGGCGCATGTGCCACACACCCCGCACACACACACACACACACACACACACACACACACACACAAAACACACACACACAACACAACAACACACAAAATGGACTAACAACACACACACACACACACACAAATGGTAACTAACTAACACACACACACACAACACACACACACACACACACACACACAAAATGGTAACTAACTAACACACACACACACACACACACAAATGGTAACTAACACACCCCACACACACACCCACACGCACACACACACACACACACACACACACACACACACACACACCTACACACCTACACACCCACACACCTACACACCTACACACCTACACACCTACACACCTACACACCTACACACCTACACACCTACACACCACACACACAAACAGGCCTAGTGTCTAATCGACATGTGCCTAGGACAAAATGGTAACTAACACACACACACACACGCAGCACAGCACAGCACAGCACAGCACAGGTATGAAGGGAGGTCCAACGACAATACGAAAATGACATAGCAGCGTAAGCCAAATCTGACCCGAAGCTATTGTACAGCCACATTAGGAGGAAAACAATAGTCAAGGACCAGGTAATCAGGCTGAGGAATGAAGGAGGGGAAATCACAAGAAATGCCCGAAAGTATGTGAGGAGCTCAACATGAGACTCAAGGAAGTGTTGACAGATGAGACAGAAGGACTCGAGAAAGAGAGGTGGTGTACGCCATCAAGTGTTGGACACAAAACATACAACCGAGGAAGAAGTGAAGCAGCTGCTAAGCGAGCTAGACACCTCAAAGGCTATGGGCCAGATAACATCTCTCCATGGGTCCTGAGAGAGGGAGCAGAGGCGCCATTAACAACAATCTTCATCACATCTATCGAAACAGGGCTACTACCTGAGGTATGGAAAACAGCAAATGTAGTCCCAGTTTTTAAAAGAGGAGGCAGACAAGAAGCATTAAACTACAGACCAGTGTCACTGACATTTATAGTATGGGACACAGCAACAAGGGGACACAGTTGAAAGTTGAAGACTCAAATGAATCACAGGGATGTTAGGAAGCATTTCTTCATTCAGAGAGTTGTCAGGAAATGGAATAGTCTGGGAAGTGATATATTGGAGGCAGGATCTTTTACATAGCTTTCAGAAGAGGTATGATAAAGCTCATTGAGCAGAAAGAGTGACCTAGTAGCGACCAATGAAGAGGCAGGGCCAGGAGCTGTGGCTCAATCCCTGCAACCACAACTGAGTACAACTAGGTGTGTACACACACACACAAGCACACACACACACACACACACACACACACACACTGTGAAGATGTACAATAGCCCATGTACACTCTGTGAGATCGTACATACACAGCAGTTCATGCAAACTCTGAAGTTTTACATAGACATACTTAAGATGCTTGAACATCTCGTTGCGTAGTTGAACATAGACCTACATAAACGCGGTTAGGTGCAGACCTGCATTAAAACCGTAAAGTTATATAGAGACCAACGAACAAAGTGAGGTGTACACAATCTTACTTACAAGCAACGATCTAAAAGCAAACCAGACACACTGAATTAAAAGTTAGAAAAAGTTCTTGAGAACAGAAGAGCGAATAAATTCAATTTAACTTTCCTTTAAAGTAACATTACAATCATAATTACATGAAGAATAAAGAGCTCCTCAGGTTTCTTCACTTGGACGAGTTCTCTGAGTGAGCTTTCAATATTTGTGAAGAAAATATTATTCTACAACGTGTCTTTTATTTACCATGATGGGCATCTGTTTTTTTATAATAAATAGGTATCCCCGAAAGGGTACTCATTTTAAGTATCCCTGAATTAGAACCTTTAAGCATATACCTAATTTGTTCTTCCTAAAAACTTTATTTTATAACTTCAGAACGCCTCATTCGATCGGCTTCAACTTGTCAACGCAGGTTTACCATACAGGACGAACTGTTTATGCAAGTCTTGACATGTGTAGGTGTCCATTACCCAGTGTATTACTGACCATTACAAGGTTCTCAGAATGGATCCGATCACTTTTAAGACATTCGTCTTCTTGGCTTCAACACTGGTGTCTCTTATGTAAGTGAAAACCAAGAGTGTTAATCAAGTTTTACATTTGATACTTTAAGTGTGAAACACTTTCAATTTTTTCCCTTAAATAACGTTAACTGTACTTTAGTATACCTCATTAGAACAACTTTAATCTCCAAACACTTACGCATTTTATGCACGAGACAGTAGCCAGTAAAATTATCTGTGTTGATGTAAATTTGGCAGTTTACTAACATAGGTAAAAAACTTAGCATCGTTGGAGTCCGAGGAAGAAGTGGAGAATACCTTTTTTGGTCACTTTCAGACTTTAAGGAAGCGGAGGCTCTCCTCAAAGGAAGATTTCACTCAATTTTGGTTGTGTTGGATTTAATTTGCCAGCTTCATTAAAAAGATTGGTTGATGTGACGTAACTGAAGAATGACTTTTCTGATAGTGTCATCGAGACACACGAGACAGATAATACTACTTAATGTGTGTACAAACTATGTGACACATCAAAGAATTATATAATTTTCATATTTACATATATTTTACATATTATTATTATTATTATTATCATTATTATTATTATTATTATTATTATTATTATTATTATTATTATTATTATTATTATTATTATTATTATTATTATTAGGACTATATTATTTCATAGGTAAAATTAGTATTGTTAGGGGGAAATTTTGATAACAGAAAGTAAGATGTCCACTGACATCAATATTTTACACTATTACTGCAGAGTGTTTGGTTATATTGTAACATTAGAGTGATGTCATGGAATTTCATGCTACATTATGTGGTTATGTGACGTGATGTGTGACTGACGTTGGTGCTTCTTCAAGGTCAGGTCAGTGAGGTCAACCTCGTCAGTTGCAAGGCTTGTTTAACTCTCACACTAAATCAGGTCGCTTGGTCTGTCTCCTTGTTAATTTCCTTCGTGCCTTTCTTAATGTTTCGGACATATGACCAGAAAATTGCTCTTGATAACTAAAGGATGCTAATGTGTAGTTCGTTCACTTCCTGAGGACGTCTTGTTTCACAAGGTCCTCCTGGATACTGAATTCAATCGGAAGTGACTGTTAGTCATGTTCAAGTGTGCTTTCTCTGTCTCACTAGCACTCCGTTTTGCTGTATAGTCTTATTGTGAAAAGTTGTTACCTGGTGACTTCACGTGGCAATATGTTGCATGTCTGCTACTTCTGTCACACTTAATGTAGGGATGAGGTGAGGCGCAGAAGTGTTTCAGATATCAATGTAGGTACTCGATAAGCACAAACACACTCACACTGTTACGGAGTACCGTAAAAAAAATATTTATATAAAATAACGCTCCACATAAAATGTCATTTTCCGTGTAGTATACTGAAAGTGGACGTGTATTATTCCCTGAAAGCGAACGCGTTTTATTCCTGCCGGTAAGGCAGTGGCCAGGACAGGAGCAGAGGAGAGGTGTGTTTAGTTCAGTACCAGTCGGGTGGAGATGAGAGTAAAGTTATCATGTTTGGGCGGTAGTTTGAGTAGGTAATTTTGGTAAGTTTTTATTGTATACCATAGGTGTTTGTGTTTAAGTGCTCTCATGTTTATTTGTAAAGCCCTAGTATGCAAGGGCCTGTGTTTTGGAGAGTATTTAACGTTTCCACTAGGCTATGCAGCCTGCAGAAGGGGTGGGGTTGTCATGGAGCCTCCTTGTTCATAAA
>NC_069411.1:24661272-24673772 GCF_026875155.1 Cherax quadricarinatus
CCAAAGGGAATCCCTTTGTATTTCCCTGCCTGGTCTTCGATCGAATGAACTCTTCTCATCAACTTCACGTCATCTGCAAACAGGGACACCTCGGAGTTTATTCCTTCCGTCATGTCGTTCACAAATACCAGAAACAGCACTGGTCCTAGGACTGACCCTGTGGGACCCCGCTGTCACAGGTGCCCACTCTGACACCTCGCCACTGTACCATTACTCGCTGCTGTCTTCCTGACAAGTATTCCCTGATCCATTGCAGTGCCTTCCCTGTATCCCTGCTTGGTCCTCCATTTTTGCACTAATCTCTTGTGTGGTACTGTGTCAAAAGCCTTCTTGCAGTCCAAGAAAATGCAATCCACCCACCCCTCTCTCTCTTGTCTTACTGCTGTCACCATGTCATAGAACTCCAGTAGGTTTGTGACACAGGATTCCCATCTCTGAAACCATGTTGGCTGCTGGTGATGAGATCATTCCTTTCTCTAGATGTTCCACCATTCTTCTCCTGACAATCTTTTCCATGATTTTGCATGCTATACATGTCAGTGACACTGGTCTGTAGTTTTAGTGCTTCATGTCTGTCTCCTTTTTTAAAGATTGGGACCACATTTGCTGTCTTCCATGCCTCAGGCAATCTCCCTGTTTCGATAGATGTATTGAATATTGTTGTTAGGGGTACACATAGCGCCTCTGCTCCCTCTCTCAGGACCCATGGAGAGATGTTATCTGGCCCCATTGCCTTTGAGGTATCTAGCTCACATCAGAAGCCTCTTCACTTCTTCCTCGGTTGTGTGTACTGTGTCCAGCACATGGTGGTGTACCCCACCTCTCCGTCTTTCTGGAGCCCCTTCTGTCTCCTCTGTGAACACTTCTTTGAATCTCTTCTTGAGTTCCTCACATACTTCACGGTCCATTTCTTGTTGTCTCTCCTCCCTTCCTTCCTTAGCCTGATTACCTGGTCCTTACATGGTTGTTTTCTTCCTGATGTGGCTGTATAACAGCTTCGGTCAGATTTGGCTTTTGCTGCTATGTCGTTTTCATATTGACGTTGGGCCCCCTTCTTATCTGTGCATATTCGTTTCTGGCTCTACGACTGCTCTCCTTATTCTCCTGGGTCCTTTGCCTTCTATATTTCTTCCATTCCCTAGCACACTTGGTTTTGCCTCCTTGCATCTTTGGGTGAACCATGGCTCATCCTGGCTTTTTCATTATTCCTGTTACCCTTGGGTACAAACCTCCTCCTCAGCCTCCTTGCACATTGTTGCTACATATTCCATCATCTCATTAACTGCTTCCCTGCCAGTTCTCTGTCCCACTGAACCTCATTCAGGAAGTTCCTCATTCCTGTGTAGTCCCCTTTCCTGTAGTTTGGTTTCATTTGTCCTTGCCTTCCTGCTTCCCCCCTCCACTTGTAGCTCTACTGTGTATTCGAAGCTCAAAACCACATGATCGCTGGCCCAAGGGGTCTTTCATATGTGATGTCCTCAATATCTGCACTACTCAAGGTGAATACTAAGTCCAGTCTTGCTGGTTCAACCTCTCCTCTCTCTCTTGTATTGTCCCTTACGTTTTGGTACATGAAGTTTTCCAGTACCACCTCCATCATCTTACCCTCCAATGTATCTTGGCCCCCATGTGGCTCAAGTTCTCCCCATTCCGATCTCCTTGTTGTTAAAGTCGCCCATGATCCAGAAGCTTTTGCCCTGCATGCATGATCTCTTTTGGCCACTGTAGCCAGTGTGTCAATCATCGCTCCTATTGCCTCTCGTCATAACTCCATGCCTTGGCCTCCTGCTGTTCAGTGGATGCGTTATAAGTCACTGCAATTACACCTTGGGACGCTCCAGAGTGGAAGCGTTTCCCTCTATGTAATCACTTTCTCACCGCTGGTCTCCTCTAACCAGCTCATCAAAATTCCATCGTGTTATTGATCCAGCAATGCCACTCCCCTCCACCCCCCCTGTTCCGGTGCTGACTTTCTCATGATCAGGTATCCCTCTGGAAAGATGGCATCTGATATCATACCTGTAAGTGTTGCTTTCTGTGATCGCTATGAGTTTGGTGATGGCCTTTCTGACTCTTTCGTGCCACTCCCTCCACTTGTTTGTTATTCCATCAGCATTTGTGTACCATACCTTCAGTTTCCTTACCAACACTGTGGTTTGGGGGCCTGTGGGGGTGGGAGACTGGTACATACTGTGGATCTATGGTTTGGGTTGGGGTGGAAGCTGTGGGTATGGATTGTATGTGTGTTGGATGGTGTGATAGTGATGGGGTTCTGAGAAAGTGGTGTGTGTGTGCTTGCCCTTGCTGCCTGTTCTGCTCTGACTGACCTCTGCCGGTTCCATCCTTGTCTCCTTTCCTACTCCTTTCGCTTTTTTTTGTCCTCTCCCTCAGCGCTTCTCTCTGTTTGAGTTCTGTCCCTCTGTCTAGAAACACCTTCTATTACTCTTCCAAGCTTTCAACCGGGGTTTCTCTTGAGGAGGATCCCTGTTCTGCAACTTTGTTTGTCTCTTAGAAACAGCTGAACGTCAGTTTATCCCCTTCAAGTACCCCCTTTTCTCTGAAAATTTACAATCTCATCCTTGTCTTCTCCCCTATTCCCGAGATGATTTTCTCATTCTCCGTTCTTTCCTCCTGCCGTCTACGTGTGTGTCCTTTTCCTCTCTCTTCCGAAGCCCATGGATAAACCACTGATTAGCCCAATCCTCCTCCCAATGCCTCTCCCTCTGTTGACTCGGTTCCTGACTGTATGTGGTCATGTTCCTCCCTTGATTTTCCAGTGGCAAGTTGTAGCATGGTTGTGCCCAGCATTCGACATCTCCCTCTCCATCTGCAACCCATCTGCTCTTCCTTCCTCCTGGCCCTTCTTTGCAGCTGATGTACCTAGCATAATTCGTATCTCCTTCTTTCTGGTTAGCCTTCAGCTACGTATGTTGTGTCTTCTCTGTCACTACCCTGAGACTTTGCTTCAGCCTGTATTAACCTCAAATTCACGGACCTTTACCCTGGCTCCTGCAGTTTCGACATGTGCCTCCCATTCTCGTCTCCATCTCGCAACCTCTTTCCTTTTTCACAGAGAGCTCTTCCTCATTTTTTCTGAAAGCTCACCTAATTTTCTCTCCATTCCTTGCTCAATCCTTTTCCACTGCTCCTCCATCCATTCCTCCTACCATGCCATTGTCATCTGATTCCCTGATACCTGCGAGTCCCAACCATTTTTTTTAGTGAAAGAAGAGAGAAAGAGAAAAAGAAAAAGGGGAGATAGTGAGAGGAGGGAGAAAGATAGAGAAGGGAGGGTAGAAGACGGGAAAAGAAGGAAAAAGGGTGGGTTTATATGTGTGTGTGTGTGGGTTTAGGTTTGTGAGTGGGGTTGGTAAAGGTAGTGAGAGTGATAATATAATAATAAGATGAGGAGAGAGAGAGTAAAAGAGGAAGAGAAGTGTGAGTGGGAGAGAAAAAGAGTGAGAGTGAAGGAAGATGAGAGGTTGTGATGAGGAAGTGAGAGAGATGAGAGATAGGGGAGAGAGAGAGAGAGAGGTAGAGAGTGAGTGTGAGAGAGAGAGAGAGAGAGAGAGAGAGAGAGAGAGAGAGAGAGAGAGAGAGAGAGAGAGAGAGAGAGAGAGAGAGGAAGAAAAGAGGAGATGAGAGGGAGAGAGATGGGGGGGGAAGGGTTCGAGGGTCACTTCACAAAAGGTGGTGAAATCCTGTATAGTGTGCATGTGTGTCCGTGTGTGTATTGTTGTGTGTGTGTGTTTGTGCGTGTGTGTGTGTTGAGTGTGTGGAGTGTGTGTGTGTGTAGTGTGTGTGTGTGTGTGTGTGTGTGTGTGAGTGGTTGCATGTGTGTGTGTGTGTTGGTGTGTGCGTGGTGTGTGTGTGTGTGTGGTGTGTGTAGGTTGTGTGTGTGTGTGTGTGTTGGAGTGTGTGTGTGTTATGTGTGTTGTGCTTCAGCTATTCAAGTACCTAACACCAGAGCTGTTTTCTCACCAAGTAGTGTGCGCAATAGTTTATGTAAACAGTCCTATTTCCCACATATGTACTACATATTATTGCATAATGTACCCGATATCTAGTGTTTCCCACTGTACGCTTATGCATTTAAAATTACGTACAAAAAAAATACAACACTAGGCTTCGCTATAGGCCCTACTCTAAATTCTATTAAATTCCAGTAAACGCTGCTTGTTTCTATTTCTGATAGCTTCGAGGGAGAGGTGACCCCCAGTTCCAGCAAGAGACAGGTACGATTAGACCCATGCAACTCACTAGGTGATACTACTTGCGCTGGCAGTGGAGTAACTTGAGGGTCCTGTCCTGTCCAGAATTGATGTTTGATGCTTCACGTTAATTTTTCCACTAACTTCCTGTATGCACTGATAGTCGCTCTAGCTCTTCTAATTTTTTTTCACTCGCTGAATTTACTGACACATCTATACAAATCTCTTGTCTCCTTGCTTGAGTCGCACTTTTTCTTCAAAATACCACTGCGTTAATTATGGCAACACTATTTAGGCCTGAAATAGTGGCACTCTTAAGCGTGAACACGCCTATATCCCACACTCTATTCCTTATGGCACATGCAGAAATTATCACCAAAACACGAGCTCAAACCTGCGAGGCCTCCCTCCACGAGTGTGTGTGAGTTTGAGTGGTGTGTGTGTGTGTGTTTGTGTGTGGTGTGTGTGTGTTGTGTGGTGTGTGTGGTGTGGTGTGGTGTGTTTGTGAGTGTGTGTTGTGTGTGTGTGTGTGTGTGAGGTGTGTGTGTGGTGTGTGTGTGTGGGTGTGGTGTGAGTGTGTGTGTGTGTGTGTGTGTGTGTGGTGTGTGTGTGTGTGTTTGATGTGTGTTGTGTGTGTGTGTGAGCCAGCTCACCTAATTGTACTTACCAAATTGTGGCTACAGGGGTCGAGTCTTAGCTTCCGGCCCCGCCTCTCTGCTGGCCTCTACTGAATTCGCTTCTGGATTCGTGAGCCCTGTCTTACCTATTCTTAAAGTTATACATGAATTTGGCTCTCCCACTTCACTGTCTAGGTCATTCCACTTCCTGACTACTGCTAAAGAAGTGTGTCCTAACATCCATATGGCTCATCTGTATCTTGAACTTCCAGCTGTAACTTTGTGCACCTTTGACCCACCTCTCAGACTTCCTGTAAACCCCTGTCAATTCGTTTGAGTATTTGGTATATCGCAATCATATCACCTTTGGTTCTTCGGTTCTCTAATGTCGTCCGATTTAGCTCCTCAAGCATCTCCTCATAATTCATACCCTTCAGCTTCTTAACATGCTTTACCAGATGCGGGTTCCATACTGACATTGAATGCTCCAAGATTAGCAGGACATATTCCGTATATAAGATTATGGATGCCTCCTTGCTAATGTTCCTGATAGCTACCCTTAGATTTCCAGTCAACGCATTTGAAGCAGCGGTTATAAAACTTTGTGTGTACCTCAGGTGAGAGATGCTTAGAACTGCTTTCCCCCAGAGGTCCTTCTCTTCCAGGGAGGTGTGCAGTCTTTGCTCCTTGAGCCTGTACATTGTTTCCGGACTAATTTCAAAACATTGCATTTATGCAGCTTGCCCACATCCCTTTTGTGAAGGGTTTGAAGTCTGTCTTGTCGTTTTACATACACAAGACACCAACAAGGACCATTACTGACCCTTGTGGATCCAGTCGATCGCTCTCACCCATTCTGCCACCCTTTCTGACAGTAACTCGCTGCTTCCTTCCTGTTAAGTATTCCATGATCAACTATAGAGATATTCCCTATAGCACCTGCCAGCCCCTCTAGTTTTCGTGCCAATATGCCTGAATGCCTTTTAGCAATCCAAAAGTATTCTGTCCTACACATCCTCTCTCTTTAATCTAATTTTCGTTTACCGCATGACGCTTTAGACGCATTAGAGCCACACTAGCAAGGAGTCGAAACAATGCAGTTTTGCCCTCGCCCTCATAGTATGAGAAAACGCAGAAGCTTTAGAACCACTAAGACAGACAAGCCAAGGAGTCGAAACATGCTGTTTTGACCCGCCCTACATAGTAATAGAAAGCACCATACGCTTAGACCACTATATATATATAATAAATATATATATATATATATATATATATATAATATATTATATATATATATATAATATAAATATATATATATATATAAAATATATATATATATATATATATATATTATGTATAATATGTACATATAATATATATATTATAAATATATTTATATAAATATATAAATTATAATTATACTAGATATAATCTACTATCTATATATATATTTATATATACATATAAATATCAATAATAGCACGGAGCTAGCCAAGGAGTCGAACCCATGCTGTTTTGGCCCGCCTCATGGTGGTGAGAGAAAACACATGACGCTTTAGACCACTAAACCACTAGTGTGGTCTAGTGGTCTAATTGCATCTAGTGATGCAATTATTTCCCCAAAATCATCCTGAACTTAACGAAAAAATATATTTCACTGTGTTTGTTTAGTATTAAATTATTGTAAACAAATCTAAAAAATTTTTAGTTGGGTTAGGCTAAAAATAAATTTGCTCTACTTATAATAATGTTAGTAAGTTTTACTAAGATTCTTTTGGTACAAAATTAAATTTTTTTACATTAATATTAATGAAAAAATATATCTTTAAATGAATAAGAGAAAATTTCAGAGAGGACTTAATTTTAAATGAGTTCTAGCTAATTTGTTACAGTTTTACAGATTCGCACGATATATGTAGACATATATATGTATATATAAAAAATATATATAATATAAAATATATATATATATATAAATAAAATATATATATATATACATATAATATATATATAAATATTATATATATATATATAATATATCATATATATATATATTTTTATAATATATATATGTTTATATTTGCATATTATAATAATATATAATATATATAATATATATTATCTATATATATATATATAAATACATATATATATATATATATATAAATAATAAATATATATAATATATATATATATATAAATATATACTAGATATAGATATAGATATTATATATATATATATAATGCATATTAAAATTATATATATATAATATATATATATATATAAATATATTATATATATATATAAATAAGATATATATATATATATATATAATAAATTATATATATATATAAACTAAAAAAAAATAAATAAATAATTTTTTTATATATACGTTTATTTATATGATATATATATAAAAATATGTCCGTGCCGAATAGCAGAACTTGCGATCTTGGCTTAAATAGCAAACGTTCATCTTGCATAAGGACAAGTGAAAATTTTGTGTATGCAATAATTTCTCCAAAATCATCTGAACCTAAAAAAAAAATATTTGATTGAGTTTGTTAGTATTAAAGGACATAGATCGAGTCACACATCTAAAATATATTTATTGGTTAGGCTAAAATAATTGTTTTTGATATATAAGGTTAGGTTAGTTTCTAGATCTTTGAAGGCAAAATTAAAAATTCCTTTAAAAATATCTTTAAGCGTAAAAGAGAAAATTTTCGATAGGACTTAATTTTAAATAGTTCTTGCTAATTGACCATTTTAACATATTCGCACGACATAATTATAAATATATATATATATATAATAAATTTATAAATATAATATATATATATATAACGATTATATATATATATATAATATATATATAAATATGTTGTATATATAGATATAAATAAATAATATCGCTTTAGACCATTAGACCACGACAGCCAAGAGCGAAACCATGCTGTTTTTGGCCCCCACATAAGTAAGAGAAAACGCATGACGCTTTTACCACTATACACACACACACACACACACACACACACACACATAATAATATATATATATAAATATAGAGTTATATAAATATATATATATATAGTATATTTATAAATATATATAAATAATTATATATACATGTATATATCAATAATAGCACTGCCCTTAGCCAAGGAGTCGAACCCATGCTGTTTTGGCCGCCTATCATGGTGGTGATAGGAAAACGCATGACTCGCTTAGACCACTAGACCACTAGTGTGGTCTAGTGGTCTAATTGCCTCTAGTGATGCCATTATTTCCAAAATCATCCTAACTTAACGAAAAAAATATTTCACTGTTTTGTTTAGTATAAATTATTGTAACGAATCTAAAATATATTTATTGGTTAGCTAAAATAAAATTGCTCTTCTTATAACAAGATTAGGTAAGTTTTTCTATGATTCTTTTGTGCAAAATAAATTTTACATTAATATTTAATGAAAAAATATATCTTCAAATAAATAATAGAAAAAAAATAAAAAAATATCAGAGAGGATTAATTTTAAATGAGTTCTTGCTAATTTTCAGTTTTTTACAGTTCTGCACGATATAAATGTATTTATATATATATATATATATAATATATATATATATATATATATATATATATAAATTTAGTATATATATAAAAATATAATATATTATAATATATATATATATAGGTATATGTTTGTGTAGACAGCAACCACCCGGAAGTACTACCGTCCTGCCAGATACTGTGAAACAAAAACCTTTAACTGTTTTTGCATGATGGTAGTGATAGCTGTGTTTCTTTTTACTGTCTCATAAACACGCAAAGGATAACAGGGATATCCTATGCTACTCCTACTTACACTTTGGGTCACCACTTCACAGACAACGCACATGCATATATATATATACATACATCTAGTTTTTTCTCTTTGTTCTAAATAAGATCTTGTTCTTATTTATTTCTTCAATTGTCCCTGGGAAGTGAAAAGAAACTTTCCTCCGTAAGGCCATGCGTGTCGTAAAGACGATAAAAGCCGGGAGCATGGGCCTAGTAACCCCTTCTCCTGTATACAATTACTAAAAAAGAGAAGAAGAAAAACTTTATAAAACTGGGTTCTTGACTGTGCGTGGATGTAGTGCGGATGACAAGAAACAGATGATTGCGAGTTTTAATGAAAAGAAGTTGGATGTCCTGGCTAAGCCGAAACAAAGCTGAAGGGGGTAGAGAGTTATCAGTGCGGGGGAAATAAATGGGATTAAATCTGAGTAATCTTAGAGAGTTAAGCAAAGGAAGGGGTAGCAATAATGTTAATGATCAGTTTATGGAAGAGAAAGGGGGGGGGGGGGGGAGGAAATGAATGATGTAATTCAAGAATTAAGTGATTAAAGTAAAGGTTTTGGATGCGATAAAAGTGGGTCATATATTAAGCGTGTAATGGCACCTGGAGAAGAGAGGAATGCATGAAGAGAGAGAAGAGATTTTGGAGATTTAAGTTGAATGTATAGGATCCTTTGGGACAAGTGATGAGAGTAAATGTGTGTAGGGGACTTGAATGCTAAAGTAGGAGAAACTTTTAGAGAGGGTGTGTAGGTAAGTTTGGGGATGCCAGTTGTAGAATGATAAGGGGGAGCCCTTTGATTGGACTTTGTATAGAAAGGTGTTTAGTTAGTATGTAATACATATTTAAGAAAAAGAGGATCGAATAAGTATACACGATATGATGTAGGGCGAAATGACAGTAGTTTTAGTTGGATTATGTATTGGTAGATAAAGAGTACTGTGAGGTAGACTTCAGGATGTTACCTGTTTATAGAGGGGGCCACAGATATATCAGATCACTTTCTAGTTGTAGCTATACTGAGAGTAAGAGGTAGATGGGGATACAAGGAGAATAGAAGCATCAGGGAAGAGAGAGGTGAAGTTTTATAACTAAAAGAGGAGCAGTTAGGGTAAGATATAAACAGCTATTGGAGGATAGATGGGCTAATGAGAGCATAGCAATGGGTCGAAGAGGTATGGGTAAGGTTTAAAAATGTATTGTAGAGTTGTTCATCAGAATTTGTTGGTAGCAGGAAAGTTGGTGCAGCGGGAAGAGAGCGATTGGTGGATGATGATGTAAAGAGAGTAGTAATGTAGAAAAGTTATAATATGAGAAGTTGTTTACAAAGTAGAAGGATGCAAGGAGGGAGAGTATATGGAGAAAAAGAGAGAAGATAAAGAAGATGGTGAAGCAATTTAAAAAGAGAGGCAAATGAGAGAGTGGTGAGATGTTATCAAAAATTTTGTGAAAAAAAATAAAGAAAAGAAAAAAGTTTTGAGTGAGATTAACAATTAGAAAGCCTAGAGAACAAATGGATTTGTCCAGTTAAAAATAGGAGAGGAAGTTATTAAATGGAGAGTTAGAGGTATTGGAAGATGGAAGGAAAATTTTGAGGAAACTGTTAAATGTTGATGAAGATAGGGATATCTGTGATTAGCGTGTATAGGTAAAGGAGAAAAAACAGCTTGTGTAGGAGTGAGGAAGAGCCAGTGTGAGTGTGGGGGAAGTTCGTGAAGGCAGTAGGTAAAATGAAAGGGGGTAAGGCAGCCGATTGATGGGATAAAGATAGAAATGTGTAAAAGCAGTGGATATAGTTTGGAGTGGTTGGTGCAATTATTGTAATTAAATTATGGAAGAGGTAAGGTACCTAGGGATTGGGCAGAGAGCATGCATAGTTCCTTTGTATAAAGGCAAAGGGGATCAAAGAGAGTGCAAAAATTATAGGGGATAAGCTGTTGAGTGTACCTGTAAAGTGTTATGGGTAGAGTTATAATTGAAAGAATTAAGAGAAAGACGGAGAATAGAAGCAGATGAACAAGGAGGCTTTAGGAAAGGTAGGGGGTGTGTGGACCATGTGTTTTACAGTGAAACAATATGTGAACAGTATTTAGTATACAGGCTAAAGGAGTCTTGTGGCATTTATGGATTTGAGATGAAAAGGGCGTATGCAGGTGGATAGTGGGGCAATGTTGCAGATGTTGCAAGTGTATGGTGGTCGGAGGTAGGGTTACTGAAAGCATGAAGAGTTTTTACGAGGATCGGGAGCTCAAGTTAGAAGTATGTAGGGAAAGAGGAAATTTTTTTCCCAGTAAAAGTAGGGCCTTAGACAAGGATGTGGATGTCACGTGGTTAGTTTAATATATTTTATAATGGGGTATAAGAGAAGTAAATGCGAGGGTTTGGCAAGAGGCGTGTGGAGTTAAAAGATAAAGAATCACACACAAAGTGGGATTTGTTCACAGCTGCTCTTTGCTGATGACACTGTGCTCTTGGGGAGATTTCTGAAGAGAAGTTGCAGAGATTTGGTGGATGAATTTGGTAGGGTGTGCAATAAGAAGAAAATAAAGGTGAATACAGGAAAGAGTAAAGGTTATGAAGATAACAAAAAGATTAGGTGATGAAAGTTTGAAATAATCAGATTTGGAGGAGAGAGTAATGAGAGGTGAAACGTATTCAGATATTTGGAGTGGTACGTGTCAGCGATGGGTCTATGAAAGATGAGGTGAATCATAGAATTGATGAGAAAAAAGTGAGTGTTGCACTTAGGAGTCTGTGGAAACAAAGAACTTTGTCCTTGGAGCAAAGAGGGAATGTAATGAGAGTATAGTTTTACAACGCTTCTTATATGGGTTGTGCAGCGTGGGTGATGAATGTTGCAGCGAGGAGAAAGGCTGGAGGCAGTGAGATTCATGTCCTGAGGGCCATGTGTGGTGTGAATATAATGCATAGAATTCCGTATTTGAAGTTAGGAGGAGGTGCGGGATTTACCAAAACCTGTTGTCCAGAGGGCTGAGGAAGTGTTTGTTGAGGTGGTTCCGGACATGTAGAGAGGAATGGAGCGAAGCAGAATATTCAAGAGTGTATCAGTCTGTAGTGGAAGGAAGGCGGGGTAGGGGTCGCCTAGGAAGGGTTTGGAGGGAGGGGGTAAAGTAGTTTTTGGTGAGCGAGGGGCTTGGGACTTCCCACAGGCATGCGTGAGCGAGTTTTTGATAGGAGTAATGGAGACAAATGGTTTTTAAATACTGACGTGCTGTTGGGAGTTTGTGAGCAAAGTAACATTTATGAAGGGTTCAGGGAAACCGGCAGGCGGACTTGAGTCCTGGAGATGGCAAGTACAGTGCCTGCACTCTGAAGGAAGGGGTGTTAATGTTGCAGTTTTAAAAACAGTAGTGGTAAAGCACCCTTCTGGTACAAGACAGTGATGGAGTGAATGATGGTGACAGTATTTTTCTTTTTCGGGCCACCCTGCCTTGGTGGGAATCGCCGTGTTATAATAATAAAATAAAATATATATATATATATATATAAATATATATATATATATATATATATATACATATTTATACTATATAATATTATATATATATATTAAATATATATATGTACAAATATATTATAAATATATATATATATTAAAATATACTATATATATATATATATATATATATATATATATATATATATATAAAGCATATTATAAAATTATATATATATATATATTTATGATATATATATAAATATATATATATATAAATATATATAATATATATAATATAATATATATATATATATATATTAAATATATATATATTATAAAATATAAAAAATATATATAAATATTTATATG
>NC_069411.1:24678772-24781272 GCF_026875155.1 Cherax quadricarinatus
TAATTGTGGTTTTCAGGGGTCGAGACTCAGTCCCGGCCTCGCTCTTCACTTATCGCTACTAGGTCCCCTCCCTCTCTTCCTGAGCTTTGTCATACCTCGTCTTAAATATGTGTGGTTCCTACCTCCACTACATCACTTGCTGGGCTATTCCCCTTTATGAGTACGCTATTGCTGAAGAAATACTTTCTAAAATCCTGTGAATCGTCTGAGTTTCAGCTTCCCAAATTTTGACCTCTTAATTCTGTGTCCCTCTCTGGAACATCATGGGCTCTATCCACCTTTCTATTTCACGCAGTATTTTGTATGTCGTTATATGTCTCCCTGACCCTCTGTCCCCCAGTGTTTGTCCGTCAGATTTCCCCCAACCTTTCTTCGTAGGACATTACCCTGAGCTCCGGAAAATAGCCTTGTTGCAAACCTTTGTACTTTCTCTAATTTCTTGATGTGCTTGGCCAGGTGCGGGTTCCAGACTGGTGCTGCATACTCCAGTATGGGCCTGACGTACACAGTGTACAGGGCCTTGAACGATTCCTTACTAAGGTATCGGAACGCTATTCCCAGGTTTGCCAGGCGCCCATGTGCTGCAGCAGTTATCTGGTTGATGTGTGCTTCCGGAGACGTGCTCGGTGTTATGGTCACCCCAAGATCTTTCTCCTTGAGCTAGGGTTTCAGTCTTTGACCACCTAGCCTATACTCTGTCTGCGGTCTTCTGTCCCCTTCTCCGATGTTCATGACTTTGCACTTGGCAGGGTTGAATCCGAGAAGGCAGTTGCTGAACCACGTATCCAGCCTGTCTAGGTCTCTTTGAAGTCCTGCCTGATCCTCATCTGATGTAATTCTCCTCATTAACTTCACATCATCTGCGATCAAGGGCACCTCTCAGTCTATGCCTTCCATCATGTCATTAACATTTACCAAAAATAGCACTGGTCCTAAGACCGACCCTGTGGGACCCGCTCGTCACAGGTGCCCACTGTGATACCTCATCACGTACCTTTACTCGTTGTTGCCTCCCTGTCAGGTATTCCCTGATCCACTGCAGTGTCCTTCCTGTTATACGCCCCTGATCCTCTAGTTTCTGCACTAATCTCTTGTGAGGAACTGTGTCGAAGGCGTTCTTGCAGTCCAAGAAAATGCGATCAACCCACCCTTCTCTCTCGTGTCTTACTTCTGTAACTTTGTCATAAAACTCCAGAAGGTTTGTGACACAGGATTTGCCTTCCATGAATCCGTGCTGATTGTCGTTTATAATCTTGTTCCGTTCCAGGTGTTCCACCACTCTCCTCATGATAATCTTCTCCATGACTTTGCATACTATACACGTCAGTGACACTGGTCTGTAATTTAGTGCCTCTTTTCTGTCTCCTATTTTTAAACATGGGGACTTCATTTTCTGTCTTCCATACCTCGGGTAGTTGCCCAGTTTCAAAGGATGTGTTGAAGATTGTGGTTAATGGGACACACAGCATTTCTGCTCCATCTCTAAGGACCCACGGGGTCCCATTACCTTTGAGGTATCAAGGTCACTTAACAGCTTTTTCACCTCCTCCTAAGTTGTGTGTATGTTATCCAGCACTTGTTGGTGTATTCGCTGTTGGTGTCCCCCTTTGTCCTGTCTTCCCAGAATCCTTCCTGTCTCCTCTGTGTGTGTGTGTATGTGTGTGTGTGTGTGTTTGTGTGTGTGTGTGTTTGTGTGTGTGTGTGTGTGTGTGTGGTGTGTGTTTGTGTGTGTGTGTGTGTGTGTGTGTGTGTGTGTGTGTGTGTGTGTGTGTGTGTGTGTGTGTGTGTGTGTGTGTTCACTATTTGTACTCACCTTTGTGTGTGTTGAGTGGGTCGAGTCCTAGCTCTGGCCCGCTCTTACCGTGTTGCTACATATCCCTCTCTCTCCGCTCATGAGTTTATCAAACTCGCTAAAGACTGTGATGAATTCCTGCCTCCACTACGTCATTTTCTAGCTATCCACTGCCTTACAACTCTATGACTGAAGTGTGTGTGTGTGTGTGTGTGTGTGTGTGTGTGTGTGTATGCTGTGTGTGTGTACTGTCAGTGTAGAGTGTATATGTGACTGTGTGAATGGTACGTTTTCTGTGTCTCTCATAATGTAGGTTAAAAAAGATCCTTGAGAAATCCTGCACGAGAAAAATTTTCTTATAAACAATGTTCTCCTCTCGCCCTGTCCATCTTTGTTTACTCTCGTTTTACCTTCCAAGTTACAACCAGGAATAATTCTTCCACAAGCGTTTCTGTTCAAATAAGATTAAAAAGATTTCTCTAGTCATGAATGGACGCTGAAATACTGTGGTGCTACATTTATGCCACATCTGAAATATTGTGTGGCCACACCCTGAAACATTACTGTGGCCACACCCTGAAATATTAGTGTGCCAACCTGAATTACTGTGGCTACACCCTGAAATTTCTGTGGCTACACCCTGAAACATTACTGTGGCCACACTCTGAAAATTAGGTGGCTACACCCTGAAACATTACTGTGGCACACTCTTAAATATTAGTGTGGCACACCTGAAACATTACTGTGGCTACACCCTGAAACATTACTGTTGCTACCCCCTGAAACATTACTGTGGCCACACTCTGAAACATTACTGTGGCCACACCCTGAAAACATTACTGTGGCTACACCCTGAAACATTACTGTGCTACACCCTGAAACATTACTGGGGCCCTACACCCTGAACATTACTCTGGCCACACCCTGAAACATTACTGTGGCCACACCCTGAAACATTACTGTGACCAACCCTGGAAACATTACTGTGGCCACACCTGAAACATTACTGTGGCTACACCTAAACATTACTGTTGGGCTACACCCTGAAACATTACTGTGGCTACACCCTGAAACATTACTCTGGCCACACCCTGAAACATTACTGAGGCTACACCCTGAAACATTATTGTGGCTACACCCTGAAACATTACTGTGGCTACACCCTGAAACATTACTGTGGCCACACCCTGAAACATTACTGTGACCACACCCTGAAACATTACTGTGGCCACACCCTGAAACATTACTGTGGCTACACAATGAAACATTACTGTAGGCACGCGCTGAAACATTACTGTGACCACACTCTGAAACATTACTGTGACCACACCCTTAAACATTTCTGTGGCTACACCCTGAAACATTACTGTGGCTACACCCTGAAACATTACTGTGGCCAAACCCTGAAACATTACTGTGGCCACACCCTGAAACATTACTGTGGCCACTCCCTGAAACATTACTGTGGCTACACCCTGAAACATTATTGTGGCTACACCCTGAAACATTACTGTGGCTACACCCTGAAACATTACTGTGGCCACACCCTGAAACATTACTGTGACCACACCCTGAAACATTACTGTGGCCACACCCTGAAACATTACTGTAGGCACGCGCTGAAACATTACTGTGACCACACCCTGAAACATTACTGTGACCACTCCCTGAAACATTACTGTGGCTACACCCTGAAACATTACTGTGGCTACACCCTGAAACATTATTGTGGCTACACCCTGAAACATTACTGTGACCACACCCTGAAACATTACTGTGGCCACTCCCTGAAACATTACTGTGGCTACACCCTGAAACATTACTGTGGCTACACCCTGAAACATTATTGTGGCTACACCCTGAAACATTACTGTGTCCACACCCTGAAACATTACTGTGGCCACACCCTGAAACATTACTGTGGCCACACCCTGAAACATTACTGTGGCCACTCAATGAAACATTACTGTGGCTACACCCTGAAACATTACTGTGGCTACACCCTGAAACATTACTGTGTCCACACCCTGAAACATTACTGTGACCACACCCTGAAACATTACTGTGGCCACACCCTGAAACATTACTGTGGCCACACCCTGAAACATTACTGTAGGCAGGCGCTGAAACATTACTGTGACCACACCCTGAAACATTACTGTGACCACACCCTGAAACATTACTGTGGCCACACCCTGAAACATTACTGTGGCCACACCCCTGAAACATTACTGTAGGCACGCGCTGAAACATTACTGTGACCACACTCTGAAACATTACTGTGGCCACACCCTGAAACATTACTGTGGCCACACCCTTAAACATTTCTGTGGCTACACCCTGAAACATTAGTGTGGCTACACCCTGAAACATTACTGTGGCCACACTCTGAAATATTAGTGTGGCCACACCCTAAAACATTAATGTGGCTACACCCTGAAGCATTAATGTGGCTACACCCTGAAACATTACTTTGGCTACACCCTGAAACATTACTGTGGCCACACTCTGAAATATTAGTGTGGATACACCCTGAAACATTACTGTGTCCACACCCTGAAACATTACTGTGGCTACACTCTGAAATATTAGTGTGGCCAGACCCTGAAATATTACTGTGGCCACACCCTGAAACATTACTGTGGCTACACCCTGAAACATTACTGTGGCCACACCCTGAAACATTACTGTAACCACACCTGAAACATTGCTGTGGCTACACCCTGAAACATTACTGTGGCTACACCCTGAAACATTACTGTGGCCACACCCTGAAACATTACTGTGGCCACACCCTGAAACATTACTGTGGCCACACCCTGAAACATTACTGTGGCCACACCCTTAAACATTACTGTGGTCACACCCTGAAACATTACTGTGGCCACACTCTGAAATATTAGTGTGGATATACCCTGAAACATTACTGTGGCCACACCCTGAAACATTAGAGTGGCCACACCCTGAAACATTACTTTAACCACACACGAAACATTGCTGTGGCTACATCCTGAAACATTACTGTGGCTACACCCTGAAACATTACTGTGGCCACACCCTGAAACATTACTGTGGCCACACCCTGAAACATTACTGTAGCCACACACTGAAACATTACTGTGGCTACACCCTGAAACATTACTGTGGCCACACCCTGAAACATTACTGTAGGCCCGCGCTGAAACATTACTGTAGGCCCGCGCTGAAACATTACTGTAGGCACGCGCTGAAACATTACTGTAGGCCCGCGCTGAAACATTACTGTAGGCCCGCGCTGAAACATTACTGTAGGCCCGCGCTGAAACATTACTGTAGGCCCGCGCTGAAACATTACTGTAGGCACGCGCTGAAACATTACTGTAGGCACGCGCTGAAACATTACTCACTCTAACAGTGGAAAACATTCTCCCAGCTACACCCTCTGCCCCTCCCCACCAGCTCTCCATCCCCAACCACTTCCCCAACTCCCTGGCCTCCTCTCACTAGCTCTCTATTTCAGCACTCTTCCCCATCCATGTGCATACCCTTCCTAGCTCCCCTAGGTGACCTTTCCACATGCCTCTGGTTCCCTTCCCTAACCTACTTCCTCTACCCCTTCATCCCTACAATACCTCCCTATCTCAACCTCCTCTCCCATCCCTCTCCCACTTCCATCTCTCACCTGCAATTCCCACAACCTGTGCTTAGCAGATAATTGTATTATCCTCTCCCGTCTCTTGTATAAACTGATTATTGTAATTATGTATTACTAAATATAGCCGGGATAATGTTCTGTGAAGGTGTACACACACTCATACGAGTTGTCAGGGTATACACACGCACTTCATATTCATTCACACGCTCATATAAATGCTGGGAGAGTTTACACATATGCGCGGGCGCATGTGCGCACACACGCACGCACACACACACACACACACACACACACACACACACACACACACACACACACACACACACACACACACACACACACACAAATGGTAACTAACTACACACACACACACACACACACACACACACAAATGGTAACTACTAACAACACACACACACACACACACACACACACACACACACAAAATGGTAACTAACTAACACACACACACACACACACACAAATGGTAACTAACTAACACACACACACACACACAGCACACACACCACACACACACACACACACACACACACACACACACACACACACACACCACACACCTACACACCTACACACCTACACACCTACACACCTACACACCTACACACCTACACACCTACACACCTACACACACACAACAGGCCTAGTGTCTAATCGACATGTGCCTAGGACAAAATGGTAACTAACACACACACACACACGCAGCACAGCACAGCACAGCACAGCACAGGTATGAAGGGAGGTCCAACGACAATACGAAAATGACATAGCAGCGTAAGCCAAATCTGACCCGAAGCTATTGTACAGCCACATTAGGAGGAAAACAATAGTCAAGGACCAGGTAATCAGGCTGAGGAATGAAGGAGGGGAGATCACAAGAAATGACTGAAAGTATGTGAGGAGCTCAACATGAGACTCAAGGAAGTGTTGACAGATGAGACAGAAGGACTCGAGAAAGAGAGGTGGTGTACGCCATCAAGTGTTGGACACAAAACATACAACCGAGGAAGAAGTGAAGCAGCTGCTAAGCGAGCTAGACACCTCAAAGGCTATGGGCCAGATAACATCTCTCCATGGGTCCTGAGAGAGGGAGCAGAGGCGCCATTAACAACAATCTTCATCACATCTATCGAAACAGGGCTACTACCTGAGGTATGGAAAACAGCAAATGTAGTCCCAGTTTTTAAAAGAGGAGGCAGACAAGAAGCATTAAACTACAGACCAGTGTCACTGACATTTATAGTATGGGACACAGCAACAAGGGGACACAGTTGAAAGTTGAAGACTCAAATGAATCACAGGGATGTTAGGAAGCATTTCTTCATTCAGAGAGTTGTCAGGAAATGGAATAGTCTGGGAAGTGATATATTGGAGGCAGGATCTATACATAGCTTTCAGAAGAGGTATGATAAAGCTCATTGAGCAGAAAGAGTGACCTAGTAGCGACCAATGAAGAGGCAGGGCCAGGAGCTGTGGCTCAATCCCTGCAACCACAACTGAGTACAACTAGGTGTGTACACACACACACAAGCACACACACACACACACACACACACACACACACACACACACACACTGTGAAGATGTACAATAGCCCATGTACACTCTGTGAGATCGTACATACACAGCAGTTCATGCAAACTCTGAAGTTTTACATAGACATACTTAAGATGCTTGAACATCTCGTTGCGTAGTTGAACATAGACCTACATAAACGCGGTTAGGTGCAGACCTGCATTAAAACCGTAAAGTTATTATAGAGACCAACGAACAAAGTGAGGTGTACACAATCTTACTTACAAGCAACGATCTAAAAGCAAACCAGACACACTGAATTAAAAGTTAGGAAAAGTTCTTGAGAACAGAAGAGCGAATAAATTCAATTTAACTTTCCTTTAAAGTAACATTACAATCATAATTACATGAAGAATAAAGAGCTCCTCAGGTTTCTTCACTTGGACGAGTTCTTGAGTGAGCTTTCAATATTTGTGAAGAAAATATTATTCTACAACGTGTCTTTTATTTACCATGATGGGCATCTGTTTTTTTATAATAAATAGGTATCCCCGAAAGGGTACTCATTTTAAGTATCCCTGAATTAGAACCTTTAAGCATATACCTAATTTGTTCTTCCTAAAAACTTTATTTTATAACTTCAGAACGCCTCATTCGATCGGCTTCAACTTGTCAACGCAGGTTTACCATACAGGACGAACTGTTTTATGCAAGTCTTGACATGTGTAGGTGTCCATTACCCAGTGTATTACTGACCATTACAAGGTTCTCAGAATGGATCCGATCACTTTTAAGACATTCGTTTCTTGGCTTCAACACTGGTGTCTCTTATGTAGTGAAAACCAAGAGTGTTAATCAAGTTTTACATTTGATACTTTAAGTGTGAAACACTTTCAATTTTTTCCCTTAAATAACGTTAACTGTACTTTAGTATACTCATTAGAACAACTTTAATCTCCAAACACTTACGCATTTTATGCACGAGACAGTAGCCAGTTAAAATTATCTGTGTTGATGTAAATTTGGCAGTTTACTAACATAGGTAAAAAACTTAGCATCGTTGGAGTCCGAGGAAGAAGTGGGAGAATACCTTTTTGGTCACTTTCAGACTTTAAGGAAGCGGAGGCTCTCCTCAAAGGAAGATTTCACTCAATTTTGGTTGTGTTGGATTTAATTTGCCAGCTTCATTAAAAAGATTGGTTGATGTGACGTAACTGAAGAATGACTTTTCTGATTAGTGTCATCGAGACACACGAGACAGATAATACTACTTAATGTGTGTTACAAACTATGTGACACATCAAAGAATTATATAATTTTCATATTTACATATATTTTACATATTATTATTATTATTATTATCATTATTATTATTATTATTATTATTATTATTTATTATTATATTATTATTATTATTATTATTATTATTATTATTTTAGGACTATATTATTTCATAGGTAAAATTAGTATTGTTAGGGGGAAATTTTGATAACAGAAAGTAAGATGTCCACTGACATCAATATTTTACACTATTACTGCAGAGTGTTTGGTTATATTGTAACATTAGAGTGATGTCATGGAATTTCATGCTACATTATGTGGTTATGTGACGTGATGTGTGACTGACGTTGGTGCTTCTTCAAGGTCAGGTCAGTGAGGTCAACCTCGTCAGTTGCAAGGCTTGTTTAACTCTCACACTAAATCAGGTCGCTTGGTCTGTCTCCTTGTTAATTTCCTTCGTGCCTTTCTTAATGTTTCGGACATATGACCAGAAAATTGCTCTTGATAACTAAAGGATGCTAATGTGTAGTTCGTTCACTTCCTGAGGACGTCTTGTTTCACAAGGTCCTCCTGGATACTGAATTCAATCGGAAGTGACTGTTAGTCATGTTCAAGTGTGCTTTCTCTGTCTCACTAGCACTCCGTTTTGCTGTATAGTCTTATTGTGAAAAGTTGTTACCTGGTGACTTCACGTGGCAATATGTTGCATGTCTGCTACTTCTGTCACACTTAATGTAGGGATGAGGTGAGGCGCAGAAGTGTTTCAGATATCAATTGTAGGTACTCGATAAGCACAAACACACTCACACTGTTACGGAGTACCGTAAAAAAAATATTTATATAAAATAACGCTCCACATAAAATGTCATTTTCCGTGTAGTATACTGAAAGTGGACGTGTATTATTCCCTGAAAGCGAACGCGTTTTATTCCTGCCGGTAAGGCAGTGGCCAGGACAGGAGCAGAGGAGAGGTGTGTTTAGTTCAGTACCAGTCGGGTGGAGATGAGAGTAAAGTTATCATGTTTGGGCGGTAGTTTGAGTAGGTAATTTTGGTAAGTTTTTATTGTATACCATAGGTGTTTGTGTTTAAGTGCTCTCATGTTTATTTGTAAAGCCCTAGTATGCAAGGGCCTTGTGTTTTGGAGAGTATTTAACGTTTCCACTAGGCTATGCAGCCTGCAGAAGGGGTGGGGTTGTCATGAAGCCTCCTTGTTCATAAATGTTCATTTATTTTGTTTAACTCATTTGTAGTAGTGTGATATTTAGTTAATTTGAACTGGAGTGTGGCGTTTTTGTAGTAGTTATAAGTTGTATTTAAATTATTATTTTTAAATTTTATATATATTTTAATAGGGAGTTTGTTCGTCCTTCCTATACTATTTAATTTTTTGCATCATGCTTCATTTTTTAATAGAGTGCATGGAAATAAATGGATAAAAAACCGCACAAGGAATATAAAACATATGCAGTATAATGTGACCTTTACTGACAACGTTTCCCCCACACGTGGGCTTTTTCAAGTCAAAAAACGATCTCCCTGGGGGAAAGGGTCATTAGTTTTTTAAAATCAGGTTCAGAATGTTGGGGTTTCAGGTGGAGAATCTGATTGATGATGTCCCGGTGGGGTTATAGTTTCTAAAATCGGGGTAGCTTGGAAGGGGAGTTTGGGATAGTTTGTGAGCAGACCTTTGCAGTGTTCTTCCATTCCTATGTTCTTATGGGGGATAGCGATGAAGAAGTTTTTTGGGCAAGTGGTTCAGCTATGGTATAAAAGCCATTGTTCTGGTTGAATTGTCGGATATAGAGATAAGCGATGATTCCAGGATTCTTCGGTATTGAGTGTTGTGTTCTCTTGCGATAAGTCTTGAGTTTCTGCAGTTTATTAATTGGTTGTGTAAATTTACGGTGTTGTACACAGGCATTCCTTGTATCGTCAGACCTGCTTGCGTTTGGTTTTTTCTGAAATACGTGTTTGGAGGTCTCTTGATGTTTTTGCCCACGTATAATTTGCTGCAGGCATTACAAGGGATTATGTATACCCCTGCAGAGGATGGAAGCTTGTCCTGTCTATTACTGGTAATGTCCTTGATGGTCGTGGTTGTAGGGTAGATATTTGGGAATGAGGAAATTGGAAAAGATTTTGGGAAAAACGTGTTTGGCAATGGAGCTAGTGGGGAGGGACTATGTATCTCTTCTCGGCAGTGTCTTCTCTGGTGTTGAAGATGTTAATGCCCGCCGTCTGCAGTCTCTGATGAAGTGATGAGGATAGTGAAGTTTGGAAAATACTTGTTCACTTATAGTGCATTGTTCCTCAAGAAACTCATTGCTGCAGATTCTGAGTGCGCGCAGGAGAAAGCCTATAATTACACCCACGTTTTAGTTTTGGTGTCGTGGTGAGAGAAGAAGTGGAGAAGATCGTTTTGGTTGGTGGGTTTTCGATAGACTTTAAAACGAAGTTCATGGTCAGCTTTGCAGAGAAGAACATCAAGGAAAGGAAGAGTGTTGTCGACTTCTTCTTCAAGTGTGAACTGGATTGAGGACTCGACCTGGTTGAGCTTGTCTTGGAGAGCTTGAACGTTGAAGCGTCTGGGAGTTATGAGGAGAATGTCGTCAACATAACGGAGCCAGGTGACAGACGAAGGAATAATGTTGGAGAAACGCTCGGCTTCCAGATGTTCCATGCATAGGTTCGCCAGGAGGGCACTAAGTGGCGAAACCATGGGTAGTCCAAAAGTCTGCTGAAAGAGGTGATTTTCGAAAGAGAAACACGTAAAGCCTTACTAGAGATTTTAACAATAAAACGTCTAGCGCAAGCTGGACGCCAAGGTATTGGTCCAGTGTGGTGAGAATGATATAGCACTGCGTACCTTGTTCCAAGGTTCGTAGGTTCTAGTCTCCTTCAGCCAGAGATCAGTGTTTGTGTATATTTCGCCTGCTCTTGCGAACCCCTTGCATATATATATATATATATATAATATATATTTATATATATAATATAATATATATATTATATATATAAAATAAAATATATATATATATATATATATATATTTTATATTTATTTTATTTTATTATCACACTGGCCGTTTCCCCACCAAGGCGGGGTTTGGGGCCCGAAAAAGAAAACTTTCACCATCATTCACTCCATCACTGTCTTGCCAGAAGGGTGCTTTACACTACAGTTTTTAAACTGCAACATTAACACCCCCCCTATATATATATATATATATATATATATATATATATATATATATATTATTATATATTAAAAATATATATATATATATATTTATATATATATGTATATTTTATATATATATATATATATATATTTATATATATATATATATATAATATATAAATATATATTATTATATATATATATATAATATATATATATATATATATATTATATATATATATATATATATATATATATAATATATATATTTTATATATAGTAGGTTGGTAGACAGCAACCACCCAGGGAAGTACTACCGTCCTGCCAGATGGCTGTGAAACAAAAACCTGTAACTGTTTTGCATGATGGTAGGATTGCTGGTTTCTTTTTCTGTCTCATAAACACGCTAGATAACAGGGATATCTTGCTACTCCTACTTACATTTGGCCCACACTTCACAGACACGCACATGCATATATATATATACATACATCTAGGTTTTTCTTTTTTTTCTACATAGCTCTTGTTTTTCTTTTTTTATTCTATTGTCCTTGGGGAAGTGGAAAAGAATCTTTCCTCCGTAAGCCATGCGTGTCGTATGAGGCGACAAAAAATGCCGGGAGCAAGGGGCTAGTAACCCTTCTCCTGTAGACATTTACTAAAAAAGAGAAAAAAGAAAAACTTTATAAAAACTGGGATGCTTGAATGTGCTGGATGTAGGCAGATGACAAGAAACAGATGATTGCTGATGTTATGAATTGAAAAGAAGTTGGATGTCCTGGGCCCCAAGCGAAACAAAGCTGAAGGGGGTAGGAGAGTTTCGGTGGGGGGAAATAAATGGGATTAAATCTGGAGTATCTGGAGAGTTAGAGCAAAGGAAGGGGTAGCAGTAATGTTGAATGATCAGTAATGGAAGAAGAATAGAGAATATGAATGTGTAAATGCAAGAATTATGTGGATTAAAGCAAAGGGTTTGGGTGCGAGAAGTGGGGGCATAATAAGCGTGTATGCACCTGGAGAAGAGAGGAATGCAGAGGAGAGAGAGAGATTTCGGGAGATGTTAAGTGAATGTATAGGAGCCTTTGAACCAAGTGAGAGAGTAATTGTGGTAGGGGACCTGAATGTAAAGTAGGAGAAATTTTAGAGAGGGTGTGGTAAAGGGAAGTTTGGGGGTTTCCCGGTGTAAATGATAATGGGAGCCCTTTGATCGAACTTTGTATAGAAAAGGGGGTTTAGTTATAGGTAATACATATTTAAGAAAAAGAGGATAAATAAATATACAAGATATGAAAGTAGGGCGAAATGACAGTAGTTTGTTGGATTATGTTAATGGTAGATAAAAGACTGTTGAGTAGACTTCAGGATTGTACATGTTTATAGAGGGGCCACAGATATATCAGATCCCCTTTCTAGTTGTAGCTACACTGAGAGTAAAAGGTAAATGGGATACAAGGAGAATAGAAGCATCAGGGAAGAGAGAGGTGAAGGTTTATAAACTAAAAGAGGAGGCAGTTAGGGAAAGATATAACAGCTATTGGGGGGATAGATGGGCTAATGAGAGCATAGGCAATGGGGTCGAAGAGGTATGGGGTAGGTTTAAAAATGTAGTGTTAGAGTGTTTCAGCAGAAGTTTGTGGTTACAGGAAAGTGGGTGCGGGAGGGAAGAGGAGCGAAATTTGGGGGAATGATGATGTAAAGAGAGTAGTAAGGGAGAAAAAGTTAGCATATGAGAAGTTTTTACAAAGTAGAAGTGATGCAAGGAGGGAAGAGTATATGGAGAAAAAGAGAGAGGTTTTAAAAGAGTGGTGAAGCAATGTAAAAAGAGAGCAAATGAGAGAGTGGGGGAGATGTTATCAACAAAATTTTGTTGAAAATAAGAAAAAGTTTTGGAGGAGATTAACAAGTTAAGGAAGGGCCCAGAGAACAAATGGATTTGTCAGTTAAAAATAGGAGAGGAGAGTTATTAAATGGAGAGTTTTGAGGTACTGGGAAGATGGAGGGAATATTTTGAGGAATTGTTTTAAAAGTTGATGAAGATAGGGAAGATGTGATTTTTGTGTATAGGGCAAGGAGGAATAACATCTTGTAGGAGTGAGGAAGAGCCAGTTTTGAGTGTGGGGAAGTTCGTGAGGCAGTAGGTAAAATGAAAGGGATAAAGGCAGCCGGGATTGATGGGATAAAGATAGAAATGTTAAAACAGGGGGGGGATATAGTTTTGGGAGTGGTTGGTGCAATTATTTAATAAATGTATGGAAGAGGGTAAGGTACCTAGGGATTGGCAGAGAGCATGCATAGTTCCTTTGTATATAGGCAAGAGGGGACAAAAGAGAGTGCAAAAATTATAGGGGGATAAGTCTGTTGAGTATACCTGGTAAAGTGTATGGTTTGAGTTATTATTGAAAGTATTAAAAGTAAGACTGAGAATAGGATGCAGATGAACAAGGAGGCTTTAGGGAAAAGGGAGGGGGTGTGTGGACCCGGTGTTTACAGTGAAACATATAAGTGAACAGTATTTAGATAAGGCTAAAGAAGTCCCTTTTTGGCATTTATGGATTTGGAAAAGGCGTATGACAGGGTGGATAGGGGGGCAATGTGGCAGATGTTGCAGGTGTATGGTGTAGGAGGTAGGTTACTGAAAGCAGTGAAGAGTTTTTACGAGGATAGTGAGGCTCAAGTTAGAGTACATAGGAAAGAGGGAAATTATTTCCCAGTAAAAGTAGGCCTTAGACAAGGATGTGTGATGTCACCGTGGTTGTTTAATATATTTATAGATGGGTTTAAGAGAAGTAAAACGAGGGTGTTGACAAGAGGCGTGGAGTTAAAAGATCAAGAATCACACATAAAGTGGGAGTTATCACAGTTGCTCTTTGCGAAGACACTGTGCTCATGGGAGATTCTGAAGAGAAGGGTTTCAGAGATTGGGGGGATGAATTTGGTAGGGTGTGCAAAAAAGAAAATTAAAAGTGAATACAGGAAAGAGTAAGGGTTTTGAGGGTACAAAAATATTAGGTGATGAAAGATTGGATATCAGATTGGAGGGAGAGAGTATGGAGGAAGTGAATGTATTCAGATATTTGGGAGTGGACGTGTCAGCGGATGGGTCTATGAAGGATGAGGTGAATCATAGAATTGATGAGGGGAAAGGGTGAATGGAGCACTTAGGAGTCTGTGGAGACAAAGAACTTTGTCCTTGGAGGCAAAGAGGGGAATGTATGAGAGTATAGTTTTACCAACACTCTTATATGGGTGTGAAGCATGGGTGATGAATGTTGCAGCGAGGAGAAGGCTGGAGGCAGTGGAGATGTCATGTCTGAGGGCAATGTGTGGTGTGAATATAATGCAGAGAATTCGTAGTTTGGAAGTTAGGAGGAGGTGCGGGATTACCAAAACTGTTGTCCAGAGGGCTGAGGAAGGGTTGTTGAGGTGGTTCGGACATGTAGAGAGAATGGAGCGAAACAGAATGACTTCAAGAGTGTATCAGTCTGTAGTGGAAGGAAGGCGGGGTAGGGGTCGGCCTAGGAAAGGTTGGAGGGAGGGGGTAAAGGAGGTTTTGTGTGCGTGGGGCTTGGACTTCCAGCAGGCGTGCGTGAGCGTGTTTGATAGGAGTGAATGGAGACGAATGGTTTTTAATACTTGACGTGCTGTTGGAATGTGAGCAAAGTAACATTTATGAAGGGATTCAGGGAAACCGGCAGGCCGGACTTGAGTCCTGGAGATGGGAAGTCCCATCTCCAGAGTGCCTGCACTCTGAAGGAGGGGTGTTAATGTTGCAGTTTAAAAACTGTAGTGTAAAGCACCCTTCTGGCAAGACAGTGATGGAGTGAATGATGGTGAAAGTTTTTCTTTTTCGGGCCACCCTGCCTTGGTGGGAATCGGCCAGCGTGATAATATATATATATATATATATATATATATATATATATATATATATATATATATATATAATATATATATATATATATATATATATATATATATATATATAATATATATATATATATATATATTATGTATATATATATATTTATATATAATATATATAATATATATATATATATATAATATATAATATAAATATATATATATATATATATATATATATATATATATATATATATATAATGCTGTGACGAAAATCAAAGGTCTAGCATTCAGGGAGCTCTTTTGTCGTCAGTGCATTATGCCGGGTAGCAGCCGTTAGCATGACATCACGGCCTGCCACCACACTCCACAGTGACTCCCCAATGCTCATGTGGCTACTGTGGTGAGAGGAAGTGTTGCACTTTTGTATCTCATCCGCTGCATCTTTTGTAGGGTGTTCTCTTTGGAAGTCTTGAACACCTGAAACTATAGCTCAAATCATAGGGCTTCACAAAGCTGGGCACCTGGCAAAAGAAATAGTGGAGAATGTTGGTGTATGTGAGCACTCAGTGAGAAACTGGGTGCAGCGTTTCAAGGCTGGTGGCGGTGTCGAGTTACCTTCTGCCAAACCTCAGTCTGGCCCCTCAAATAACATATCTGTAAGTACCTTAACTGAGTTAAAGAAGCAGTCAGAGAGGACACCTAAGTTAACTGTTAGAGAATTGAAAGAAAAGAACCCACACTTTCTCTCAGAGGTGTCTGTAAGAACTGTTTATAGACATATGTCAAAATTGGGCTACAGTAGTCACCGCCAGGTTTAGAAACCGATCCTCTCCAAGTCACAGAAGAAACATAGGCTGGATTATACAAATATCTTCACTGGAATTCTCAACATTGGTCTGAAGTACTTTGGAGAGATGAAGCAACCTTCACCGCCACCTGTAACCGTGGGGGACATGTGTACAGGCCCAGAGGTGGTGACCTGCTAGACCCACGCTACACCTCTGGGACCACCAGACACCCAGACTTGCTTCTGATTTGGGGGTGTTTCAGTGCTCAAAGTGTTGGTGAACTCATTGTGCTTCTCAAAAACCAGTATAATTACCTGGGATTATTGTGTGACAATTTACCTGAGGCGTTTGACAAGTGTAGGGCTACGGTTTTTATGCAGGACGGTGTACTGGGTCATGCCATCAAATCTGTAATTCACTGGCTTAAGGAATGTGAAGTGGGGTTCTTTAATGACTGGTAAGGCAATTCCCCAGACCTAAATCGTATTGAGAACCTCTGGTCAACAGTGAAACAAAGTTTACTGGACAAGGATATCAGTTCCATCCCATAGCTGGAGGATGCTGTGCATGAGGCATGGAATAATATACCTCCCCTAATCCTCAAGAATTTGTGTGACAGTCTTCCTACACGGCTGAGGGACGTGATTATGCATACACAGTACCATGTATTAAAACATCAGTAAGTGTTCAAATATATATATATTATAAGCTTTCATGGTATGTGTTTTTGTTTTGGTAAGTGTGTGGGGGAGTGGCTGCATAATGTCGTGACTAGCACTGTAAATATGTAAATATGGCCTGGGAGGCTCTGGTGGCCTGGTGGTTAACGCTCTCGCTACACACGGTGAGGGCCTGGGTTCGATTCCCACCAGAGAGAAACTTGGGGAACGTGTTTTTTTCCACCTTTTCTTTTTCCCCATCAGTAAAATGGTACCTGGTGTTATCGACGGGTGTGGGTCGCATCCTGGACACTGACCAAAAGGGCCTTTGGTCACAGCCCGGCCGGGGGGGCGTTGACCCCCGGAAACCTCTCCAATATATATATAAAATAATAATTATATATATATAAAAATTATATATATATATATAATAGGGGCCGTCTGCTGGCAAGACGTGTGGCGGGATTTTTCAATTATAACCCCGGGATCAACGAGGCTGACCGGGTTAAGACCAACGGACTTTTTGTAAACTCTGGAAGATTTCCGGGAAAGGGAGAAGACATTTCAGTGCACCTTTTAAAAGGTAAATTTGGAAGGTTGTGCAGTTTGTGAATGTTGGTGATTGGTGGATGAGGAAGCGCAGGGGGGGGTGGGGAGTAAAAGGGCCACCTGTGTAAGTCCGGCCAAGATTACGTACAAAAACCTCGAAAAGCTCTTATAAAAACATGTATACCACCCATGCACATGTTCCATTTAAACTTGGAAATGATTGTGTCGATGCAGGGACTTTTTAGAGTCATTTTTTTGGAAAAACAATGTAAATTTAAAGTTAACGAGGGATGACCAGTCATGCACCCCAACCCCCCGCACGGGGGTGGGTGGAAAGGTGGGATGTTTAACTAATGGGAGTGAACACATTGGTTACAGTGCCCAACCCACATTTTTCATAGTGTACATGGAAACAAAAAAGTTTTTTAAATTGTAAGACAGTGTGAACAATAATATGGCAAGTCCATGTTATTGTACCCCGAGTAACCCCACTAAACAACCTGCGCCCCCCCCCACCAAATTCCCCGGGGAATTTTCCCCTTCCCCTCCCACCCCTCAAACCCACCGGGCCCAAACCACGGTCAAGTCACTACCTTTCCCGCACCATATCCCCCGCATGTCAATTCCACTCCTATTGTCTTTTTTAGCAATGGGTTTCCAACCAGGGAAGCAAGCAGCCAGGGAAATGTAACGGTTGGCAATACTATGAGAGCAAGTGTGGGTCATGCTTACAGCTTCGTTGTCTCAACTCGAAGGGTTTCTCCCAAACAGGGTATTTTCCCTGGTTCAGGTGTCCTCCTGGGAAAGTGATGATCCAGAGCCACCCAGGCACCGAACCCTCTCCAAACAGATTTTCATCTCATCAGACAATCTCTTGGAAGCAATTAAAGCAACAGGTCGGGGGACACCAACTTTTTCCCAAACAGCCCGTCCACACGCAGCTGGGAAACTTACAGACCTCCTGAAAAAAAACCGAGGGTTTTCCACATCAAAAATCCCCCCAAACCATAAAGGCTGGCACAACTTGCTACTTTTTGGCAATGTCTGCTTAGCTGTCCGGAAAAAAGGGAAAGAGGCACCCGAAAATTTAAAAACCCTTTAAATTTAAAGGATTTTCCAGATTTGAAAACCTCATTCGCCTTCCCCGTCACAAAAAAAAGGGAGAGACAAAACCCCCCACCACTCACGACAGGAAAAATCAGGTCCGGGTGAGCAAGAAAATTGAAGGGGGCAACACAGTGGGGACAAAAGATTTATTACCAGTAAAAGATAAATTTGCTCCCAGGTGCTACACGGCTGAAGCACTTAGGGGAAAGCCCCCTGCCGGGAAACCAGTGGCACCAACAGTTCCAACACCTCTGCCCCCACTATGGAACCATTGATAGTGGAAGACTCAGAATTTACAAACAATAATGTCTTTCCCCACTGTCCCTGCGGGGGTTACACGGGAATAAAGGCCACACTTTTAAAGGAAAGGGGTTTAATCCAGTTTTTGGGAAAGGGCAGAGACACTGCTTCAGAGATCAAAAGGGTTCGTCAACAATTCCGGGGCTGGTCTGATTCCTGATGAAATTAACCTTTTTTTTTTGGTGCAACACTTTGGCACTTAAAAAAAAGGATGAGGAATTGGGCCAATTGCAGAGGCAACACCTTCGCCGCCTCGATCCAAAGCGGCGTCCAAAGAAAACGTGCACAGGCAGCCATGAGCTTCAACCCAAAACCATTTGGGCTTTGGGGGCCTAAAGGGAAGTGAACAGGGGTTCATGCAACAAGGGCAATACAAAAACCCCTAGAATAATGCAGGGGAAAAATTTAATTTCAAAATCTTTTCAATCTCCTGAAAAGAGACGCGGTATTAGCACATAAAAGAACTTTTTCCCCGGGTTTTCTTCCCTTTTGTTTCAGCGGGGAAAGAAAGGAACAATGCTTCTCTTTGGAGAGCATGAAATTACATCATCGGGGGTTCCAACAAGGAGACCGCTTGCCCATTTCTCTTCTGTATACAGTTGGGGAAATCACAGCAGACGACCAGCGAGCTAAACATCGGTTCCTAGATAAGGCACACTAGCAGGTACAAAAAAAACCCTCCTAAAACCCTTTACACGGAAAAAGACAGGGGGGACGGGAAAATGGGTCTCATCCTGAATCCACCAAATGTGAAATCACTCATCGTCAAAAAGTGAAAAATGCAGTGAGAAAAAAACACCAGACAGCGTCATTGCCCCCCACAAATAGTGTCTTGCTAGGACCCCTGGGAAGAAAACCATGACACAATTCCAGGAAGAAATTTGGAAAAGTTAAGGAAAATGGAAAAACAAAGGGCAATTTTTACACCCACGATGCCTTGTCCCTTTCTCACAAAGTGTTTGATCTCCCCAGGTTGACATTTTCCTAAGATTCATCTTCATATGATAACCCTATCGCAGAATATAAAGTTTCTGAGGCGATTTTTCGAAAGATTTAACCCTTTACCAGAAGAGGCAGGAACCAAGCTAACTCCATCAACTGGGAGGCATTGGTGTCCGCAAGCCCTCACATATTGCATTCCCTGCTTTTCTGTCCCGTGTATTGCACCCAGAGAGCTTGTACACAATTCTCCCTGAACATCTAGGGACAAATGGAGTCCAGGCCCAAAAAAATTCATTGACGGAGCAAGATCTGGATAATTAACGGGCTCGGGAAACCCAGACCTGCCCCCCCAACAACTACAAAAAAATCGCACGGGGATGGCCAAAAGGGGGAAAAATTCCTAAACTGTTTCAAGTGTTCGGGGAAGGGATAGAGCCCGCCTCCGGCAGTGAAGCCCCTCATGCTGGGACTTTTTTTTGGCTTTTTCCCAACTCCACCAGGCACACGTCCGACCCCAGACCATCCGCATCGTTTGCCCTTCGACTTGCCCCCCCCTATTCTCGCCGAACACGGGTGTATTTGTGGCAGTGAAGCAGCAACCATTTGGGGACCAGTCTTGTGTGCCGAAAACCGAGGGAAAATTGCAAGACTAGGAGGTTAATAACCTTATAAGAGGAGCCTCACAACACTGGATGCCCACAGTAAGGACCACCCCAACTATGCAGATTTGTGGCAGCCAGAAGCGTCCAAAGGTATCACCCTCAAGCCTGGGCAGATGGAACAGGTGGGGGTGGGACAAAACCCTGTGCATCTACCTTGGCTATACTATCTCCAAACACCAGGGAGGAAGGAGGGGCAGCGCCAGCCTCAGGGGGTCCCAAAAATCTAGAAAATGTGGGGAACTTCCCCTCATTTTAAAGTTTTTCCCATAGGGTCAGAGACCCTTGGCCTGGGGGAAAAAGTGCATCTAAATTTCCTTTAAGGGGCGGAAAAAGACTCATCAGGTAACAGGGGTCCCGGGGAGCTATTTTCCTTTTTTCCACGCCAGTGGGCTGTTCAAAGGGGGAATGCCTGCTGTATTTTGGGCACACCCCCAGCTCTGAGGGCTGGGTAATCTCCCTTTTAAAACGGGGATCACACGTAAAAACATGTACCCTATAGCACCTTTATATCAATAATGTACCCTTTTAAAACTTCTGTACCGATTTTTGTAATAAAATATTCCTATTTAAAAAAAATATATATATAAAAGAGGGTGGGAGGGGAATGGGAAAATTCAAACGGGGTTCAGGAAGAAAAACCAAAATTCTTCCCTTTAAACCTTTTTATATATATATAATTATATAAATATATATAAAAATAAATAATAAATTTTTAAAAAAAAAAATATAAAATAAAAATATATATATAATATATAATATATATATATATATATATATATATAATATCATAATAATATATTATAATTAATATATATATATAATATAAATATAATATATTTTTTTTTTTTTTTATTATCACACCGGGCCCATTCCCACCAAGGCAGGGGGCCCGAAAAAGAAAAACTTTCACCACATTTATCCCCTCACGTCTTGCCAAAGGGGGTTTACACTACAGTTTTAAACTGCAAAAATTTAACCCCCTCCTTCAGAGTGCAGGGACGTACTCCCATCTCCAGGGCCAAGCCGGCCTCCGGTTTTTCCCCGAAACCTTCATAAAAAGTTACTTTTTCTCAACTCCAACAGCACTCAAGTATTAAAAACCATTTTTCCCATTCACTCCTACAAACACCTCACGCATGCCTGTGGAAGTCCAAGCCCCTCCCACAAAACCTCCTTTTAACCCCCCCCCCTCCAACCCTTCCTAGGCCCCCCCCTACCCCGCCTTCCTTTCCCCACAGACTGATACCCTTGAAGTCATTCTTTTTTGCTCCATTCTCTCTACAGTCCGAACCACTCAACAACCCTTCCTCAGCCCTCTGGACAACAGTTTTGGAATCCCGCACCTCCTCCTAACTTCCAAACTAAAAATTTTCCCGCATTTTAAATTTCCCCCACACTTCCCTCAGACATGAATCTCCCCTGCCTCCAGCCTTCCCTCCTGCAACTTCATCACCCACGCTTCACACCCCCTATAAGAGCGTTGGTAAAACATACCTCATACTTCCCCTCTTTTCCTCCAAGGACAAAGTTCTTTGTCTCCACAGACTCCTAAGTGCACCACTCACTCTTTTTCCTCATCAATTTTATATTCACCTCATCTTTTATAGACCCCTCCGCTGACACGTCCCTCCCAAATATCTGTACTTCAAACCCCCCTCCCTACTCTCTCCCCCAATCGAATTTAATCTTTTATCACCTAATTTTTTTTGTTATCCTCATAACCTTCTCTTTCCTGTATTCACCTTAATTTTCTTCTTTTGCACACCCTACCAAATTCATCCACCAATCTCTGCAAATTCTCTTCAGAATCTCCAAGAGCACAGTGTCATCAGCAAAGAGCATGGACAACTCCCACTTTGTGTGTATTCTTTATCTTTTAAATCCCCCCCTCTTTCCAAGACCCCGTATTTTTCTTTTCTTACAAACCCCCTCTATAAAATATTAAACAAACCCCGGGCATCACACATCCTTGTCTAAAGGCCCACTTTTTTTCTGGGGAAAAAATTTCCCTCTTTCCTACATACTCAAATTGACCCACACCTCGTAAAAAAATCTTTACTGCTTTCATAACCTACCTCCTCACCAACACTTGCAACACTGCCCATTGCCCCCCCTATCCACCCTGTCAACGCCTTTTCCAAAACCTAAAATGCCCGACCCCCTTTAGCTATTTTAAAAAGTTTCCTTTTTTTTTAAAACCCCCTACAATTTTTTTAAAGCCCCTTTTTTTATTATTTTGTTCTTTAAACTTTCAAATTTTAACCACCATTTACCGGTAACTCCAACACCCCCTAAATTTTTTAAAACCCCTTTTATCCCCTTTTTCCTTTTCCTATTCTCCTCCTTAACTTCCCCCCCATCTTTTTAAAAATTAAACCCTAAAAAATACCCCCCCCTTTTAAAAACCATTTTTCCCTCAACCCCCCCTTTCCCCCCTTTATTTTTTGCCACTTATCCCCTTTCCTTTACAAAGATTTATCCTCCCCGCCAACCAAATAACCCTTCCCTCTTTCCCAAAATTAAAAATTAAAAATTCCCCACCCTCCCAAACCCCTTTCCCCCCTTTTTAACTTTTCTTTTTTTTAACACAAACCTTTTTTCCTTTCCCCCTTTATTACCCCAAAATTTTCCTTTTTAAAAAATTTTTTTTCCCCACCTCCATTTTTTTCTTTTTCCCTTCTTCAATTCCCTTAATTTTCCTCTTTTTTCCAAAACCTTCCCTTTCTCATCACTTTTAAAAACCCAAAAATTTTCTCCCATATTCTTCCATCTTCCCAAACCCCCCTTTCCCCCCTCACCCCCTTTTTAAAAAACTTCTCCCTCCCTAATTTTTAAACCCACCCAACCCTTTTTTCCCAGCTCTCTTAATCTCCCCCAAAACTTTTTTTCTTTAATTCCCTTTTTTTTGAAAACCCCCCCTCTCTTTGCTCTTTTTTTTTTACCACTTCCACTCCTTACTTCCCTTCCCCTTTTTTCCCCCATAAACTGTCTCCTTCATCAAAATCTTTTTTAAAACTTTCCAAAAACTACTTTTTCCCCCTTACTTTTCTTTTTACTCTTTTCAAAATTTTTTCCTTCTCCCTTTCCTTAAAAAAATTCTCAAAACCCCCCCATTTTTTTAAACCGACCCCCTACCTCCACCCTTCTAAATTTTTTCCCCTTTTCATCAAACCCCCCAAAATTTTCCCCCTTATTTTCAAACCCTAACTTCCTTTTTTTTAAAACCTTCACCCTCTCTTTTCCCCCAGGTTCATCCCTTTATCCCATTTTCCTAACCCTTCTTTACCAATAAAATTTTAATTTAAATTATTTCTTTTTCCCCTCAAAACAATGTACCCCCCTTTTTTAATCTCTCAAACCCTTTAATCCCATTTATTTCCCCCCACTAAACTCCCCTCCCCCCTTCAGTTTTTTCGCTTAGGGCCAGGACACCAACTTTTTTCTTCATAACATCACAACATCTTTTTCTTGTCACCCACAAAACCCACGCATTTTTAAGCAACCCATTTTTAAAAAGTTTTTCTTCCTTTTTTTTTAGTTTTTATACAGAAAGGGTTACACCCCATTGCCCCGGCTTTTTAGCGCCCATACACCGCATGGTTACGGGGGAAAGATTTTTTTCCACTTCCCCATGGACAATAGAAAAATAAAAAAAACAAGATCTTTTAAAAAAAGGAAAAAAACCCAGAGTTTTATATATATAATGCATGTGCATGTCTTGAAGTTGACCAAAGTGTAAATAGGGGTACAAGATATCCCTGTTATCTTACGTTTTATGAGACAAAAAAAGAAACCACAATCCTACCAAACATGCAAAACATTACAGGTTTTTTTTCACAGTCATCTGGCAGGACGGAGTATTCCCTGGGTGGGTTTCTGTCACCAACCATACCTAAAATATATATATTTTTTTTTTTTTTTTTTTTTTTAACAAGTCGGGCCCTCTCCCCCCGAGGCAGGGGGACCCAAAAAAGAAAAAAAACCCCAAAAAAAAAATACTTTTATCATCATTCAAAACTTTTCACCACACCGCACATTTTCACGTTTTTGCAGAGGTGCCAGATACAAAAGTCTAGAAAAATAAACAATAAAGTCACAACAATCCCTCCAAACTGCCAAAAATCCCAAACCCCCCCTTTAAATGCAGCATTGTACTTCCCTTTTCCAGGACTCAATCCGACTATATGAAAAAACCGGTTTCCCTAAATCCCTTCACAAATATTCCCCTGCCACACTCCAACAGATCGTCAGGTCCCAAGTACCATTCGTCTCCATTCACCCTATCTAACACGCTCCCCACGTTTGCTGAAGTCCAACCCCTTACCCACAAAACCCCTTACCCCCTCTCCCAAACCCCTTTTGGGGACGACCCCTACCCCCCCTTCCTTCCCCTAAATTTATATTTTTTCCATGTCTTTCTACTGTGATCCATTCTCTCTAAATGACCAAACCACCTCAACAACCCCTTTTCGCCCTCTGACAAAATCTTTTATTAACCCACCCCTTTCTCCTAATTTCCACACCCGAATTTTCTGCATAAATTACACCACACATTCCCCTTTAAACGACTTTCCCGCTCCCTCCAACCGCCCCTCGCTGCGCATTTACCCCCCAAAGCTTCACACCCATAAAGAGTTTGGTACTAAAAAAACTTTCATACATTCCCTTCTTTCCCTCCATAGATAACGTTTTTTGACCCCAAAATAACCCAACGCACCACTCCCTTTTTCCCTCATCAATTCTATGTTTAACCTACCTTCATAAATCCATCCGCCGACACTCAACCCCCAAGACTGAAAACTTCACTTCTTCCATACTCCCCCCTCCCCAATTTGATACCCAAATTTTTTCTTATCAAAATCATTTGACACCCTCATCACCTTACTCTTTTCTATTTCACTTTAAATTTTCACTTTACACACATTCCCCAAAACTCACCACTAACCTTTGCAATTTTTCTTAGAATCTCCCATAAGCACAGTACATCAGCAAAAAATACTGTGCAATTCCCCTTTTGAATTTTATTCCCATAATTTAAAAAACCCCCCCTCTCCCAAAACCCTAAAATTTTCTTCCCTTTTCAAACCCCACTATAAATATATAAACAAACCATGGTACTTACATATCCCTTCAAGACCCACTTTTTTCCGGGGAAGTAGTCTCCCCTCTTTTACAAACCCTACCTAGCCTCACTATCCCATAAAAACCTTTACAGCATTTAATAATTTACCCCCTATTCCAAACTTGCAACATCCCACATTGCTCCTCTACCACTCATCAATGCCTTTTAAAAACCCAAAACGCAAAAAAAACTTCCCCTATCTTATCTAAATACTGTTCACATATTGCTTAATGTAAACACCTGACTAACACCCCCTACCACTCAAAAAACCCCTTGCTCATCCGCAATCCTACATTCTGTCTTACCTCTAATTTTTAAATTTAAAAACCCCCGTACACTTTTCCCCGGGTTATCAGAAAGCTTTTTCCCCTCTATAATTTTTACAGTCCTTTGCCCCCTTCCCTTTATAAAAAGGGGACTATACAGCCTCGCCAATCCCTAGGACCTTCCCCTCTTTCATACATTTTTTAAAACAAAATCCAAACCACTCCAACACTATATCCCCCCCTGTTTTTAACATTTCTGTCATGACCCATCTTTTCCAGCTTTTTACCCCCCTTTCATTTTACGTAATCCCTCACGACCCCCCCCCCACACTTACTTTCTGCCTTCTTCACCCCTAAAGATGGTAACCCCCCCTACCGTGCATGAAATTACTGCCTCTGTTTTTCCTTAACATTTAAAAGTTCCTAAAAATTTTCTCGCCATCTACCCAATCCCTCCATCTCCCCATCTACAAACTCCCCTACTCTTTTTTTTTAACTGACAAATCCAAATTTTTCCCTAGGCTTTTTTAACTTTTTAACTCACTCCAAAATTTTTTTTTATTTTCTTAAATTTCTTGACATCCTCTCCCACTCAAACATTGCTCTCCTTTTGCACTCTCTCACCACTCTCTTTCCTTTCTTTTACTCCCATATACCCCGCTCTTCTTTTAACACTTTTGCTTGAAAAACCCTCCATAACTACCTTTTTCTCTTTTATCACACCCTTTTTCTTCATCTTTTCCCCCAAACACTCCTCTTTTTCCTCCTCCCCCCACCCTCCTAAACCCCAAACTTCTGCCCCACATTTTAATCTGATTTTAAAACTATTCCAACCCTCCCTTTAACCCCCCACTATCATCTTTGCACTAGCCCACCTTTCTGCCAATAGTCCCCTTATACCACCCAACTTCCTCCCCCCTTAGTTTATACACTTTCACTTCCCCCTTATTTTTGTTGCCCCCTTCCTCTTTTCCACTACCTCTTACTCTAACTGTGCTACAACAAATAATATCCGATTATCAGTTTCCCCTCTATAAACTTTACACCCCGGACCCTACCATCAACCTTTTATCCACCAATACATAATCTAATAAACACTTTCATTACGTGCTACATCATCCTGTATATTTTTTTTTACCCTTTTTCATAAAAAAGTATTACTTATTACCAAATTTTCTTTCACACAAGCTCAATAAAGCCCCCTTTTACTTTTACCCCGGGGCACCCCAAATTTACCTACACTCCCTCCATAATTTTTTTACCCATTTTAGCATTAAAATCCCCAACCACCATTACTCTCACACTTGATTTCAAAACCCCCCCACGCATTCACTCAACATTTCCCAAAATCTCTCTCTCTCCTCTACACCTTTCTCTCTTCTCCAGGGGCAACACCTTTTTATAACCCCCTTTTTTACTCCAATCTTTTTTTTTTACTCCACAAACCTTTAATTAATTTCATTTTTAGTCCCTTTTCCTGCCATAGCTTTTTCCTTAAAATTTTTGCTACTCCTTCTTTTCTCTAACTCTATTTAAACCCCCGCCTAATCCCATTTATTCCTCTCCACGAAAACTCTCCCACCCCCTTTAGTTTTTTTTCATTAAAAGCCAACATCCACTTCTTTTCATTCATAACTCCACAAACATCTCTTTCTTATCATCTGCACAAAATCCCCGCACATTTAACTTCCCACTTTTACAATTTTTTTCTTTTTATTCTTTTTAGTAACTTTACGGGAAAAGGGGTTCAGCCCATTTCCCGGAAATTTTTTTACTTTTACAACACGCATGGTTTACGGGGGAAAGATTCTTTTTCCATTTCCCCCAGGGATATAAAAGGAAAATTAAAAAACCAAGAAAATTAAATAAAATAAAAGAAAACTCGATGTTGGTATAAATAAATGTGACTGTATGTGTAGTGTGACCTAAGGGGTAGTAGAAGTAGCAAGACATCCCTTTAAAAATTTTTCATTTTATGAACAGACAAAAGCATCAGCAACCCCTACCCATGTAAAACAACACGGGCTTTTTTTTACACTCCGGCAGACGGTATCCCTCCCGGGTGGTTGCTGTCTACCAACCTCTACCTACAATATTTTAAATTATATATATAATTATAATAAATAAAATTATATATAATTATATATTTTATAAAAATATCATAATTTAATAATGTGGTACCTGATGTGCACTCGGGCAGTACGAAGAGCCCCTGGTAGGGGGACCTACAACGGTGAAAACACGGGGAGAAGATTGGGATCATCCTCAACCCCTTCAAGTGTAAAATCATCGCAGCAAACCGGAAATAATCAACCCTGGCGAAGAATACTCCCGAATCTCTACTACCACCCTCCAACAGTACCCTCTTGGGGGGCACCGCTGGTCATCAGGCCTCGACACAGTCCCCAAGGACAAATTGAATGACCTAAAAGAATGGGGGAAGAATAAGCAATCTTGATGCCCATTGCTCTGTATCCTCACAAGGGCCTTACTATTCCAAGACTCACTTACTTTCCCGAGGTGTCACCCTCTTTTACAACCCAACACTTTACAAAAAGAGCACACCTGAGGCAACCCTTAAAAGGGCACTGAACCTGTCCAAGGATCAGCAATGGATCAGGGAAAACCCTCCCATACGACTGGAGGTATAGGGGTGCGCAAAGCAACGCATGTTGCTTTACCTGCTTTTCTGTTTTCGTTTTTGGCTTCCAGTGCATTAGTCAAGAAGATTGTTCCCGAACGCTTGAGAGACGTGGTAGGAGCTCAAGACCCCAGGTTTACTGTAGCAGCAATTCGGTGGGACACCCTTACAGATTCCTCCAGTAGACCAGCTCCTCCCAAAGAACACAAACAGTCCCAATGGGACAAACCGATCATGGAAAAAACGCCAACACAATGCTCTCCAACGTCTCAGGAAAGGACAAAGCTCGTCTCCTGGCAGTGAAGGAATCACACTCAGGAGATTTCCTGTTAGCTGTTCTCAATTCCTCCTTGGGCACTCGACTAGACCCACAGGCCATTCGGATTGGTGTTGCTCTTCGCCTAGCCGCCCCCATCCTCACCGAACATAGGTGTATATGCGGCAGGGCGACAGCTGATCAATTCGGACTTCAAGGTCTCGTGTGTCACACAGCAGAAGGGAAGTATGCCAGGCATGAGGAGGTCAATGACATCATAAAGAGAAGCCTCACAACAGCCCGTTGCCCAGCTCAACGGGAACCCCAAGTGCAGAGGTCTGACGGAAGTCTAAAGCATCCTGATGGAGCCACTATGCTACCTTGGAAGGATGGAAAGCAGATTGCCTGGGACTACACATGTGCCGCCACATTGGCAGACACCTACTTGCCATACTCCGTAGTGGGAGGGGGTGGAGCTGCCAGCCACAGGGAGACCCAGAAGATCCGCAAATATGAAGACCTTCCCCCTTGCTATAACTTCATCCCAATAGGGTCGGAGACCCTTGGAGCATGGGGCAAGTGTGATCTAAAGTTCCTAATAGAGCTGGGTGAAAAGTTCATCATAGAAACCAAGGACCACAGGGCGACCAGCTTCCTTTTTCAGAGACTCAGTGTTGCGATCCAGAGAAGAAATGCCTGCAGCATTCTGGGCATGCGGCCCACCGCCGGGGAGCTGGACGAAGTATTCGAGATGTAGCTTTGAGTTACCTATGTTGTTTTGCTTTCTATCGTATTTTTGTGAATGTTTTGTCAATGTATTTTGTCTTTAAATAAAATATGTATATAAAATATAGGGGGTGGTAGGAGAAAATTCTCAAACAGCTTCAGGGAGAGCCTTGAGTTTTCCCTGAAGCAAGTTTATTCTTTTCTCTGAGGATGAGGGTCCTATAACAGTTCTAGAGGTGGTACCTCCCATATATTATATATATATATATATATATATATATTATATATATATTATATATATTTTATATATATATAATATATGCAATAAGATCACAGTAAACGGGTGTTTTTAAAAACAAAAAACCCACGGGAAAGGAGGAAATTCCCGTATTAAATTTAAGGGAAAAAAAGAAACTAAAAGGAAGGTTTTTGGCCAACTATACCTCCCACAACAAAAAACTAACAAATAAATTCTAAAAAGGGGAAAATCCAAAAAAAAAAAAAAAAAAAAAAAAAAATAAGTTTTTATTTGTCCTATGTTTTTTTTAAACTTAACCAAATTTTTATTATTTTAAATGAATTAATTTTTATAAAACCAAAGGGGAAAATATTATATTTTTTTAAAAACTCTTTTTTTAAACAAGATTCAATTATTTCTGTCAACCGGGACTTGCTTGATGAAAATTTTCTCAACTTTTTAAAAATCAATTTGGATGGTTAAAATCTCTCACGGAAAAAATAGAATTGGAATTTGTCCCAGTTCGGTGTTATTTATGTTTTTTTAAATCTAAGTTGAGATTTTCCCCAGTTTGCCCTAAAAACTTTATCGAAAATTTTACAAAAAATTTATAGACACCCGTCAACATTTGGGGGGGAATTTTTATCAAAAGTTTTTTTTTTACTGATAGATTTTTAAATCAACTTAAATATTAAAAGTCTTAAAAAGAGAAGGCATTCAACCAAATTTTCATGGTAATGGAAAACCCAACAATTTTTAGTTAAATTAAGGTTGGTTGTCCCTTTTTGGGGTTTGAAAAAATGTATTTCTGGCAATTTTTAAAGTTTATAATTTACTTTCCGGGTTTTTCAGACATTGGCTATTTCAAAAAATTTTTGGATATTTCTTCATCTAGAACTCGGGCTACAATACGAAAAGCTCTAAAAACCATTGATGAGAAAAACCAGACAGTTTAACTTTATCTTGTGGGAAGAAAAATAGTGGACTAGGAACAGATTAGTGGTTTTCTGAAAAATTTTAAAAATTTTGAACATTTTACTCTTAAAAATTTTTAAAACATCTAAAAAAGGCAATGAGTTTTTTCTCAAACTCAACAGTGGTCTAAGCCCTTTAATTCCCTTCCTATGAGTATTACATCTTTGTTCCTTGACTGTGAGTAGCCCAAAAAGCGTTTGGGAAATTTTCATACTTTTTCACAGTGGTTGTTTTGCATATATATATAATATTATATATAAAATATATAATTTTATAATATAAAATATATTTATATATATATTATATATTTTTTATAATATATATATATATTTTTTACAGGGGGAACTGTGGTCATAACGCTTGGGAACATGAAACGGATCGGCTAATCTTATTGCGGCAGATCTTATTGGGCTAGTGGCCACGGGGCCAGCAGCCGAAATAAATTCATCCAACTAGGTATATTTTTCATCATAGGAAGGTTGCATAGGCACCACTGTGACCGCAAATGCAAATTTTTACGATTTCGTGAGTCAAATTCGCCAAATTTTTCATCTGGTCACGAACAAATAATCGGGTGCCGAACAAACACAGCCGTGGCAATTTCATTTTTTTTCACACTCACCAATTTTCTCCACTTCATTTTTTTGGAAACCCCCAAACCCAAAGACCTGCTTTGTAGTGGTCTCGGTCAGCGGTCGTTCATTTGCTGTGAACTCCTTATGTTGTATTTTGTGTATTTCTAAATTAATTTTGCAATTAACCATGGCCTCTAAGCAAGTGAAGAGTGGTAATGTGGGTAAAAAAAGGGGTTTGAAGAAAATTGAAATAGATGAAAAGAAGGAAATTCTGAAAAGTTGACATGGTGTGATTTTTGGGATCTTGTTGCGGTGTTCAAGAAGCCGTGTTAGGACCAATATTCTGAAAAGAAAAGGTATTAAAAGCGTAATGTTCAAAGGGGAGTTACGATGTTAACCAAAGCAGAGGCCTCAAGTGCTGGAGGAGGGGGAAAAAAACTGTTGTGTGCGGTAACAAAGGGAAATTTTTCGGGGATACCCGGATAAAGGAAAGGGGGAAGAACACGTGATTTGCGGCAAAATTACTCTTTACAGTTCGGGAAAGTGATAATTTAAAGCAGTAGGGGATGGTTTAAAAGCAAGTTTACTCCCCAAAAACTTTTGTTCCGAGTAGGGGGTGGCTCATTGGTTTCCTGCAGCCCCCAAAAAAACACCTGGGGAAGGCTTATCCACCAAGAGGGGAAGCCCCCGGGGGGGGGTTAAAAGGAATCCAAAAAAATTAAAAAAATTAAAGGGGAAAATAAAGAAAGGGGAAAAATATTTAAAAAAAGAAAAAAAAAAAATCGGGGTTATGAAGCTTAGGTTGAAGGGATTAGAAAAATAAACCCAAAAAAGGGTTCTTTCGGTATACAGAAGTAAGATTAGAGACAAGATAGGCCCACTTAAGGTGTCAGGGCGGGTCACTGACAGTGATGGGATGTGTTGAAAAATTTCAATAACTTCCTCTCAGTTTTACCCAAAAAAACTAGCGATATTCCCGAAATAAAAATTATGTAGACAGGCGTAAAAAATATGCACGATTGCAGAAAAAAAATGACATGGTCCTCAGACAAATAGAGAAACAAAACCTAACAAAACCCCGGCCCTGTGAACTGTTTTAAGGGGGGTTATGGAAAGTAAGAGGAATTAGCTACCCTTTTGGCTAAACTTTTTAAAAATATCACTAAAACTGGCATGTGCCCGATAAGGGGGAAAATGGCAAATGTAATACCTTTTACAAGGCAGTGACAGGTCCTTGTCTTCGAATATAGACCAATAAGCCTTACCTCCCCTAGGGGGAAAATTTTTGGAATCAATTAAATTTCCAGGAATTCTAGCCATTTGACAGGCAAAGATTTGGAAAATATTCTCAACCGGTTTTACAAAGGGGCTTCCCGTCTTACGAATTTTTCTAACTTTTTCCTAAAGTGTTTTAGGAGGTAATCATGAATGAATTGTATTGTGTATATGGACTTTAGTAAGGCTTTCGATAGAGTTCCACTCGAGGCATTTAGGAAACTTTAAACACAAGAAAAGGAGGAGAAATTTTTTCCTGATAAGGCATGGCTGCAAATTGGCAGCAGAGAGTTTGCATAAATGGGGGAGAAAAGAATGGGGGCCGTCACAAGCGGTGTTCCCAGGGGTCATTTTTTGGGGGCCCCTTGTTTTCCAATTTTCATAAACGACATAGATGAGGGAATAAATAGGAAATAAAACCAATTTGCTGATGCACCAAAATAGGGGGTCCAAAATTTTTAATTTGGGGCACTAGAGCACCCCCGATAAAATTTTAAAAAGAGATGCGTTTATATAGACAAATTTTAAAATTCTAAAAGTTTGGACGGAAAAAAAACCCTGCGACATTTAACTAAATAAAGTAGATCTTTATTTAAATTTTGGAAAGGATTTAGGGTTTGGGTTTGCATAAACTAAAAAAAAGAGAACAGTTCATAGTGTTTGTAATAAAGCTAAAAGAATCCTTGACTTCATATTAGAAGTATAAATAATAGAATCCTCAGGTTGTTCTTTAAAATTATATTCTTAGTTAGGCCTTTTTTAGATTTGCTGCCGTTTTGGTCACCGTATTACAGAATGGTTAAATACATGGAAAAAGTACGAGGGGGTTTACAAAGTTGGTCCCTGTATCAGAGCAAGAATTTTTAAAATTAAGTATTTTTTTAAATTTTCCCTTTTTCATTTAAAGATTATATTTTTTTCATTTATGTTAACGTAAAAATAATAATTTTGTACCCCAAAAAACCTTTGGGAAAAATTTCCTAACCATATTATAACAGAGCAATTTAATTTAGCATAATCCAGTAAATATATCTTATATAAGTTTGGAAAATTAATAAAAAACAAAACAATAAAATATGTTTCTTTTGTTAGGTTCAGAAGATTTTTGCGAAAAATTTTGCATAATAAATTGATATTAAGCCAGAAAGGGAAGTTTTTTATGGGACGACATATGTTAAAAAAAATATAAATCTGGTGTTTTGAATCACACCTCCTAAACCTTCTATAGGGGGAGGTCCCTGGCCGATTTTTCTCATAAGACTGTATTTCCCATTACCCCCCGGGGGGGGGATGGAAAGACCCAAACCAGCTTTGGCTACCTGGGGGACAGTTTGGGGGGGAAAAAGAGGGGGTTTTTTTTTATAATTATTAAATCCCAAAAAAGGGGAGCCAAAGGGCCCGGGAATTAAAAAGGCCGGGCCGGGGGGGAAAGGGGAATCTTTAAAATAAAATAATTTTTTTTTCAAACTCAACAACTTATCCTTGAATTTTTAAATTCTTAAACCGTGTTTCTTGGCATATTATTTTTAATTATTCTTTATAAAAAATGTAAAATCCTTGAAAATTTCTTAGTGCTAATTTAGTTAGTTTTTCCCTTTTTTATTACAAAAAATTTTTCCCAAAACCAGTCTTTTTGGTACTTACCCCCTGAGCAACCGGCTGTGGTGCTGGTAATAAAGATGGTTTTTAATTATTTATTTTTTTAAAAATAAAGGGGGAAGCGTAAACCCGGGGTTTTTAAAAGCGCCTGGGGGGGGGGGATGTGGAAGGATTCGGTTAAATTGGGGGGAACTGGAGCACGATCCAATTCCTAAATAAGGCCCCACCAACATCAAGGAACCTCCTTGAGGGGCCAGATGGTTTTAAATCGTAAACCCGTGTGTGTCTTAAGCAGAAAACAAATGGATTAATTTCTGGCTGGGTAGATGCCAATTTGCCAGTTTTACTAAATTTATTGTGAAAACTGAAACACTAGTTTTCATGCGATTGTTTGTGAACGTCTCTTCCGCTCGGCTTCAAACCTTTAACACTGATCCTCCTTAAACGAAACGTTGTATTGGTTTTGGATAGTTTATATGCCAATTTCTTTTAGGACTGTACAGAATTTTGAAGAGACTATAATTGAGAAATAATCTCTATATCTCGTACCTTCCTTCTCAGCCCTCTGTCGTCCATTCCTTACCTCTCCGACCTCCTCCTCCAACTCTCCGACCTCCTCCTCCAACTCTCCGACCTCCTCCTCCAACTCTCCGACCTCCTCCTCCAACTCTCCGACCTCCTCCTCCAACTCTCCGACCCTTCCCTCCTCCAACTCTCCCCTCCTCCTCCAACTCCCGACCTCCTCCTTCAACTCTCCGACCTCCTCCTCCAACTCTCCGACCTCCTCCTCCAACTCTCCGACCTCCTCCTCCAACTCTCCGACCTCCTCCTCCAACTCTCCGACCTCCTCCTCCAACTCTCCGACCTCCTCCTCCAACTCTCCGACCTCCTCCTCCAACTCTCCGACCTCCTCCTCCAACTCTCCGACCTCCTCCTCCAACTCTCCCGCCCTCCTCCTCCAACTCTCCGACCTCCTCCTTCAACTCTCCGACCTCCTCCCCCCAACTCTCCGCCCTCCTCCTCCAACTCTCCGACCTCCTCCTCCAACTTTTCGACCTCCTCCTCAACACTCCGACCTCCTCCTCCAACTCTCCGACCTCCTCCTCCAACTCTCCGACCTCTGTCCTGAATCCTTAGTCTTCTACTCCCCACGTCTTCCATCTCCTCTAACTCTCCGATTTTCCTGCTCAGTTGTCCGACTTCTCTTTCCTAACGTTTGCTTACAAAAACATTCACTCATGCCGACTTTCATAAATATTATAAATACAATATGTGGAAAAAGACACTTATGTACAGTTCAGGACATTTATTACAGGAAACGTTTCGCCACGAGTGGCTTCTTCAGTCCTAATACAGAGAAAACTAAGAAAAACGCATATGTATAGTGGCAGGAGTCAGGTGAAGTGACGCGTGGGTAGAGGTGGTAGTAATAGTAGTGGAACTAAGGAGGTGAGGTTAGGTTACATGATGTCAGCAGGTCCCTCTCTAACCTCACCTCCTTAGTTCCACCACTACTACTACTACCACCTCTACCCACACGTCACTTCACCTGACTCCTGCCACTATATATATGCGTTTTTCTTAGTTTTCTCTGTATTAGGATTGAAGAAGCCACTCGTGGCGAAACGTTTCCTTTAATTAATGTCCTGAACTGTACATAAGTGTCTTTTTCCACATCTTGTCGGTATCACCATACCATTTCCTCATAAATACAATTTTGTCAAATTTTTGACAATAAGTGAAAACCCTTCGATACGTTGTAAAGGTTACACATCCTTCACACGATCTGTAGGTATGCACGCCTTTACAAATTTCATAAAAACACTCACAACCACAAAAACAGCAGCAGTGTGGGCCCTGAGGAAGTAGTGCTCCCATAACGGGTTTGGGTGTCATACAAAATAAGAAGTGTATTTACCAAAGTGAAGTGTAAATTATAAAGTAGAGTTACAGTATAAAGTGTGGTAAATGAGGACTAAAAAGGGAACGAAAAAAAAGAATAGCTAAAAAAGTCAGCAGGGGAAAGGGCGAGGTGCACGAGTCATCGTCACGACATGTACAGCGGCATGTACATAGGCTTTGGGAGGATCCCTTGAGGAGAAATTTTACAAATCACCTGTTTGTGGTTGGCGGGAATTTTTGAGGGGTTGACGGCCCTACGGTCACTGGTGGCTATCACAACCCTCCCCCGAGCGTTTACATCACACAACACTAGCAGTAGTAGGAAGATAAATTTTGTAGGGAAAGGGGAATGGCGGGAGGATTAAGTGGGCTAATGGACTACAGCCCTGACAACATTTCGGAGATAATGTTTTGGACACAAAACAGTACAATCTGAGAAGCAATATTGGGTACACATGTAGTAAAAGGTAGTACATAAAGGGGTGAAAGAATGACTTGTTAACACACGCTAGTTTTAAAATTATTAGAATTATCTCAGTGTTAATGGTATCTTTTAGTTTAGGATACACAGGGGTGAATTGTTTTTTTGGGGGGACATATAAAACAACTGACTGCTCACCACACACGGCGCACCACATACACTCGGGGACAGGAGCTGAGTCTCGACCCCTGAAACCAAAACTAGGGAGTCACACAGTGATCCTTGGAATTTGACGCGTCCCTCCCCCCCCCCCCCACACCTTTCCCTCCCCCCAGCCCTTTTCCCCCCTCCCCCTCTCTTCCTGCATTTCTCTCCCATGCCTTTTTCCTCCCTTCCCCCCATTTTCTTTCTCTCTTCTCTCTCCCCCTCTCTCTCTCTCCCCTTCTCTCTCTCTCTCCCCTTCTCTCTTCTCTTCTCTCTTTCCTCTCTCCCCCCACTCCCATAACCCTATCTCACCCTCCTCCTCTCTATAGGCTTCTTTCCACCTCCCCTTTCTCTCTCTCATAACCTTTTCCCTCCCCCTCCTTTCTCCCTCTCTCTCTCTCTCCCCCCTCCCCTCCCTCTTTTTCCCCCCCTTTCCTCTCCCCTTTCTCCCCCTCACATTTCTCTTCTCCCCCCCTTGGTCTTTTCCCTCCCCCCATACTCTCTCCTCTCTTCCCTCTTTTCTACCTTTCTCTCTCCTCTCTCTCCCTCTTTCTCCCCTTTTTCTCTTTTCCCCTCGCACCTCTCCCCCCTCTAGCCTTCTGTCTGTGGTAAAAAAAAAAAAAAAAAAAAAAAAAAAAAAAATGGGTGGCCCTAGAGGGGGGAAAACCCAGAGATTGGTCGACGAACCGGGGGAAAAGAGGGAGTTAGAGCCCCCAAAAAGGGGGAGGAAGAAGGGGGAAGGAAGAATAAGTTTGGTAAGAAAATGGAGGAGCGGATAGCTAAAGAGTGCAGGAAGTGGGAAGTACAGGTCTTAGCGCAAACTGGATACGTTTAGAAAAAAAAAACGCAAAGCCTGAAAAAGATTAGGGGGCAAATGACAATTCAGTTGGACATCAGGAAATTCAATGTCGGGCGAGAAAAGGGGGACGGTAAGCAACAACGGAGAACATGACGTACACGAACCCCTATCAACCCACGTGGGCCGGGGGAAAAAGACGGGGAGCACACTAAATCAAATGACGGGTCCGAAGAAAATTTAAAGGGTTATATATATGCGAGATTCTAACAGCCAATGCAGTGCAAGGGACACGGTCATGAAGACAGTTCATGAAAATAGAAGTTTCAGATATGCAGGGACGAAGGCAAGAACAGTCAATGGAAGGAAATAAAAGCCTCGAGAAAAGCATGGGACCCGTGGGGGGAGGAAAGGGGGAGGTCAGTTTTTGGTACAGGCTCCAAAAAGCCAAGGGGCAACTTTTTAAAAATAAAAAAGGAGGAGAAAAAAAAGATTTAAGGATCATGAAAACAAAGGGAGGGCGATATGACCCAGGTGACAAATTTTTAGAGAAATTGGGGGTTTTTCGAGTGGAAAGATATGGCCCGTCAGAGTAACTTTCAAAGGAAGAATTAGTTCGAACCCGGTTCTGCAAAGAAAGAAGATGAGGGGCAAACAGGGGTACCAGAGAGTAACCTTGACCGCGACAGAAACACAAGAAAAAAGGATCACTGAAAAGGGGGGTACAAGATGAAGGAGGGAAGAGAGGCAATGACGAAAATGAGCAGGACCCAGACCAGGAGGAAGGGCAAACACCCCCAAGAATTCCCCCAAAAGACTCAACCGTGACATTCCCAATGCAACTGAGCAACCCATACTCAACCCACTCATGTTCCCCCCTGCACCAACCCCATATCAAAAACCCACCCCAACAGCTGTCCCTTATACATTCTGACCCCCCCCCCTATCACAAAACCCCCAACACCCCAGCCCCATATAGGCCCCCCCACCAAGGCTCTCGCCCCCCCCCCCAAACCCCAATATTTTGCATGCCACAATGATAGAAAAGAAACTGTAGTTTGGTACACAAAAGCGGATGGAATAAAAATAAACATGAGGGTGGAACGAAAGAAAAAGTGAAAAATCCCCGGGCATCATAGCAGTCACAGAAAAAACTCGCTGAGACAATAACAGACCAATCTTCCCAACGGGGTATCAGATCCTGAGGAAAGATAGAAGGAGTAGAGGGGGAGAAGGGGTTTTCATGCCATAAAAAACCGATGGGGATTTGAGGAAATGGGGAAAGGCATGACATGATTGGGGAAAGAGACTGCATTGTAGGTAAATTCAATGGAGAAAATAAATAGTCATTGGGGATGTATAACCCACCCAGTGCAGGAGGGCCAAGGAGGATACGAAGAAAACAACAGGGTGTGGTGGACACACTGGGTAGGTGGCAAGAAGAGCTCACTCAAACAGAGCAAATTCTGGTAATGGGCGTTTTTCCCCCGGGGGATCGACTGGGAAAAAGGAGCCACATGGGGGGGCCCCAAACATGGAGAGCCAAGATGAGGATGTGGGGCTTTAAAACCCATGCATAACTGTCAGGGGCACAACCAGAGAGAGAGGGGGGATGAGCAGCAAGACTGGTTTTTTGTCACCCCGAGCAGTTCAGACATTGAAGACATCACTTTTCGAGGGGCCCCTTGGAGCTAGCGATCACGTGGGTTTTGAGTTTTGATTATATAGTAGGTTCAAGGGAGAAGGGAACAGGAACTGAAGGGGGCAGGCCAAACTATAAAAGGGGGGACTACACAGGTATGAGAAAAATTCCTGCAGGAGGTTCAGTGGGACAGGAAAAAGGTTGGGAAAAACAGTAAAAGATATGGAATATGTGGGAACAAAGTGCAAAGGGGGCGAGGAAAATTTTTTTCCAAGGGAAAAAGGGAAAAAAAAAGGAAGACCAAAAAAGAGTCCTTGGTTTTCCGAAGGTGTAGGGAGGGAAAAAAACTAAGTGCAAAGAGAATGGAAAAAGGTACAGGAGGGTAGGGGCCCAGAAAACAAGGAGATTGTAGAAGAGCCAGAAACGAGTATGCACAGATAAAGGGGGGGAGGCCCCCGCGACAGTAGAAAAAGAAAAGCATCGAAAATCAAATCTGACCCAAAAAAGCTGTAATCCCATTAGGAGGAAAACAAAAAGTCAAAGGGGCCAGGGTAAGGTGAGGGAAAAAAGGTGGAGAACTAAAGAAAAAGATTTGAGGTTTTTGAGGAGCTCAACACGGTTTAAGAAATATTTACAGTAAGACAGGAAGGGGCTCTGGGGGGACAGACCAGATGGGGGGCACCAGCAAGGAAAACACCAACGGGTTGGACGACATACTACAGATGAGGAGGAGGTGAAAAAAATGCTAAGGGGCATCAATACCTCAAAGGGAATGGGACCGGGCAACATCTCCCAGGGTCCTTTGAGGGGAGCGAATGTTTTGCATGCCCTTACCCAATCTTCAAACGTCCCGGAAAATGGGGAACTACCCGAGGTATGGAGACGGCAAAAGTAGTTTCCATTTTAAAAAAGGAGAAGAAAAGAGGACTAAAATATGACCGTGTCATTGACAGTATAGTATGCAAAATTATGGGAGAAGATTTTCGGAAGGGGGGTGGTGGAGCACCCGGAACGAAAAAGAGTATAAAAGCCAACCCCACGGATTCACGGAAGCAAATCCTGTGTCAAAAACCTTTTGGAGTTTTATGGAAAAAAAACAGAAGAAGGCCACGAAGAGAGGGTGGGTTGATTGCATCTTCTGGGCGCAAGAAAGGCCCTTTTACACGTTCCTCCAAGGATTGTGCAGAAGCTAGAGCTCAGGCGCATATAACAGGAAGGGCACTGCAATGGATCAGAAAATACCTGACAGGGAGGCAACAACGAGTCATGGTACGTAATGATGTGTCACAGTGGGCACCTGTGACGAGCGGGATCCCACAGGGGTCGGTCCTAGGACCAGTGCTATTTTTGGTATATTGTGAACGACATGATGGAAGGGTTAGACTCAGAAGTGTCCCTTTTTTGCAGATGATATGAAGTTAATGAGGAAAATTTAAATCTGATGAGGACCAGGCAGGACTTCAAAGAGCCCGTGGACAGACTGGACACCTGGTCCAGCAAATGGCTTCTCGAGTTTAATCCTGCCAAAGCAAAGTCTGAAGATGGGGGAAGGGCACAGAAGACCACAGACAGAGTATAGGCTAGGGGGCCCAAAAGACTGCAAACCTCACTCAAGGAGAAAGATCTTGGGGTGAGTATAACACCGAGCATTTCCCCCGGAAGCACACATCAATCAGATAACTGCTGCAGCATATGGGCGCCTGGCAAACCTGAGAACAGCATTCCGAACCTTGTAAGGAATCGTTCAAGACACTGTACACCGTGTATGTCAGGCCCATACTGGGGTATGCAGCACCTGTTTGGGAAACCCCCACTTGATAAAGCACGTCAAGAAACTAGAGAAATTACAAAGGTTTGCGGGCAAGGTTAGTTCCCGAGCTAAGGGGAATGTCCTATGAAGGAAGATTAAGGGAAATCGGCTGACGACACTGGAGGACAGGAGGGTCAGGGGAGACATGATAACTACATATAAAATACCGCGTGGAATAGACAAGGTGGACAAAGACAGGATGTTCCAGGGAGTTGACACAGAAACAAGAGGCCACAATTGGAAGTTGAAGACACAAATGAGTCAGAGAGATATTAGGAAGTATTTCTTCAGTCATAGAGTTGTAAGGCAGTGGAATAGCCTAGAAAATGACGTAGTGGAGGCAGGAACCATACACAGTTTTAAGACGAGGTTTGATAAAGCTCATGGAGCGGGGAGAGGGAGAGCCCAGTAGCAACCGGTGAAGAGGCGGGGCCAGGAGCTAAGACTCGACCCCTGCAACCACAAATAGGTGAGTACAAATAGGTGAGTACACATAGCCAGGAGCTGAGTCTCTACCCCTGCAACCACAATTAGGTGAGTACACACACACTGTGAAAATATACAAAAACTTACGCAAACGCTGTGAAAGCATATACAGACTTACATATACACTATGAAGGTATACATATTGGCGATAAATAGCGTAAAATTCCGATACGTTGATGTTAGACACAGATCCCGTATAATGCGATTTTTTTTTGATCAATAAAGAATCACATTATACTGCTTCTGTCTTTTGTTCCAAGGTATACACAGAGCTGCTCACTCTATTTGGAGTGATCTTCGTCCAAGGATCAAAAACTTACCCTTAAATTTGTCGTAGTTTTGTATCGTTCTCGTTAACATAGATTTATTCACACGTTACGAGGGTGTACATCCCTGGCACACACAGATGAAGATACATGTCGTTCACTGTACTAGCTTGTTAGGATGTACACAGTGCTAGATACATGCTGTAATATGTACACTAACATACAAACATGATGTAAAGATTTACATTGCTTTCACACATATGCTGTAAGTGAAGATCAGTGTAAACAGGTCAATGTAAACAGGTCATTGTAAACAGGTCAGTGTAAACAGACCTAAACACCCGCTAGGAAAGTGTTGTCTGGCCTACACAGACAAACTGCATTAACTTAGAAAGTTATGTGAAAGTCTTGTGTGCAATAAAATGAAGAAATCTCGGCAACTTTTCGTGTAAAGCGGCAACATGAAGAAGACAGAGCTCCCAAGGATTCCTTTTATGTGGGAACGAACTTTTGTATTAAGCTTTTTTTCGGAATTTTTTTAAGCATATGAATTTTAGAATTATAACTGGCACACTACTGATTCTAGTGAAACAAATACTAATTAGTGTAACAAAAGCATAATTTAATGTTAAAAATAACAGTTTTTATATAACTTGATGTTTTTAATTGTGCATATCATTACTGTACCACTAACACGATGAATATCAATTAAGATATTTGTGATATGATAGTTGGTAAAACTAATAAGAATTTCTAATATTATGGTTTATATATCGTTTACTTGATGAGTGCAAAATGAAATTTATATATTGATTTTGCTGAGGGAATGATTTTGGTTTGATTCTTTCATGTCCTCTCGACAAGACACAGTGTGTGTAATGTAAAGTAACAAGCCTTTGAAATATGAAGTCTATTCATTGAGGCTTTTCTAAATGAATTATAGACGAAGAAGGGAAACAAAACAAAATAAGAAACATCAACATCTCTCAGAAATACTACAGACGTCCGCTCTCAGGATACATTATCCCCAACATGTCTGTCGAAGTATAACGTGACGGAGACCTCTTGAGGTGTACAGTACTTGATCTCAACATTTCTACAACTAAGACATCCACAGCTTATTTCATGATTGTGAATTCGATTAATATAAAATTACCGATAATAATGTTATTATAAAATAATAATAACAATACCTTGATCACCTTATTCGCCGCAAAGTACCAACACTTTGTCCTTAAGTTAAGGAACGTGTGAGTACCTTCTTGATCTGTAGGAGGGAGTTTTGTTCAAAACTCTCCTCTTTGCAAAGACCTGTTTTGTGTGTGTGTGTGTGTGTGTGTGTGTGTGTGTGTGTGTGTGTGTGTGTGTGTGTGTGTGTGTGTGTGTGTGTGTGTGTGTGTGTGTGTGGTGTGTGTGTGTGTGTGTGGTGTGTATGTGTGTGTGTGTTGTGTATGTGTGTGTGTGTGTGTGTGTGTGTGTGGTGTGTGTGTGTGTGTGTGTGTGTGTGTATGTGTGTGTGTGTGTGTGTGTATGTGTGTGTGTGTGTGTGTGTGTGTGTGTGTGTGTGTGTGTGTATGTGTGTGTGTGTGTGTGTGTGTGTGTATGTGTGTGTGTGTGTGTATGTGTGTGGTGTGTGTGTGTGTGTGTGTGTGTGTATGTGTGTGTGTGTGTGTGTGTGTATGTGTGTACATTATCTATTTGTAGTTACAGGAGTAGAACTATCTATGCTCGTGGTGTCCCATCTTCAGTGTTCAGTTGGTTATATAATATTGGCAAAAGTTTCCAGTAGTTGTAGCACAAAATAACTTTCCTTGGATGTCATTCCAGCGCTCTAACTGCTCTATTTGCATACGTTCATACATGTATGTTTGTGTGTGTGTGTATACATAGGATCAGGCAGACCCACTCCCGAACAAAATGTGGGCAACATATCCGTGGTCTTGAGTGTTAGTGAGGTCAACTTGTTCCAGGGGTCAGGGTGAAGCATAAGGTCTTTATTTCTGGCCTTTGATGCTGGTTATATCAGTCTTCTAAGGTCTTCCTAGGGATTAAGTCGCTATATCCTAGATAGAAGAATTCTCAGCTTACAAATTGAAAATTTTAACATAGCGACTTTATAAACTTGCAAAGATGGGCCGAAACGTCTACTTTTCATTTCTAATTTGTAGATCATTCTGAGGGTAAAGATTCTATGGTTGCCTACTTTGCGGTCTGCGTCTGACCCTACTGGTGGTATTACTTGTAGTTTACCTGTAATTGGCTGTGGAAATCTTCGGTCCCACTTTTGGACCCTACCTCAGTCCCCGGGGTTTAGCACATCCCGCTCGTGCACTGCTGCTGTTATTGTTCTCGTCACACACTTGAGAGTTATGTAGGTGGTGTGTGAGTGTGTCATAAACGGAATAACACGGATTGGTCTGTGTGGCCGATGGTCAGTTGCTTGTAAAGATTGTTAGGTAAGACACATATGCAACAGTTAGGTATCTTTATTTCGAAACGTTTCGCCTACACAGTAGGCTTCTTCAGTCGAGTACAGAAAGGTTGATAGAAGCAGAAGATACTTGAAGACGATGTAATCAGTCCACCACCCTTAAAGTTTTGAGGTGGTCAGTCCCTCAGTCTGGAGAAGAGCATTGTTCCGTTGTCTGAAACAATATTGTTTCAGACAACGGAACAATGCTCTTCTCCAGACTGAGGGACTGACCACCTCAAAACTTTAAGGGTGGTGGACTGATTACATCGTCTTCAAGTATCTTCTGCTTCTATCAACCTTTCTGTACTCGACTGAAGAAGCCTACTGTGTAGGCGAAACGTTTCGAAATAAAGATACCTAACTGTTGCATATGTGTCTTACCTAACAATCTGTCGGTATTTCATACCATTTTAATGCTTGTAAAGATGTTGAAGAGGACGCATAAAAAAATAGGCCACCTGTAAACTATGACGCACATATCCGGATATACCTTTTACTTACATACTTGTATTTTTTTGTTGTTTTATTAACTTTTTACTTATTTTATTTAGTTATCCACATCTTTTGTTTATATTACACTACCTTTTCTTTACATCTAGATTATTGACTGTTCCTTGTATATTTTACCCAGTTATTCACATCTTTTGTTTGTATAACACTACATTTTGTAACTAGTTTATATATAATGATCCTAACATTTTTACCCAACATTTTCGTATTACTATATTCTGCTATTCTTTTAAACATATTTTTACTGTAATTTTCCTCATTGTTTTAGTATATATTTTTGGACTGCTCTTCCAAATATTACATTTCCTTTTTTTTTATTTTAGATTTTTCAGTGTTTTTATAATTACTTCCAGTGACTACTAAAAAATATGCTGAATTTAATCTCTTTTCAGACTTTTATAATAACCAGTTTTCATTAAAACTAAAATTCAAATATTACACTTCTAGCCAAACACAAGCAATCTTTATTAATAACCAGAATATATTAATTTTTAACTAGATTGCCAGATCCCTAGTGAAACATTATGATGACATCATGACACTCCTTGAGTCACTACATGCTAACCAACTTGTATTATTCTAACAGGAGCTTGAGTAAAACAATGAACACTAGATATGTACTGCTTACCTGGGTACACACCAATTCAAAACTACAGACTTGATCAATAGGGACGTGGTACCGCAGCTTACTATACCTTTAAGATGCAATGTATACACTCTTCATGTACCAGAGACGAACATGAGATATACACATTTGCTCAGTTTACAGCTAAAAATATAAATACCCCAATAGCAGTAGGAGCTCTTTAAAGATCTCCACATGTCATATTAGGCGTATTTGGGGATAATCTTGAAGATGAAATGAAAACGATAAAAAATAAACATCACTTGATAATTGCCGGTGACTTCAACATCAATCTCAACCAAAAAGAAGACACAAATAGCTCTCTTCCTGAACAACATGAACAACTACCCACAACCGCCCTCAACCAAACCCACACGAATTACTGAAACATCTGCATCTTCATTTGACCATATATGGACAAACAGCAGCTAATCTAATAGCTGGCATAATCACTGACAACACGACTGATCAGTACCCATCTTTTCTTGTTACCAACATAACAAAATCCCAAACTGACACCTATAATGTTTCATTTATAATCATCGACGAAGTGTAAAAAATACATTTGACTGGTAGAGAGAATGCACTAATAATCAAGATATTCAATCATGTGTCCAAGTTTTCCTTCAAAAAAAATAAAATAAATGTTTCTAATATGAACATTGTCCCTTAAAACGAAACAGGTCACAACAAAAGACTAAATAACTCTTGGTCAACTAACAACATCCTCAGATCCACTAATAGGCAGCAAAACTATAAAAAGATGAAAAATGGGATTAATTCCCAAGAACTAGCTAAAAGATATGTATCTGTACTTACAAAGAAATAAAGTAATACAGACATAAAGGATGATATCAAAACAAGGCCGGGCAGGCACTCTGAAACACTGGCTCATTCAAAATTGCGAAGACTTTAGAGCCTTTCGTAAAAACTGCTGATACTGTAGGAACTAACCCTGACAACAAAATCCCAAACTTCATTGCTCAGGTTAGTGATTACCTCAAAAATAGTTACCAAGACTCTCATAACCTGTCGTCAACAAATTCTTCAGAAGTAGCTGCAATATTAAATACACTTATAAATAAAACAGGTTTAAAGCGAGTATACCACTATATATATATATATATATATATAATATATATATATATATATATATATATATATATATATATATATATATATATATATATATATATATATATATATATTTATATATATATATATATATATATATATATATATTATATATATATATATATATATATATATATATTATATATATATATAATATATATATATATATATATATATATATATATATATATATATATATATTTTATTATTTTTTATTATCACACTGGCCGATTCCCACCAAGGCAGGGTGGCCCGAAAAAGAAAAACTTTCACCATCATTCACTCCATCACTGTCTTGCCAGAAGGTGCTTTACACTACAGTTTTTTAAACTGCAACATTAAACACCCCTCCTTCAGAGTGCAGGCACTGTACTTCCCATCTCCAGGACTCAAGTCCGGCCTGCCGGTTTCCCTGAACCCCTTCATAAATGTTACCCTGCTCACACTCCAACAGCACGTCAAGTATTAAAAACCATTTGTCTCCATTCACTCCTATCAAACACGCTCACGCATGCCTGCTGGAAGTCCAAGCCCCTCGCACACAAAACCTCCTTTACCACCTCTGGTATTGTGGGACCCATAGCCTCGGAGAAGTGGATAAAAAGGTTTCAAGGAAGAATATTTGGATTTCTTCCTGAAGGCGTTTGAATATTCCACTTCCCCTACCACCCCATCTTTTAATATATTTTTTTTACCAATAGGAATATTTCATTACATAATTTGGTACAGAAGATTTAAGAGATACATTTTTGATATAAAGGTGGCATATATATATAGTACAAAAATGTTTAAAAGATGCATTGTTGATATAAAGATGGCATATACAGTACATGAGATGTGAGAGATACATGTCTAGTACATATTGTTACGTGTTTGTCACTGATTATAATGCGAAAATCTCATTCAGCTCTTCGGAACTGGGGTACGTGCCCCAAATACAGCAGGCATTACCCCTCTGAACAGCAGCGCTGAGTTGCTGGAACAGAAAACTAGCTGCCCTGGGATCCCTAGTTACCCTGATGAATCTTTTCCCTAGCTCCATAAGGAACTTAGATGCACTCTTTCCCCATGAGCCAAGGGTCTCTGAGCCTATGGGAACAAACATATAATGATGGGCAAGTTCTCCATATTTTCTAGACTTTTGGGATTCCCTGAAGCTGGCAGCTGCCCCTCCTTCCTCCCTGGTGTATTTCAGATAGGTATCAGCCAAGGTAGATGCACATGTGTAGTCCCACACCACCTGCTTACCGTCAGTCCAGGCTTGAAGTGTGATGCCATCTAGACGCTTCTGGCTGCCATCAGGTCTGCAAAGTTGGGTTGGCTCCCTTACTGCTGGGTATCCGGCTGTTGTGAGGCTCTTCTTGATTATGCTATTAACCTCCTCATGTCTTGCAGTCTTTCCCTCGAATTTACGGCACACAAAACCATGATACCCGAATCGGTCTTCTGCTTCACTGCCACAAATACACCTGTGTTCGGCGAGAATAAGGGCGGCAAGTCGAAGGGCAACACCAATGCGGATGGTCTGTGGGTCGAGCCGTGTGCCAAGGCTGGAGTTGGGAACAGCCAACAGAAAGTCCCCTGCATGAGGAGCTCTCACTGCCAGGAGGCGGGCTCTATCCTTCCCTGGCACACTCTGAAGCATTGTTGAGGCAATTTTCTGCACTATTGGGCCATTCCAGTGCGACTGTTTGTAGTTGTTGGGGGGAGCAGGTCTGGTTTCGGAGCCCGTTAGATTATCCCAGATCATGGCTCCGTCAATGAACTTTTGGTCCTGGACTCCAATCTTGTCCCTAAGATGTTCAGGGAGAATTGCTGCTACAAGCCCTCTGGATGGAATGCACGAGGACAGAAAAGCAGGTATTGCAATCTGTGATGATTTGCGGATGCCAATGCCTCCTAGTCTGACTGGAAGTGTAGCTTGGTTCCACTGCCCGTCTTCTAGAGTAAGGTTAAGTACTTTCGTAAAAATCTGTCTCAGGATACTGTTATATTCGTGCAGTATAGGGTTATCATATGAAGGTGCACATCTTAGGAAATATGTCAACCTGGGCAGACTCAAGCACTTTGTGACAAGGTACAAGGCATCGTGGGTGTCAAGATTGCCTATTCTTTGTTCCATTGTCCTCAATTCTTCCAATTTCTTCCTGAGGATTGTGTCAATGGCATCGCTTCCCAGAGTTGTTCGAAGCAAGAAGCTATTTGTAGGGGCAATGACTGATGCTCCTGGTAGTTTTGATCTCACTGCATCTATCACTAGTTGACTGACTGAGATGATTTCACATTTGGATGGATTCAGGATGAGACCCATTTCCTGTCCCCGTGTCATCACTTGTGTAAGATCACCAAAGAGAGACTCCTTTGTACCTGCTATTGTGCCATCATCCAGGAACCAGATGTTTAGCTCACTGGTCAGTCTGACTGTGATTTCCCTAACTGCTATACAGAAGAGAAATGGTGCAATTAGCAAGAACTCATTTAAAATTAAGTCCTTTCTAAAATTTTCTCTTATACGTTTAAAGATATATTTTTTTCATTAATGTTAATGTAAAAATTTTTAATTTTGCACCAAAAGAATCTTAGAAAACTTTCCTAACCTTATTATAACAAGAACAATTTATTTTAGCCTAACCCAACTATATATATTTTAGATTTGTTTACAATAATTTAATACTAAACAAACACAGTGAAATTAATTTTTTCGTTAGGTTCAGAATGATTTGGCGAAATATTGCATACACAAATTTTCACTTGTCCTATATGGCAAGATGAGCGTTGCTATTTAAGCCAAGATCGACAAGTTCTGCCTATTCGGCACAACATATATATATATATATATAAATATATTATATATATATAATTATAATATATTATATATATATTATAATACATATTATATAATATATCTATATATTAATATAATATTAATAATTATTATTTAAATATAATATATATATATATATATATATATAAATATATATATATATATTATATATATTATATAATTATATATATATAATATATATATATATATATATAAATATATATATTATATTATATATATATAATATATATATGAAAGTTTCCAGTGTTGTATTACCTATCATTGCAGCTCTGTTTAATAAATCTTATAAACCAAACCCTTCCGTAATGCATACTTAAGCTTGCATGTGTCACCCTCATCCACAAAGGTGGAGTCCCAGCTGAAATTAACAATATGGACTAATAATGCTATCATATATTGTTTATATTCACCTCTAGAAAATAATTCCCAGTGGTCCTTCTTGTTGATTTAAGGAAAGCTTTTGATACTGTGGATCACAACATCTTGCTGAGAAAACTAGAGCATTAAGTTAAGCATCAGAGGACATGCTCTCACATAAAGTCCTACCTTACCGACGCAGGTCAGCACGCGATAATCAATGACATTACCTCATCAGACCAAACTATCAACATAGGAGGTTCCACATGGCAGCATCCATAGCCAAATATAATTCCTCATCTATATCAATGACCTACAATATGCCACGCAGGAACTTAAAACAGTCCTGCTTGCAGATGACACAACATTAGTCATATCTAATAAGATCCTGTTGTCTTCAACAATACAATAAACGAGGACTCCTAAAAATTTCTACCATGATGGCAACCAACAAAAGCTTAATCTTAATACTGACATACCTTCTGTATGTTCGGGAATAAAGATAAAGGCTCAGTAACACTAAAATAAATAATTCACACACAGACAGGCAAGACGAAGGGTAAATTCTTGAGTTACTCCTTAAGTGAAATCAGAAATTTAACATTCGCATCCCTCTTATATCCAAGGAAATTTCCAAAACTGTGGGCGTTCTATACAAAATAAGGTATTATGTACCTCTAAAAGTATTACTCACTCTGTATAACTATCTGATCTATCCCAACCTCACTTGGAGCATCTGTGCTTGGGGAACTACTGTAGGAAACCAGCTACATCCCATTGTTACCTAGCAGAAATCAGCTGTTGGAATAATCAGAGTTCATAGGTTCAAACCTATAGCATTATATAACACACTCATACCTAGTACAGTGCGTTATATATATTAGTTTTACAGAGAAGCCATAATCCAACGCTCCGGCTCTTCCTGGAGAGGCGTAACAAAAAACATAGATTCAAAACAATAAATAGTACCTCTTTGATATATCACGTATCCGAATCAGTCTATATAGGCCCTAAAATTTGGAACTCCCTTCCAAAAGATACAAAAGTTTCCCATCTGCCACCTGCTTCAAAAAAATAGTTAATAAGCATCTTCCTAATCTGATAGAAACCCTACTTAGATTATGTTAAAACCCAGCTCATCCAAAGCTACTCCCCTAGATGGAAAAAATTCATTCATACTAATGTTTTCACTGTCACTGATATCTTTCAAAGTGAACAATAACCAAAAATATGTTTCTCAAACTAGATTGTTAAATAAACAAAATTACTAAACAAAATAATTGTTTAGTAATTATACGTTTATTTTAAGACTGTTGGAAAATCTCGGAATAACAAGGGACTTTCTGTATAATAGTTTATATAAGTTAATTTCTACGTCAGTTGTATATTGTACGTTATGGAAATAAAGTTTTTCGTTGCCATTGTCATCTGCATCCGGAGTGATTAACGAACCTGCAGACCCGGAACAACAGTCCTGGAAAGCTGGATCTGGTAAATCGAACAACGAGGACACAAATTCACCCCTCACTCTTCTTCATTTCGGCTACGTCTCTGCGTTACCGAACTAGAGAGGAATGCCTTTATCCACGACCATCAGTAGAGCTATATTAAAAGAGATGCGGATCTCAGCCAGCCAGGATTCGAACCAAGACACTTCAACTCTAATAATGCAGTGAATGACGCTCTAACGCCTTAGATTACTAGGCTGCAAACTGTCACATAGGTTTCAGTGGACAACGAAAGTGAGAACAGAGAACACAATTTACACATCCATCTGATTTAGTAGACGGAAAACGTTACAACATTCACTGTGTGGTGTTATGGTAGTTTGATGGTCTATATTGTAGTGTCCTTCCATTCTTTTTCCATACTTTTTTTCTATCTTTTTTTTGTTTCCATTCATGTGTCCTTCCATCCTTGCACCGCTTGTCCTTGTCTTATTTTTTTTTTGTTGAAGGTTGTTGGTAGGGAAAAGTCCGATTGATACTGAATGATTAACAGTACTGTTTTGCTCTATTTTACTACGTACTTGATCTGTACTCTCTCCTCACTCTCTCTCTCTCTCTCCCTCTCCTCTCTCTCTCTCTCTCTCTCTCTCTCTCTCTCTCTCTCTCTCTCTCTCCTCCTCTCTCTCTCTCTCTCCTCTCTCTCTCTCTCTCTCTCCTCTCTCTCTCTCTCTCTCTCTCTCTCTCTCTCTCTCCTCTCCTCCTCTCTCTCTCTCTCTCTCTCTCTCTCTCACACACACACACACACCAATGCCTCCAGACTGGAGCCAGAAAGCTGAGGGCACGAAGCATAAAAGTGGGCAAACATCCCTCTCTCAATCATTGAGAGGGGACCAAGAAGAGTTATGCTTAAGACACAACATGAGTCAGGCTCTTAGTGGAGTGGACTCTATGTGCGAGACATCAGAGTATTTTCATATCTTAAAGAACATAGAGCAAACTCTGCAAATTACCTAACAGTATAGAAGAGACCGACTCCTTAAATAACATCATGGATTTACACATTCCTACATTGAAGCTGTGATGCTGTACACAGGACTAGTCACATCCTGTGTGGATGTACACTGACATTTGCAAACATTGTATGCGTATCGGTAAACACACATCTGAATACACCCTTGAAACCTGTACACCGACGTACACTCATTCTTTGTGTATACACTAACCATCCTATATGATGTGATGGTGTACGCTGATATTCGCACACATACTTTGTTGATGTGCACATTCATTCATGCAGTACATTCTGGAAGGCTTACGCAGGCCTGCACACCTGCTATGCGGGTGTACACATTCCTACTTTCACACTGGGAATATAAATGAACAGGAGAGCAGACCTACATATCAAATATATTTCAAAATTTCCAGGCACGCTCGGAAAGCAACTGACAAATTTTCACACCTTCACGAATGTTGTCATTAGTAGAACATTTTCATTATATGGAAATCAACACAACAATGGACGCTGTGCAAGAGAGGGAGGGAGAGAGAGAGAGAGAGAGAGAGAGAGAAGAGAGAGAGAGAGAGAGAGAGGCGGGCGGAGACGGAATGGAAGCTGAGGAAAAGCCACATATGCCTGGTAGGTTAATATCGCCGCCGCCTCATCAATTATACAGCGCTGGCGTAAATTTGTAAACAAGGGTTAAAGGAGCACCGTTCACCTCACAGGTGAACGTTGGCGCAAACAGCAGGTTAAAGGCGCACACTTCAACACGACTAAGAAAACAGGGGGAGAGAAGGGGAGAGAGGGAGAGAGAGAGAGAGAGAAAGAGAGAGAGAGAGAGAGAGAGAGAGAGAGAGAGAGAGAGAGAGAGAGAGAGAGAGAGAGAGAGAGAGAGAGAGAGAGAGAGAGAGAGAGAGAGAGAGAGAGAGAGAGAGAGAGTGAGAGAATATGAGAGAGGGATTTAAGGGGAGGGGAGGGAGGAAAGTGTTAAAGAAAAGAGAAGCAACTTTTTCAATTCAGTACAGAGAATAAACACCGGAGACAGTGGACGAAGTGGAGAGAGAATTTTTTCAGGTGTTCAGTCCCATAGCGTTGATAAACCTAAATTAGATACATGAGGTGAGGTGCAGTAACTGGAAACATCATCACAAGGGGGTGGGGCCCACTAGGCAACTAGTCATAATGGTGCTGCAACAGCAGCACCATTAAAAGCGTGAGGAAAGGGAAAATTCCCTGCATGTGTTCTGACTTACTATCTGAGGTCATGACCCCTTTTAGACATCGGGAGGAATCGCTGAGTCGAGGGTGACGTCATATGAGGAGAGAAAGACTGATAAGTAAGAGCCGTAGTAAGAGACAGGCAGGAGGTCTCCTGGTTATGGAAGAGAGAGACGGAAGAGAGACGAGGCAAGTACAGCAATGAAAGACAACAGTGATGAAATTTGAGAGACTGGGAGTAGTAAAATAATTAAGTAATTTCATAAACACTCATTTATTAATAACCAAATGAATTCCTTTTAATCTTTTTTTGGGGGGGAGGGGGATTATTGCCTAAGAAGTGTTCTACCCGAAGTGGTAAGTTGAGTGGGCTTTAATTGGTATTTGCTAATTGGAGTGTAATTAGTTCTGTTAGAAGTATGACAGGAGCAATACTAGTAACAGCGGCGGTATTAACACCGCCAGTAATAACAGAATCAGCAACATCACGAATATCAACAGTACCAGAAGCAGTAGTAGCAGCATCAAAAGCAGCAACAGTACTAACAGAACCAGACAGAAACACTATCAGCAGCTCTAGTAACCTCAGCAGTAGCAACAGCATGAGTAGCAGTAACAGTGCCAGCAACAGTAGCAACAAAAGCAGTACACTAACAATAGGTCAAGTGACAGGAGCACAAGGAATAACAAGTATAACAGCAAAACCCGTAGCAGCAGCAGATACCAGAATCAACAGTTGTAGTTTCACCGGTGACTTCTGCATCACTGACAGCAACAGCATGAACAACAGCAACAGCATTAACAGCAACACCAACAGCAATAACCAAGCAACAACAGTAATAGCCAAACACCAGCAACACCAGTAGCATAAACAGTAGCAACAACAAGCGTAACAACATTAACAACAACAACAGTATCTACAGCACAGTAACAGCACGAATGTCATGGAAAAGAGTGAGAGCAAGAAAAACAAGGGTGTTCCCCCATCCCATCCTCTCCAGCACGCTCTCAACCCTTTTTATGACACACTAAATTCCAACACCATTTATTTTATCGTAGTTTGAAGTGTAATATTTCAACATCCAATTATCATAGCGCTGAAACAACAGATTGGCGTAAAAGACGACAACTATAAAAAAAAAATCGTCGTAGAAACTCTCCTGAAAAAAATGTATATTATTATTATTATACATAAATCTTGTTGGTTCATTGTGCCAGAGAAGAGACCACAGCCGAGGTCTGAATCTCTGGCGCTAAGGATCGGCCTCGTCTCTTCATTAGCACTGACGGAAACTAATGACAACTACACGCTCCGTTAAACACTTTCACAGGTGTTGCTTTCTATTAATTAACTTGCAAGTCGGAATAAGGACTCTTCTGCGAGAATAATGAGCGGAGTCATATTATACGCTCAAAGCACCTTTGTGTATGAGTGTATAATTCCCAGTTAAGTTTACAGGTTTTTGAACTTCAGGCCCTTGGGCCCGCCTCTCGACTTTCTTCTTGGTCTCCTTTATAATGGATTTATCATTATCATTTTGAACCTATGAATTATTTCCACTTCTGTCTACTGCCCTGATACTGTAGAAATACTTCCTAACGTTCCCGTAAGTTATTTATATTTTAAGGTTTCCTCTGTCACTCCTTGCTTCTGGTTCCATTTGTTGTTTAGAGCCTGTCCATTTCTACTTTGTTCATTCCTTTGAGTATCGTGTATGTTGTGATTATGTCTTCCTACTACCACCATTCTTCTAGCGTCGTGAGGTCTAGTTCTAGTCATTTTTCTTCGTATCTTCTGCATTTTAGTCCCGGTATTAGACTGGGTGTAAATTTTTTGAACTTTCTTCTTTCATTGTTTTACAAGATAGTGGCTGCATGCTACTGCTGCGTATTTTAGAATTAATCTGAACTATGTTGTCTAAAGAATCTAGAGCGCTTGTATATGTATATTCCTAAACGGTGCTCTTAAGTTTGCTGAGTTAACATATGTCGCCCACGTTATGCAATTTACGTGGGCTTCAGGTGATAACTGTGGTGCAATGTTTACATCTTTTCTTTGGTTTCTTTATTCATCTACTAGCTCTTTATTGATATACTGTCGGGTCTCCGAATATCTCGCACCATGTGGCATAATATCTGGTATCGTTGCACTTTCCATGTGATGTGCTATCTAGCCTAATTATGAAGATGGTATACAATACCAACAAGTAGCTGAGTAAGACTCATGTGCAACAGTTGGGTATCTTTACTACCTCACACCTGGCAATATATGAAGCCCCACTCTCATACCTCAGTTTCACAATGTTCTTCAGAACTGAAATCTACTCCAGGCTCAGGGAATGCTCCCCCCCTCAAAAACTACTTCAAGGGTAATGGACTGATCACATCATCTTCACCTTGCCACTGCAAGGAGAAACGTTTCAACAATAAAGATACCCAACTTTTGTACATGTCTTTATACACTCTCTGGTCTCCTGACACCTTTTTTCATGTATTACACTGGTTTCCTTGCACCTTTTCCCATTTGGTACTCTGATATTTTTGAGCGTTCTCCTGTGTTACACAGCTCTCCTTGCACTTTCTCCTATACTGTCTGGTGTTCCTTCAGCTTCTCCCATTTTCATTACATTTTCCTAGACTGAATTCGAGCCAAATTTTTCTGATTAAAGCAACGAACTATAAAGATTGCTTTACAGTTTGCTGTCGTCTTCTTTAGAAACTCGCTGGGAATTTATATTTAGGAGACTTTAAGATGATCAGAAGCGCCTAATGAACGATACTTAACGTAAATAAAGGTTTCCCATACGTTTAACATTTGTCTCTTTATTCACTCTATACGAATAATTTATCATAAGTTTTGCATCGTATATGAACACTGTTACAGGAGGCCGTTCATATGTACAGTATTAGGAGTGGTATGAGTCCCAATACTGACCCAGGTACTACTCTGTTGAGGCTGTTCTTCCACATCCTATCTCTCCGTATCTCTCAATATCTATAAGTCAGCCAGTTCTTTATATAATATATAACTTTCTCCGTATATTTACTTGTTTTAATTTGTTGGTCTTTTAATGATACTGTGTTGAGGGCTTCTTTGTTAAATATTTCACTCGAGCTGCATAGGCATTGTTTTCCATTCCCGATAACTTGCTGTTCTGACATTATTTATATCCCATCAAGATGTTCCATATGTGTCTTGTTTATCTTCTTTATCTTTATGTAGGGGATGCTGGTTTGTGATATCTCTATATAGTTCAGGTCTATTTTAAAACCAGTTTATTTAGTATTGGGATATCATTTATATCTGAATTTTAAACTAAAATTTTTAACATTTGTTCTGTCGATTTGCTAAGAATGTCAGTTCCTTCTCTCAGCAACCTGGAGCGTTCAGCATTTTATCCATGTCGTTTATAGATGTTGTGAAGTCTGCCTGATCTATTCCCTTCGTTGCCTGTCGACTTTGTTTTCAATATGATAGTAAGCATTCCAAATCGTTTGAGTTTTATAAATAAATTTCTTCAGTTTTCCTTGTTTTTTATGCCCAGTATTACGTTATCTTCACTATTTTAAGTTTTTCTGATCAATTTTTCTTGCTTTATATTCTGTCCTTTCGAGTGTCTGGAGATTACCAATTAATGTTTACATGTAACCTATTTATAAATTGCTGTTATTTTTTCTAAACATTTCATTATTAGGTATTGCCGATAGGGGCCCTATAAATGGTCCTTTAAATGGTCTCTCTCTCTTCTTTCTCTTCCCCAGCTTTTCATTTTTATTTTGCTCATGGTTCGAGAGAGCTCCAACTGATCGTCTTCAATTTTTCAGCTCTGGTGTAAGGTAATTCTTGGAGCAATTGACATGTTCAGGTGCCCTATGACCTAAGTTCTTGAACTTATTCCCAGTATCCTGAAATAGCTCCAATAATTTCCAAAACCCACTGCGGCATAGCTTCATATGTTCAACAACGGTGCCTCCTAATGCGGCGGCGGTGGAGAAAGCTTCAGGTGTGTAGATACACATGTGCCCAGTCTATGAGTAAAAACAATATGAAAATTTTATTCCTGTTAAATCACAATAAAATTGTCTGCTCCTTCTGAACGGCTTCGTATTTAATGGCAGATACATTTTATGGTCAGGATAGTTCCTACTAAGTTTTTAATGTTTGTTGGATTATGTGCAGTAAGTTGTGAATGTATCTACTGGGCAGCTTGAAGCTCCTAATACTTACATGTTTACCTCAAAGGAAGCTTCTCCTCGAATTTAGGTTTTCCTGAAATATCTGAAGAATGTCTCTTCTGTTAAAAAAATATCTAGTGTTTGGCTTTATTGGGTTGTCCTATTTTTATAGGCCTATAAGAGACCACTGTAAAAAAAAGATTAAATAAATCTTAAGTGAAACTAAATTATTTTCTTAATTAAACATTGGCAAATCTTGCAGAAAATGACTGATTGATTGATTTTGGCCTGTTTGGGTCCCAGCTTCCTATTTTTTTTGTGGAAAAAAATCGGAAAAAAATTTAAATACTGATTTTAAAGCAATAATTTTTGAGTTCCGCGTGAAATTAGCCATAAATCTTTACTGTTTTTGACACGATAATGCGACTTTCGAATGCCTTCAATCTTAATGCACTTTCATTATTTTAATATTATTCTACTTAATCTCTTTGAAAAACTGAATTAGACTTGAGTTGTGTATATCATAATTTGCAACTTTATTAAGAAAATTGGATATTAGTTTCCATATGATAACTTGTGAAAGCCTTTTTTGATTCACGTCATCGCCAATATTTATTTATTGAATTACAAAATTATGATATACTGAGCATTATGCCAATTCCGTGCATTGAGGCACAGGCGACTGAGGTTGTGAAACGCAGCGATACATGCATCGGATCGTGAAAAAAACAAAAATACATCTAGTTTTTCAGAGTGGAATGGTAAGCCAGTGGAAGTCCTAGATCACATGTCCAAACACTGTGAAGAGTTGATCTTATGAATCAAATCAGGAAAGGTGTTGAACCCATGGCTAGTGTTGAACCTATGACGAGTGTTGAACCCATGGCGAGTGATGAACCCATGGCAAGTGTTAAAACTATGGCGGTGTTGAACCATGGCGAGTGATAAACCCTGGAAAGTGTTAAACCTAGGGGAGTGTTAAACCCCATGACGAGTGATAAACCCAGGGCAAGTGTTGAAACCTATGGCGAGTTTTTAAACCCATGGAGTGTGAACCCATGGAAAAGTGTTGAACCTAGGGTTTTAGTGTTAAACCCCCATGGCGAGTATAAACCCCATGGAAGTGTTGAACCTATGGCGAGTGTTGCCCCATGACGAGGGATGAAACCCATGGAAGGGTTTTAAAACCTATGGCGAGTGTTGAACCCATGCATGATGAACCCAGGGGAAAGTGTTGAACTATGGCGAGTGTTGAACCATGACGAGTGATGACCCATGGCAAGGTGTTGAACCTATGGCGAGTGAGGGAACCCATGGCGAGTTTTTAAACCTATGGCAAGTGTTGAATCCATGGCGAATTTTAACCTATGGCGAGTGTTAAACCCATAGCGAGTGTTAACCTAGGGCGAGTGTTAAACCCCCATAGGGGGTTTTTTGAACCTATGGCGGTGTTTAAACCCCATTGGGGTTGATAAAACCTATGGAAGTGTTGAACCCTTTGGGAAAGGGTTTGAACCTATGGCGAGTGTTGAACCCATTGCGAGTTTTGAACCATGGGGGGACTTTTAAAACGTGGCAATGATAACCCCATGGCAAGTGTTTGAACCTATGGCAAGTTTTGAACCCATGGCGAGTGTTGAACCCAGGGAAAGTTTTGAACCTATGGCGAGTGTTGAATCTACGGAGAGTGTTAAAACCCATGGAAAATGTTGAACCCTTAGCTAGTGTTAAACCCCATTACAAGTGTTAAAAACCCAGGGCAATGTTTGAGCCATAAGAGTGATAAACCCCGTGGCGAGTTTTTTGAACCGATGCGGTGACAAACCTATGGCTAGTGTTGAACCCATGGCTAGTTTTGAACCCATAGAAAGGTTAAACCCAATGGCAAATGTTGAACCAGGGAGTGTTAAAAACCCATGGCTGTGTTAAACCCCAGGCGGTGTTAAACCCCATGGGAGTGTTGAACCAGACTTTGTAAACCATGGGGGTGTTGAACCTATAGGGGTGTTGACCTATGGCGAGTATTGAACCTAAGCGAGAGTTGAACCTACAGCGAGTGTTAAACCCCCAGGGGGAGTGGTGTACCCATTGCGAATGATGACCTATGGCGAGTTATAAAAGTGTAACCCAGGGCAAATGTTAAACCCAGGGACGGTAAAACCCCGGCTAGTTTTTTAACCCCATGGCTAGAGTTAAAAACCCTGGCAAATGTTGAACCCATGGGAGTTTTGAACCTTGGCGAGTGCGAACTAGGCGGTGTTGAACCTAGGCGATGTTGAACCCTGGCGATGTTGTACCTTTCCAAATGATGAACCTATAGCGAGTGATGAACCCACGGCGAGTGATGAACCCATGGCAAGTGTTGAACCCATGGCGAGTGTTAAACCCCATGGAAAGTGTTAAACCCTATGGCGGGTGAACCATGGCGAGGTGTTAAACCAATGGCGAGTGTTGCCCCCTTTGGAAAATGTTGAACCATGGAAAGTGTTGAACCTATGGCGAGTTTTTAAACCCATGCGAGTGCAGAAAACCCAGGACGAGTGTTGAACCCATGCCGAGTGTTGAACCCATGACAAATGTTGAACCTATGGCTAGTGTTGAACCTATGGCAAGTGTTGAACCTATGGCGAGTGTTGAACTCATTGCGAGTGTTGAACCCATGGCGAGTGTTGAACCATTGACGAGTGTTGAACCCACTGCTAGTGTTGAATTTGGTAGTGTTGAACCAAATCCCAAGCGTTGAACCCTGACAAGTGTTGAACTCATGGCAAGTGTTGAACCCATGGCTAGTGTTGAACCTATGGCAAGTATTGAATCCATGGAAAGTATTGCCCCAGGGCGGTGTTGAAACCTGGAAAGTGTTGCCCCCATGGTAGTGTTGAACCAATCGAGTGATGAAACCCATGGCTAGTGTTGAAGGCATGGTGTGTTGCCCCCAGGGAAGTGTTGAAACTTAGGCGAGTGATTAACCCCATGGCAAGGGGTTGAACCTATGGCGAGGTTGAACCCATGGAAAGTGTTGAACCGTGGCAAGTGTTGGTCTATGGCCATGACGAGTGTTGAACCATAGCGAGTGATGAACCCATGGCGAGTGTTTAACCCATGGCGAGTGTTGAACCCATGGCGAGTGTTGAACCTATAGCGAGTGTTGAACCCATGGTGAATGTTGAACCTACAGCGAGTGTTGTACCCATGGCGCGTGTTGAACCTATAGCGAGTGTTGAACCAATGGCGAGTGTTGAACCTTGAGTCAGTGTTGAACCTATAGCGAGTGTTGAACCCATGGCGAGTGTTGAACCTTCAGTGAGTTTTGAACCTATAGCGAGTGTTGAACCCATGGCGAGTGTTGAACCTATTGCGAGTGGTGAACCCATGGTGAGTGTTGAACCCATGGCGAGTGTTGAACCCATGACGAGTGTTGAACGCATGGCGAGTGTTGAACCCATGGCGAGTGATGAACCCATGGCGAGTGTTGAACCCATGGCGAGTGTTGAACCATGGCGAGTGTTGAACCCATGGCGAGTGTTAAAACCTTTTAAAGAGTGTTGAACCCATGGTGAGTGTTGAACCTATAGCGAGTGTTGAACCCATGGCGAGTGTTGAACCTTGAGTGAGTGTTGAACCTATAGCGAGTGTTGAACCCATGGCGAGTGTTGAACCTTCAGTGAGTGTTGAACCTATAGCGAGTGTTTTTTTCCCCCTTTGGAGAGTGTTGAACCTATTGCGAGTGATGAACCCAAGGTGAGTGTTGAACCCATGGCGAGTGTTGAACCCATGACGAGTGTTGAACGCATGGCGAGTGTTGAACCCATGGCGAGTGATGAACCCATGGCGAGTGTTGAACCCATGGCGAGTTATGAAGCCATGGCGAGTGTTGAACCATGGCGAGTGTTGAACCCATGGCGAGTGTTGAACCTATTACGAGTGTTGAACCCATGGTGAGTGTTGAATCTATAGCGAGTGTTGAACCCATGGCGAGTGTTGAACCTTGAGTGAGTGTTGAACCTATAGCGAGTGTTGAACCCATGGCGAGTGTTGAACCTTCAGTGAGTGTTGAACCTATAGCGAGTGTTGTTCCCATGGAGAGTGTTGAACCTATTGCGAGTGATGAACCCAAGGTGAGTGTTGAACCCATGGCGAGTGTTGAACCCATGACGAGTGTTGAACGCATGGCGAGTGTTGAACCCATGGCGAGTGATGAACCCATGGCGAGTGTTGAACCCATGGCGAGTTATGAAGCCAGGGGCGATTGTTGAACCCAATGGCGAGTGATGAAGCCATGGCCAGTGTTGAACCCATGGCGAGTGGTGAACCAATGGCGAGTGATGAAGCTAAGGCTAGTGTTGAACCCATGGCAAGTGTTGAACCCATGGCGAGTGTTGAACCCATGGCTAGTGTTGAACCCATGGCGAGTGTTGAACCCATGGCTAGTGTTGAACCTATGGCGAGCGCTGAACCAATTTCGAGTGTTGAACCTATGACGAGTGTTGAACCTATGGCGAGTGATGAAGCCATGGCGAGTGATGAACTTGTGGCTAGTGTTGAACCCATGGCAAGCGTTGAACCTGTGGCTAGTGTTAACCCTGTGGCGAGTGTTGAACCCATGGCAAGTGTTGAACCCATGGCAAGTGATGAACCCATGGCTAGTGTTGAACCTATGGCTAGTGTTGAACCCATGGCGAGTGTTGAACCCATGGTAAGTGTAGAACCCATGGCAAGTGTTGAACCCATGGCTAGTGTTAACCCTGGGGCGAGAGTTGAACCCATGGCTAGTGTTGAACCTATGGCGAGTGTTGAACCCATGGCGAGTGTTGAACCTATGGTGAGTGTTGAACCTATGGCGAGTTTTGAACCCATGGCGAGTGTTGAACCCATGGCAAGTGTTAAACCCATGGCTAGTGTTGAACCTATAGCTAGTGTTGAACCCATGGCGAGTGCTGAACCCATGGCAAGTGTAGAGCCCATGGCAAGTGTTGAACCCATGGCTAGTGTTAACCCTGTGGCGAGTGTTGAGCCCATGGCTAGTGTTGAACCTATGGCGAATGTTGAACCCATGGCGAGTGTTGAACCAATGGCGAGTGTTGAACGTATTGCGAGTGATAAAGCCACGGCGAGTGTTGAACCCATGGCGAGTGATGAACCCATGGCGAGCGATGAACCTGTGGCTAGTGTTTAACCCATGGCAAGTGTTGATCCTATGGCGAGTATTGAACCCATTACGAGTGTTGAACCCATGGCGAGTGTTGAACCCATGGCGAATGTTGAACCCATGGCGAGTGATGAACCCATGGCGAGTGTTGAACCCATGGCGACTGTTAAACCTATGGCGAGTGTTGAACCCATGGCGAGTGATGAATCCATGGCGAACGATGAACCCATGGCGAATGTTGAACCCATAGCGAGTGATGAACCCATGGCGAGTGTTGAACCCATAGCGATTGATGAACCGAAGGCTAGTGTTGAACTCATCAGGAGTGTTGAAGCCCATGGCGAGTGTTGAACCCATTGCGAGTGATGAACCCATGGCGAGTGATGAACCCATGGTGAGTGATGAACCCCTGGCGACTGTTGAACCCATGGCGAGTGTTGAACCCATGGCGAGTGATGAACCCATGGCGAGTGTTGAACACATGGCGAGTGATGAACCCATGGCGAGTGATGAACCCATGGCGAGTGTTGAACCCATGGCGAGTGTTGAACCCATGGCGAGTGATGAACCCATTGCGAGTGTTGAACCCATGGAGAGTGATGAAGCCATGGCGAGTGTTAAACCCTTGACGAGTGTTGAACCCATGGCGAGTGATGAAACCATAACGAGTGATGAACCTATGGCTAGTGTTGAACCCATGGCAAGTGTTGAACCTATGGGGAGCGTTGAACCCATGGTGAGTGTTGAACCCATGGCGGGTGTTGAACCCATAGCAAGTGTTGAACCCATGGCGAGTGAAAACCCATTACGAGTGTTGAACCCAAGGAGAGTGTTGAGCCCATGGCGAGTGTTGAACCTATGGCGAGTGATGAACCCATGGCAAGTGTTGAACCCATCGAGAGTGATGAAGCCATGGCGAGTGTTAAGCCCTTGGCGAGTGTTGAACCCATGGAAAGTGTTGAAACCGTGGCAAGTGTTGAATCTATGGCGAGTGTTGAACCTATTGCGAGTGTTGAACCGATGGCAAGTGTTGAACCCATGGCAAGTGTTGAACCCATAGCTAGTGTTGAACCTATGGCTAGTGATGAACCCATGGCGAGTGTTGAACCCATGGCAAGTGTTGAACCCACGGCAAGTGTTGAACCCATGGCTAGAGTTAACCCTGTGGAGAGTGCTGAACCCATGGCTAGTGTTGAACCTATGGCGAGCGCTGAACCCATTTCGAGTGTTGAACCTATGACGACTATTGAACCTATGGCGAGTGATGAAGCCATGGCGAGTGATGAACTTGTTGCTAGTGTTAAACCCATGACAAGCATTGAACCTATGGCTAGTGTTAACCCTGTGGCGAGTGTTGAACCCATGGCTAGTCTTGAACCTATGACGAGTGTTCAACACATGGCAAGTGTTGAACCCATGGCAAGTGTTGAATCCATGGCTAGTGTTGAACCTATGGCTAGCGTTGAACCCATGGCGAGTGTTGAACCCATGGCAAGTGTAGAACCCATGGCAAGTGTTGAACCCATATATAGTATTAACCCTGTTGCGAGAGTTGAACCCATGGCTTGTGTTGAACCTATGGCGAGTCTTGAACCTATGGCGAGTGTTGAACCTATGGTGAGTGTTGAACCTATGGCGAGTTTTGAACCCATGGCGAGTGTTGAACCCATGGCAAGTGTTAAACCCATGGCTAGTGTTGAACCTATGGCTAGTGTTGAACCCATGGCGAGTGCTGAACCCATGGCGAGTGATGAACCCATTGCGAGGGTTGAACCCATGGAAAGTGATGAAGCCATGGCGAGTGTTAAACCCTTGGCAAAAAAAAAAAAAAAAAAAAAAAAAAAAAAAAAAAAAAAAAAAATTGGGGAAAACCCCATGGGGTTTGAACCCGGGGGTTTAACCCATGCAGTGTTAACCCCTTAGGAAATTTCCCCCGGGGTTTTAACCAGGGGGGGAAAAAAGTTTCCATGGCAGGAAAACCAAGATTTTAAAACCCCAGGGGGATTTAACCAGGGAGGTTGAACCTTGGGAGTGTTGCCCCCGGGGAAGTGTTAAACCCTGGCAAAAAACCCCATCGAGGGGCCCCCTGGGGTTTTGAAATGGGATGTGAACCATGGGTGAAAAAAAGGGGGAACCCGGGTTTTAAACCCGGGGGGAACCCATGGGATTTTAAAATTAGGGAAACCCTTAGGTTAACCCCGGGTGTTGAACCCGGGGTGAACCCATGGCGGTGTTTAAAACCCTGGGGAAAAAGGTTTAAACCCCTGGAGTGTTAAAAAAAAAGGGGTTAAAACCCGGGGTTTAAACCCCCGGGGTTGAACCCCGGGGGCATGTTGAACCCGGGCGGTGTTTAAACCCCATGGATAAACCCCCGGGCGAAGTGTTAACCCCATGGGAGTGTTGCCCCAAGGCGTTTAAACCCCCGGGAGTGTTAAAACCCTGGGATTTAAACCCCAGCGGGGGCCCTGGCGGTGTTAAACCTTTGGGGGTTTGAACCAAAAGGGGTTTAACCCTGGCAGTGTAAAACCATCGATGTTAACCCCGGGGGGTTTAACCCAAAATTTAACCCCCTGCGGGTTTTTAACCCATGGGATGTTTGCCCCCCGGGATTTTTCCCCCAGGGGTTTGTGGAAACCCAGGCGGTTAAACCAGGGGAAATGTTAAAACCCCGCGAGTGTGAACCCGGCGGGTTTCCCCATGGCGAGGTTGAACCATGGCGAGGGGGGGTTTTTGTTAACCTTTGGGAGTAAACCCCGGGGGGTTTTTTCCCGGTTTTTAACCCATCAGGGAACCAGGGAGTGAAAAAATTTGAGTTTTAAACCCCAAAGGGATTTTTGAACCGGGGGGGTTAACCCAAAATTTTTTCCCCATGCGATTTAAACCCCATGGCAAAGTGTAAACCCAAAGGGAGTGTTACCCTGGGGTTTGAACCCCGTTTTTTTAACCATGGGGGTGTTAACCCGGGGTTTAACCCATGGGAGTGTTGAACCCAAGGCGTTTTAACCCAGGCGGGGTTTGAACCTGGGGTTTTTGACCCAGGGGTTTTAAACCCTTTGGGGGAAAGGGGGTTTGAAAATGCGAGTGTTTCCCATGGGATGTTGAACCTAGGGGGTTTTGACCAAAGGAGTTTTTCCCCCCGGGCATGTTAACCTTGGAGTGTTGAACCTTGGTTTTTTCCCATGGGAGTGTAAAACCTTTGCGGGGTTTGAAAGGGTTTTTGAACCCGGGAGTTGAAAACTGGAAATGGCTTTTAAAAAATTTTAAAACCCCATGGAGTTTGCCCCCATGGGTTTAAACCTTTTAAAATTTGGATTTGAAAAGGGGGGGAACCCTTTTTGATTTGCCCTTTAGGGGAAAGGAAAATTTAACTGGTTTTAAAGGGGGGAAAATTGGTTTTTAACCCGGGATTTTAAACCCCCAAGTGTTGCCCCCAGGGGGTTTTGCCCATGGGGGGTTTTGAACCTCGATGTAAACCTAGTGTTGAACCCATGGCGTTTTGGAACCGGCGATTTTAACCCAGGGCGATGTTAAACCCCAGGGCAGTTTTTGAACCCAGGGGTGTTAACCCCATGGCAGTTGAAAGGCTTTTTAACCCATCGAGAGGGAACCCCGGGGTTGCCCCCCGGGGGGTTTTAAAAAGGGGTATAACCAAGGGTGTTAAACCCCCTGGGTTTAACCCAGGCATTTAACCCATGGAGGTTAACCCCTGGCGATGTGAACCCGGGGGTTGTTGAAACCCTAATTTTTGAACCGGGTTTTGAAAAAGGGGAAATTAAAACCCTTTATTTTAAACCCAGGAAAAAATTTTAAAGGGGTTTTAATTTTTGGGATTTGAAATTTGGATTTGCCAATTTTATTGCCCCCGGGGAATTTGAAAGGGCTTTTGAACCTGGAGGTTAAATTTGGGAGTTTAAAACCTTTTTCCCCCGGGGGAAATTTTAAATTAACCCCTTTGCAAAGGGTTTTCAGGGAAACCCTGAAATTTTTTTGGGGGAAAAAGGTTTTAAAAAGGGGGGAAAAAAAGGGGGATTTGAATTTGCAGGAAAAAGGGAAAGGGGGAAAATTCGGTTTAACCCCAGGCGGTTAACCCGGGGGAAATTTTAAACCCCTGAAGTGTTGAACCATGGCTGTTAAACCCCTGGGAGGGAAACCCATTTTTTCCCGGGAAAATAAAAGGGTTTTTAAAACCCCTTTTTGGAAAGGAAAATAAAATTTGTTGGGGTTTCCCCGGGGGGGTTTTTGGGGGGAATTTTGCCCCTTTTAAAGGCATGTTAAACCAGGCGGGGTTTGCCCCTTGGAAATTTTAAACCAGGGGGTTTAAAACCGGCAGTTAACCATAAAAATTAACCAGGAGTTTTAACCCCTGTTAAACCCCAAAATTTGAACCTTGGTTGTTAAACCCTTCATTTTAAAACCTTGCAGTGTTGAACCCATGCAGTGTTTAACCCAGGGTTTGCCCCGCGATTTCCCCACAGTGTTGAACTATGGCAATTTTAAACCCCCCGGGTTAAACCCTGCAAGTTTAAAAATCTTTTAAAGGGGGAAAGGGAGGGGGGTTTTGGTTTCCCCGGGGGCAGTGTTTGAACCATGGAAGTTAACCCGGTATTTTTTTGGGGGAACCCCATGGCATGTTAAAAGGGGGGTTTAAAACCCATGGCAATTTTTTAACCCCATGGCAATTTAACCCGGAAGTTTTTTAACCGGGGTTTTCCCCCGGGGATGTTGCCCCCGGCAGGTTTAAACCCTTGGGGGTGTTAAAACCAGGCATTTGAACATGGATTAAACCCCATGGGTGTTAAAAACCTGGCAATGTTGCCCCCATGGCAAGTTTAACCAGGGAGTTTAAACCCCGGAAAATTTAAAAAATTTTTTTAACCCTTGGCAATTTTAACCCATGGTAGGTTAACCCTTGGCGGTAACCCTTTGGGGTTTAACCGGGGGAAACTTTGCCCTTTGAAGAAAAGGCCTTTAACCCTTTTTGAACCTTGGCATGTTAACCAGGCGGGGTTGAACCAGGCATGTAAACTTTGGCATTTTAAAAAGGGAAGGGTTTGAACCTGGCAGGTTAAACCGGCGTGTTAACCAGGCTATTTTTAACCCGGGGAAAAAATTTGTTAAACCTGGCTATGTTGAACCTTGGCGGGGTAAACCCGATTTTCCCGGGAAGTGTTGAACCATGGCATGAAAACCTGGGGAAAAATTGTGGCTATGTTAACCCAGGGCGGTTTGAACCGGGGTTTGTTCCCCCTTTTGGGGTTTTAACCCCATGGAAGTTTGAACCCGGTGTAACCCGGAAGGTTAACCCCATGGCTAGTTTTTAACCATCAGTGTTGAACCCATGGAAGGGGAAAACCCATGGCAATTTTTAAACCCATGGCGGAAGGGGGGTTTGAACCCATGGCTAGTGTTAACCTTGGCGAGTTTACCAGGGCAGGTTAACCATGGTATGTTAAACCCCGGATTTTTTTAACCCCATGGCGAGTGTTAACCCAGGCAATTTTAAAACCCTGGCAGTTTAACCCATCGGTTAAACCCGGGGGAAAACCCCATGGCAAGTGTGACCATGGCAATTTTGGGCCCCCATCGTGTTAACCCTTGGCGATTTTTATGTTGAACCGGGCGAAGTTAAACCCATGGCGATGTTGAACCAATGGCGGGTTTTTTGAAGGGAAAAACCATGTTGAACCCATGGCGAGTGATGAAACCATGGCGAGTCATGAACCTATGGCTAGTGTTGAACCCATAGCAAGTGTTGAACCTATGGGGAGCGTTGAACCCATGGTGAGTGTTGAACCCATGGCGAGTGTTGAACCCATGGCAAGTGTTGAATCCATGGCGAGTGAAAACCCATTACGAGTGTTGAACCCATGGCGAGTGTTGAATCCATGGCGAGTGTTGAACCTATGGCGAGTGTTGAACCCATGGCGAGTGTTGAACCCATGGCGATTGTTGAACCCATAGCGAGTGATGAACCCATGGAGAGTGTTGAACCCATGGAGAGTGATGAAGCCATGGCGAGTGTTAAACCCTTAGCGAGTGTTGAACCCATGGCGAGTGATGAACCCATGGCGAGTGTTGAACCCATGGCGAGTGATGAAACCATGGCGAGTGATGAACCAATGGGTAGTGTTGAACCCATGGCAAGTGTTGAACCTACGGGGAGCGTTGAACCCATTGCGAGTGTTGAACCCATGGCGAGTGTTGAACCCTTGGCAAGTGTTGAAACCATGGCGAGTGAAAAAACGTGGCGAGTGTTGAACCCATGGCGAGTGTTGAACCCATGGCGAGTGTTGAACCTATGGCGTAACCTCTCCATCCGTAACAAGAAACTAAGCAGTTTGGATGTGACTTCCCTCTTCACAAAAGTACCTACCAAAAAAGCCATCGAGGTTCTACGACGTAAAGTCAACCAGGACCTTAATCTTCCTTTACCTCCCGGAGATTTTGTTGACTTGATTGAACTCTGTGTTAACTTCAACTGTTTTTCCTTCAATAACAAGCTCTACAAACAAACCTACGGCATGGGAATGGGGTCCCCAATAAGTGCCGTCCTAGCCAACTTATACATGGAACACCTAGAGTCCGAACACTTCGCCAACATCATCCCTTCAAGCGTCACTTGGTTACGTTACGTGGACGATGTCCTCGTAATAACTCCAAAACGTTTTGATGTACGGGATCTTCAGGCAAGGCTCAACGCAGTTGAACCAGCGATTCAGTTTACACTAGAAGAAGAGTCCAATGACAAGCTACCTTTCCTCGACGTCCTCATTCACAAAGTAGACAACAACCTAAGATTTCAAGTTTATCGGAAACCCACCAATAAAAATGATCTCACACACTTCTATTCCAGTCAAGATACCAAGACCAAAAGAGGCATCATCATCGGGTTTTTCCTAAGAGCATACCGAATTTGTAGTCCTGAGTTTCTTGACGAGGAATGTACTTACATTCACCAAACATTCACTGAGTTACAATTTCCTTCTTTTTTCATCAAAGACTGCAAGAAAAGAGCTCTTCAGATCATCAATTCTCCACGCATCAACACCGCTCCCAACAAAGTCATAATTCTTCCCAACAGCCAGGTTGCACTAAACGTCTCAAAAGTACTTTCACAAGCTAACACCAGAGTCGCCATCGCTTCTACCACTTCAATAAAGGATCTAACCAGGACAAAACCCAAGCACCACGAACCAGTCAATGCAGGAGTTTACACTATACCCTGTGGAGGCTGTGACAAGATCTACGTAGGTGAAACAGCAAGAAACCTCGACACCCGCCTCAATGAACACATATACGCATGTAGGAACGACAACTTAAACAACGCCTGTGTACAACACCGAAATTCCACCAATCATCTTATGAAATTCAGAGACGCCCAATTAGTGATAAAAGAAACTAATTTCCGCACACGCAAGTGCCTTGAATCAGCACTGATCGCTGTTTCGAATACAATTAAACAAAACAACGGCAGCTTCACCATCTCCGAAGTCTTAGCAAGAATCCTCCTGAAAACAGTAAACCCTGCCATCACATAGTCTCTCCTGTTATACTACACAAAGCACAGAGAGTGAACACTGAAACAACCTGCCTCATTCCAGTTTATATTTGTCCAACCTATTTTTATGTTACCCAAGTAATAGCTTTTATATCCTTTTACTCATGTACGAATTAATTGCTCTACCACATCGTATTACTTTTGTCACTACCACTACTACTACTACTACTACTACTACTACCACTAGTGAACATCGAAATGGTACCTCACTAGTATTCACCTCACTCTGAGCCTTTATATACCCTCTGTGTCCATGTATTGTTTGTAATGGCTTGATAAAGCTCCTGGAGAGCGAAACGTTGCCACAATAAATGTCACATTAGTTGCACTTGTGTCCTTTTACTTTACATATTGTCGGTAATTCTACCAACTTTATTATTGTTGAATTCATGACGAGTGTTGAACCCATTGCGAGTGATGAACCCATGGTGAGTGTTGAACCCATGGCGAGTGATGAAACCATAGCGAGTGTTGAACCTTTGGCGAGTGTTGAACCCATGGCAACTGTTGAACCCATGACGAGTGTTGAACCCATAGCGAGTGATGAACCCATGGCGAGTGTTTAACCCATGGCGAGTGTTGAACCCATGGCGAGTGTTGAACCTATAGCGAGTGTTGAACCCATGGTGAATGTTGAACCTACAGCGAGTGTTGTACCCATGGCGCGTGTTGAACCTATAGCGAGTGTTGAACCAATGGCGAGTGTTGAACCTTGAGTCAGTGTTGAACCTATAGCGAGTGTTGAACCCATGGCGAGTGTTGAACCTTCAGTGAGTTTTGAACCTATAGCGAGTGTTGAACCCATGGCGAGTGTTGAACCTATTGCGAGTGGTGAACCCATGGTGAGTGTTGAACCCATGGCGAGTGTTGAACCCATGACGAGTGTTGAACGCATGGCGAGTGTTGAACCCATGGCGAGTGATGAACCCATGGCGAGTGTTGAACCCATGGCGAGTGTTGAACCATGGCGAGTGTTGAACCCATGGCGAGTGTTGAACCTATTACGAGTGTTGAACCCATGGTGAGTGTTGAACCTATAGCGAGTGTTGAACCCATGGCGAGTGTTGAACCTTGAGTGAGTGTTGAACCTATAGCGAGTGTTGAACCCATGGCGAGTGTTGAACCTTCAGTGAGTGTTGAACCTATAGCGAGTGTTGTTCCCATGGAGAGTGTTGAACCTATTGCGAGTGATGAACCCAAGGTGAGTGTTGAACCCATGGCGAGTGTTGAACCCATGACGAGTGTTGAACGCATGGCGAGTGTTGAACCCATGGCGAGTGATGAACCCATGGCGAGTGTTGAACCCATGGCGAGTTATGAAGCCATGGCGAGTGTTGAACCATGGCGAGTGTTGAACCCATGGCGAGTGTTGAACCTATTACGAGTGTTGAACCCATGGTGAGTGTTGAATCTATAGCGAGTGTTGAACCCATGGCGAGTGTTGAACCTTGAGTGAGTGTTGAACCTATAGCGAGTGTTGAACCCATGGCGAGTGTTGAACCTTCAGTGAGTGTTGAACCTATAGCGAGTGTTGTTCCCATGGAGAGTGTTGAACCTATTGCGAGTGATGAACCCAAGGTGAGTGTTGAACCCATGGCGAGTGTTGAACCCATGACGAGTGTTGAACGCATGGCGAGTGTTGAACCCATGGCGAGTGATGAACCCATGGCGAGTGTTGAACCCATGGCGAGTTATGAAGCCATGGCGATTGTTGAACCCATGGCGAGTGATGAAGCCATGGCCAGTGTTGAACCCATGGCGAGTGGTGAACCAATGGCGAGTGATGAAGCTAAGGCTAGTGTTGAACCCATGGCAAGTGTTGAACCCATGGCGAGTGTGGAACCCATGGCGAGTGTTGAACCCATAGCGAGTGATGAACCCATGACGAGTGTTGAACCCATGGCGAGTGTTGAACCCATGGCGAGTGTTGAACCTATGATGAGTGTTGAACCCATGGCGAATGATGAACCCATGGCGATTGTTGAACCCATGACGAATGTTGAACCCATGGCGAGTTTTGAACCAATGAGTGTGTGTAACTCATGGCGAGTGTTGAACCTATAGCGAGTGTTGAACCCATTGCGAGTGATGAACCCATGGCGAGTGTTGAACCTATGGCGAGTGTTGAACCTATAGCGAGTGTTGAACCAATGGTGAGTGCTGAACCTATAACGAGTGTTGAACCCATGACGAGTGTTGAACCCATGGCGAGTGTTGTACCCATGGCGCGTGTTGAACCTATGGCGAGTGTTGAACGCATTGCGAGTGTTGAACCTTTAGCGAGTGTTGAACCTATAGCGAGTGTTGAACCCATGGCGAGTGTTGAACCCATGGCGAGTGTTGAACCCATGTCGCGTGTTGAACCTATAGCGAGTGTTGAACCCATGGCGGGTGTTGAACCTTTAGCGAGTGTTGAACCTCTAGCGAGTGTTGAACCTATGGCGATTGTTGAACCTATAGCTAGTGTTGAACCCTTGGCGAGTGTTGATCCTATATCTTGTGTTGAACCTATAGCGAGTGTTGAACCTATAGCGAGTGTTGAACCCATGGCGAGTGTTGAACCTTGAGTGAGTGTTGAACCTATAGCGAGTGTTTAACCCATAACGAGTGTTAAACCTTCAGTGAGAGTTGAACCCATGGCGAGTGTTGAACCTTTTGCGAGTGATGAACCCATGGCGAGTGTTGAACCCATGGCGAGTGTTGAACCCATGACTAGTGTTGAACCCATGGCGAGTGTTGAACTCATGGCGAGTGATGAACCCATGGCGAGTGTTGAACCCATGGCGAGTAATGAAGCCATGGCGAGTGTTGAACCCTTGGCGAGTGTTGAACCCATGGCGAGTGATGAAGCCATGGCCAGTGATGAACCCATGGCGAGTGGTGTACAAATGGCGAGTGATGAAGCTATATCTATTGTTGAACCCATGGCGAGTGTTGAACCCATGGCGAGTGTGGAACCCATGGCGAGTGTTGAACCCATGGCGAGTGATGAACCCATGACGAGTGTTGAACCCATGGCGAGTGTTGAACCCAATGGCACGTGTTGAACCCATGGCGAGTGATGAACCCATGGCCAATGATGAACCAATGGCGAGTGTTGAACCAATGAGTGTGTGGTACCCATGGCGATTGTTGAACCTATAGCGAGTGTTGAACCCATTGCGAGTAATGAGCCCATGGCGAGTGTTGAACCTATGGCGAGTGTTGAACCTATAGCGAGTGTTGAACCAATGGCGAGTGTTGAACCTGTAGCGAGTGTTGAACCCATGGCGAGTGTTGAACCCATGACGAGTGTTGAACCCATGGCGCGTGTTGAACCTATAGCGAGTGTTGAACCCATTGCGAGTGTTGAACCTATAGCGAGTGTTGAACCAATGGCGAGTGTTTAACCTATAGCGAGTGTTGAATCCATGGCGAGTGTTTAACCCATGGCGAGTGTTGAACCCATGGCGCGTGTTGAACCTATAGCGAGTGTTGAACCCATGGCGGGTGTTGAACCTTTTGCGAGTGTTGAACCTCTAGCTAGTGTTGAACCCATGGCGAGTGTTGAACCTATAGCGAGTGTTGAACCCATGGCGAGTGTTGATCCTATAGCGAGTGTTGGACCTATAGCGAGTGTTGAACCTATAGCGAGTGTTGAACCCGTGGCGAGTGTTGAACCTATAGCGAGTGTTGAACCTATAGCGAGTGTTGAACCTACAGCGAGTGTTGAACGCATGGCGAGTGTTGATCCTATAGCGAGTGTTGAACCCATGGCGAGTGTTGATCCTATAGCGAGTGTTGAACCTATAGCGAGTGTTGAACCTATAGCGAGTGTTGAACCTATAGCGAGTGTTGAACCCATGGCAAGTGTTGAACCTATAGCGAGTGTTGAACCTATAGCGAGTGTTGAAACTCTAGCGAGTGTTGAACCCATGGCGGGTGTTGAACCTTTTGCGAGTGTTTAACCTTTAGAGAGTGTTGAACCCATGGCGCATGTTGAACCTATAGCGAGTGTTGAACCCATGGCAGGTGTTGAACCTTTTGCGAGTGTTGAACCTCTAGCGAATGTTGAACCCATGGCGAGTGTTGAACCTATAGCGAGTGTTGAACCCATGGCGAGTGTTGAACCTATAGCGAGTGTTGAACCTATAGCGAGTGTTGAACCTACAGCGAGTGTTGAGCCCATGGCGAGTGTTGAACCTATAGCGAGTGTTGAACCTATAGCGAGTGTTGAACCTATAGCGAGTGTTGAACCTATAGCGAGTGTTGAACCTATAGCGAGTGTTGAACCTATAGCGAGTGTTGAACCTATAGCGAGTGTTGAACCTACAGCGAGTGTTGAGCCCATGGCGAGTGTTGAACCTATAGCGAGTGTTGAACCTATAGCGAGTGTTGAACCTATAGCGAGTGTTGAACCTATAGCGAGTTTTGGGAACCCTATAGCGAGTGTTGAACCTATAGCGAGTTTTGAACCTATAGCGAGTGTTGAACCTATAGCGAGTGTTGAACCTAAGCGAGTGTTGAACCTATAGCGAGTGTTGAACCTATAGCGAGTGTTGAACCTACAGCGAGTGTTGAGCCCATGGCGAGTGTTGAACCTATAGCGAGTGTTGAACCTATAGCGAGTGTTGAACCTATAGCGAGTGTTGAACCTATAGCGAGTGTTGAACCTATAGCGAGTGTTGAACCTATAGCGAGTGTTGAACCTATAGCGAGTGTTGAACCTATAGCGAGTGTTGAACCTATAGCGAGTGTTGAACCTATAGCGAGTGTTGAACCTATAGCGAGTGTTGAATCTACAGCGAGTGATCATTTGACAACTCCGGCCTCATAAGAAACTTTCGTACATCTCTATCATCCTCTTATGTTTCTCAATCTCCTCTCATTCTTCTCCATCCCTCACTCATACTTCTCCATCCCTCACTCATACTTCTCCATCCCTCACTCATACTTCTCCATCCCTCACTCATACTTCTCCATCCCTCACTCATACTTCTCCATCCCTCACTCATACTTCTCCATATCTCACTCATACTTCTCCATCCCTCACTCATCCTTCGCCATCCTTCACTAATACTTCGCCAGCCTTCACTCATACTTCGCCATCCCTCACTCATACTTCACCATCCCTCACTCATACTTCGCCATCCCTCACTCATATTTCTCCATCACTCCTCATACTTCCCCCTTCCCCTCATGCTTCTCCATCCCCCCTCATACTTCGTCATTCCCTTTCATACTTCTCCAACCTCCTCATATTTCTCCATCCCCCTCATACTTATCTAGCCCCTCATACTGTCCTATCCCTCCTCATACTTCCCCATTCCCTCTCATACTTGCTCATTCCCTCTCATACTTCTCCATCCCTCTTCATACTTTTCCATCTCCCCATACTTGTCCATCCGCCTCATACTTCTCCAGCCCCTCATAATTCTCCATCCCCCCTCACGCTTCTCCATCCCTTCTCATACTTCCCCCTTCCTCCTCATACTTCCTTATTCCCCCTAATACTTCTCCATCAACCCTAATACTTCTCCATCCGCCCTCATATTTCTCTATCCCTCCTCATACTTCATCCCCCTCATACCTGCATCTCCCTTCATACTTCTCCATCTGCCGTCCTGCTCCATCAACTTGCCTGCTAGTCTCCCCGTCGCTCCTCCCTCCCGTCACAACATGCACACTCACTGATGGTTCACCTCTCAAGTATCACTCCGATGAAAAAAATTAATTTCTCTCATTTCTTTCCCCATTCAGTGGTGTGGCTTCAGCGTCTCTCTTTTATTTTATTATCTTTCTTGTTTTGAAAGTTCACGTCTAATAGATACTTCAACAGAGTTTCGTGTTTCATTAATTCTTTGGATATTTTCAATATTTCTTTATTTACAGTATTTAATTTAAAATGAGGTTAAAAGGCAGATCTTTCCATCTTTCGCCTAAGTTCTTTTTGAGTAGCCAACTGTCCTCTCTCCATCTAAAATCGTCTATACATTCTGTCATCAAACTGAGTTTCAGTTATCCATTTCTTACAAGAGTTTAAGATGTGGAATTACATACGTGTGCGCGCCAGTAGTAGTAGTAGTAGTAGTAGTAGTAGTAGTAGTAGTAATAGTAGTAGTCGTAGTAGTAGTAGTAGTAGTAGTAGTAGTAGTAGTTGTAGTAGTAGTAGAAGTAGAAGTAGCAGTACAAGTAGTAGTAGTTGCAGTAGTAGTAGTAGTAGTAGTAGTAGTAGTTGTTGTAGTAGTAGTAGAAGTAGAAGTAGAAGTAGTAGTACAAGTAGTAGTAGTTGCAGTAGTAGTAGTAGTAGTAGTAGTAGTTACTAGTTGTCAAAGGCACTTGTCAATAGACACTTGACTTGTTTCGCGTGTGTTGGGTGTGCGTGTGTGTGTGTGTGAGAGAGAGAGAGAGGGAGAGGGAGAGAGAGAGAGAGAGAGAGAGAGAGAGAGAGAGAGAGAGAGAGAGAGAGAGAGAGAGAGAGAGAGAGAGAGAGAGAGAGAGAGAGAGAGAGAGAGAATACCAACCTATTTGTCCTCACCTATATGTGGTTGCAGGGGTTGATTTTTAGCTTCTGGCCCCGCCTCTGCACTAGTCGCTACTAGGTCCACTCTCCCTGCTTCAGGAGCCTTATCGTACCTCTTTTTAAAGCTATGCATGGATCCTGCCTCCACTACTTAACTCTCCAGATTGTTCCATTTCTTGACAACTATGAGGCTGTGAATGTGTATTCACCTATTTGTGGTTGCAGGGGCCGATTCAAACGCCCTGGCTAATAGGTCCACCCACTCCTTCCCCTGTATGCGTGTGTGTGTGTACTCACCTAATTGTACTCACCTAATTGTGGTTGCAGGGGTCGAGACTCAGCTCCTGGCCCCGCCTCTTCACTGATCGCTACTGGGTCCTCTCTCTCTCTGCTTCCTGAGCTTTGTCATACCTCTTCTTAAAACTATGTATGGTTCCTGCCTCCACTACTTCACTTGCTAGGCTATTCCACTTGCTGACAACTCTATGACTGAAGAAATACTTCCTAACGTCCCTGTGACTCGTCTGAGTCTTCAGCTTCCAGTTGTGACCCCTTGTCCCTGTGTCCCCTCTCTGGAACATCCTATCTCTGTCCACCTTGTCTATTCCCCACAGTATCTTGCATGTCGTTATCATGTCTCCCCTGACCCTTCTGTCCTCCAGTGTCGTCAGTCCGATTTCCCTTAACCTTTCCTCGTACGACATTCACTTGAGCTCTGGGACTAGCCTTGTTGCAAACCTTTGTACTTTCTCTAACTTCTTGACGTGCTTGACCAGGTGTGGGTTCCAGACTGGTGCTGCATACTCCAGTATGGGCTTAACATACACAGTGTACAGTGTCTTGAACGATTCCTTATTAAGGTATCGGAACGCTATTCTCAGGTTTGCCAGGCGCCCGTATGCTGCAGCAATTATTTGGTTGATGTGTGCCTCCGGTGATGTGCTCTGTGTTATGGTCACCCCAAGGTCTTTCTCCCTGAGTGAGGTCTGTAGTCTTTGTCCTCCTAACCTATACTCTGTCTGCGGTCTTCTTTGCCCTTCCCCAGTCTTCATGACTTTGCATTTGGCTGGATTGAATTCGAGAAGCCAGTTACTGGACCACATGTCCAGCCTGTCCAGGTCTCTTTGCAGTCCTGCCTCATCCTCGTCCGATTTAATTCTTCTCATCAACTTCACGTTATCTGCGACCAGGGACACTTCAGAGTCTATTCCTTCCATCATGTCGTTCACAAATATCAAAAATAGCACTGGTCCTAGAACTGACCCCTGTGGGACCCCGCTCGTAACAGGCGCCCACTGTGATACCTCTTCACGTACCATGACTCGTTGCTGCCTCCCTGTCAGGTATTCCCTTATCCATTGCAGTGCCCTCCCTTTTACATGCGCCTGATCCTCCAGCTTCTGCACTAATCTCTTGTGGGGAACTGTGTCAAAGGCCTTCCTGCAGTCTAGGAAAACGCAATCTACCCACCCCTCTCTCTCGTGTCTTACTTCTGTTACCTTGTCAAAAATCTCCAGGAGGTTTGTGATACAAGATTTGCCTTCCATGAACCCATGCTGGTTTTCATTTATAATCTTGTTCCTTTCCAGGTGTTCGACCACTCTCCTACTGATAATCTTCTCCATGACTTTGCACACAATACATGTCAGAAACACAGGTCTGTAGTTTAGTGCCTCGTTTCTGTTTCCTTTCTTAAATATATAGGACTACATTAGCTGTCTTCCACTTCTCAGGTAGTTGCCCACTTTCAAGGGATGTGTTGAAGATTGTGGTTAGAGGCACGCACAGCATCTCTGCCCCATCTCTAAGGACCCATGGGGAGATGTTGCCCGGTCCCATCGTCTTTGAGGTGTCAAGGTCACTTAAGAGCTTCTTCACCTCCTCCTCAGTTGTTCGTATGTCATCCAACACTTGTTGGTATATTCCCTCTTGATGTTCCCTTCTGTGCTGTCTTCCCACAGCCCTTCCTGTCTCTACTGTAAAAACTTCCTTAAATCTCCTGTTCAGCTCCTCACATACCTCCTGATCATTTCTTGTGAGTTCTCCACCTTCTGTCCTTAATCTGATCACCTGGTCTTTGACTGTTGTCTTCCTCCTGATGTGGCTATACAACAGTTTCGGGTCAGTCTTGATTCTCGATGCTATGTCATTTTCATACTGTCGCTGGGCCTCCCTCCTTACCTGTGCATACTCATTCCTGGCTCTGCGACTGATCTCCCTATTTTCGTGTGTTCTCTGTCTTCTGTACTTTTTCCATTCTCTATTGCTCTTTGTTTTTGCCTCCTTACACCGTCGGGTAAACCAGGGGCTCGTTCTGATCTTCCCGTTGTTACTGTTGCCCTTGGGAATAAACCTTTCCACTGCCTCCTTGCATTTTGTTGTTACATATTCCATCATTTCATTTACTGGCTTTCCTGCCAGTTCTCTGTCCCACTGGACCTCTCGCAGGAAGTTCTTCAACCCTATGTAGTCCCCTCTTTTACAGTCAGGCTTTTCCCATTCAACTCCTGTTATTCTCTCCACTTGCAGTTCTACTATGTATTCAAGGCACAGAACCCGTGGTCGCTAGCCCCTAGGGGATTTCTCATACTTGATGTCCTCAATGTCTGAGTGCCCAGGGTGAACACAAGGTCCAGTCTTGCTGGTTCATCGCCCCCCTCTCACTCTGGAAGTGTCCTTAACATGTTGGTGCATGAGGTTTTTCCAGCACCACGTCCAACATCCTGGCTCCCCATGTTTCGGGACCCCCATGTGGCTCCAGGTTTTCCCAGTCAATCTCCCTGTTGTTAAAATCCCCCATAGCCAGCAACTTTGTTCTGCTGGAGTGAGCTCTTCTTGCCACCTCAGCAAGTGTGTCCACCATTCCCTCTGTTGCTCTTTTCATATTCCTCTCTTGGCCTCCTGCAGTTCTGTGGTGGATTATACATCACTGCAATGACCACTTTGTGTTCCCCAGCCTGAAGTGTACCTGCTATGTATTCTCTTTCTCCCGTCTCATCTATGCCTTCCATTTTCTCGAATTTCCATCTGTTTTTTACAAGCAAAGCAACCCCACCTCCCCCCCTGCCCCTTCTATATTTCCTCATGATCTGGTATCCTGGTGGGAAGATTGCATCTGTTATTGTCTCCGTGAGTTTTGTTTCTGTCTGGGGACTTCTCATTGATTCTTTCTTGCCATTCCTCATGTTTATTCGTTAATCCATCTGCATTTGTGTACCAAACCTTCAACTTCTGTTCTAATACTGTAACTGTGGTGGGGGGGGGGGGGGTGGAAACAGAGGGATCGGTGTGTGATGGTTGGTTTGGATTGTTCAGTTGCCTTAGGGGTGTCGTGGCTGGAGTCCTTCTGCAGGTGTTTCTGGGGGGTGTGCTTGTCCTTCCATTTGATCCTGGGTTGTTCTGCTCTCCTTTTTCATTTCCTCCCATTTCTCCTTTCGTTTTGAACTCTCTCTTTCATCGTCTTCCTTTCATCCTGTGTTCTGTCTCGATCGTGGTACACACTCCCGGAACTCCTGCTTGCCTCTCAGCTTTTGCTTTCTCCTGCAGGATCATGGTTCGGGTTGATTCTGCCTTGAAAATTAATTTTAGAGGCCGATTCCTTTTTTTGTGAACCACCCAATTCTCCGAAAATTTGCACCTGGGTCATGTCCCCTCGCCTATCACCTTCATATCTTCAATCGCTTTTTTCTCCTCCTGCTTTCTTTCATCATAAGTTTCCCTTTAGCTTCGTCTAGCCCATGACAAAAACGGATCTCTCCCTTTCCACCTCCCACTGTGACTCCCCTTGCATCTTCTGATGTGTTTTAGTTTCTTCCCGTGGAGTGTTCCTTCCTTCAGTCCCTTCCCTAGTTATGGCCCTATGCTTCTTTGGGTTTTTCCTTCCTGCCTACCTGTTCCCGGCCCCCACAGGTATCTGGTAAGGTCCTTGCACATTTCCTAGTTCCTTCAATGTCTTCCAACCTCTCATTCTGTCCTAGTGTGCTCCCTGTCTTTGTTTTGGCCCCATGTGGGTTTGACAGGACCTCTGCATACAGTTTAGTTTCCATGCTTCCTTCAGACCTGTTGTCTGTGTTTGATGTAGCCATTACCGATGCTACTTCTGTAATATCTTTGTCTCTGTGCTGTTTCAGATGTCTCAGCTCCTCTTCTAATTTCTCTATCTTGATTTCTGCTGCTGTGGCCTGTTGCTTCCACCTTCTGCATTCTGCTGCTAACCTCTCTTCCATCTTCCTTTCCAGCTCATCTAGTCTCCTTGCCCAGTCTTCCTGTTTTTTGAGCTCTACCTCCCATTTCTCCCTCCCAGATTAGTCCTTGGAGCCCCTTGTCCTCATCCTGGTTCTAGGTTCCCCCGTTGCTCCACAGAAGGGGGGACGGGAGGGGAATAGATGGTTAGGAGGAGAGGGGATGGATGGTTGTGGGGGGGGAGGATGGTTATTGGAGGGGTAGAGATATTTGGGGGAGGGGATAGAGATATTTGGTTTGAGGAAGAGAGGGGATGGATGGTTATGGGGAAGGGGGAGGATGGTTATTGGAGGGAGGGAGTAGTTGGGGGGTTTAGACGGTTTGGGGAGGGGTTAGGTGGTTTGGGGGAGGGGTAGGTGGCTAAGGTGAGGTTGTTAGGGAACGGGGAGAGGTGGTTAGGGGGAGGGGTACGTGTTTGTGTCAAGTGGTGGAGTGTGTGTGTGTGTGTGTGTGTGTGTGGGGTGTGTGTGTGTGTGTGTGTGTGTGTGTGTGTGTGGGTGTGTGTGTGTGTGTATGTGCGTGTGTGTGTGTGTGTGTGGTGTGTGTGTGTGTGGTGTGTGTGTGTGGTGTGTGTGTGGTGTGTGTGTGTGGTGTGTGTGGTGTGTGTGTGTGTGTGTGTGTGGTGTGTGTGTGTGGTGTGTGTTGTGTGTGGTGTGTGTGTGGTGTGTGTGTGTGTGGGGTGTGTATGTGTGGTGTGTGTGTGTGGTGTGTGTGTGTGTGGTGTGTGTGTGTGTGTGGTGTGTGTGTGGTGTGTGTGTGTGGTGTGTGTGTGGTGTGTGTGTGTGTGTGTGTGTGGTGAGTCTGTATGGTGTGTGTGTGTATGTGTGTGTGTGTGTGTGTGTGTGTGTGTGTGTGTGGTGTGGGGTTTGTGTGTGTGTGTGTGTATGTGTTTATGTATGTGTTGTGTGTGTGTATGTGTGTGTGTATGCGTGTGTGTATGTGTGTGTGTGTGTGTGTGTGTGTGTGTGTGTGTGTGTGTGTGTGTGTGTGTGTGTGTGTGTACTCACCTATTTGTACTCACCTATTTGTGGTTGCAGGGGTCGAGTCATAGCTCCTGGCGCCGCCTCTTCGCTGATTGCTACTAGGTCCTCTCTCTCCCTGCCCCATGAGCTTTATCATACCTCGCCTTAAAACTATGTATGGTTCCCGCCTCCACTACGTCACTTTCTAGGCTATTCCACGGTCTGACTACTCTGTGATTGAAGAAATACTTCCTAACATCCCTTTGATTCATCTGAGTCTTCAACTTCCAATTGTGACCTCTTGTGTCTGTGTCCCCTCTCTGGAACATCCCGTCTTTGTCCACCTTGTCTATTCCACACAGTATTTTATATGTCGTTATCATGTCTCCCCTGACCCTCCAGTCCTCCAGTGTCGTCAGGCCGATTTCCCTCAACCTTTCTTCGTAGGACAATCCCCGTAGCTCTGGGACTAACCTTGTTGCAAACCTTTGCACTTTCTCTAATTTCTTGACGTGCTTGACTAGGTGTGGATTCCAAACCGGTGCTGCATACTCCAGTACGGGCCTGACGTAAATGGTATACAGAGTCTTGAACGAATCCTTACTGAGGTATTGGAATGCTATCCGTAGGTTTGCCAGGCGCCCGTATGCTGCAGCAGTTATCTGATTGATGTGCGCCTCAGGAGATATGCTCGGTGTTATACTCACCCCCAGATCTTTTTCCTTGAGTGAGGGTTGCAGTTTTTGGCCATCTAAACTATATTGTGTCTGCGGTCTTCTTTGCCCTTCCCCAATCTTCATGATTTTGCATTTGGCAGTGTTAAACTCAAGGAGCCAGTTGCTGGACCAGGCTTGTAGCCTGTCCAGGTCTCTTTGTAGTCCTGCCTGATCCTCATCCGATTTGATTCTTCTCATTAACTTCACATCATCTGCAAACAAGGACACTTCTGAGTCTATCCCTTCCGTTATGTCGTTCACATATACCAAGAACAGCACAGGTCCTAGGACTGACCCCTGTGGAACCCCGCTTGTCACAAGCGCCCACTCTGACACCTCGTCACATACCATGACTTGTTGTTGCCTCCCTGTCAGTTATTCTCTGATCCATTGCAGTGCCTTTCCTGTTATGTGTGCCTGGTCCTCTAGCTTTTGCAGTAACCTCTTGTGAGGAACTGTGTCGAAGGCCTTCTTGCAGTCCAAAAAAATGCAGTCGATCCACCCCTCTCTCTCTTGTCTTACTTCTGTCACCTTTTCATAAAACTCTAGTTGGTTTGTGACACAGGATTTTCCTTCCCTGAAACCGTGCTGGTTGTCAATTATACACTTGTTTCTTTCCAGGTGCTCCACCACTCTCCTCCTGATGATCTTCTCCATGACCTTGCATACTATACACGACTTAAGAAATCGTAATGACACGATTGCAAATAAACCATACCCCCGGCCGGGATTGAACCCGCGGTCATAGAGTCTCAAAACTCCAGCCCGTCGCGCTAGCCACTAGACCAGCTAGCCACAATAAGATTCATCCAACTAGGTATATTTCTACACCATAGGAAAGTTAGCACAGGCACCTCTGTGACCACAAATGCAAGTTTTTACAGACGAATCTCCAGCTAGCGTGGCCGTGACGAACTCTAGCTCAAGTCCCTTCACTGCCGTAAACATGACTTAAGAAATCGTAATGACACGATTGCAAATAAACCATACCCCCGGCCGGGATTGAACCCGCGGTCATAGAGTCTCAAAACTCCAGCCCGTCGCGCTAGCCACTAGACCAGCTAGCCACAATAAGATTCAATCCCGGCCGGGGGTATGGTTTATTTGCAATCGTGTCATTACGATTTCTTAAGTCATGTTTACGGCAGTGAAGGGACTTGAGCTAGAGTTCGTCACGGCCACGCTAGCTGGAGATTCGTCTGTAAAAACTTGCATTTGTGGTCACAGAGGTGCCTGTGCTAACTTTCCTATGGTGTAGAAATATACCTAGTTGGATGAATCTTATTGTGGCTAGCTGGTCTAGTGGCTAGCGCGACGGGCTGGAGTTTTGAGACTCTATGACCGCGGGTTCAATCCCGGCCGGGGGTATGGTTCATACTATACACGTTAGTGATACAGCTCTGTACTTTAGTGACTCATGGCTGTCTCCCTTTTTAAAAATTGGGACTACATTTGCCATCTTTCATACCTCAGGGAGTTGCCCAGTTTCAAATGATGTGTTGAAGATCTTTGTTAATGGCACACACAATATCTCTGCTCCCTCTTTAAGGACCCATGGAGAGATGTTGTCTGGTCCCACAGCCTTTGAGGTGTCAAGTTCGCATAGCAGCTTCTTCACTTCCTCCTTGGTTATATGTTCCTCATCCAGCACTTGCTGGTGTACCCCCCTGTTCTGATTTCCTGGAGACCTACTGGTTTCCACTGTAAATACTTCTTTAAATCTCGTGTTGAGCTCCTGACATACCTCTCGGTCGTTTCTTGTGAATTCCCCATCACCCTTCCTCAGTCTGATTACCTGGTCCTTGACTGTTGTTTTCCTCCTGATGTGGCTGTACAACAGCTTCAGGTCAGTCTTGACTTTCGATGCTATGTCATTTTCATATTGTCGCTGAGCCTCCCTTCTTATCTGTGCATATTCGTTTCTGGCTCTTCGGCTAATCTCTTTATTTTCCTGAGTTCTCTGTCTTCTGTACCTTTTCCATTCTCTAGTACACCTAGTTTTTGCCTCCCTACACCTTTGGGTGAACCAAGGACTCGTTCTGTTCTTCCCATTATTTCTGTTTCCCTTGGGAACAAACTTCTCCTCTGCCTCCTTGCATTTTGTTGCCACATAGTCCATCATTTCTTGTACTGGTTTTCCTGTCAGTTCCCTCTCCCACTGAATGTTTTGAAGGAAGTTCCTTATGCTTGAGTAGTTCCCCCTTTTGTAGTTTGGTTTTTCCCAGCCTATTCCTGCTACTCTCTCCACTTGGAGCTCAACTATGTAGTCGAAGCACAGAACCACATGATCACTAGCTCCCAGGGGCCTTTCATACAAGATATCCTCGATGTCTGAACTACTCAAGGTGAATATAAGGTCCAGTTTTGCTGGTTCATCTTCTCCTCTCTCTCTGGTAGTGTCTCTAACATGTTGATGCATGAGGTTTTCCAGTACTACGTCCATCATCTTGGCTCTCCATGTTTCGGGACCCCCATGGGGCTCCAGGTTTTCCCAGTCAATCTCCTTGTGATTGAAATCACCCATAACTAGTAACTTTGCTCCCCCCATGTGTGCTCTCCTGGCCACCTCGGCTAGTGTGTCGACCATGGCTCTGTTGCTCTCATCGTATTCTTCTCTTGGTCTCCTGCAGGTCTGTGGTGGGTTGTACATTACTGCAATTATCACCTTATGTCCCTCAGATTGGATTGTTCCTACTAAGTCGTGTAGGCACAAATTTAGTCTCATTTATCTTTCCCAATTATGCTACTCTATCCATTTATTGCCCTTTCTGGATTTACATATTAATTGTTGCTGGTTATTATCATTTTCCTTGTTCATATTGAGAGAGGACTTCCTAGCTTCCTAAGTATTTTTACTGCTAATAACTACCGGTAGTAACACTGCCTGTGTGCGTGTGTGCATGTGTGTGTGTGTGAGTGTGTGTGTGTGTGAGAGTGTCTTGTGCGGTGTAATGACTGGCCGCAACTTCTTGTGACCTGACACAACCCTCCTGGGACTTGACCCTAGCACCGTCTTACAATGTTGCCCTTCAAAGCTTGTCCCACCTACCTTCTCACACTCGTCAACACTATATTCACTATGTCTATGCTATTTCTATTCTAATTCTGGTAATAGCTTGCAGGAGTGAGTGACCAGTATCAAACAGTATGCAAGGCCAGCCAGGGCCGTCAACATGCAAACCACAAATAGGCGAATAAACTTGCGCTCAATGGTGCGGTGACAGGTTGCGAGCTGCTGATGGCAGAGTCGTACGTAGGCCTTAAATCCCTATTTTGGAGATCCTTCACCTGTGATGTTTATAACCATATATTCTCATACATCCCACTTCCTCACGCGATTTCACTCTTCACTGATGATAGTATACACTTCACATTATATACACTTCACTTTATATGTATAATGGCACACAACTTGTCGTGACGTCACTTCTTCAGGCCTACCGCTGCCAATGTGGCAACAGCGCCTAAGACCCCCAACGGTTTGTGCTTTGAAATATTATGATTTCAGGTTTCCTCTCACTTTCTTTAACTAATAACTTTAATTATCACTCATAGTATTGTTCACTGACGTTCCACTACCACTGATTACTGCTAGCTGTTATTTCACGCCTTACAACGCTAAGGTTCTCGGAGCCTTTTTACCCACGTCTGCACCCCACGGACCTACGCGTATGTGTGTGTGTGCGTGCGTGTGTGTGTGTGTGTGTGTGTGTGTGTGTGTGTGTGTGTGTTTGTGTGTGTGTGTGTTTGTGTGTGTGTGTTTGTGTGTGTGTGTGTGTGTGTGTGTGTGTGTGTTTGTGTGTGTGTGTGTTTGTGTGTGTGTGTGTGTGTGTGTGTGTGTGTGTGTGTGTGTGTGTGTGTGTGTGTGTGTGTGTGTGTGTGTGTGTGTGTTTGTGTGTGTGTGTGTTTGCGTGTGTGTGTGTGTGTGTGTGTGTATGTGTGTGTGTGTGTATGTGTGTGTGTGTGTGTACCCACAGACCTCCACCAATATAATACTCAGAGTCGTAATCTTGCTCAACATGTCCAGCATGCACCGCTTCCTCTCGTATCCTACCACCGTGCTGACCAATGTCATGCCTGTCTTCTGTGTCTTATCCTGCAGTTATACCTCGGATCAAGGTATACTTCCTGTGATGGGGCTCCATCAAGGTATACCCCCTGTGTCGTGGCTCTGCGATGGTATACCTCCTCTATTGTGGCTCCGCTGTGGCAAACCTCTTTTACTGTGGCTCCATCATGGTATACATCGTGTGTTGTGGCTCCATCATGGTATACATCGTGTGTTGTGGCTCAATCATGGTATAAGTCCTGTGTTGTGGCGCCATCATGGTATACATCGTGTGTTGTGGCTCCATCATGGTATACGTCCTGTGTTGTGGCGCCATCATGGTATACATCGTGAGTTGTGGCTCCATCATGGTATAAGTCCAGTGTTGTGGCTCCATCATGGTATACGTCCTGTGTTATGGCTCCATCACGGTATACGTCGTGCGTTGTGGCGCCATCATGGTATACATCGTGTGTTGTGGCTCCATCATGGTATAAGTCCTGTGTTGTGGCTCCATCATGGTATACGTCCTGTGTTATGGCTCCATCATGGTATACGTCCTGTGTTGTGGCTCCATCATGGTATACATCGTGTGTTGTGGCTCCATCATGGTATACATCGTGTGTTGTGGCTCCATTATGGTATAAGTCCTGTGTTCTGGCTCCATCACGGTATACGTCGTGTGTTGTGGCTCCATCACGGTACACGTCCTGTGTTGTGGCTCCATCACGGTATACGTCGTGTGTTGTGGCGCCATCATAGAATACGTACTGTGTTGTGGCTCCATCACGGTATACGTCGTGTGTTGTGGCGCCATCACAGTATACGTCCTGTGTTGTGGCTCCATCACGGTATACGTCGTGTGTTGTGGCTCCATCACGGTACACGTCCTGTGTTGTGGCTCCATCACGGTATACGTCGTGTGTTGTGGCTCCATCATGGTATACGTCCTGTGTTATGGCTCCATCATGGTATACATCGTGTGTTGTGGCTCCATCATGGTATACGTCCTGTGTTGTGGCTCCATCATGGTATACATCGTGTGTTGTGGCTCCATCATGGTATACATCGTGTGTTGTGGCTCCATTATGGTATAAGTCCTGTGTTCTGGCTCCATCACGGTACACGTCCTGTGTTGTGGCTCCATCACGGTATACGTCGTGTGTTGTGGCGCCATCATAGAATACGTCCTGTGTTGTGGCTCCATCACGGTATACGTCGTGTGTTGTGGCGCCATCACAGTATACGTCCTGTGTTGTGGCTCCAACATGGTATACGTCCTGTGTTGTGGCGCCATCATGGTATACGTCCTGTGTTGTGGCTCCATCACGGTATACGTCATGTGTTGTGGCACCATCATGGTATACGTCGTGTGTTGTGGCGCCATCACGGCATACGTCGTGTGTTGTTGCTCCATCACGGTATACGTCGTGTGTTGTGGCTCCATCACGGTATACGTCGTGTGTTGCGGCTCCATCACGGTATACGTCGTGTGTTGTGGCGCAATCACGGTACACGTCGTGTGTTGTGGCGCCATCACGGTATACGTCGTGTGTTGTGGCGCCATCACGGTATACGTCGTATGTTGCGGCGCCATCATGGTATATGTCGTGTGTTGTGGCTCCATCATGGTATACGTCGTGTGTTGTGGCTCCATCATGGTATACGTTGTGTGTTGTGGCGCCATCACGGTATACGTCGTGTGTTTTGGCGCCATCACGGTATATGTCGTGTGTTGTGGCGCCATCACGGTACACGTCGTATGTTGTGGCGCCATCATGGTATACGTCGTGTGTTGTGGCTCCATCATGTTATACGTCGTGTGTTGTGGCTCCATCATGGTATACGTCGTGTTTTGTGGCGCCATCACGGTATACGTCGTATGTTGTGGCGCCATCATGGTATTCGTCGTGTGTTGTGGCTCCATCACGGTATACGTCGTGTGTTGTGGCGCCATCACGGTATACGTCGTGTGTTGTGGCGCCATCATGGTATACGTCGTGTGTTGTAGCTCCATCACGGTATACGTCGTATGTTGTGGCGCCATCACGGTATACGTCGTGTGTGGCGCCATCACGGTATACGTGGTGTGTTGTGGCGCCATCACGGTATACGTCGTGTGTTGTGGCTCCATCATGGTATACGTTGTGTGTTGTGGCGCCAACACGGTATACGTCGTGTGTTGTGGCGCTATCATGATATACGTCGTGTGTTGTGGCTTCATCATGGTATACGTCATGTGTTGTGGCGCCATTACGGTATACGTCGTGTGTTGTGGCGCCATCACGGTATACGTCGTGTGTTGTGGCGCAATCACGGTATACGTCGTGTGTTGTGGCGCTATCATGGTATACGTCGTGTGTTGTGGCGCCATCATGGTATATGTCGTGTGTTGTGGCTCCATCATGGTATACGTCATGTGTTGTGGCGCCATCACGGTATACGTCGTGTGTTGTGGCGCCATCATGTATACGTTGGGTGTTGTGGCGCCATCATGGTATACGTCGTGTGTTGTGGCGCCATGATGGTATACGTCGTGTGTTGTGGCTCCATCATGGTATACGCCGTGTATTGTGGCTCCATCATGGTATACGTCGTGTGTTGTGGCTCCACCATGGTATACGTCGTGTGTTGTGGCTCCATCATGGTATACGTCGTGTGCTGTGGCTCCATCATGGTATACGTCGTGTGTTGTGGCTCCATCATGGTATACGTCGTGTGTTGTGGCGCCATCATGGTATACATCGTGTGTTGTGGCGCCATCATGGTATACGTCGTGTGTTGTGGCGCCATCATGGTATACGTCGTGTGTTGTGGCGCCATCATGGTATACGTCGTGTGTTGTGGCTCCGTCATGGTATACGTCGTGTGTTGTGGCGCCATCATGGTATACGTCGTGTGTTGTGGCGCCATCACGGCATACGTCGTGTGTTGTGGCGCCATCATGGTATATGTCGTGTGTTGTGGCTCCATCATGGTATACGTCATGTGTTGTGGCGCCATCACGGTATACGTCGTGTGATGTGGCGCCATCACGGTATATGTCGTATATTGTGGCCCCATCATAGTATTCGTCGTGTGTTGTGGCTCCATCACGGTATACGTCGTGTGTTGTGGCGCCATTACGGTATACGTCGTGTGTTGTAACGCTATCATGGTATACGTCGTGTGTTGTGGCTCCATCACGGTATACGTCGTATGTTGTGGCGCCATCACGGTATACGTCGTGTGTTGTGGCGCCATCACGGTATACGTCGTGTGTTGTGGCGCCATCACGGTATACGTCGTATGTTGTGGCGCTATCATGGTATACGTCGTGTGATGTGGCTCCATCATGGTATACGTCGTGTATTGTGGCGCCATCACGGTATACGTCGTGTGTTGTGGCGCTATTATGGTATACGTCGTGTGCTGTGGCGCCATCATGGTATATGTCGTGTGTTGTGGCTCCATCATGGTATACGTCATGTGTTGTGGCGCCATCACGGTATACGTCGTGTGTTGTGCCGCCATCATGGTATACGTCGGGTGTTGTGGCGCCATCATGGTATACGTAGTGTGTTGTGGCGCCTTCATGGTATACGTCGTGTGTTGTGGCTCCATCATGGTATACGTTGTGTATTGTGGCTCCATCATGGTATACGTCGTGTGTTGTGGCTCCACCATGGTATACGTCGTGTGTTGTGGCTCCATCATGGTATACGTCGTGTGCTGTGGCTCCATCATGGTATACGTCGTGTGTTGTGGCTCCATCATGGTATAATTCGTGTGTTGTGTCGCCATCATGGTATACGTCGTGTGTTGTGGCGCCATCATGGTATACGTCGTGTGTTGTGGCGCCTTCATGGTATACGTCGTGTGTTGTGGCTCCCTCATGGTATACGTCGTGTGTTGTGGCGCCATCATGGTATACGTCGTGTGTTGTGGCGCCATCATGGTATACGTCGTGTGTTGTGGCTCCGTCATGGTATACGTCGTGTGTTGTGGCGCCATCATGGTATACGTCGTGTGTTGTGGCGCCATCATGGTATACGTCCTGTGTTGTGGCACCATCACGGTATACGTCGTGTGTTGTGGCGCCATCACGGTATACATCGTGTGTTGTGACGCCATCATGGTATACGTCGTGTGTTGTGGCGCCATCACGGTATACGTCGTGTGTTGTGGCTCCATCACGGTATACGTCGTGTGTTGTGGCGCCATCATGGTATACGTCGTGTGTTGTGGCGCCATCATGGTATACGTCGTGTGTTGTGGCGCCATGACGGTATACGTCATGTGTTGTGGCTCCATCACGGTATACGTCGTGTGTTGTGGCGCCATCATGGTATACGTAGTGTGTTGTGGTGCCATCATGGTATACGTCGTGTGTTGTGGCTCCATCATGGTATAAGTGCTGTGTTGTGGCGCCATCACGGTATACGTCGTGTGTTGTGCCGCCATCATGGTATACGTCGGGTGTTGTGGCGCCATCATGGTATACGTAGTGTGTTGTGGCGCCATGATGGTATACGTCGTGTGTTGTGGCTCCATCATGGTATACGTCGTGTATTGTGGCTCCATCATGGTATACGTCGTGTGTTGTGGCTCCACCATGGTATACGTCGTGTGTTGTGGCTCCATCATGGTATACGTCGTGTGCTGTGGCTCCATCATGGTATACGTCGTGTGTTGTGGCTCCATCATGGTATAATTCGTGTGTTGTGTCGCCATCATGGTATACGTCGTGTGTTGTGGCGCCATCATTGTATACGTCGTGTGTTGTGGCGCCTTCATGGTATACGTCGTGTGTTGTGGCTCCGTCATGGTATACGTCGTGTGTTGTGGCGCCATCATGGTATACGTCGTGTGTTGTGGCGCCATCATGGTATACGTCGTGTGTTGTGGCTCAGTCATGGTATACGTCGTGTGTTGTGGCGCCATCATGGTATACGTCGTGTGTTGTGGCGCCATCATGGTATACGTCCTGTGTTGTGGCGCCATCACGGTATACGTCGTGTGTTGTGGCGCCATCACGGTATACATCGTGTGTTGTGGCTCCATCACGGTATACGTCGTGTGTTGTGGCGCCATCATGGTATACGTCCTGTGTTGTGGCGCCATCATGGTATACGTCGTGTGTTGTGGCGCCATCACGGTATACGTCGTGTGTTGTGGCTCCATCACGGTATACGTCGTGTGTTGTGGCGCCATCATGGTATACGTCGTGTGTTGTGGGCGCCTCATGGTATACGTCGTGTGTTGTGGCGCCATGACGGTATACGTCATGTGTTGTGGCTCCATCACGGTATACGTCGTGTGTTGTGGCGCCATCATGGTATACGTAGTGTGTTGTGGTGCCATCATGGTATACGTCGTGTGTTGTGGCTCCATCATGGTATAAGTGCTGTGTTGTGGCGCCATCACGGTATACGTCGTGTGTTGTGGTGCCATCATGGTTTACGTCGTGTGTTGTGGCGCCATCATGGTGAACGTCGTGTGTTGTGGCTCCATCACAGTATACGTCGTGTGTTGTGGCTCCATCATGGTATAAGTCCTGTGTTGTGGCGCCATCATGGTATACGTCGTGTGTTGTGGCGCCATCACGGTATACGTCGTGTGTTGTGGCGCCATCATGGTTTACGTCGTGTGTTGTGGCGCCATCATGGTGAACGTCGTGTGTTGTGGCTCCATCACTGTATACTTCGTGTGTTGTGGCTCCGTCATGGTATACGTCGTGTGTTGTGGCGCCATCATGGTATACGTCGTGTGTTGTGGCGCCATGACGGTATACGTCATGTGTTGTGGCTCCATCACGGTATACGTCGTGTGTTGTGGCGCCATCATGGTATACGTAGTGTGTTGTGGTGCCATCATGGTATACGTCGTGTGTTGTGGCTCCATCATGGTATAAGTGCTGTGTTGTGGCGCCATCACGGTATACGTCGTTTGTTGTGGCGCCATCATGGTTTACGTCGTGTGTTGTGGCGCCATCATGGTGAACGTCGTGTGGTTTGGCTCCATCACAGTATACGTCGTGTGTTGTGGCTCCATCATGGTATAAGTCCTGTGTTGTGGCGCCATCATGGTATACGTCGTGTGTTGTGGCGCCATCACGGTATACGTCGTGTGTTGTGGCGCCATCATGGTTTACGTCGTGTGTTGTGGCGCCATCATGGTGAACGTCGTGTGTTGTGGCTCCATCACTGTATACGTCGTGTGTTGTGGCTCTATCATGGTATAAGTCCTGTGTTGTGGCGCCATCATGGTATAAGTCCTGTGTTGTGGCTCCATCATGGTATACGTCGTGTGTTGTGGCTCCATCTTAGGAGTACCAAGCTAGGTCTTGTTTACTTTGTTCGCAGGTGATGCATTATGCAAGGGTCTTGAATACGTCAGAGCTTGATACTGCACTGAGACTGCCTACACCCACCCACCCACTGTCTCCACACACACACACACACACACACATTTACTCCACCCACCCACCCACATACTGTCTCCGCCAACCAACACACTTCTACACCCACCCACCCTCTATCTCTCCCAATCACGACAGCCTTCACTCACTGCATACCGTCTCCCCCCACCCCATACTATCTCCATCCACCCACATATTAACTCCATCCACTCGCATGCTGTTTCCACCCAACCACCGTCTCCACCCACCCACCGTCTCCTCTCTCTCATTCACACACTGCCTCCACGCATCACCATTTTATGTACGCTCACTGACACACACACATACACCACACACACACACACACACACACACACACAACACACACACACACACACACACACACACACACACACACACACACACACACAGTAGCGTCCAGTAAAGAGGCGGGGCCAGGAGCTATGACTCGACCCCTGCAACCACAACTAGGAGAGAACTAGGTGAGTACATATGCACACATACACACACACGCACACACACACACACATGCACACACACACACACACACACACACACACACACACACACACATACACATGTCAAGTGGGTTTTTGATAACGTGGATGGGGTAAGAATACTCACGTAGGCTGGTAGTACGTATAATATAACGGAAGTATGGGAAAGCACCAACAGCCGACCTGCCTCTCTCTGCTCCCTATCTTCGACTGACTCTCAAAGTGCCTACGGGTGACGGGTGTTTGAAATCCTCCTATGGTTAGCAGCAATATGAATAATTAGTCAGTGATTCACACAGATGGTTGGTAGTGAGTCATCTACTGGTACACTGGTTACTGACAACTGGTTACTAGGAACTGGTACTACTACTGAGAGCTCAGCGACGCTAACGTATGTCGTCCCAACATACAACTAATACAAACTAGAGACGGCAGGTGTACGGCTTGGGCTGATTGTATACAATGTCAAAGTACCCAACAATTGAACATTATAACATACATAAGTAGAATATTGGAATGGAAGCTTACGTAACTGAAACTGTAATGAAACTGTAATGCAATACAAGGTGTGATATAGCACAACTCATCGAATGAAACTCAACGTTGGGATTACACAATAGAAGTGTTAAAAAAAATTTGATCGATCGATCTGTATTCATGTGATCTACGGATTCTGAGGAAGGAATATATACAAGGAAAGAAGTGTTTAACAGAAAGGCAGATTCGGTGCACTCAAATCTAGACTGTTAACTCTCAGAATTCGGAGAGAACGTGATCACAAAAAAAAATTCTTGAATACTGATAAGTTGATACTGTAATTATTCATCTATACAGGTTATTTACATTTAACCCCAACTTGCTAGGGTGAGATTGATATATGCAGAATCGGTGTCATCTTTTGGAGGATCAAACTCTGTTGCACTGGCTAACTCATGCTGTATTTGAGCCAAATCTGAATTGGTAGTTACAAATGTTTAACTTGAGGATTTCTAAATACCTGTCGTGTACTTTAGGAAATAACGACATTCGGTTGATCGTCTGACTGAGTTCAGGGGTTTAGAGAGTACAGGATCAGGGGATTGTCAGAGTCTGTCACATTAGTCTGGGTTGGAACATATTATCATCACATACTAATTCATATGTTTCTAAAGCGATTCTTTATACTGACCATTTACTAATTTCTCTAACCTTTTATATTTTATTACCAGTGATATTTTTCAATACTCGAAAAGGGACCAACAAACTTTTGATCAAGCTTAGGCATTGCAGACGTTTTGTTAAAGTTAGTCAGCATAACTCTCAAACCCACTTTGATTTTGGATGGCTTTGCTCGATTTGTTTGCGACTCTTGTAAATTCTCCCTGTTGATTTATGAAGTGTTTCACGGATTCTTCTAAAAACATTTTGACTAAGATGGTACGAGTTGCTATGAAATCATCAGGGTTGTAATTTGGTTTCGGATTAGAATATGCAACTCAAAGGCAAACGTTTATCTACACCATACAATGCATAATGTGGAGTGTCCCCTATAGAAACATTGTAAGCAGAATTTATAGCACACTGCACATCAGGATAACTTCATCCCAAGTTTCCAACTGTTGGGATTGTAGTGGCTCTCAAGCATCAAGTACTTTCTTATTGGTACGTTCTGCTAACCCATTGCTGGCAGGATGATGAGGAACAATGGTGGATTTAGAGATCTTGTACAAGGTGCAAAAATTTTTTTCAAGAATCTCATTACAGAATTCACGTCCGTTATCTGTTACTAGGGACTTAGGGGTGGTATGCCTGCAGATAATGTGTTCTTTAAACGCTTTAGCTACTGTCCCCGGCAGTCTTATCTGCAATAGGAACAAAATCACAATATCTGGTGAAAGGGTTTCTACCATATAACACAGATGTTTGTTGCCTTGGAGGGAACATTGGAAATTAGTTAACAAATCTAGCGCAACTCTTTCCCACGGTTGCTAGTGGTTGGTTTACACTTGGATTGGATTAGGACCATTAGCATTACCTTTATGATGCATGCAGACACTACATTTCTTTACATACTCAGAAATATCAGTTGCCATACGAGGCCAAAAGTATTTCAATCTGGCTTGTTTTACTGAACGATCCATACCAGGGTGCGCAACACCTGGTACATCGTGAACTAGCTGTAAGGCTACATTCACTAGTGACTGTGGAATTACTAACTGGTAAACTCTTCTGCTAGGAGTACCCAACTTGGCTGTTCGATACAGTAATTCTTGGTTCATGAAAAAGTCACTGATGGCTTCACAGTCAGAATAAGATCTTCCTGGAGCAGGAATCGAATCGCACCAGACCACATGGGATCTGTTCGTTGAGCGTTCTTTACATCTTCAGCACTAAATGGAGGGTCTGCAGTTACTATACTAACATGTCGCAATAAAGCATCTGCGACTACATTTGACTTGCCAGGTAAGTGTTCAAAAGTGGGATTGAACTCTTGGATAGTCAAGGTCCATCTGGCTAACCTTCCAGTAGGTTGTTTGTTCTGGAATAAAGGTATCAGTGGAGCATGGCTGTCAAGCATGACAGAGTACTGATAAATAATGTCTGGGAAAGTGCTTTAAAGACCGTACTATTGCTAAAGCTTCTTGCTCAGTTACTGTATAATTACGTTCAGCCTTCGTAAGGACTCGGCTAGCAAATGCAACTGCGTAGTACTTGCCATCAGTCTTCTGAGCTAGTAAGGCACCTATTCCCAATAGAACTAGCATCAGTAGTCAGTTTAGAAGGGCTTAGAAAAATCTAAAAATTTCAAAATTGGAGCAGATTTTTAGTTTTTCTTTTAGAGTTTGGAATGCTCTTTCTTGACGGAAGGTCCAAACAAAAGGAGCATCTTTCTTAAGCAACTCAGTTAAAGGGCAGCTATGGAAGAAAAATTGGCAATGAAAGATCTTTTAAAAAAACCCTGCTAAGCCCACAAAGGATCTTACGGCATCAGCATTTTTGGGTGTTGGAAAATTTAGTACTGCAGTTACTTTACTTTGGTCAGTCGTAACCCCTCTAGGAGTGACTACGTGACCAAGAAAAATTAATTTCTGATCTGAAAAATTGTCATTTAGGACAGTTTTATCTTTAAAAATTTGGGTTCTTCAAGCTTACCAAGTACTACATCAAGTCTTTTCAAGTGTGTATCCACGTCTTTAGACATGACGATTACGTCATCTAAATACACCATAATGCATTACCTATGAGACCCCTAAAGATGTTAGTCATGAGCCTGAGACGTGATAGGGGAGGATCGTAATCCAAACACCATTTCGGAGGAAGTGATAATGACCTGTAGGAGTAGAGAATGCAGTTAGCTCTTGGCTGTCCTCGTGAAGAGGGACTTGCCAACCCTTGTAACAAGTCCAGGGTTGAAAAGACTTTGTTATCTCCGATGTTATGTAAAAAGATCACCCAGTACAAGGAAGTGGGAAGCGATCTGGGATAGTTTTCACATTTAACTTCCTAAAGTCAATCACTGGGCGCCAAGTACCCCTCCTTCTTAGGTACTAGGATCAAAGGGCGCATTCCAATGAATTGCTAGGTGCAATAACTCCACCCTCAAACATTTGATTGATCAATTTTTGCGACAGCAACTTGTGAATGGGCATTCTGTACGCAGGATTTTAGATAGGTTAGTACCAGGGTTTAAGTGGAATACGATGGGGGCAATAAGTTCGTTATACCCATCTTCTCACCTGGTAAAGGGAATGGCTTTACGACGTTTGTTCAACAGAGTCAACAAACGCTTGACTTCATGTGGGAAGTCAGTGGGAGCTATGTTTTCTCCTCAACTGGTGGAACAGATTGATCCCGGGGTGAAGTGGATGAGGTCTCCCCGGTAGAAATAGCACCGACCCACTGGTTTAGGTGACAACTCATCCTTTACCTGAACAGGGTAAGGATAGTGAACAAGGTCAACAAGATTGGTATTTGCTCTGAGACGAACACTGTGACCGGAAGTGTTAGCTAGGAAGAAATGGATCTTACTATCTCTTACAACGTGTAAGGATGGTTCAAACAAACAGACCTTTTACTTTGCAGGAATCACTGTCAACTAGGACGTTATCACCATCTGGAACACTAGGAACAACAACAGACACTAGTGAGGGCACTAGCTGCGACAGAAACGTCTTTCTGCAGACGGTATGTGACATCAACAAGAGATGGCATTACTAGTTGCAAGTAATTGTTTTCCGACAAGGCATCCCCTGTGGAGAAACTACTACTTGAAAATAGCAGACATTGCAGGGTAGGCTCAGCACTCAAGGTAGTCAGAACGTCCTCGGACACTTGAGGTAACTGGGGCACTATCTTGCAAGTCTGAAGTTGCAGGAACACAGACAGGAGTGACAGGATCATCAGTGCCTGACCGCTTGGGTACGCTACTGGAAAATGCACTGGCCTGTAAGGACTTAATTCGAATGTCGTACTCTGCGGCAGTATGGCAGATCTCGGATCCAAGCTGGTAACCCCAAAATGGTACGATCAAGTCATCAATTTGGGCATGCCATAGATAAGGGTCGAGCACAATGCGTAAGTCTCGCATGGAAGCAAATCCCAGTAGAAGGTCACCAGGGAAAGTAATCTGGTCGACAACAAGGAAGGATGCAGTGAAGTCTCTACCATGGATAGAAAAAGTTAGGGAAGTCCGACCTCGGACACGCAGGTGAGAACCAGCTACTCCACTAAGGGAGGACACATGAGTCGGTTCTACGAGAAGGACATGTCGTAACTGCTTATCCCTAAACAGACCTGATAATATTGACTTGCGCAAAAGAGTCCATGAACAAATGAACGGGCGCATTATGAACAGATGCTTGCACTATAGGGCCTATGGTTGCATTGGAAGTTATGTGCAAATAAAAGGGTGGATTGTCATCAGAAAAGATTTGTTCCACTTCATCCCCAAAATCATCTACGTCAGAGACGTGTGAAGCAACATCATCAGCAGGATTGTCATTCTCGAGACTGCTTAAATTCAAAGGAATTGTGAACGGGGATGGTGTACTCATTATCACCTACTGTCACCATGGGACGGTTTGACTGGGGCGCTCGAATTCCCCCGAACTGGAAGAATAAGCCTGATTCTGGTTATTTTGAGAACCACGATGTCTGTTTCCTCTACGGGTTCTGCGGTTGGAACGGCCACGGAAAGACCTAGAGTACTGAAGGTTGTAGAGAGCATTGCACTCAGATGTGTCATGTCCATGTATTCTATGATAAGTACAGTAGGGAAGATCTGACTGGTACTCATCATCAGCACGACGCCACTTAGGGTGACTATCAGGACAATTAATTGCAATATGGCCACGGAAACCACAGTTGAACAAGTCCGCTGACTAATGGTTACTGAATGTACTATGAATACTACGGGTTTAACGACTCTGTACACTGGTCCTTGGTGATCGCTGAGATGGTTGACGACCACGATTTGTCGCCCGTGGCACAAACAAGAGGTGGTGCAGACTGAGGCATAGGGGTGAAATTACTTTTGATACAGGGAAGTACCCTGGGGCACAAGGAACCCTACATGATTTAGGGCTGTAAGGGGTTCCTCGTCACAGTTGGGGGATTAGCCTCATAGCACACCGGAAGCGGCGGCATTAGTTCTTTGATTGCTCCAAAAGTGCATTTTAGAAAGGGATGTGTGGATGGTTTATCTCGTCAGGGACAAAAGCTGAGGATGGAAGCATTGAAAACGGATAAAAGTTTGTTAAAATCGAACAGCAAATGCACTAACGATTATTAGTTAGGATGTAGCATTCACTAGTTCCCAAAGAAGAAATGGATCAGCTTTTTTTTTGGGTATGAGGAAAGACGAATCTTCCCTCTATTGCGACCATTTATAAGACCTGATTTTCGCTTTTCAAGGAGAAAAACAACGTAAAACAGCGCAGGGGCCCGATGAAGAGCTCTTTCGAAGTCTGAAAAGACTTTCCTTAAGGAGGACGTAAAACTAGAGCTTTAACACGAAAACGAATGGCAGTAAACCATGCTTAAAAGACTTGTACATGCCTTTGAATAAAGGTACGCATAAAGGGAACACAAAATAAAACTATAGTGTTCCCAGTGTCTGGGTGGGTTGTCAGTCCAAAAGGAAAAGTAGGACTGTACAGGAGCAGCAGTAGCCTGAGGGTCTGAGGTCGACTTTCACTAAAGTATCACTTGACGGATGTGGGGCTAATGGCAAAAAGTTGCCAAGAACAAATAAGGCAGAAAAAATGAAAAATAAAAAATGATAAAAAATCTAAAATTTGAAAAAAAAAAGATAAACAAATTTGCAGAAGTAAAAAAAAAAAATGTTAAGATACACGCAAGGGGAAAGGGAAAAGTAATTAAAGGAGTTGGACAAGATAAAAAATACATGAAATTTACAAGTAAAAAATTACTGGGACTAAATTAAATGAAAAAAGGGAGCTCTCTGTCCCTTTGCTAATAAAGAAATAATTAAAAAAAACTGTAAATCAATTAAAATATAAAATAAAAATCACGAGATTTTGCAAAGAGAATAAGGGAATTTAAATTTTTTCAAAAAATGAAAAAAAAATTAAAATTAATACAAAAGAAAAACATGAGGAAAAAATAATAAAATAAAAAAGAAATCAAACAATAATGAACTGGGAATAATAATCAAAAAAATAAAAATAAAAGAAAATAATTTTTCCCTGCAAAACAAGTGCAACAAAATAATTCATGAGAAAAAGTGCAACAAAAAAATTTCATCGAACAAGTGCAACAAAATATTCACGCAGAACAAGGCAACAAAATAAGGCGCGAAATAATCAATGCAGAAAAAAGTTACATTGGGAAAATGTGGGTTTAAAATAATAAATAAAAATAGAAAAAAAAAACTGATTGAACACTTTAAAACTCTTAATTGTAAATTGACAAAACAATTTACCAGAGTAAGAAAACCTTTACGTTAAAAAGAAATTGAAATTACCTAAGAGCAAATTTGTTCAAAAAAATATAAAAATAGAATAAAAATAAAAAAGAAAAAAAAGGAAATTTGTAACATTTACAAGTGGTGGGGCACAAACCTTACAAATGGCGGGGCACACAACACTTACAAGTGGCGGGGCACACACAACATTACAAGGGGCGGGGACACAACCTTCAATGGGGGGGGCACACAAACATTTACAAGTGGCAGGGACACAACATTAAAGTGGCGGGGCAAAAACATTACAAGGGGGCGGGGCACACACAACATACTCATTTAAATTCTTTTTTTTTTAGTATATTCTTAAAACAAAATTTTGCGTGACTGATACAAAAAAAAGGCTGGCAAAAATAATGGTAACAAGTCTGCAAAAAGATCGGGGAAATGAGACATGCTGGCATACGAAAAAAGATACACATAGAAAAAAATGGATAATTTGGTAGCAAAAAAATACGGAGAATAAAATCTGAAAGAACAAAAATTAAAAAAAAAAAAAATTGAATTTTTTTCACGGAGTGACTGACTGGTACACTACAAAAATAATACTTACTACAGAAGAAGTGATAAAAAAAAACAGACAAAATTATAAAAAGAAACACAAGAGATGAGCGTAACACTGAAAAAAATTGCAAAAATAAGAGTAAAGAAACACTGATCTACACTGAAAACACAAGGTTAGAGTGCTAAGAAATTCACTGTATTTTTTCACACACGAATGTCTTTAAAAGCAGGAAAATTCCTAAAAAAAGAAAAATTTCACTGAGTCTGGAGAGAAGACGGGATGACTAAATATGAGGGAAAATCCCTTTTTGGAAAAAATGCGCTTTTTTGGGGAACCACTAACTGGCTTTACGTTGGCGCTCAGCTACAAAGTCCTGACCCATTTGTGACCAAAAAAAGTATAGGACAGGGTACAAGGGGGGAAAAAAAAAAACCCCCCAGGGGATGAGGGGGGGTGGCGGGGGGTGGTGGGGTTGGGAGGTGGGTTTTGTGTGGGGGGAGCAGAACAAGCTGGCCCTTGGGTCTCACTGCCATGCACTTTCACCATGCAAAGGTGGCTTTAACTAAATTTCAATGCCACAGGTGATGAAGACCCCTCTTACCCCGCATCCAAGCACAAACGATATTGAGACAATATTCAGAGGAAGTTGCGTGGTTACTTTTCTTCTCAAACTGGGTTAGGAAAATGGGTGGGACTGGGTTAACCCACGAGAATGGCAAATGGGAAAACGGTAAAGATGCACACAGCATGAAGGAGGGAGGTAGATGACAGGAGACAGGCTGGATGGGAGGCTGAGGCGGCCGACTGGCTCACTCCACAGACTGGCTTATTGAGGGTTAATTGCAAAATCCGGGGCAACCTCTCGGAGATTAAGCAATTAGACATGAACAAGCCCGGAAGCTTAAAAACGGTGCAACACTTGCAGGTGGAGACACGGGTGGGGTGGTGAGGGTAAGCTGCTAGCTGGAGGTGGCTGGTGGTTCACCCCTGACCTGCCGGGACCCCACAAACAGTCTTCTAACGTCTGAAATACCCTTAAATCCGCGCCCACACTGGTGCCACCATTTGTCAAGTGGGTTTTTGATAACGTGGATGGGGTAAGAATACTCACGTAGGCTGGTAGTACGTATAATATAACGGAAGTATGGGAAAGCACCAACAGTCGACCTGCCTCTCTCTGCTCCCTATCTTCGACTGACTCTCAAAGTGCCTACGGGTGACGGGTGTTTGAAATCCTGCTATTGTCAGCAGCAATATGAATAATCAGTCAGTGATTCACACAGACGGTTTGTAGTGAGTCATCTACTGGTACACTGGTTACTGGTAGTTACTGGTAACTGGTTACTAGGAACTGGTACTACTACTGAGACACACACACACACTCATACACACACACACACACACACACACACACACACACACACACACACACACACACACACAGCGAGTCATGGTCCGTGATGAGGTATCAGAGTGGGCGCCTGTGATGGGCGGGGTCCCACAGGGGTCAGTCCTGGGACAAATGCTATTCTTGGTATATGTGAACGACATTACGGAAGGGATAGACTCAGAAGCGTCCCTGTTTGCAGATGATGTGAAGTTAATGAGGAGAATTAAATCAAATGCGGACCACACAGGGCTACAAAGAGACCTGGACAGGCTGGATGCGTGGTCCAGCA
>NC_069411.1:24786272-24800371 GCF_026875155.1 Cherax quadricarinatus
TTCTTTCCCCTTTTCCATTCTCACTCTCCCCTCTCTCCTCCTACATTTTCCTTCTCTCTTTCTCACCCTCTCTCTCTCACTATCCTCTCCACCTTTTTCCCCCTCTCTCTCCTTCTACCTTTCCTTCTCTCTCTCTCTCTATCTGTCTCTCTTCCCTATTTTCCCTTCTCACTCTCCCTCTCTCCTACCCTTCCCTTCTCTCTCTCTTCCCCTCTCTCTCTCTCACTCTCTCTCTCCCCTTTTTCCTTCTCACTTCCCCCTCTCTCTTCTACCTTCCCTTTTCTCTCTCTCCTCTCTCTCTCTCTCTCTCTCTCTCTCTCTCTCTCTCTCTCTCTCTATCTCTCTCTTCCCATTTTCCCTTCTCACTCTCCCTCTCTCCTACCCTCCCCTTCTCTCTTTCCCCCTCTCTCTCACTCTCTCTCCTTTCCCTTCTCACTCTCCCCTTCTCTCCTTCTACCTTCCTCTCTCTCTCTCTCCTCTCTCTCTCTCTCTCTCTCTCTCTCTCTCTCTCTCTCACTCAAAAAAAAAAAAATGCTGGGGACTCGCAGGAACCAGGGATCAGATGAGAATGGTTCTGGTAGGGAGGAGTGGATGGAGGAGCAGTGGAAAAGGATGGAACAAGAGTGGGAGAGAAAATTAGGAGAGCTTTCTGAAAAAAATGGAGAAAGAGCTCTCTGTGAAATTGGAAAAGAGGTTGGAGAAGGACACAAAGCACAAGAGGCACAAGTCGAAACTGCAGTGGCCAGGATAAGTGTCCTATAAGTTGAGATAAATAGGTTGAAGAGAGTTTCATGGGCAGTGACCAGAGAAGACACAGCATATGAAGCTGAGAGGCCGAACAGGAAGGAAGGATATATGAATTGTGCTAAGGTCATATCAGCCTGCCAAGAAAGACCAAGGAGTGAAAGGGAAGAACAGTTGGGTGCAGGGACAGAGGGTGATAGGTCGAATGCAGAGGCACAACCATGCTACCAAGAGCCACTGGAAAAATCAAGGGAGAAAATGACCACATACAGACAGGATCCAGAGTCACAGAGGGTGAGGCAATGGGAGTAGGAAAGGGCAAAATCAGTGTTTATCCATGGGCTTCAGGAGAGAGAGGAAAGGACACACACTGAAAGGCGGCAGGAAGAAAAAAAAGGAGATTGAGTTTAATCATCCCAAAAAAGGTTTGGAAGAAGAGATGGACAGATTGTAAATTTTAAAAGAATAGGGGGGTACTCAAAGGGGAGAAAAACCGACCGATCAAGTTTGATTCTCAGGACAAAAAACAGGGGAAACAGGTTTCCCCCAAAGAAAAACCACATTTGGGAAAAAACTCGGAAGAGTAAAAGAGGGTTTTTTAGACAGAGACAGAACACAAACAGAATGACAGCAGCTAAGGGAAAAACCCAAAAAAGCAAAAGGAGCTAAAAAAGGAGAAAGGATGGAACCAGAAAGAGGTCAGTCAGAGCAGAACAGAGCGGGCAAAGGGCAAGCCCCACAAAAAACCCTTACCTCAAAACCCCACAACCTATCACACCACCCAACACACATACAATCCATAAGTGGGGGGGGAGTGGCACAAAAAAGTCAAAAGGCTTCATCGGACATCATAGCTCCACGGGAAACCAAGCTTGCAGGTATGAAAAACAAAATGCCATTTTTTCCAAGGGGGATCCCCAAGACCCTGGGGAAAAAGACAAAGCAAAACGGGGGGGGTTGGGGGAAAGGGGTTTTGAAAATTTAAAAAAAGGGTTTTGGAAAATTTTTGATGAGCGGAGAGAGGAAAACAGCAGAAAGAAAGTGTTTTCATAGTGGGAACGCTTCACTCTGGAGGTCCCAAGGGGGAAAATAGCGTGAGGGTTTTAACCCCCCAAACAGAACACCCGGGAAGGCCAAGGAAAAAGGGGACGCGAAGCAATAGAGCGATGGTTTCACCCCAATGGCGCAGTGGCCAGAAAAGGGCCCCTTTTTGCCATGCAGGGGCAAAGCTCCTGATCATGAGTGATTTTTAATCACAAAGGGGATAAAATTGGGAAAGAACGTGGAGCCACATGGGGGCCCAAGATACATGGAGGGCTAAAAATTGGGAGGTGGTACTGGAAAAATTTTCATGTACCAAAAAACGAAAGGGAACTACAATCGAGATTTAAGGGGACAAACCACCCAAGGGATTTGGATTTTAGTTTTAAACCTTGAGGGGTTGCAGATATCGAGGACCCCCCATATAAAAAGCCCCCTTTGGGGGGCCACGTTTATGGGGTTTTTAAAACCTTTCAAATACCGTAGAAGCTACAAGTGGGGGGGGGGAAGGGGAAGGAAACCAACAAAGGAAGCCAAACACAAGAAAGGGGAAACAACGGGGGAAATTGAGGAAATTTCCCCCTGAAGGGGGTTCAGGGGGAAAAACTGGAGGGAAGCCATTTAAATAGTTTGTTGGAATAGGGTAGCAAAAATTTATGCAAGGGGGCTGAGGAAGGGGTTTGTACCCGGGGGAACAGGAATAAAAAAAACCCAAGGTTGACCCCTTTGGTTCACCCAAAGGTGAAAGGGGGAAAAAACCAAGTGTGCTAGGGAAGGAAAGAAATTGAAGCAAAGGCCCCGGAAGAAAAAAGGGAAAGAGCATTTTTTTAACCAGAAAAAAAATTATCCCACAGATAAGAAGGGGGGCCCCAAACCCGAAAAATTATGAAAACGACATGCAGCAAAAAGCCAAATCGGGCCGAAAACTGTTAAAACACCACACCCAGGGGGAAAAACAACAATCAAGCAGGGGTAATCAAGCAAAGGGAAAGGAATGAGAAAACAAAAAAAGAAATGTTTATCAAGTAGTGGGGAAAAACTCAACAAGAATTCAAAGAAGTGTTCACAGGGGAGACAAAAGGGGGCTCCGGGAAAGATGGAGTGGGGGGGGCAAACCACCAAGTGCTGGCCCAACATGCACACAACCGAGGAAGAAGTGAAGGGCTTCTGATTTGAGCCTAGATCCTAAAAAGGGCAAGGGGGCCCAGAAAACCCTCCCCCCAGGGGTCCTGAGAGAGGGGCAGGGGTGAAGTGTCCCCCTTTAAAACAACATTCAATACATCAATCAAAACAGGGAGTTGCCTGAGGCAGGGAAAGGACACCCAAATGTAGCCCCAATTTTTAAAAAAAGGGAGACAGGACATGAACACTAAATACAGACCATCCCCCTGACATGTTATATGAAAAAATCAATGGAGAAGTTTTATCATGAGAAGAGTTGTAGAAAAACCTAAAAGGAATGATCTCATCAACGCAGCCCATATGGTTTCAGGGAGGGAAAACCTGTGTCACAAACCTACTGGGGGTTTCTATGACATGGTGACGGGCAGAAAGACAAAAAGGAGGGGGGGGTGGGTGGTTTTGGGTTTTCCCTTGGGACTGCAAAAGGCATTTGACACGTTCCATACAAGAATTAGTGAAAAAAATTTGGAGGACCAAGCGGGGATAACATGGATGGCAAAAACAAATGGATCAGGGAATACTTGTCGGGAAAGGGACAGCAGCGAGTCAGGGGTACGGGGGCGAGGTGCAGAGGGGGGCCCCTGTGCCCCAGCGGGGGCCCCCACGGGGGTCAGCCCCTAGGACCATGCTTTTTCGGTTTTTGGTGAAGGGACATAAAGGAAGGAATAGACTCTGGGGGGTCCCTGTTTGCAGATGCCCATGAAGGATAAATAAATTAAAAGACCAGGCAGAACTAAAAAGGGATTTTGGACGGCTGCAGCCCTGGCCCCAGAAAATTGGCCCCTGGAGTTCAACCCCCACCAAGTGAAAAGTAAATGAAGACGGGGGAAAGGGGGCAAAAAAGGGCTGCAGCGAAGTACAGTCAAAGGGGGGCCAGAGACCAAAAAAACCCCACTCAAGGAAAAAGATTTGGGGTGAGAAATAACCCCGGGGCACTTCTCCTGAAGCGCAAATAAACCCAAATAACGGCTGCAGCATGGGGGGCGATACAAACCCTTCCAGAAAAAGCTTTCCCGCACCTTAATAAGGAATCGTTCGGGGGACCCTGTACCCCCGGTTTTCCTTTAAAGGCCCATATGGATTTATGCGGAAACCATTTTGGGAACCCACACCTACCCAAAAGAAAGGGTAAGAAAAAAAAGAAAAGAAAAGGGTTTTGGGCAAAAAGGACTAGCCCCAAGAGCTAGGGGTATGTCCTACGAGGGGGGTTTTTAAGGGGGAAATAAAAACCTGACGAAAACTGGAGGACGGGAGAAAATTAGGGGGAACATGTAACGACATACAAAATATAAAGGGGAAATTTTGAAAAGGGTTTGGAAAAAGTTAGGATTTTTCCAAGTTTGGGGACACAGTAAAAAGGGGAAACAAAATTTTGGAAAAGTTGAAGACACAAATGAATCACAGGGATGTTAAGGAGTATTTTTTCAGCCACAGGGGGTCTTTTAAGGGGAATATTTTGGGGAAGCGATTTTAGGGGGCGGGAAACCTTTAAAATAGTTTTAAAGGGCAGGGGTTGATAAAGCCCCGGGTTTTCAGGGGGGTGCCCTAGTAGCAAACCCATGAAGGGGGGGAAACCAAAAAAGCTCGGCCCACCCCCGAAACCCTAAAACTAGGTGGTACAACTGGGTGAGTACACACACGGGCCGTTGTGAATGGTCTTTTTCAACCCTCACCCCAACCTACCCCCCCAATGACATCCTGCCCCCACTCTCCATCTTTTTTGACCCCCCCCCTCTAACCATTTTTTTTCCCCCTTCCACCTCCCCCAAATACACGAACCCCAAAACCCCATACGCACTATATACAACCAAAAACAAAACCCCCAAAGAGCGAGCACTAGAAAGAAAGAAAACAAACACACACACAAACAAACCACACCCCAAACACGCACACAAAAACACAACACACACCAAAACAACACACACACACCACACACACACACACACACACACACACACACCACAAAAAACCACACTTTTTCACACCCCACACAATCCTACCAGAAATTGAAAACAGTGTTTTAGGGTTTCGGTAAAACGGGGGAATTAAAAACCCTTTCCAGCCCTCGTGGGCGTCAAAATCTTGGGTGGGACGATTTTGGGCCGTTTCCCAAAATTCTTTTAAATTTTCCCGCGGGTCCCGTTGAGGACATAGGGTCCAAAAATTTGAAAGAATAAATGAGCGAGTCTTGTCGAAACTGGACCAGGGGAAAAATCACCTCGTAACCATTTGGGAAAGGGAAAAATTCTAGACCCAACCGGGTTGCTTGAAAAATGAGGGTTTCGGGCCAATCGGAAAATGCTGCTACAGTGACATTTTTCCAAACACTAGACAGATAGTAGGGAAATTGCTTTAATGGACCCCCAACTGCACTACCGCACATCTGAAAAAAAATTGGGTTTAAAAAAATACCGACACAGTGGAAACTTTTAAAAAACATATGGGAGTTTAAGTGATCCTTTAATTTACAACGCTACACCTCCAGGGGCTTTTTCAAACCATTACAAACCTACCAAAGGACACGAGGGGATATAAAGGCCGAGTGAGGTTTAAAAACTAGTGAAATTTCCCTTTTGATGTTTGCTAGTTGGGAGTTATTTGTAGTAGTGTAGTAGTAGTATATATTAGTTAGTGACAAAAGTTTAAAACAATTTTGGTAGAGCAATAATTCGTACATGAATTTAAAAAGGGATTTAAAAACTATTTCTTGGGTAACATAAAAATATTTTGGAAAAAATTAGAACCCGGGTCACCCGGGGGTTTGGGGGGGGGGAAAGGGACGGGGGGTATTTATTTTCAAAGGGTTTAAATCTGAGGTTTAGGTGGGGGAATTGGGCCCCATCTGATGACCCACCTGGTGGGGTTATTGAGTCTTGGGTAGCTTGGCAGGTTAAATTGGGCAAGTTTTTGGGTAGGATTTGCAGTTTCTATGTTCTTTTGGGATTGCGATGAAGAAGTTTTTATGGCAAATTTGGGTTTAGCTATGTTATAGAAGCCATTGTTTTGGGTTTAAATTTTTTGGTTTTTAGAGATAAGCGATTTATTCCAAAGGGTTCTTCGGTATTGAGGGGGTTGTCTTCTTGGGATTTAAATTGGGTTTTTGTAAATTAAATTTAAAAGGTTGTTTGAATTGCGTTTTTGTTCACAAACATTCCTTGTATCGCATCCGCTTGCATATTTTGGGGTTCTGAAATACGTGTTTTGGGGGTCCTTTTATGTTTTTCCCACATATAATTTGTTTTCGGTTTATTTAACAATTTTTAAAAGGTTATAAAATTTCGACAGATTGTTAGGTAAGACACATATGCAACGTTTGGGTATCTTTTTTTTGAAACGTTTCGCCTTTCACAGTAGGGTTCCCCGTCGAGTACAGAAAAGTTTAAAAAAGAAAACAAAGAGACTTTAAGACGAGTAATCCTCCATCACCCTTAAAATTTTTTAGGTGGTCAGTCCCTCGTCCCTAAATTTTTTGACTATGAAACAATGCTCTTCTCCAGACTGAGGGGGCGACCCCTCAAAACTTTTAAAAATTGCCCGTATTAAAAGGGTTATGTATAAACCCCCGCAGAGGATGGAACTTGTCCTGTTTACTTTCTGGTGATGTCCTTGGGTTGGGCGTTTGGTTTTGGAGGTAGATACTTGGGGAAAGGGTGTTTGGAAAAAAAGTTGGGAAAAATGGGTTTGGGAATGGGGTTTTGGGGGGAGGACTAAAGTAAACTCTTCTCGGGGAGGGGTCTTCTATGGGTTTGTTGAAGATTTTTAATCCCCCCCGCCCGCAGTCCTTTATGAAAATAAAGAGGTAGTGGAGTTTAGAAAAAAACTTTTTCAATTATATAGCTTCTTTTTCCCAAAGGGAAAAAATTGCCCGGGGAGATTCGAGTGCAGCAGGAAAAAGCCCATAATTACAAACCCCTTTAGTTTTGGTGTCCCTGGTGAAAGTTTAAAAAATGGAGAAAATCGTTTTTGGGTTTGGTTTTGGGTTTTTGATTTGCTTTTTAAAACGACGTTCAGGTCATTTTTTCCGAGGAGAGCATCAAAGGGAAAAAGAGTGTTGTTTGATTCTTCTTTAAGTTTGAACTGGAAATTTAGGGGTCGACCCGGTTGAACTTTTCTTGGGGAGCTTGAAAAGTTGAAACGCCGGGATTTTTGAGGGGGAAATGTCGTCAAAAATAACGGAGCCAGGGGGGCAGCGATGGAAAAAATGGTGGAAAAACGCTTTTGCCTTCCAGATGTTCCATGAAAAAGGTTGCCAGGGCGGCACCCGAGTGGCGAGCCCATGGGTAGACCAAAAGTCTGTTGAAAGAGGGGATTTTTGAAAGAGAAGACTTAAAAACCGAACATTTCAAAGAGGGTTTGATGAAAACTTCCCCCAAAAACCCAATTTCCAAACAGTTTCCAAAATTTTCCCTTTCATCTTTCCCGTATCTACCCCCCACAACCACGAAACCCTCAAGGACATCACCGTAGTAGACAGGACAAAATTTCCCTCCCTGCAGGGGTACCTGGGTTTACCGGAGGGGAGTTTTCCCGGGGGGCAACGCCCCCCCCCCGGGGCCCCGGTTTTGTGACCAGGCCCTCCGTAGGTCAGTGTCCCCGGGTTCGAAACCCACAACCCGTCGACTTTCCCCCCAGGTACCCCTTTTACTGATGGGGGAAATAGACAAAAGGGGGAAAGAAACACTCCAATGTTTCAAAATTGGCTGGGGGTTTGAACCCGGCCCTCCCGTGTGAACGAGAGCGTTAACCACCCCGGGCCCCAGGGCCCCTTTTTCAAAATCCCTTTATTGACTGCAACAAAAAATTTTTTTGGGAATAAAGTTGGTTGAATTACCCCACAAAAAATGTAAAATAAAAGGGCACAAGGGGCAACTAATGTGGCAAAAGGGTTTTGCTCTTCCCGGGGGCTTTATCAAATTACAAACAATACTTTGGGCACAGAGGGGATTAAAAAGGCTCGAGTAGGGGAGTTCTTGTGGGTACCATTTAGATGTTCAAATAGTGGTAGTAGTGTAGTAGTAGTGTAGTAGTAATAGTAAATAGTAGTGTAGTAGTATTACTACTACTACTTTTGTCACTATTTTCTACTACAAATTCTACACATTTCTACTACTACTACTACCACTACTACTTACACTAGTGAACATTTTAAATGGTTTCCTCAATAGTATTTTCACCTCACTCTGAGCCTTATATACCCTCTGTGCCAATTTTTATTTTTTGGAATGGGTTGATTTAAAGGGGGTCCTGGAGAGCGAAAATTGTAATAAAGGGTTTACATTATACTGCTATGTGTTTTTGTTTCCCCCGCCCCTCTTTTTGTGTAGGTTTTTTGGGATGGTTTAGCCCTTTGTAAAAAGATGGCCCGGGAGCATTATGATTCGCTTAATTTTCACTCAAATTTTAGTTTTTTTCCCTTTTTTTGGTTTGCATTTCTTTTTTTCCCCCAAATTAGGGTTGGGACAAAAATTTTGTTGGTTTTAAAAAGCGGTGGGATGGCACGTATTGAGCGGGGGGTGCAGGGGCCAAATTTTTTGCTGCTGTTGCAAACAGCAGCGGGTGCAGGATCCCGCAGTCATGGGGCCTTGTTGGGTGGGTAATATGAGATTAAAGGAAGCCTTAGGGCCTCTCTTACCTCCTCCCGCCTTTTTCCCCTTTTCATACAGTTCCCTCTCCTTGCCACAAAGTCCCCCCCCTTTTCCCCACAGGATCCCCTCCCACCCAAAAACATACGATACCCTCCTTCCCTTTCCCAAAATAGGACCATTTTATCTCAAACATTATTCCCCCTTCCCCCCACCTCAGAAAAATCTCTCCCCTTCCCCTGCCCTTTCCCTTGCAATGATATCCCTTTTCAGTAAAAGTCACAAAAAACGCTTAGAAATGGCCCCCCGTGCCCAATTATACATGATGTAATAAAAAGGGGCGAAATTTAGAACGAAACACACACCCCCACCCCACACATGGGACGTGGTAAAGTGGGGAGGTTTTCCGAGTGGGCAACCCGTGACCAGCGGGGTCCCACAGGGGTCAGTTCTAGGACCAGTGCTGTTTCTGGTTTTTTGGGGAACGGGCATTTACGGAAGGGAAAAGAATCTGGGTGTCCCTGTTTGCAGGAGTGAAAATTTATGGAAAAAGAATTCACCGATCGAAACCAGGCAGAAAATAAAAAAGGGATCTGGGAAAGGGTTTCCCGTCCTGGTCCAGCAATTTGGGTCCTGGAGTTTAATCCCACCAAGTGCAAAGTCAGAAGTTGGGGAAAGGGGAAAGAAGCTGCAGAAGGGGTAAAGGGCCCCCGGGGGCCCGAAAACTACAAAACCCCACTCAAGAAAAAAGTCTTGGGGGGGAGTATAACACCAGGCACATCTCCTTTAAGCGCAAAAAACAACCCAAAAAACTGCGCAGCATAGGGGGGCCTAGCAAACCTAGGAAAAAGATTCCGACATCTTAAAAAAAGGAATCATTCAGGACCCTGTACACCGTGTACGTTAGGCCCATATTGGAGGGGACATGATAACGACATACAAAATACTGAGAGGAATTGACAAGGTGGACAAAGACAGGATGTTCCAGAGATTGGACACAGTAACAAGGGGACACAGTTGGAAGCTGAAGACACAGATGAATCACAGGGATGTTAGGAAGTATTTCTTCAGCCACAGAGTAGTCAGTAAGTGGAATAGTTTGGGAAGTGATGTAGTGGAGGCAGGATCCATACATAGCTTTAAGCAGAGGTATGAAAAAAGCTCACGGCTCAGGGAGAGTGACCTAGTAGCGATCAGTGAAGAGGCGGGCCAGGAGCTCGGACTCGACCCCCGCAATCTCAACTAGGTGAGTAAAAATAGGTGAGTACACACACGCACACACCACACACCCCACACACACCACACACACACACACACACACACACACACACACACACACACAAAACACACACACACACACACACCCCACACGCACACACACACACACACGCAACAACACACACCACACACACACACACAAACACACCCCACACACACACACACACACACACACACACACACACACACACACACACTGTCTTCACCTGTGTGTGATTCTTCCTAAGGTTGCTCTCTTCAACTTTCAATGGTCCAAACATCGACTTCACTACTGGCAACCTTCCTCAGGACTACATTGTTGTCTTAACCTGTCTTCTGTACCACCTTCTGCAGGTTGTTTTCTCCTATAAGATTATCATTGTTACTAACACAATATTTCTTATATCTGCTGGTAAGTTGAAGTGTAGTGTAGCCCGGATGCTGACACTCTTCTTAAGTTGTGACTATGGTAATCTTGTTCTTCAATGGGTTTATTCTTCACTTCACTTACATTTCTAGTAAATTGTTTTTGTGTGTAGGTCGGTGATCTGGCTCTCAACAATTTTACATGTGTGTTTTATCTTCTCTCTAAAGCCTTCATTCCATGTGCATTTTGGATTTCCAAATAGCTTTAATATAATTACCAGACCCATTTTTTTTTTTTTTTGCAATTTTTGGAATTCTGTGGAGTATAGGTTTTTCATCAGAATTTTTGACTTCAACTGTCTACATTGTTTATTCAGTGGGCGCTACTCTTTCACCCATGAAGAATTTGATAAATGCTACATAACTGTCAAGGTGGTCACAAATCACCTGTAAATTAATAAATGCACAAATATTGGAATAACTGACTCTCTAATAAGTTAATTAAATAAGTTCTACATTTTATGTTTTCTCGAATAAAAAAATAGCGTAATTTCTGTGTTGTAATCATAATTTGCTGAATCAGTACAAGGGAATGTAAAATGTTTTCCGTTATAATATCGCTAATTAGTGAGGCTGGACGAGGAAGACATTAAAGTGTTTTTGTATTTTATTTGAAGCTGGCAACATCATTTTTTTTTTAGAAATAAGTGAATGATTATTTCAGAGTGCTTCTTGAAGTACAGTAGTCCATCAGAAAGTCTAATTACATACTGAAATTCAGAACCATTATTGTTGACACAAAACACCACAAAAATGCTTCAAATACCAAAAAAAAAATGCCACAAATGGGACGAAGTTTTTCTTCTTCCCATACATCAGAAACACATATATGGCCAGACCCGGGAAGCAAAACTAAAGCCAAAATTTTGATCCTTCATCTATATATATTATATATATATATATATATATATTATATATATATATAATATATATATATATATTATATATATATATTTAATATATATATATATTATATATATAATAAAAAAAATGCGCCGTTTCGAGATCAAAAAAATAATTATAAAAAAAAAACTTTAAATTGCAATGTCTATTGTCAATATTCTGCAACTTCTCAGGTAAAGAGTTGGTTTGATAACACGATTACTTCGCCTCTTGTTAAGTTAAAAGTCCATTCATTCTCCAGCTGGCAGCTGCCTCAGACCTCATTATGACTACTGGTCCTCTGGTGTACTTATGTACTCACTGCTCAAACTTATTCTGGCTTGTGTTGAACCTTAATGCATTTGTGTGTGTGTGTGTAAATATTAAAATATATATATATATATATATATTTTTTATATATATTATAAAATATATATATATATATATATATATTTTATTATTTTTTTATTATCACACCGGCCGATTCCCACCAAGGCAGGGTGGCCCGAAAAAGAAAAACTTTCACCATCATTCACTCCATCACTGTCTTGCCAGAAGGGTGCTTTACACTAAAATTTTTAAACTGCAACATTAACACCCCTCCTTCAGAGTGCAGGCACTGTACTTCCCATCTCCAGGACTCAAGTCCGGCCTGCCGGTTTCCCTGAATCCCTTCATAAATGTTACTTTGCTCACACTCCAACAGCACTCAAGTATTAAAAACCATTTGTCCCATTCACTCCTATCAAACACGCTCACGCATGCCTGCTGGAAGTCCCCAAGCCCCTCGCACACAAAACCTCCTTTACCCCCCTCCCTCCAACCCTTCCTAGGCCGACCCCTACCCCGCCTTCCTTCCACTACAGACTGATACACTCTTGAAGTCATTCTTTTTTCGCTCCATTCTCTCTACATGTCCGAACCACCTCAACAACCCTTCCTCAGCCCTCTGGACAACATTTTGGTAATCCCGCACCTCCTCCTAACTTCCAAACTAACGAATTCTCTGCATTATATTCACACCACACTTTGCCCTCAGACATGACATCTCCACTGCCTCCAGCCTTCTCCTCGCTGCAACATTCATCAACCCACGCTTCACACCCATATAAGCGTTGGTAAAACTATACTCTCATACATTCCCCTCTTTGCCTCCAAGGACAAAGTTCTTTGTTTCCACAGACTCCTAAGTGCACCACTCACTCTTTTTCCCTCATCAATTCTATGATTCACCTCATCTTTCATAGACCCATCCGCGACACGTCCACTCCCAAATATCTGAATACGTTCACCTCCTCCATACTCTCTCCCTCCAATCTGATTTTTCCAATCTTTCATCACCTAATCTTTTGTTATCCTCATAACCTTACTCTTTCCCTGTATTCACCTTTAATTTTCTTCTTTTGCACACCCTACCAAATTCATCCACCAATCTCTGCAACTTCTCTTCAAATCTCCCAAGAGCACAGTGTCATCAGCAAAGAGCAGCTGTGACAACTCCCACTTTGTGTGTGATTCTTTATCTTTTAACTCCACGCCTCTTGCCAAAACCCTCGCATTTACTTCTCTTACAACCCCATCATAAATATATTAAACAACCACGGTGACATCACACATCCTTGTCTAAGGCCTACTTTTACGGGGAAAAAATTTCCCTCTTTCCTACATACTCTAACTTGAGCCTCACTATCCTCGAAAAAACTCTTCACTGCTTTCAGTAACCTACCTCCTACACCATACACTTGCAACATCTGCCACATTGCCCCCCTATCCACCCTGTCATACGCCTTTTCCAAATCCATAAATGCCACAAAGACCTCTTTAGCCTTATCTAAATACTGTTCACTTATATGTTTCACTGTAAAACACCTGGTCCACACACCCCCTACCTTTCCAAAAAGCCTCCTTGTTCATCTGCTATTCTATTCTCCGTCTTACTCTTAATTTTTTCAATTATAACTCTACCATACACTTTACCAGGTACACTCAACAGACTTATCCCCCTATAATTTTTTTCACTCTCTTTATCCCCTTTGCCTTTATAAAAAAGGAACATGCATGCTCTCTGCCCAAACCTAGGTACCTTACCCTCTTCCATACATTTATTAAATAATTGCACCAACCCTCCAAAACTATATCCCCACCTGCTTTTTAAAATTTCTATCTTTTAAACCCATCAATCCCGGGTGCCTTACCCCCTTTCATTTTACCTACTGCCTCACGAACTTCCCCCACACTCACAACTGGGCCCTTTCCCCACTCCTACAAGATGTTATTCCTCCTTGCCCTATACACGAAATCACAGCTTCCCTATCTTCATCAACATTTAACAATTCCCAAAATATTCCTTCCATCTTCCCAATACCTCTAACTCTCCATTTAATAACTCTCCTCTCCTATTTTTAACTGACAAATCCATTTGTTCTCTAGGCTTTCTTAACTTGTTAATCTCACTCCAAAACTTTTTCTTATTTTCACAAAATTTGTTGATAACATCTCACCCCCCTTTTCTCATTTGCTCTCTTTTTACATTGCTTCACCACTCTCTTAACTTCTCTTTTTTTTCCCCCATATACCTTCCCTCCTTGCATCACTTCTACTTTGTAAAAACTTCCCCAATGCTAACTTTTTCTCCCTTACTACTCTCTTTACATCATCATCCACCAATCGCTCCTCTTCCCTCCTGCACCCCACTTTCCTGTATATATATATATATATATATATATATATATATATAAAACCCACAAGTTATTCTGAATCTATTTTTTTCTTTCAGAGTGATTCTTGAGACACTTTATTGGCCATTCTTTTAAGCACAAGACTCACAAAATCGTAATGACACGATTGCAAACAACTATACCACATGGGCCAGCTGGGCCCAGTTGCTTGCGCTCATTCTGGAGTTAAGACTTATGACTCTCTGATCGCGGGTTCTATCCCCACCCGTGGTATGGGCTTTTTTAAGCACAACCAAGACCCCAGGGC
>NC_069411.1:24800871-24813371 GCF_026875155.1 Cherax quadricarinatus
GGGGGCCATAAAATAGGGAAAAAGTTTTTGGGGGGGAAGGGAGTACCTAGTAGTGACCAGAAAAAAAAACGGGTATGGAGTATGAAGGGAACCCTGCAACCACAATTAGTGTGGTACAATTGGCGAATACCACACGACTAGCTAAAATCGTTATAAATTATTATGAACTATGTATAGTGATTCTGAGAGGATATGAGAACATAAGAACATAAGCAAGAAGGAATACTGAAGTAGGTATACTGGCCCATGCGAGGCATGTCCAATTCTCCCATTGGCTTAAGCCAATGCCTTAAAATAGTCAAGTTAGTCACATTCACTTAAGGGAGGAGCACGGCATCTGACCTAGTATCACAAGCTAGTCAGGTCCAATTCACACCCAGCCACACCCACTCATGTATTTATCTAACCTATTTTTAAAACGACACAACGTCTTAGCTTCTATGACGATACTCGGGAGTTTGTTCCACTCATCCACAACTCTATTACCAAACCGGTGCTTTCCTATATCCTTCCTGAATCTGAATTTTTTCCAACTTCAAACAATTGCTGCGAGTCCTGTCTATGCTAGATATCTTTAGCACGTTATTCACATCCCCTTTATTAATTCCTGTTTTCCATTTATACATCTCAGTCATATCCCTCCCCTAATTCAACGCCTTTCTAGAGAGTGCAGATTCAGGGCCCTCAGTCTGTCCTAATAGGGAAGATTTCTGATCAATGGGATCAACTTTGTCATCCTCCATTGAACTTTTCCAGTGCATTTATATTCATTCTGTAATACGGTGACCAAAACTGTGCAGCATAGTCTAAATGAGGCCTAACGAAGATATATAGAGTTGAAGAACAACGTGACGACTTCTATTATTAATACTTGTTGATATGAAGTCAAGGATTCTGTTAGCTTTATTGCGAAAATTTATGCACTGTTGTCTTGGTTTCAGATTACTGCTAACCTGAACTCCTAAATTCTTTTCGCAATCCGTAATATTGAGATCTACATTATTTGGTTTATATGTGGCATGATTATTTTCCTGTCCAACTTTTAGAACTTTGCATTTGTCTATATTAAACTGCATCTGCCACTTCTCCGACCACTTCATCAGTCTATTCAAATCATCCTGGAGTGCTCTAATGTCCTCATTAGAATGAATTGGGCGGGATATTTTGGTGGGATATTTGCTTATGTCACTATTTATTCCCTCATCTATATCGTTTATGCAAATTGTGAACAACAAGGGGCCCAACACTGACCCCTGTGGAACACCGACTGTGACCTGCCCCATTTTGATTTCTGAACATTTATGCAAACTCTCTGCTGCCTATTTGTCAACCATGCCTCTACCCAGGAAAATATTTCTCCTATTACGTGTGCCTTAAGTTTCCTCAACATGACACGATTTCGTGAGTCATGCTAGCGGGAGATTCTTCTGTAAAAACTTGCATTGGTGGTCACAGTGGTGCCTATGGTAACCTTCCCATGATGTAGAAATATACCTAGTTGGATGAATCTTATCGAAGTTAGCTGGCCCAGTGGCTAACGTGACGGTCTGGAGTTTTGAGACTCTCTGACCGTGGGTTCGGACCCCACCCGTGGTATGCTTAAGTAGTATGGTATTTGTCTAAATTGGTACTCTGTTGCATATTCTGTAAATACTGTGTATATTATTGGTGGGAATATATGAGTACTCAGAAAAATTACCCTTGGTGTTTGCTTGTTACTTTATTACTCTCTGATAGTTCTTTTATTGGTGGCTCATGACCAAGTACTATAGACCAACTAATACCAATGCTCGGAATTCAGACTCCTTATACACATTTACTTAATAAGAGGTCCTGTATCTTCACTAAAGTAGACATATATACATAGTATATACACTACGATGGATAGGTATGACTGTTGATTCAAAGTCATCCCAAAAATTCATCTCATCATTAACAATCATCTAAACATTTAGAAGTGTCATTGCTGCTTAATACACCGAGAGAATTTCTAACAGGGATAGTGTGCTGGAACACATGCAGTGTAACGGTAGGAATGTTTGGTGGCGTGCCGATTCCTCCGAAATCTGAGCACATCTGGAGTTATTCCCATTCCGGGAACGACGTGCTCTGTTGGAATGTGATCCGTGACAGCGACTACCACAACCAGTGGGTGTATAACCTCTGGAAGATGAACATCCATTCAGACGCTCAATAACGCCACAGTCCGATGTGATGTGCCCCGTCGTCTTAAGATACCAGGATTAGAGATTATTTCCTTCAGAACTGCCGTTGGCATTATTTAATTTCATACTAGCTGAATTTCAACCATCATAGCTGTAATACCATTTTTCACTAGTGTTGCTGTAACACTAATGTACGAGCGATCACTGAAGCCATTCCTTCAGGAGGTTAGAGAATAGTCAGTATACAAATGGGACTTCTTATTATAGGCATAATATTATAATTTGGAGTTGCTGCAATGAGTCCCTAGTTAGAGGGTTCCACGGTGGAAGGTTAACGGTGCAGATCAATAAAGTTAATTGCAAAGATTAAGCACATCTCAAGCCTTACTTCTTGCACATAAACGCGCTGCTTTAAACGTAGGCAACGCATGAGGAAACACAGATCTTCGAAGAGCACAAAAAAAGTACTTTACTAGGATTTACATTAGAATCTTTGTCAGAATACTTTATCAGATCTCAAATCGGCACTGCCTATCTCAGATCAGCATTGCAAGGAGAAAGGAATCTAAAATCCTCTTCATACGATACAAGAAGTTCCCCACGGTTTTCATTAGGCATTGTTAAGCAAGTACTAAATCTTGCAACGTAGGTTAATAATCAATGTATTTTAAGTGAGCGTCTTCGTCAGGAAAGAGATCTTCAAGCTAAGACCAGATCTGAAGGTTGTGACTAGAGTTGTGACTAGAGTTGTGACGAGAGTCTTAGTTAACTAACGTTAACTAAATGACTAAGAAAGAATTCTGCCTGTGAGTTGTCTGCAATTTAATTTAGAGATGAAAGTTGAATTAATACTGGGCTTAGAATTGGCTAAAACTAATTAAAAGCTAATTAAAGACAATATTGGCTGCAAAAAAAAAAAACTGAAATAAAAAACGAAAAAGATGAAAACTATGGGCGACCATTCCCGGATGGGAATTTATTGCAGATTTGTTACGGTTTGCGCACTTGATGCACAGTTTCGAAACTACTCAAACTCTTGAAGTGTGTAAGGTAATCTCACAGTGTAATACATTAGAACAAGAGAAATTTGAAGAGTAACTAGCACTTGTAAAAAATGAAATTCATTGTAGTACAAACGATTTAATGTTCAAGGAAAACATTTTCAAGGAAATAAGCATAAGTAGTTTACAGATAAAGCAAAAACAAGAAGGGAAAGGAGGAAGCTTAGGAAGAATGATCTACTACGCTTTAGATTTTAGCTGAATTGTTGGGTGATTTTAGGAGCAAGCACAAGAAATTCAGTTACGAACAAAAGACTGGAAGCTGCATTGAAGAAAAAAGAAATAAACACAGAAAGAAACCAAAAGCTAGACAATAGCTTTGTATATATTGCTATTGTAATAGTGTAAATGTTATACTTAATATAGCAGTGTTTTTCAGCCACTGATAATGCCCAGGGTGCTGCAAGATTGTTAGTAATTTTACCCTAACTTCATCGTATTAATTTTAACAACACTAATTTTTGACTAGTATTTGTTGTAAAATTAACTTCTACAGAAAGGTTTTGTTATAATTTTTTTTAGAACAGATATCATTAAATGATAAACTATTATAGTATAACAGTAAATACTAACAAGAGGGAAAGACATGATGCTATGATGTTATACACTGCAGCATCAAACACTATAGGACAAATGTCAAACCCATCATAGAGACTCCATCATCAGTATGGAGAGCTAACCTAAGAAAAAATATAACTGTAGAACCCACGCCGCTAAAAGTGCCTTATTTTAGACGACACTCCGCTCTAAATACTGCTTCATCAGGACTATAGAGCGTTTCCAGGTGATGACAGAGTGAGCGTCAGCCATACTGGCGGTCATGTGTGTGCCTGTGAGCTTTTGTTTACCTCCCGTGAGTTGCAACAAACCAATATTTACTTGAATCCTAATGCAATACTGGTGGTACTAGTATAACTTCTGCTATTATTATTGCTGCTGCTGCTACTACTACTGCTATTACTATTATTACTGCTACTACTATTATTGCTGCTGCTACTACTGCTGCTGCTACAACTACTTCCACACCTACAACTACTGCTACTACTACTTGGGTCTACCACTACTGCTACTACTACAAATAATATTTATAATAATAATAACAATATCTGCAAATTTAATGCTCATACAATATTTCTGAAGCCCTGACATTAAATGTGTTCATATAACATAACATGCAACAAAACAAATTATGTCACCGGAGCAGCTACGCATTGTGCATCCCAGACATCCTGGGACCTCACTGATGATTGTTCTACTCCCGCTATTATGGTCATCATGTAATATAGTTAATATTCATCCTCTTCTCACTGTCACTTGTTAGTACAGCTTATATATATATATATATATATATATAATATATATATAATATATTATTTATATATTTTATATATATAAAATATTATATTTATATTTTATATATATATATATATATATTGGCTTAAATACCAACGCTCTTCTTGCCGAACAGGGCAAGCGAAAATTTCTGTTTGCAATAATTTCGCAAAAATTATTCTGAACCTAAAGAAAAAAAATTTTTTCATTTTGTTTGTTTATTATTAAATTATTTTAAACTTAAGTATATGTAAAATAAATTTACTTGGAACAAGCTAAATTACATTGCCCTTGTACACTAAGGTTAGGTAAGTTTCCTAAGGTTCTTTTGGTACAAAATCATTAATTTTTATGCTGTCATTTACGAAAAATATATATCTTTAAATGTTTAAGAGAAAATTTTAGAAAGGACTTAATTTTAAATGAATTCTTGCTAATTGACCAGTTTTACACATTCGGTCATTATACACACACACACACACACACACAAACAAGGTGGACAAAGACAGGATGTTCCAGAGATTGGACACAGTAACAAGGGGACACAGTTGGAAGCTGAAGACACAGATGAATCACAGGGATGTTAGGAAGTATTTCTTCAGCCACAGAGTAGTCAGTAAGTGGAATAGTTTGGGAAGCGATGTAGTGGAGGCAGGATCCATACATAGCTTTAAGCAGAGGGGATGATAAAAACTCACGGCTCAGGGAGAGTGACCTAGTAGCGATCAGTGAGAGGCGGGGCCAGGAGCTCGGACTCGACCCCCGCACCTCAACTGGTGAGTACCCAAAAAATATATATATATATTTATATATATATATATATATTTTATATTATATATATTATATAAAAATATTATATATATATAAAATGTATATATATATATATATATATATATATATATATATATATAATATATATATTTATATTTATATAAAATTTTATATATATATATATATATTATATATATATATTATATATATAATTTATATATATATATATATATAAAAATATATATATATTTTAAAATATATATAATGTCGTGCCGAATAGGCAGAATTGCCATCTTGGCTTAAATAGCAACGCTCTTCTTGCCAATAGGACAAGTGAAAAATTTTTGTATGCAATAATTTCGCCTAAAATCATTCTGACCTAAGGAAAAAAATTATTTCATGGTTTTTTGTTTAGTATTAAATTATTGTAAAAATCTAAAATATATTTAGTTGGGTTAGGCTAAAATAAATGTTCTTGTTAAATAAGGTTAGGTAAGTTTTCTAAGTTCCTTTTGGTGCAAAATTTATAATTTTTACTTCAACATTAAAGAAAAAAATTATCTTTGAAAAATATAAGAGAAAAATTTTAGAAAGACTTAATTTTAAATGAGTTCTTGCTAATTGACCAGTTTTACATATTCGGCACGACATATATATATATGTATATTTTTTTTATATATATATTATATATTATATATATATATATATATTATATATATTATATATATATATATATATAATATATATATTAAAATATATATTTTTATTATATATATATTAACAAGTCGGCCGTCTCCACCCAGGCAGGGTGACCCAAAAAGAAAGAAAATCCCCCAAAAAAAAAATAGTTTCATCATCATTCAACACTTCACCCCACTCACACATAATCACTGTTTTTGCAGAGGTGGGTCAGAACACAAAAAGTTTAGAAGCATTACGTTAAAGATACACGACACATCCCCCCAAACTGCTAATATCCCGAACACCCCTTAAAGTGCAGGCATTGTACTTCCCATTTCCAGGACTCAAGTCCGGTATATAAAAATAACCGGTTTCCCTGAATCCCTTCACTAAAAATTACCCTGCTCACACTCCACAGCTCGTCAGGTCCCAAATACCATTCGTCTCCATTTCATCCTATCTAACACGTCATGCATGCTTGCTGGAAGTCCAAACCCTCGCCCACAAAAACCTCCTTTACCCCCTCCCTCCAACCTTTGCGAGGACGACCCCTACTCCGCCTTCCTTCCCATACGGATTTATACGCTCTCCATATCATTCTACTTTGATCCATTCTCTCTAAATGACCAAGCTACCTCAACTACCCCTCATCAGCCCTCTGACTAATACTTTTATTAACTCCACACCTTCTTCTAATTTCCATACTCCGAATTTTCTGCATAATATTTACACCACACATTGCCCTTAGACAGGACATCTCCACTGCCTCCAACCGTCTCCTCGCTGCTGCATTCACAACCCAAGCTTCACACCCATGTAAGAGTGTTGGTATCACTATACTTTCATACATTCTCTTCTTTGCCTCCATAGATAACGTTCTTTGTCTCCACATATACCTCAATGCACCACTCACCTTTTTTCCCTCATCAATTCTATGATTAACCTCATCCTTCATAAATCCATCCGCTGATAATTCAACTCCCAAATATCTGAAAACATTTACTTTTTCCATACTCCTCTTTCCCAATTTGATATTCAATTTTTCTTTATCTAAATCATTTGATACCCTCATCACCTTACTCTTTTCTATATTCACTTTCAACTTTCTACCTTTACACACACTCCCAAATTCATCCACTAATCTCTGCATTTTTTCTTCAGAATCTCCCATAAGCACAGTATCATCAGCAAAAAGTAACTGCGTCACTTCCCATTTTGTATTTGATTCCCCATAATTTAATCCCACCTCTTTCTTGAACACTCTAGCATTTACTTCTTTTACAACCCCATCTATAAATATATTAAACAACCATGGTGACATTACACATCCCTGTCTAAGACCTACTTTTACCGGGAAGTAGTCTCCCTCTCTTCTACACACCCTAACCTGAGCCTCACTATGCTCATAAAAACTCTTTACAGCATTTAGTAACTTACCACCTATTCCATATAATTGCAACATTTGCCACATTGCCTCCCTATCCACTCTATCATATGCCTTTTCTAAATCCAAAAATGCAATAAAAACTTCCCTACCTTTATACAGATACTGTTCACGTATATGCTTTAATGTAAACACCTGATCTACACATCCCCTACCCACTCTAAAATCTCCTTGCTTATCCACAGTCCTACAATCTGTCTTACCTCTAATTCTTTCAATATTAACCCTACCGTACACTTTTCCTGGTTTACTCATTAAACCAATTAATCTATAATTTTTACAATCTCTTTTGTCCCCCTTCCCTTTATATAAAGGGACTATACATGCTCTCTGCCAATCCCTAGGTACCTTCCCCTCTTTTTTACATTTATTAAACAAAAATACCAACCTCTCCAACACTACATCCTCCCCTGCTTTTAACATTTCTGTCATGATCCCGTCACTTCCAGCTGCTTTACCCCTTTTCATTCTACGTAATGCCTCATGCACCACCCCCACACTTACATCCTGTTCTTCTTCACTTCTAAAAGATGGTATACCTCCCTGCCCAGTGCATGAAATTACCGCCTCCCTTTCTTCGTCCTCAAAGTATTTTCGCCATCTACCCAGTACCTCCATCTCCCCATCTACTAACTCCCCTACTCTGTTTTTAACTGACAAATCCATTTGTTCACTAGCCTTTCTTAACTTGTTTAACTCACTCCAAAAATTTTTCTTATTTTCATTAAAATTTCTTGACAGTGCCTCTCCCACTCAATCATCTGCTCTCCTTTTGCACTCTCTTCACCTTTCTTTTACTTTCCATATACTCTACTCTTCTTATAACACTTCTGCTTTGTAAAAACCTCTCATAAGCTACCTTTCTCTCTTTTATCACACCCTTTACTTCATCATTCCACCAATCACTCCTCTTTACTCCTGCCCCCACCCTCCTATAACCACAAACTTCTGCCCCACATTCTAATACTGCATTTTTATATCATTTTTTTAACACATCAAAGCAGGATGGCCAGAAAAAGAAAAACATTCATGATGAAGATTGAGACACTTATGCAACATATGGGAATCTTTATTCAGGAAACGTTTCGCCACACAGTGGCTTCATCAGTCCAATACAAAGTAGAAAGGCGTAAGGAGAGGAGGAGTTTGTGGTAATCAGTCCCTCAGCCTAGAGTCGATGTGTTCAGTCCATCAATCTTGTAGAATGTACAGCATAGGGCCGAAGACGTGGTTTATATACTGTAGTGAGGTGAGGTGAAGCAGGAGGAGGTGGGGTCATAGTGGTACCATCCACTAGTCGAAGTTCCCATCAAGGTGTACATCTGTTTGTTCACTTGTGCTACGACTAGAGCAGTACATCTAGAAGTAACCACTGACATGTCTGCTGAAACCTTTATCAAATTATTCAGACGGTTTGCAGCCAGAAGGGGATGTCCCAGACTGATGATTTCAGACAATGCAACGAACTTTGTTGCTGGTGCTGCTTATATAAGCAAGATCTTTGATCAACCAGAAGTACAACAGATGCTGAATCAACGCAGTTGTCGTTGGAGATACATTCCTCCTAAATCTCCATGGCACGGCGGATTTTATGAAAGAATGATTGGCATTGTAAAACGTTGTTTAAGGAAGGCTCTTCATCGTCAGAGAATCGACTTAGAAGAATTCCGTACAGTTGTGACTGAAATAGAAAATAGAGTCAACAACAGACCTCTAACTTATGTTACCGATGATCTGGACAATTTAGAAGTGTTAAGTCCATCTCATTTACTCCATGGCCGAAGGCTCGAACCTGTTCCTCCCATGAATGATAAAGAAATCATAGAGGATCCTACTTATTTTGAACCTGAGCAACTCAGACGTAAATTCAAACACCTTAATAAAGTGACTGAACGTTGGGAGATTATTTGGCGAGAAGACTATCTCACCTCATTGAGAGAACACTTCTATGGAGCTGGTGTTCCAGAAATTCATAAGTCCTTAAGAAATGGTGACAGTGATTATTAACAATGATGGTCCGAGGTCCCAATGGCCACTTGGAAAAATTGTGACCATATATCCTGATGCAAATGGAATCATCAGGACAGTTGATGATATAAGCAAAGGTGTAGTGAATAAGTGGACAATAAATAAACTAATGCCGTTAGAATTACACAGTGTTGAAAACAAAATTGGTGATTCTCCAGAAACCACACTGACTAAAACTGTTCAGAAAAGACAAGCAGCAGTGGTGGCGAGTGAGAAAATCAAATTAATGTTAAGTGATGAATAGTTCACCTGCAGCGAACCTTCGCCGCCCCCCAGTGTGGAGCTGTTTTCTCCAGGAGGGGAGTATCAGCCCCCTTCAGCCCCTTTCAGCCCTGAGAGGCCCAGCCCTCTCAGAAGGGGCAAGCATCTTGTTTACTGCTACAGCAAGTAACTGATCCCAGATGCAGTACCAGTATGCGACGAGATCAAGCGACTGAGGCTCTGTGCAAGACTCCAGTGTTGCAAAGTGTATTTTAATAAAAGACAGTCCATCTCTTACCTTAGCAGGACAATTAAGGAAAATCCTGCTCCCACTTTATCACCATGGTAAAGATAGTGGACATTGTTGTCTATGCTTAAGACAGCAAGATTCAAGCATTCTGCTTTGCTTCATGGATCAAGTGGCAAGGAAGCAAAAGTACTAGGTCAGCTTTTCCTTTATGTGCTAGGGGCAGTGACGGTGTAAGAGGCTGTGGCTTCTTCAGATTACTTTTGACTCTACTGAGAGTCACACTGACACCAGGATAACCAACAAAGAACACTGATCCGTGTGTTAGTGTGAACAAAGTGTCTCACAAAACACAATAAACACTTACAGAGAAGTGTGATCAGCTTCTTTAGTGATAAGATTGTGAACAATAAAGACAAAACTTGTGGAACATAGTGTACCAGTGTGCGTATTCCTAGACTATGGAAGACGTGGACATCCAAGGACACATCAGCTTCTATCAAGTCACCGATACCTGTCGAAGGTGTGAAGAACACCATAGCTCATGTTACAAGAGCAAGATGGGTTATAGATTTCTTGTAGTATGGGGGACTGCGCAGTTCTTGAGTCACAAGGAGTTTGTAATCAACCTATAGTCGGCAGTGAGGTGCAGACTTTTGAGTCCATACAAGTACGTAAGTCAACCATCAGTGAATGAAATATGCTGACATAACACCCCCTAGGGGTAATTTATAATCTTACAAAATATAATTCATTTCAGCCCGTTGAGAAATGATCTTCGACAGCTTCTCAAAACCTCGTCTGCAGGGGCGGCTGTGCAGGCGATGAGCTGTCTTTTTATGCTAAGTTTTCCCCATATTTAAACTATAAACTTAGCTGGTAAACCATTTCTCAACACTGTGGTCAGCAGCTCCTCCCTGTCGCCCGACACTGTGATGGATATAGGTGCCCGCCAGTGTGGACATAGGTATAGTCCCATGCTAAGAGCTTGCAATTCTTCCAAGGATAGATGGTGATCCCTTCAGGGCGGTTTGCTGGGTTGTGGGTATTGTTGGCTGCTAGTGATTGGGGTTCCTTCTCAGCTGGGCGTCCAGCTGTAGCAAGGGTTCTCTTTATGATATCGTTGACCTCATTGTATCTTGCATGCCAGCCCTTGGTTTTGGAACAGTTAAGACCATGTAGACCATATTGGTCGGCCTGTGCATCACCGCAAATACACGTATATTCTGTGTGAATTGGGGCAGCAAGGCGGAGAGCCACTGCAACACGGGTCTCAGGGTCGAGGCACGTTCCCATTGTCGAAATGGGAATTGTTTGGAGGAATTCCCCGGAGTGAGGTGCGCTCACAGCTTGGAGACGGGCAGTCTTCCTGTCTGATGTTACAGCCCTAAGCATGTTGGCAAGCACCTTTTCAGCGATGGAGCCATCCCAGCTTGACTGTTTGTAGGCCAGTGCTGCACTAGAGTTTGGTGATGGAGCAGCAAGAGTCTCCCATTCAGTGATGGCACTGGCATAGTTAGGGTCCTGTATTCCTGCTGAGTCACTGAGGTTATCCGGAAGAATTTGTTTTATTAACTCGTTTGATGCTATGGAAGAGGATAGGAAAGCTGGTAGGGCAATATGGAACGATCTGCTGTTTGCAGTTTCCCCATAAATTTATCAATTACCAAAATATATTTACAAAGCCATGATCGCCAGACTCTGGCTGCTCTGTGGGTAAACAATTGCTTTATCTTGCTGAGGGAGTTCACTGTGTTTAGTTTATCTTCCTTAACACATTTATCCTCTGTTTACACTCTCCTTAACCTAACAAATATTTTTCATCTAAGGTTGAGACGAGGAGGAAGAGGAAAAAAGGGCACGGGCAGAAGGAGGGGAAGGATGAAGAGGAGGGAAAGGTAATAGGAGAAAGAAGAAGAGAGAACAGACAAGGAGGAGGAAGCTGAAGAGCTCGGGAAGAAGAGCAACGGAAGAGAAAGACGAAGAGGTAAAGGTGGAGTTGGAAGAGGAAAAACATAAGAGAGGGAGTTAGTTGAAGAAAGGTAGAGGATAAGGATGAGAAAGAATGCAGGAAAAGAAAAAAAGCAGGAGATGAAGAGGTGAAGATGAGGAATATTAGAAACACAGGGATGATCAAAGGGAAATAATAAGAAGGCCAAATAAATGGAAGAAGAGAGGAAAATCAAGAGGAAAAGACACTGAGAAGAAAAAAAATATACATGGAAAGAAGGAGAGTAAATTTAGTATAAAGGGAAAGGTAAAGTAAATAAAAGTAAAAGAGTAGAGAAGGAAAGTCTAAGACAAAGAAGAAAATGTCTAGTGAAGAAACGAATGAGAAAAAAAAATAAAAAGAGAGAAATGAATACCAAAGTGAAGTACACACATTAATCAAGACAACACACAAGTGCAGAATAACTTTCATTGAGAAAACGTTTTGCTCTACACAGAGCGAAACATTGTCATAAGGAAAGCTTTTTCCGCGCCTCAGTTTTTTCTTCATTACAAATAATAATAATAATAATAATAATAATAATAATAATAATAATAATAATAATAATAATATAATAATA
>NC_069411.1:24818371-24890871 GCF_026875155.1 Cherax quadricarinatus
TACGTGAAGCGGCAAGGTGTCTTAAATTGAGGATTCGTAAACACAAATACGCATTGCAGCCATGGAGATCTAAGCAATGCCTACCTACATCAGAAACAAGCGAGGACACTAGAACACTCGGACATCTCAGAAGATGCTTGATTTGTCATCCACGAAAATGACCTAAGCAAATGGAAATACGTAGAAGCTGGTCTCACAGCCATCTCAAACACCATCCCACAGAAGTCGGGCAGCCTCAGCATCTCCAACCATTTGACAAACAGGTTATTGTCCAGCCTGGACACATAAGTAGGTGACACCAACCTACGTGCACAGTCATATATTACCCAATTCTCATCACATGATCCCACTACTTGCAACTGTCTCTACTTACTGTACGTGCTCCCTTGTTAGTGGTCTCCGTTTCAGGACTGAAGCAGCCACATCGTGGCGCAATGTTTCTGTTAATAAATGTCATAAATGTTCGTATATCTCTTCTTACACTCTGTGGCCAATGGCTAATCCAGATTTGACTGTTCTAGTTGTTCAACGAGGCGATGGGAAATGTGATGTTAACCTCTGGTAGTTTCATTAGCATCTGCGTTAGAATTAAATTTCCGAAGAAAGTTGTCCTAATATTTATCTGTGCGATGTTGTACTGAAGTTGAATTATTTTTGTCTAATGTCTCAAATTTTGTGTAATCTTTCAAGTAATCTATGTTTGTCTTCAATCTTAGATAAGCTGTGTCAACTTTATTCCGTCTCTTATTCAGTTTAATTTACTTCTTAAGGCTCCAGATTTTATAAAGTTAAATAACTATATATTGAGTCCAGGCACAACAAGTACACTACACGTAGTGGCTCACTATGAGTGATAATTTAAGATAAGTGAACATTTAATATGAAGTGAATGCACACTGAGTGCACTGTTTGTCTACGAAGGTTAGGAAACAATCGGGTATCTTCGTCATTTAACTACCTGTCAGGGTGATACACGAGGAGTCAGACCTTCGCATCGTTAATTATAAATGTTACTTAAAGTGGGTGATATATGGGCAGTCAAGCTGTCACATCAGTCAAGCTGTCACAACAGTCAAGCTGTCACATTATTATTATTATAATCAAGGGGGAAGCGTTAAACCCGTAGGATTATACAGCACCTGTGAGGGGATGTGGAAGGTATTCAGGCTTAATTCAGGAAACTGGAGCACAGATCCAATTCCCTGAATCAAGAGCCCCTCACCAGCGTCAAGGAGCCTTCCTTGAGGGGCAAGCTGTCACAACAGTCAAGTTGTCACATCTCAGTGAAGGTTAAGCTAGGCGTTATACGGGGTGTGAGAGCGGAGGGTGGAAGTCAAACCTAGTATTATGTATAGTTACAAGTGGGAAGAACATATGGAATTAACTTTAATACGGGTGATATTCGGCTGCTCGAAAAGCAGTAAACTTAAAATAGTGAGTTCTGGAAATTCTGGGTGACAGTAGGATGATAAATAGTCATGCAAAATAGATGACAGCTTACTCACATTGTATATATCGTCTACGTCTTGACTACAAATACTTTATATATGTATATGGAATCACAGCTGAATGAATCCCATTCTACAAGCGCTGTATAATTCCTACCTCCAGTTACAACAGAGCTACACTAACACTCCTCTTACCTCTGGGTACAACAGAGCTACACTAACACTCCTCGTACATAGCTACACTAATACTCAGTGTTCAGTGGTCAGTCGTCACGTGAGGTCACAGACCCTGAGCTGCTTGGGGATTAGCGTGGACGGTTACAAAGCATGGCTTGCTTCTACAGTGTTTTAAAAGCTGAGGTTGGAGAGTTGAAGGAGGAGGTCTTGCTTCTCCAGGAGGAGATTAGGAGGCTGAAGGTCCACCTCAATGGGCCTGGGAGAGAGTGTGAGGTGGTTGGAGATGTGGGGAATGAGGCTTCTAGCAGTGAGGTGCAGTCTGTCTCTCACTGTGAGGGGGGCTGTTAGGTGGGGTGGTAGCAACGGCTACCACAGTGAGGTGCAGCCCAGCACCTGCTACAAGTGGCGAGTTGTTCACAGTAAAGGGAGGCGCATCAGAGTAAGGAAAGTTAAGAGTGCAGATCTGAAGGTAGGAAATCGCTTCTCTGTTCTCCAGGGTGAATGTACTTCAGTGGCCAGTGAAGGTAAGGGTACTACTGCCCCTGCTAATGAAGGTAAGCGCATTCTTGTGGTTGGTGACTCTCAGGTAAGATATGTTGATCGTGCTTTTTGTAATAGGGAAAAAGAAGATGAGAGATAGAGTGTGCTTCCCTGGAGCTGGTGTTGGGGACATTGTCAACAGACTGGATAATATCATGTCAGGTAATGGGAACAAGCCCATTATCGTCTCAGTGGGTGGTGGAAATGATATTGGAAGGGTAGGAGAAAAGAGCTGCTAGATAAGTACAGGTCAGCTATAGATTTCATTAAGTCTAAGGGAGGGATCCCAATCATATGTAGCATCTTGCCTAGAAGGGGAGTAGGAAAATGAATGGTTGTCTAGGGCAATTGGTGTAAATTGCTGGCTAGACAGATACTGCAAGGAACTTGCAATCCATTCATTGACAACTGGAACAACTTTTATGGCAAAACATGATATGTAAAGCAAGGGATGGGGTTCATCTCTCTGGGCAAGGGGGTAGCACTTGCAGACTCGATTGAGAAGGCCATTGGGTGAAATGCCTATGATTTTAAACTGATGGAAGATAGAGGTATGGTGTGTGTGGGAAACAAGCAGGTTGCAACACTAGGGTTGGAAACAGTAAATGTATAAAAGGGATTCAGCATGAAGTTTTAAATAAAGACAATAGAACAGGTCAGCAAACAAAGGGGGACAGCAGAGGGCAGCAAGGGACTAGCTCCCTTAAGGTTTACTATACTAATAGCAGGAGTGTTAGAAATAAGATAGATGAGCTAAGATTAATTGCAAGTGCAGGAAACATAGATATTATTGCTATAACAGAGACCTGGCTCAATCTGAAAGATAGAGAGATGCCCTCTGAATGTCACATACAAGGCTATAAATTATTCCACACTGACAGGGTCAACAGGAAAGGTGGTGGAGTAGCGATGTATGTCAGAGACAATTTAAATTGTTGTGTTAGACAAGATATTAAATTAGAAGCGTCAGCCACTGAATCTGTTTGGTTACAGCTTCTCGAGGGCCGAGAAAAACTAATTTTGGGTGTGATTTACAGGGCCCCAAATCTTGATAGGGAGTGCAGTAAACTTCTATGGGACGAAATTCGTAAGCACTACATACGAAAATGTTGTGCTAATGGGAGATTTCAACTATAGACAGATTGACTGGAGCAATTTGACAGGAAATTTAGAGTCGGGTGACTTTCTTGATACGATCCAGGATTGTTTTTTTAAAACAGTTTGTGACAGAGCCAACTAGGGGAAATAACCTCCTTGACCTTGGTTCTTGCCAGTAGGGAAACACTAATTAATAATCTTGAGGTTAATGATGAGCTTGGGGAGAGTGATCACAAATCACTCAGTTTAACATATCATGGAATTCCCCTAATAATGGCAATCAAGTCTCCGTCCCTGACTTTCGCTTGGCTGATTTCATAGGACTGAAAAATTACTTAAGGTGGGCTGAACTGGAATGACCTGACTAGGGTCAGGTAGGTGGTGATGGTTGCCGATATGATGCTTTCCAGGGCATAGTTACTAGCTGCTCAGTCAAATTATGTTCCAAATAGGGAAATCAGATCAAACAAAAATGATCCTAAATGGATGAACAATAGATTAAAATATCTGATTGGTCAAAAGAGAGGCATATATAGGCAAATCAAAAGAGGAGAGGGGCAATTAAGAAATCGATATATTCAGTTAAAGAGAGAAATAAAAAAGGGAATTAGAAAAGCAAAAAGAGATTATGAGGTTAAAGTAGCAAGAGAATCGAAGACTAACCCAAAAGGATTCTTTCAGGTATACAGAAGTAAGATCAGGGACAAGATAGGCCCACTCAAAAGTTCCTCCGGTCAGCTCACTGACAGTGATAAGGAAATGTGTAGAATTTTTAACACATACTTCCTCTCAGTTTTTACACAGGAGGATACCAGCGATATTCCAGTAATGAAAAATTATGTAGAACAGGACGATAATAAAACTGTGCACTATTAGGGTCACAAGTGACATGGTCCTTAGGCAAATAGATAAATTAAAACCTAACAAATCCCCAGGCCCTGATGAACTGTATGCAAGGGTTCTAAAGGAATGTAAAGAGGAGCTTAGCACACCTTTGGCTAATCTTTTCAACATATCACTACAAACTGGCATGGTGCCAGATAAGTGGAAAATGGCAAATGTGATACCTATTTTCAAAACAGGTGACAGGTCCTTAGCTTCGAACTATAGACCAATAAGCCTAACCTCCATAGTGGGAAAATTTATGGAATCAATAATTGCCGAGGCAGTTCGTAGCCACCTTGAAAAGCATAAATTAATCAACGAATCTCAGCATGGTTTTACAAAGGGGCGTTCCTGCCTTACGAATTTATTAACTTTTTTCACTAAGGTATTTGAGGAGGTAGATCATGGTAATGAATATGATATTGTGTATATGGACTTCAGTAAGGCTTTTGACAGGGTCCCACATCAGAGACTATTGAGGAAAATTAAAGCACATGGAATAGGAGGAGAAATTTTTTCCTGGATAGAGGCATGGTTGACAAATAGGCAGCAGAGAGTTTGCATAAATGGGAGAAATCAGAGTGGGGAAGCGTCACGAGCGGTGTTCCACAGGGGTCAGTGTTGGGCCCCCTGCTGTTCACAATCTACATAAACGACATAGATGAGGGCATAAAGAGCGACATCGGCAAGTTTGCCGATGACACCAAAATAGGCCGTCGAATTCATTCTGACGAGGACATTCGAGCACTCCAGGAAGATTTGAATAGACTGATGCAGTGGTCGGAGAAGTGGCAGATGCAGTTTAATATAGACAAATGCAAAGTTCTAAATGTTGGACAGGACAATAACCATGCCACATATAAACTAAATAATGTAGATCTTAATATTACGGATTGCGAAAAAGATTTAGGAGTTCTGGTTAGCAGTAATCTGAAACCAAGACAACAGTGCATAAGTGTTCGCAATAAAGCTAATAGAATCCTTGGCTTCATATCAAGAAGCATAAATAATAGGAGTCCTCAGGTTGTTCTTCAACTCTATACATCCTTGGTTAGGCCTCATTTAGATTATGCTGCACAGTTTTGGTCACCGTATTACAGAATGGATATAAATTCTCTGGAAAATGTACAAAGGAGGATGACAAAGATGATCCCATGTATCAAAACCTTCCCTATGAGGATAGACTAAGGGCCCTGAAACTGCACTCTCTAGAAAGACGTAGAATTAGGGGGGATATGATTGAGGTTTATAAGTGGAAGACAGGAATAAATAAAGGGGATGTAAATAGTGTGCTGAAAATATCTAGCCTAGACAGGACTCGCAGCAATGGTTTTAAGTTGGAAAAATTCAGATTCAGGAGGGATATAGGAAAGTACTGGTTTGGTAATAGAGTTGTGGATGAGTGGAACAAACTCCCAAGTACCGTTATAGAGGCCAGAACGTTGTGTAGCTTTAAAAATAGGTTGGATAAATACATGAGTAGATGTGGGTGGGTGTGAGTTGGACCTGATAGCTTGTGCTAACAGGTCGGTTGCCGTGTTCCTCCCTTAAGTCAATGTGACCTGACCTGACTAGGTTGGGTGCACTGGCTTAAGCCGGTAGGGACTTGGACCTGCCTCGCATGGGCCAGTAGGCCTTCTGCAGTGTTCCTTCGTTCTTATGTTCTTATGTTCTTATAACAGAGCTACACTAACACTCCTCGTGCCTCGAGTCAAAACAGAGCTACACTAACACTCCTCGTGCATCCAGTTACAACAAAGCTTCACTAACACTCCTCGTACCTACAGTTACAACAGAGCTATGCCAACGTTCCTCGTGCCTCCAGACACAATAGAGCTACACTAACGCTCCTCGTGCTTCTAATTACAACATAGCAAAACTAACACTCCTCGTACCTCCACGTACAACAGAGCTACACTAACACTCCTCGTGCCTCCAATTACAACAGAGCTACACTAACGCTCCTCGTGCTTACAGGTACAACAGAGCTACACCAACACTCCTTGTGCTTCCAGGCACAACAGAGCTACACTAACACTCCTCGTACCTCCAGTTACAACAGAGCTACACTAACACTCCTCGTGCCTCCAGTTACAACAGAGCTACACTAACACTCCTCGTGCCTCCAATTACAACAGAGCTACACTAACACTCCTCGTGCCTCCAGGTACAACAGAGCTACACTAACACTCCTCGTACCTCCAGGTACAACTATTGCGACCCCTGAATGGATCACAATGTACATAATGTATATTACCTGTTCTTATAATTTTACATTGCTTATATTTGCGATATTAGCTAAATTGTAAATATATTGCTTTATATTATTAGGTAGGATGTAACATATATATATATATATATATATATATATATATATATATATATATATATATATATATATATATATATATATAAATATATATATATATATATATATATATATATATATATATATATATATATATATATATATATATATATATTCAGTGCTCATAGTTCGAGTGTTGAATAGCTCACAGCATTGTCTAACTGCTGTATTATCGTTTCGCTCGTTCCGCTGCCAGCTTCTCTGTTTTGCTGGGCAGCAGCAGTCCACGGAGTCTCACGTGATCAGGGTGGGGTAATCACACCTCGCCTGGAGTAGTCTGCCTGGGCTGCGCAGTCTATTGTCTGTTGGACACTGCTTCTAACAAGAGGTCCCACACCAGCTCTACCTTGTGGGCCCTTGTTGGAAGATCGTATCTGTCGCTTTCTTGTTGGTTCTGTGTAACTCTGTTCACAGAACATAGTCTAGATTTAGTGATTTTCGACGTTGTACTGAGGTTGTGTGTCGCATAGACACTCTGAGAAACTCAGGTCCTGAGCTGTAGCTTCTGACCTAATTTGTACTGGCATCTGTGTACTGTCACTGTCTGGGATTTTCTAATGGTGAACTTAGATTCAGTAGTATGGGAGTTTTGTGACTTTTGTGGAGGATCTGCAGATGGTCCCTACTTAGTGTCATTATATTATATCCTTGTTCCTGATTCTGTGTCGCTGTTGCTTGTTATATTGCTGTTCGGCTTGACAGTCGCTTTATTGTTCAAGCAAGCTGTTCTGATTGCCAGGTTGGTCAAGAAGTTAATATGAGGACTTTTAGTCAGTCACTGGTTAAGTCTAGTCGAGTCTTGAGACAGCGAACTACTTAGAGCACTAACACACATACACACAAACTTACTTGTATATATTTGTACTATGTTATTAAATGCTAACAATGTACCAGACGGTACTTAAAAGCCATAAAGATGTGATATGTGCCTTCAGCACAATACTACTGTACACGAGAGAAGTGTAGGAACTTGTATCCTATATAATATTCAATTGATTAATTTAATTTACTTTGATAATATACGCCTAGACAACTTTGCTATTAATAAACTTATTAAATTTTAATTTCTTTAGTTAGTAGCCTACCAGTTGTAATCCTGAAGCACTATTGAATCTTACTGAATTCTAATGGATAAATGGACCAGGATACTGACTACTTGTTACAAAAACCCAGTAACAGGCTGGATGCTAGAAGGGTAGTCCTTTCTAGAATTCACTGGAGATCTCTATGCATATTAGAAATCGCTTTTGATATTGTTACAAAAACACCATAACAGGCCTGGATGCCTCAGTAGACAGAGTATACCCTTTCTAGAATTCCAACTGGAGATTCTATCATAAACTCGCTTTTTGTATCCAGACAACAAAGCTAAACTAACACTCCGTCGTGCCTCGTGTACAACAGAGGTAAACTAACACTCCTTGACCTTAGTACAACAGAGCTTACACTAACACTCCTCGTGCCTCCAGGTACGACAGAGCTAAACTAACACTCGTCGTACCTGTAGTCACAACAGAGCTGCACTAAAACTCCTTGTACCTCCAGGTACAACAGAGCTACACTAACACTCCTTGTACCTTCAGGTACAACAGAGCTACACTAACACTCTCGTACCTCCAGGTACAACAGAGCTGACACTAACACTCCTTGTACCTCCAGGTACAACAGAGCTACACTAACACTCCTTGTACCTCCAGGTATAACAGAGCTTCAGTAACACTCCTCGTACCTCCAGGTACAATAGAGCTACACTAACACTCCTCGTACCTCCAGGTACAACAGAGCTACACTAACACTCCTCGTACCTCCAGGTATAACAGAGCTACAGTAAACACTCCTCGTACCTCCAGGTACAATAGAGCTACACTAACACTTCTCTGGCCTCCAGTACATAAGCTGACATAACTCCTGTACTCCAGTACACAGACTTCACTAAAACTCTCGTACCTATAGGTAAACAAGCTACACTGACATCTTGGGAACACAGGTATAAGTGGAAAGTGAAGTACTCAGCGAATTTTATCAATGATAGGAGAAAATGTGTGAGGAGAGAGATTTGAGGAAAACATGAAGAAGCTTTAGACAAGAGAGAGAGAGAGAGGAGACGAGAGACGGCAGTAGATAGAGATCACATTCCGAGAATGCATACCAAGCTTTCTGAACACAAGACGAGCATAAGATGCAAGCAAGTCTCACTTGGCATGTACCCTTCACAGATCTCACTTCATCTGAGATCATTTATCCAGGTGCTTGATCTGAACACATAATATCACATTTATGATTCAACAAGATAACGTCAGTTCCAAATAAAATGCTGGCCACAGTGGCTTCAACTTCATCTTGTAATACTTTTATGTTTCATAACAATAAAAATACTTGTATGTTTCATAACAATAAAAATTATTTCAATGATCTGAGTAGGTAACAGCTCTTAGCTTGTCAATAAAGTTAGGAATCCTTACCTAACTTGTCAAACTTATGTAAAAAAAAGGGCCCCTCTTGGCCCCCAAAACAAACCCTAAACCCCCCCTGTCCCCATAAACAAAAACCAAACATTTGGGATCCATAAAAATACCAACCCCTTAAATCAAAAAACGGCTCACAAAAATTTTCCCCTAGAAAAGAGAACAAAACTCCCCTTTCCCCCGGCAAAAAACTCATTCTCGGGGAAAGTTAAAAAATTAGAAACATTTAAAATTTATCGTGGAAAAATTAAATAATTGGGGAAAAGGGGAAAAAAAGGGGAAAAAATGGAAAAAGAGAAAGGAAAAAAAAACCCTTTTAGAAAAAAAAAAGCTTCCCCTTCCCCAAGAAAAAAAATACTCGGTTTTTCTCCAAAAAAGGGTTTTTGGGAACGGTTAAAAAAAAAAGGGAAAGAAAAAAAAAAAGGGGGGGTAACAAAAAAAACCGCCAAAAAAGGGGCAATTTCAAATCCCTTTTCCCCCCCAAAAAATTTTTAAAAAACGGTTTTTTCTAACCTAAAAGGGTTAAAAGGGGGAAAATCATTTAAAAAAATTTCCGGATTCAAAACATTAAACCCTTTTTTTAAAAAAAAAAGTTTTTCAAACTAAAATTTTTCAAATATTTGGAAAAAGGGAACCTTTTTAAAAATTAGACCAAAACCCCCTTTTGTCAAACCTTTTAAAAAAAAAAAATAAAAAAGGGAAAAAAAGGGGAAAAAAAAAAGGGGGGTAAGAAGAAAGGGGAAGAAAGAAAAAAAGGGGAAAGGAGAAAGGGGAAAAGGGGGGGGGAAAAAAGGAAAAAAAAAAGGCCAAAAAAAAGGGAAAAAAATAAAAGTAAATTTTTAAGAAAAAAGAAAAAAGGGGGGGTTTTGGGGGAAAGGGGGGGAAAGGGGGAAAACAAAAAAAGAAAAATTTTTAAAAAGGGAAAAAAATTTGGGGAAACAAAAAAGAAAAAGATATAACTAAAGAAAATTTTTAAAAAAAAGGGGTTGATTTTGAAAAAAAAAATTTTGGGTTTTTTAAAAAATTTTTGAAAAGGTTTTTAGAGGCAAAAAAGGTTCAAGGGGGGAAGGGGGGAAGAGAAGGGGTGGGGAACTTAAAAAAGGGAAGGGGAATAAAGGGGGAAAAGGGGGGGGAAAAAAAAACGGGACTCGTTCTGGGGGCCCCCCCCTTCCCCCGACGGGGTCTGGGGGGGGGTTGTTGGGGGCGGGGGGGTGGTTCGTGGGGGGGCGGTTCCTGGGGGGGGCTTGGGGGGCCCGGTTGCGGGCGGTTTCGGGGCGGGGGGTTTGGGGTTTGGGAGGGGACCGGGTTTTCCGGGAGTAAAACCCCCTATTTACGCCCCCCCCAAAGAAAGGGAAAAATTTATGAGGTTTGGTGTTCAACAGTAAGTTCTAGAATAAGAAATTTTTTTGGAATCCGGGTTTTTCCCGGGTTTCCCGGGTTTTTTTCCAAAAAATTTTGAAGAGGGTTGAAAATTTGTCCTTTTTTTTGGGGCCTTCTTCCTTTGCACTTTTTTTAAAACTTACGGTAAATTGCGTTTAAAATTTAAGGGATTTTTAATAAAACCCTTTTCACGGGTTTTATTTTCCCATTAAGTAACCCTTTGGAACCCCCAAAGGGGGTTTTCCAAATATACTTAAAAAAGGTTTTTTTGGAAACCTAAAACAGGGGCCCTTTTTTTTTAAAATTTTCGGTAAAAATTACCCTTGCTTTTTGGGAGTAAAAAGCCCCCTTTTTTTTTCCCCCTTCAGGTAACTTTGCATTTCTAAATTTTCCAATTTTGGTGTTTTGTACATTTCGGGGGAAATTTTCAGGGGTTTTTGTTGATCTTTTGCAAAGTACGGCTCTGGGTTTTTGAAATAAAGACGGGGGGTTATTCTAAATCTATGGAAAGGGATTTTTACCCAAAACATAGACTTTGGGGGTAACTTTCAAACCCTTAAATTTTTAAAAGGGCGTTTGTTGGAAATGGGGTTCCTTTCTTTTCAAAACCCTTTCCCATTTCCGGAAGGTTATGATTCTAAAATTATAAAGAAGGGGGGCCAATGGGGTTTTTTAACAAGTAAAAAAAACCCTTTTTTTGGGGGGAGATAAATGGAGAAATTTAGTAATGCAGTGGGGCCGGTGAATGGTTGGAAGAGGAAAAAAAGGGGAAAACTAAAAGAAATTTTTGGGGAAAAAATTTGAAGGAAAAAAAGGGGGAAAAGGCTTCGAAATGTTTTATTTTTTAAAAAAATTTTTTTTTTTCCCCCTTAAAATAGGGAAAAAAAAAATTTTTGAAAGCTAAAAATAGTGTTGGGGCCCGGAAAATTTGGGGCCCGTTGGTTTATAAAAAATAGTGGTAAGGAAGGGTTTTTCGCATTTTAAAAGGGCCCGATTTTTTTACAATAGTGGGGGAATTTGGGGGGTATAAAGATCCCCCCAAATTCCAATTTTTAAAAAAAAAGGGGGGAGCTTTAAACCCGGGATTTTGGAAAAGAAAAAATTTTTACCGCTTTTAAAAAAGCGGGGTCTTCCTTTAGGAGGGGGAAAATTTTTTAGAAATTGGGGGGGGTTGAGTCTTTTGCGGGGGGTGTTAACCATCTTTGGACACCAGGTGGCGATCCCTTCGAAACTAAAGTCCTTTCCGATTTCCCGTTTTTTCCTTTTAAAAACCTGGTGCGGGCGCCCTGAAAAGGTGCCCCAAGAATTCCCCCCAAACCAAAAGATGGGGCCCAATTTAAAAATTTTTCCAAACAAAAATAGGTCTTTTAAAACCCAGAAAGAACCCACCGAAAGAAAATTTAACGTCAAAGGGGGAAAGAAAGGGAAGGGGGGCTTCGGTGAAAAAGTGGAAACTCCAAAACTCCCCATAAACCCCCCCCCATTAAAAATTTTCTAAACCCAAAAAAACACCCCAAGAATTTAAAAAAGTAAAATTTTTTTTGGGCCCTTATTTTTCAAAAAAAACCCGGAAAAACAAAGTGTTTTTGGGGGTTGGGGGAAAATGCCCCCGGGGAAAAATATTACAAAATCTTTTTAAATTCCCTCTTTTTAGGAACATTTGGAGGGGATAAAATTCTTTTCCCCCCCAAAAAATTTTTAAAAAAGAAAGGGTCCCTTTAAAATTTTCCCCCCGGGGGGAAAAAGGTTTAAAAATCAGGGGAAAATTTTAAAAAATTTCGGCTTCCTTTTTTTGGGGGAAAAAACCCGGGTTTTCCCCTTTTTTTTTTTAAAAAAAAAGGGAAAATTTTTATTTAGGAATTTTTTTTTGGAAAACACTTTTTTAAAAACCAACCAAAACCCAAAAAAAGGTGGCCACCTTTTTATTTTTAAATTTTAATTTTTTCCAAAGGAAAAGGGAGCTTCAGAAAAACAAAACCCTTTTTTAAAAAATTTTGAGAGGGGGGCCCCCTTTTTTGGGGGTTTTTCCCCCAAAAAAAAAATTTTTTTCCCAAAAAAGGGAAAAAAGGGGGGGTTTTTAAAAAAAATTTTTTCCAAAAAAATTTAAAACCCCCCCTTTTTAAAATTATTAAAAGTTTTAGAGGCCCCTGTCCCAACCCCTTGTTCCCCAAAAAAATAAATTTAACCCAAAAAAAAAAAGGGGGGGGGGTTTAAACCGGGTTTTCCAAATTTTAAAACCCCCAAAATTTAATTTTAAAACCCCCCCCCCCAAAAAACATAACCCCTTTTAATTTAAATTTAGGCCCTCCCGGGAACCCAAAAATTTTTTTAAATGATAATAAAACCAAACCCCAATTCCCTTCAAAACCCCGAAAAAAATTTTTTTTGGGCTTCCCTTAAAAAATTTAAATTTAAACCCAAAAATTCCCCCTGAAAATTTGGGGGAAGAAAAAATATTTAAAAAATTTTCCCTTATACCATAAAAATAAAGGGTTGGGGAAGCACCAAAAATAAAAAAATAAAAATTTTTTTGGATTTGGGGGGAATAAAAAATACCCCCCCCTTTTTTACCCAAAAAAAATTTTTAAAAAAAAAAAAATTTTTAAACGATAAAAAAACCCCCCATTTGAAAAAAAAATATAAAAAAAATTTTTAAAACCCCCAAAAAAATTAAAAAAACTTGCATAAAAGGGGGAAAAAAAAAAAACCCCCATTTTTTGGGTTTTAAAAAAGGGAATTGAAAAATTTTTAAAATTCCCCCCCGGGTTTTTCTTACTTTCCCTTTTTGGGGGGAATTTTTCCAAAACAATTTTTGGGGGGCCCCCCCGGGGAAAGGGGGGGGCCCCGGGGGGTTTTTAAAAAAAGGGGGCCCCGGGTGGGGGGGTTTTAAATTTTTTAAAAAAGGGGAAAAAGGGGGAACCCCTTTAAAAAATTTTTCCCAAATAAAAGCCCCCCGGGGGGGGGGCGGCGGGGTTTCCCGGGTTTTGGGGGGGCTTAAAAAAAACCCCCCGGGAAACTTTTTTTTTTTTTAAAAAAAATTTTCCCCAAAAATTTCAAAAAAAGGGAGAAAAAAAGGTTAAAAGGCTACCCCAGAAATTTTTTTCCCTTTTTTTGCCGGCTTAAAAATTTTTTTAGGGGGGGAGGGTTGTTTTTTTTGCCCCCTTTTTAAAATTTTGTTAAAGGAAAAGTTTGGGGTTTGGTTTTTTAAATAACCCAAAAAAGGGGGGTGTAATTTTAAAAATGGAAACGGGAAAAAATTAAGAAATTTTGGGGGTTTGAATTTTTACCCAAAGGGCTACAAAAACCCCCTTTGGGGGTTTGGGGGAAAATTTTTAAAAAATTCCGGGGCTTTCCCTAAAAAATTTTTTAAAAGGGTTAAGTTTAAAATTTTTAAAAAGAAAGGGGCCTTTTTTTGTAAAGGGTTTGGGGTTTAAAACAAACTTCTTTTAAAAAAGAGAAAAAAAATTTTTTTTGGGGATTAAATTATAAAATTGGGGGAAAAAGGGTTTTTGTGTGGAAAAAAATTAAGTGAAAAGGGGGTTGGGGAAAACAAAAAAACAAGGTTTCTTTTGGTTTTTTTTTAAAAAAATGGGGGAAGGTTAGGGAGTTGGGAAACCCCAACCCCCTGTTGGTTTTTTTTGCAAAAATTTTTAAAAATTTATTAAAATTTTTTTAAATTCGGGGGAAAATTGGGACTTTAAAAAACCCTTTTGGTTTTTTTAAAAAATTTTTGGGTATTAATGGGATATTAAAATTAAAAAAAGATTTTTTGGGCCTTTTTAAAGGTGAAAATTTTTTTTTTAACCCCCTAGAGAATTTTTTTTTGGGGGTTTTAAAATTTTAGAAAAATTTTTTTTTATAAAATTTTTTAAGGGGAAAAAACCCAAGGTTTTTTTTTTCCTTTTTGGAAAAATAAAAAGGGAATTTTAAAATAAAAGGAAAAAAAAAAAAAAATTTTATTTACGGGAAAAGAGGGGGGGTTTAAAATTTTTTTAAATTAAGGGTTTAAAATTTTTAAATCAAAATTTTAAACCCTTTTGTAAATTAATTTTTTTTTTTTAAAAAATTTTTTTTTAAAAAAAATCTACCCCAAAAGGGGGGGAGGTTTTTTTTGGAAAAAATTTTTTTTTAAAAGGTTAAATTTAAATTAAATATTCAGAAATTTTTTTTTTTAAAAATTTTTTTTTTTTTTAAATTTTAAGGGGAAAATTTTTTAAAATTTTTTTAAAAAGTTTTATTTTTTTGGGGCCCTTTTTAAAAAAAAAATTTTTTCCCCTTTTTTCCCTTTTTTGTTGGAAATCCCCTTTTTGAAGGGGGACAACCCCCCCTGAAAAAAATTTGGGTCCCCCCCTTTGTTTGGTTTTTTCCGGGGTCCCTTTCTCCCCAAATTCCCTTTTGGGGCTTTGGGTCCCCCTTTTTGTTTTGGTTCTGTGGACTTTTTTCCAAAATTTTAGACTTAGTGTTTTTTTGGTTTTTGGGTGTGTGTCGTTTTAAACCTGAAACTCAGGTTCTGACTGTAGTTTTGCCAAATTTGTTCTGGTATCTGTGACGCACGTTGGGGATTTTCTTATGTGAATTTTGATTCAGTAGTATGGAGTTTTGTTTTTGGAACCAATGGTCCCCACTTTGGGGAAAATTTTCCTTGTTCCTTTTTTTTGTTTTTGCTTTTAATTGCTTTTTAATTTTTTTTTTTTAAAAGCTGTTTGATTGCCAGTTGGGCAAGAAGTTATTATTTGAAAAAAATTTTTTTCACTTTTTAAGTCTAGTGAGCTGAGAAAAGAACACTTAGAACCTTAAAACCCTACCAAAACTTTTTTTTTTATTTTAAATGCTACGACCAACGGGACTTAAAAAAATTTTATTTCCACAAATATATTTGGGGAAAAATTTTTTTAATTTAAATTTTTTTTATTTTTAAATTTTTTTAAAATTTTTAAAACCCCTTTTTTTGTTAAAAATTTTAAAATTTAATTTCTTTATTTAACCTACCATTTTTTCCCAAACATGAAACACTAAATTTTTAAGAAAAAGGGGGCCCGGTTGCAAAAAAAACCTTTTAAACTTGAAAAAATTTTTAAATTTCCCCTTTTTTTTTTTTGGGCCTTTTTTTTTTTGGGGGGGTTTGGGTTTTTTTTCTTTTGTGGGGGGTTTGGGGGTTTTTTTTTTTGTTTTTGGGGGGTCTTTTGGGGTTTTTTTTTTTTTTTGGGGGGGGGCTTTTTTGGTTTTTTGGGGGGGGTTTTAAAAGGGGGGGTTTTTTGGGGGTTTTATTTATTTTTTTGGGGCTTTTAAAACTTTTTAAAAAGGGGGGGGGGCGGGGGGTTTTTTTTTTGGGGTTTTTGGGGGTTGGGGGGTTAAAGGGGGGGTGTTTTGGGTTTTTTGGGGGGGCGTTTTCTTTTTTGTTGGGGGGTTTTTGTTTTTTTGGGGGGGTTTGGGTTGGTGTTTTGGGGGGTTGGTTTTTTGGGCTTTTTTTCTTTTTGTTTTTGTTTTTTTTTTCCCTTTTGGGGGGGTTTTGGGGGGTTGGGTTTTTGGGGTTAGTGGGTTTTTTTTGGGGGGGGGTTTTTTTAAAAAGGGGGTTTTTGGGGGGGGGTTTTTTGGGGGGGGGGGTTTTTTGGGGGGTTTTGGGTTGGGGGGGTTTTTTTTGGGTGGGGGTTTTTTAGGGGGTTTTTGGGGGGGGTTTGGGGGGGAAAATTTGGGGGGTTTTGGGGGCGGGTTTTAGATTTGGGGGGGGTTTTTTTTTTTTTGGTTTTTTTTTCTTTTTTTTTTTGGGGCGGGGGGTTTTTTTTTCTTTTTGGGTTTTTTTTTGGGGACCTTTTCCCCCTTTTTTTTTTCCGGGGGGGGTTTTTCCCTTTGGGGGGGTTTTGGGGGTGGGGGGGTTTTGGGGAAATGGGTTATTTTGGGGTGGGGGGGGGTTTTTAAAAGGGGGTATTGGGGTTTTTTTTTTTTTGGGTTTTTTGTCTTTTTATTTTTTGGGTTGGGTTCTTTCCCCTTTTTTTTAGGTTTTTGGGGGGGGGGGGTTTTTCGGGGGCCTTTTTGGGGGGGGTTTTTTTTTTTTAGGGGGGGGGGTTTTTTTTGGGGGGGGGTTCTTTTTTTGTTTGGGTTTGGGGGTTTTTTTTAAAAGGGTTTGCGTTGTTTGGGTTTTTTTTTTTTTTTGTTTTTGGGGGGTTTTTGGCCCCGGGGTTTTGGGGGTTTAGGGTTTTGGGGGGGGTGGGCGGGGGGTTTGTTTGGGGGTGGGGGGGTTTTTTTTTTTTTTGTGGGGTTTTTTGTGTGGGGTGGCTTGGGGGATTGGGGGGAAAAAAATTGCTTGTTTGGGGGGGGTTTTTTTTTGGGGTTTTTTCCCGGGGGTTTTGGGCTTTCCCGTTTACGGGGTTTTTTTCGGGGGGGGCTTTTTATTTTTTGGGGGGGTTTTTTTTTCCCTTTAACCCCCAAAAATTTTTTCCCCCGTTCGGGGTTTTTTGGGGGGTTTTTTAATTTTTGGTTTTTTTTTCTTTTCTTTTTTCTTTTGGGGGGGGGGGTTTTTTTTAAAAATTTTTTTGGGGGGTTTTTTTTTTGGGGGGCCCTTTTTCCCCCTGGTTTTGGGGGTTTTTCTTTTTTTTTTCTTTTTTCGGTTTTTGGGGGTTCTTTTTTCCCTTTTGGGGGGGGTTTTTTCTTTTTTTTTTTTTTTAGGGTTTTTGGGGGGGGGGGTTTTTTCGGGGGGGGGGGGGGGGGCCCCCCGGGGGTTTTTTTCGGGGGGTTCTTTTTCTTTTTCGTTTTCAGGGGGGGGGGGGTTTTTTTGGGGTTTGGGTTTTTTTTTTGGGGGGGGGGTTGTTTGAGGGGTTTTTTGGTTGGGGGGGGGGGTTTTTGGGGGTGTTGGGGTGGGGTTTGGGGGGGGTTTTTTTGGGGGGGGGATGTTTTTGTGGGGGGTTTTTGGGGGTTAGGGGTTTTTTTTATTTTTGGGGGGGTTTTTTAAAGTGGGGTTTTTGGGGGGGGGGGGGTTTTGGGGGGGGGGGTGTTCTTTTGGAGGGAGGGGGTTTTTGTGGGGGGTTGGTTGTTGGGGGTTGTGTTAATTTTGGGGGGTTGTTGGGGGTGGGGGGGTTTTTTGGGGGGGAAAGGGGGGGTGTTTAAAATTGGGGGGGTGGGTTTGGGGGGGGGGGGGTGTGGGGGGGGGTTGGGTTTAGGGGTTTTTTGGGGTGTTTTTTTTTTAAAATTTTTGGGGGGAGAGTTTTTTTGGGGGGTTTTTTTTTGGGGGGATTTTTTGTTGTTTTGGGGAAAAGGGTTTGGGGGTTTTTGTTGTTTTGGGTTTTGGGTTTTTGGGGGGGTGAAAAACGGGGTGGAGATTTTTGGGTTGATGGGGATTTAAATTTTTGGGGGTTAAATAAAAAAAACGGGGGGAAAATTTAAAGGAATTGAAATGGGGGAAAAGGGGGCCCCCCCCCAAATTTTCCCCCGGGGTTTTAAACCCAAATTTTTCCAATTGGAATTGGAACCCCAAACCAAAAAGTTTTTGGGGGAAAAAAAGGGGGGTTTTTTTTAAAAAGTGGGGGTTAAAACGGGTGGGATTTGTTCCCAAAAAATTTTGGGTTTAAATTTCCCTTTTTTTTTAAAAAAAAAAAAAGGGGTATCCCTTGGGGAAACACCCCCCCAAACCCCCCTTTTTCCCCCCCCCCCTTTTTAAAAACCCAATAACCCCCCTTTTTCCCCCCCAAAACCCCCAAAGCCCCACCCCGAGCCCCCCCCACCCTTTTCCCCCCCTTTTTTCCAACCATTTTAAACCCAACTTCCAAAACTGCCCCTTTTATTAAAAATTTTTAAAAAAAATTTTAAAAACCCCCTTTTTTTTTTAACAAATAGCCAAAATTTTTTTTTAAAATTTTGCCCTTTTCCCCTTTTTAAATTTTTTTTTCCAATCCCCCCAAAAAAAATTCACCCCCAAAATATCCCCAAAAAAAACCCCCCAAAAAAACTACAAAACACCCGGCCCCTCCCACTTAACTTTTACCCCAACCAAACCCCTTCCAATTTCCCCATAAAAAGGGTCCTTTTTACAAAGCCCTTTTTAACCCAATAAAAACCATTTTTTTTAAAACCCCCAAAAAAAAATGATTTTAAATTTTTTTCCCACAAATTTTTCCCAAAATTTTTTTTGGGAAAGGAAAATCCCAAAAATTTTTTGGGTGTTAATTTTTTTCAAAGCTTTTTGGCCCCAAAAACCTCCCAATTCCCAAAAAAAATCTTTTAAAAAAATTTTAAAAATTTGAAAAATTTTAAGGGGGAAAAAACAACCCCTTTTTTCCCAAATTTGGTTTTGAAACAAAAACGAAATTTTTCTTTGGGGGAACCTAAAAAACCCATTGAAAACCCCATTTTTCAAATTTGGCTGCCCTTTTTGGGAAAAACCCCCTTTTTTTTTCCCCCCCTCCCCTTTTGGGGGAAAAAAACCCCCCCCTTTCACCTTTAAAAACCCCCAAACCTTTGGGGGGGGGGAAAAAAAACCTTTGCCTCCTTTTGACCAGTGAGATGTTTTAATCTATTGTTCATCCATTTGGGATCATTTTTGTTATATCTAATTTCCCTACTCGGTACAAAAGTTGTCTGGGCAGCTAGAACTATGCTCTGAAAAACGTCATATTGGCAACCAAGATCACCTACCTGATCCATAGTCAGGACATCCCAATTTAGCCCACCCAGGTAATTTTTCAGTCCCATGAAGTCGGCCAAGCGAAAATCTGGGACAGAGATTTGATTGCAGTTATCTGGGTAATTCCATGATATATTAAAACTAAGTGATTTGTGATCACTTTCCCAAGCTCATCATTAACCTCAAGATTATTAATTAGTGAATCTTTGTTGGCAAGAACCAAGTCAAGCAGATTGTTTCCTCTAGTTGTTTCTGTCACAACCTGTTCTAAAAAGCAATCCTGAACCGTATCAAGAAAGTCACTAGACTCAAGATTTCCTGTCATATTGTTCCAATCAATTTGTCTAAAGTTAAAATCTCCCATTATAACAACATTTTCATATCTAGATGCCTTATGAATTTCGTCCCATAGCAGCTTACTGCCCTTCCTATCAAGGTTTGGGGGCCTATAAATCACACCCAAAATTAATTTGTCATGTCCCTCGAGAAACTGTAGCCAAACAGATTCTGTGTTCGATGTCTCTAATCAAGATATATCATGTCTAAGACAACAATTTAAATTTTCTCTGACATACATCGCCACTCCACCACCCTTCCTGTTGACCCTATCAGTGTGGAATAGTTTATAACCCTGTATGTTGCATTCAGAAGGCATTTCTCTATCTTTCAGGTTGAACCAGGTCTCTGTTATACCAGTAAGTGTCCGGCTATGGTTAGCTTGGTGCGGCCAGAAGGAACAGCCTGGTTGATCAGACCTTGATCCACCATGAGGCCTGGTCTCACACCGAGCCGAGGGGCGTTGACCCCCGAAACCTTCTCCAGGTAAACATCTGGTGAAGGAAATACAAGTTAAATATTTCTGCTGAGTTTGTTTTGCTCGAACCCACCACGACCATGACACAGGTCATTATTACCTGTGTTTGTAATAGTGGTGGTGGTGGTCATGGTGACAGTGGTGGTGGTGATAGTGGTGGTAGTGATGGTGGTAGTTGTAGTGATAGTGGTGGTGATGGTGATAGTGGAAGTGTTGGTGATAGTGGCGGTGGTGGTGGTAGTGGTGATGGTAGTGGTGGTGGTGTTGATAGTAGTGGTGGTGGTGATAGTGGTGGTGGCGGTGATATCGGTAGTGGAGGTGATAGCGGTGGTATCTGTGATGATTGTGGTGATGGTGATTGTGGTGGTAGTGATGGTGATAGTGGTGGCGGTGGTGTTAGTGGTGGTGGTCATAGTGATGGTGGTGGTTATAGTGGTGGTGTCGGTGATGGTTGTAGTGATGGTGATAGTGGAGGCGGTGATGATGGTTAAAGTGATAGCGGTGACAATGGTGGTGGTGGTGGTAGTGATAGCGGTGGTGGTGATAGTGGTGGTGGAGATAGTGTTGGCGGTAGTGGTGGTGATAGTGGTGGCGGTAGTGGTGGTGATAGTGGTGGTGATAGTGGTGGTGGTGGTAGTGGTGGTGATAGTGGTGGTGATAATGGTGGTGATAGTGGTGGTGATAGTGGTGGTGGTGGTAGTGGTGGTGATAATGGTGTCAATGGAAAGGCCTTTACCTGTCTGACATTAATTACCGCGTCAATCAAGATCAACGTTAAACCCCAACCATTCCGAATTTAGCGTGTACAGTGAACGCTACATTTCCAGGCCGGGGCTGTACCTACCAGTACGTCGACTGACAGATGTACCTGGCTGTGGTCTCCCGTTGGCTCCACACTCCACCTCTGGCCTCACAATATAAGCTTTTAAAAAAGTGCCTGTGGGTTCCATAATTGCGCAATGTTCTGACACGGCGAAAGGTATAATATTAACTTACTGGAGGGATTTAGGGACCCGGATGTACAGTTTCCTTATTACAAGGCCTTCTATAAAATTCTTAACCACACCTGGTTGTCTGAGTCACTGTATCTGTATACTGTATTATCGAGCACCTATATTCCCACTCGACTACATGCAGCTGACTCCCATGAGTGATGACGTGGGACTGGCCAAACACTGGCATTTTGGCACCAATGCTGCAGATATACGACTCTGTTGATACCTAAGCTACTTACAACTATATTCGTATCCTAACTTTACTGTCTAAACTACAATCTAAGACTACGTTCTAGCTTACTAATAGTATAAACCAAATAAACCTACAATCAAGATTGGATTTAGAGATGTTGTAGGAGCAACACCTCAAAAAGACTTTCCCTGTTGAAGGAGAATCTTTCCCTCCCGTAACACACTCCCTCCCACACTTGTAACACACTCCCTCCCATACTTGTAACACACTCCCTCCCATACTTGTAACACACTCCCTCCCACACTTGTAACACACTCCCTTCCATACTTGTAACACACTCCCTCCCATACTGTAACACACTCCCTCCCACACTTGTAACACACTCCCTCCCACACTTGTAACACACTCCCTCCCACACTTGTAACACACTCCCTTCCATACTTGTAACACACTCCCTCCCACACTTGTAACACACTCCCTCCCACACTTGTAACACACTCCCTCCCACACTTGTAACACACTCCCTCCCACACTTGTAACACACTCCCTCCCACACTTGTAACACACTCCCTCCCACACTTGTAACACACTCCCTCCCACACTTGTAACACACTCCCTCCCACACTTGTAACACACTTCCTCCCTCACTTGTAACACACTCTGTTCCACACTTGTAACGATTTATCATGGCTAAGGACGATAAAACACTAGTTTTCCTGTATGTGGTGGTGACGTTGGTGGTAGTGACGTTGGTGGTAGTGGTGATGATGGTGGTAGTGACGTTGGTGGTAGTGATGATGTTCGTGGAAGTGACGTTGGCGGTAGTGGTGACGTTGGTGGTAGTGGTGATGTTGGCGGTGTTGACGGTGGTAGCGGTGATGTTGGTGATAGTGGTAATGTTGGTGGTAGTGGTGATGATGGTGGTAGTGACGTTGGTGGTAGTGGTGATGATGGTGGTAGTGACGTTGGTGGTAGTGACGCTGGTGGTAGTGGTAATGATGGTGGAAGTGAGTTGGTGGTAGAGGTGATATTGGTGGTAGTGACGTTGGTGGTAGTGGTGATGTTGGTGGTAGTGGTAATGTTGGTGGTAGTGGTGATAATGGTGGTAGTGACGGTGGTAGTGGTGATGTTGGTGGTAGTGGTGTGTTGGTGGTAGTGACGTTGGTGGTAATGGTGATATTGGTGGTAGTGGTGATGTTGGTGGTTTTGGTGATTTGGTGGTAGTGGTGATGTTGGTGGTTGTGGTGATATTGGTGATGGTGACGTTGGTGTTAGTGGTGATGTTGGTGGTAATGACGTTGGTGGTAGTGGTGATGTTGGTGGTAGTGACGTTGGTGGTAGTGGTGATATTAGCGGGGTGACGTTGGTGGTAGTGGTGATATTAGCGGCGGTGACGTTGGTGGTAGTGGTGATATTAGCGGCGGTGACGTTGGTGGTAGTGGTGATATTAGCGGCGGTGACGTTGGTGGTAGTGGTGATATTAGCGGCGGTGACGTTTTCATTGAGACAACGTTTCGATGACTGTAGAGATTTACAACTCCTGCTTGTAGTACGTCATCACGACACAAAACGGGAGAAATTGTTTTCTTATCCCTGTGACTCATTAGACGCAGCGTTTCTCACCCTGGGTTCCCTGGAAGCCTCGGGTTCTGGGAGAGGCCGCTAGGGGTTCCGAGAGAAATAGTGATAAATTGGAAAAGCAATAAAAATAAATAAGAAAGCAATAAACATACTGCTGCAGTTTTCAACCTCTTAAATATGTGAGCAAGCTTGTTCTTATTTAACAAGTATCAAGAACAAAGACAGAAGTCGTCTCCTTTCAGATGAAGATGAAATCCGTATGTGTTTATCCGTGTGTTTATCCGTAAGTGTTTATCCGTGTGTGTGTTTATCCGTATGATTTTATCCGTGTGTGTTTATGCGTATGTGTTTATCCGCGTTTGTTCATATAAAGTTCGATCCAGAATTAAATATTTGTGTAACAAAAGACAACCACAGGTTTCACATTAGTCAAACAAAATTCATTATCTACATTGTCTTCAAAAATAACATTTCCCTGACCCATATATTTGTTTATATGACATTTTGCCTTGATTAATCTTATGCCTCTTCAACATTGTCAGTAAATGATTAAGTTATTGTAGTAGTTATTATTTGTTTTCGTTCTTTTTGTGTTATATATGATATTGGTTATTTAAGTGTATTTTTTGGTTGACAGATATGGTTAATTTTTTAGCCAGTTATCTGAAAAAAAATATATTATATTTTCCTTATGAACTTTAAGTTTATAAAGAGAAAGAAAGATATTAATAATGATATATAGTAATAATATATAATACGTCCTCTTCTTCTCAATATGTTTCTGGTAAATAACCTTGTCTATGCTCCTAAGAATATCATTTGTTGTGATCATATTGTCCCTTCCTACACCGATCCTGCGGTGACATCACGAGCACCACTTCCTATTTTTCCTCATAGATCATTCACCCCCTGAAGCAGCTACAATTCATTTGTGTTTTCCCGGTTGATTAAGACAGGTGCTACATACTTATGAATTTTTACGAAATAAAGATCGTTGTGAACGTGATTTTGTCTCAGATACTGAATGCCACTATTTATTAATATTTATCAGTAAGTTTATCAGCTAGTTTTCTTCTTCTGCCAAGTTGGTATTATATATTCATAATATTTTGGGACAACAATGGTCCTTGTGGGACTTCACTAGTTACATTCTCTCATCCTCTCATAATGAACACAAAGGCACAATACCGAGAGTGGAAGAATACACAAATCACCCGCACATAGGAGAAGCTTATGACGACGTTCCGGTTCGACTTGGACCATTTTCAAGTCACACTTGTAAACGTTTTTTTTTCATTTTCTGTTTTTAAAGTATTCCATTAGTTCCTTAACCTCCCCTGTTACTCCTGACTTCCTTTTCCAATTTGCTAAGTTTCTTTCCAGGAAGCACCACATAAAATTCTTACCTACAGTTTACAAATGCACAAGTCATTCATCTCACTCTTTCCTGTCTGATCACTGTCTCTGAAAAAGTTGGTAGACAGGACATTGCCCTGTCGTGCCTCCTGTGTGAGGCTGGTAGTTACTGCTTATTGGATGCTTCATCGGTAATTTGTCAAGTAATGTTTCCAAACATTTGTATATCACCACCGATAGACACTATGTTCGAAATGTTCTTAGATTAACATTTTTGCATGTGTGTATGTGTGCGTGCGTGTGTGTCTTACAAAAAACGCGATTTCTAATAAGCAGTGAATACTAGAAAGGACTGCCCTTCTAGCATCCAGCCTGTTACTAGGTTTTTGTAACAAGTAGTCAGTATCCTGGTCCAATTATCCATTAGAATTCAGTAAGATTCAATAGTGGTTCAGGATTACAACTGGTAGGCTACTAACTAAAGAAATTAAAATTTAATAAGTTTATTAACAATTAAGTTGTCTAGGCGTATATTATCAAAGTAAAATAAATAAATCAATTGAATTTAATGTAGGACACAAGTTCCTACACTTCTCTGGTGTACAGTAGTATTGTGCTAAAGGCACATATCACATCTTTATTGCTTAAGTACCGTCTGGTACATTGTTAGCATTTAATAACATAATACAAATATATACAAGTTTGTGTGTATGTGTGTAAGTGCTCTAAGTAGTTCTCTGTGTCTCAAGACTCAACTAGACTTAACCAGTGACTGACTAAAAGTCCTCACATCAACTAACTTCTTGACCAACCTGGCAATCAGAACAGCTTACTTGAACAATAAAACGACTGATAAGCCGAACAGCAATATAACAAGCAACAGCAACACAGAATCAGGAACAAGGAGATAATATAACGACACTAAGTAGGGACCATCTGCAGATCCTCCACAAAAGTCACAAAACTCCCATACTACTGAATCTAAGTTCAGCATTAGAAAATCCCCGACTGTGACAGTGCACAGATACCAGTACAAATTAGGTCAGAAGCTACAGCTCAGGACCTGAGTTTCTTAGAGTGTCTAAGCGACACACAACCTCAGTACAGCGTCGAAAATCACTAAGTCTAGGCTATGTTCTGCGAACAGAGTTACACAGAACCAACAACAAGAAAGCGACAGAGACGATCTTCCAACAAGGGCCCACAAGGTAGAGGAGTAGAGGGACCTCTTGCTTGAAGCACGTCCAACAGACAATAAGCAGTGCAGGCCAGACAGACTACTTCAGGTGAGGTGTGATCGCCCCCCCTGATCACGTGACTCTCTGTGGACTGCTGCTGCCCAGCAACATAGAGAAGCTGGCAGCGTAACGAGCGGAGAGAAAACACAGTAGTTAGACAATGCTGTCAGCTACTTAACACTCGAACTATGAGCACTGAATAATATATAAATGTTACATCCTACCTAATAATATAACTAAGTCAAATAATAATATAAAGCAATGTATTTATGATTTAGCTATTATTGCAAATATAAGCAATATAAAATTATATGAGCAGGTAATATACATTATATACATTGTGACCCATTCAGGGATTGCAATAGTGTGTGTATGCATGTGTGCAGTTATGTTTTTGTGTGTAAAAGTGCATGTGTGTGTATAACTGAGAAAGAGGAAGAGAGAGAGAGATTATGCAAAGAAGAGGATATAATTTCCTGCTACATTTATAAGAACCTGGGAACATTAATGGTTTTCCTCTTCCTCCATCTTTCTCCTTTCTTCCCTTCTTTCTTGATAAGTATATTTTCACTATTTTACATCTTTTCATTTTCCTCTTGTCTCGTTTATTATCACTCATACCATTTTTATTTTTTGTCTCAATTGCTGTATATAACACTGATGGATGTAAATTTTTCCCCTAAATTCCATCAATATAACGACATTTATCTTTGCAAACATACAGGGTCTAAAGCCGTCAACAAACAAAATAATTCCTTACATCAAGGGACTGCTCACGGAATCAAATGCAATGTTTGCAGCTTTCACAGAGACCCACATAAAGGATCATTTTGACAATGAAATATGGATCCCAGGTTATAACCTATCAGATGCGACAGACTAAACAGGCAACAAAGGGGAGGGGGTGTTGGCTTATATGTCACAGAGTCGCTCATTTACTCAGAACTACTAAACACCTCTAATGATGTTGTTGAAGTTTTGACACTCATTGACCATATCGCTCTCGGGCCATGTGGTTGTGCTGCGCACATGCTCCTGGTTGAGAGGCCTTCCTGCGCAGTTTGATTTTCTCAAGATGGCGCAGAATACAAGAAGGCGTGTCAACACTGTATGCTTTGATTTAGTGCGGGGTGTCGTTATACCTCAGTCCACACAGGTGATTCTACCTATGATTATTTGCGACACATACGGCATTGCTGATCAGGATCTGTATGGAGTATCGCTCAATGGGGCTCGCCAGATATTCGTCAAGCTACGATCGACGGGAGTGTATGAACGCCTGGTGGAGAAGTATCAAGATGGCTGTGTGGACGCTAACTCGGCAATACGAGTTCGTCTCATTGATGTGTCGAGACACTACACCTGGGTGAAGGTACGTAATGTGCCTTTCGAAGCTGACGAGGCAGACCTAAGGAACGTTTTTGAACGTTACGGTACTGTTCACCTGGCAACAGCGGGTACTTGGGTGGATGGGGTGTACGCCGGCTTGCCGGAAGGTATGTTCAACCTGAAGATGATGCTGAGGCATTCTATCCCATCGTTTCTCATCCTAGAGGACTTCCAGACACAAGTTATGGTGTATTATGCAGGACAGCACAAGACTTGCAGGCTATGTGGCACTTATGACCATATGGCAGCCCAGTGTGGGAGGCAGCAGCGACGACAGGATGCAGACAGAGGGATGGAGCGAGGGCCTGACCCGATGGCGGGGCCTCTCAGAGGGACACCTGTAAATGTCCATAGTTCTTATTGGAACGAGGAGGTAGAGAGAGAGTTCCCTGACGGTGGGGTCGAGCCCATCAATGCCTGTAGGCTCTATGGTCTATGCTTTGGTGGAAGGGGAGACCAAGCTGAGTGGTGAGCAACGAGCAGAGGATGTGGCTTTAGAGCAGTTGGCGGACAGGTTTTTGGAGATGACGAGAGCTGGGGATGATGTACAGTCGGTGGAAGGACCAGAGGAGAGCGATGACGAGAGGAGAGGCAGTCAGCCGACTGCGGGTGCCGCTTCTACGGGAGTGGTGACTGTGGTCGAGGTGGTGGCGGAGGTACATTGTGAGGCATCTCCGAACATGGATGCAGAGAGTGTTCGGCGAAAGAGGGTGGCAATGCACTCTGATTCCGATGATGTCTTGACCCCGGCGCAGAGGCCGGGGAAGAAACCGTGGGCTGACGTGGTGAGTGGAGGCGCCACAGGTGTGTCCGGTCAGGTGTTCGACCGGGGGGGGGGGGGAATCGTGCTTACAGTGGAGAGCGAGGTGGGAAAAGTAGGAAGGCTGGTAATGCGCCTATGAGAGGAGTTCCAGGGCAGCATGTAAAACCCTTCACGAAAGTTTCAGGTGTATGACTGTAAATGTAAATGGGATGTGTGCGAATGTGAAGCATTTGTGGCTTCAGGGGTTTTTAAGGCGTTATGCCATAGATACTGTGTTTTTGCAGGAGCATAATTTTAAGGTTGGTCGGGATTTGAATGTGGCTGGATATCGTGTGTTTGTGGCATATTCGGAACGTTTGAAGGGTGTGGGTTGGGATCCTGATTCAGGAGACGAGCCCGTTTGTTGTAATTAGATGTGAGGGAGGGGAGGAGGGTAGGGTACTCCGGGTAGATGCATGATGGAGGGGTGAGCGACTGGCAGTGGTTTGTGTGTATGCGCCGGCGGAGCATGATGTACGGGTGAAAAATGAGTTTGTGCATGATGTTTTGATTTATTATTTGCGATGTCTTCCCTCGGTAACAATCGTAGGTGGTGACTGGAATTGTGTAGTACGTAGAAAGGATGTGGAGCCACAGGGGGCAGAATGTTTTTTGGTTAGCCTAAGGGATCTTTCGCTGAGTGTGGGGTTAAGGGATGTTATTGGAGGTGGGGACCTGATGGCTGAGCATACGTTTCATAGACAGGGATACGCGGCCAGGCTAGATAGGTTATATGTGACGAGAAGTGTGCTGGAGATGTGCGTGCATACGGTAGATGCTGTATACATGGATCATAGAGCTGTTTATGCGGACTTGACTTGGGCCAGCTTGCCTAAGAGGTATCCAGGGTATTGGAAGTTAAATGTGAGACTTCTTTCTTGGGGTGGAGGAGGCGGGGGTTAGATTTTGGGACAATGTGGGAGAATTTGTGGGGAGAGGGTAGAGATGTGGGTGACTTGCTGGGGTGGTGGGATGGGGTAGCTAAGGAGAGGATCCGGCAGTTTTATGTGCAATGGGGAAAGTACCAGGGTTGGATGACGTACGGGTTGCAGCAGTATTTCGAGGGTAGGTTGCAAGGTTGTTATGAGAGGGGCGTGCAGGCAGGGCAGTATCCTATGGAGGAAATCGAGTTGTTAAAAGGGAGGATTCGAGATTTGCAGAATGACAGATTTGATGCGGTGAGAGTGCAGGGTGGATTTGAAGAGGTGGTGTGGAAGGGGAGATGTTGGCCGCAGTTTAACGAACTTTTTTTTATGGACCGATTACGTTCATTTTTGGTGTACTATTAGAAGGTTATATCGAGTATGCTGTGCTGAAGTTTCAATCATATCGGCCAAAAAGGAAATGAAATATGCAAAATTTACGAAAAATTGCATTTGGCAGGGCACAATTTGTCAGTGGTACTCGGACAAGTGGTTTTGACACTTGCTGCTGCTAGAACAACTCTAATTCCATCACTTGTCGATGAGAATTCTAAAATAAACCTTATCTTCTTGCTAAAAAAAAATAAAGTTTCATAACTTTTTTGATATATTGGAACATGTCGGCCTTGTTGTCCACATAAATCTAAAAATATTTTGGATAGTTCGGAAACACGAACGCTACCCCGTAAAACAATCATTCTCCCATGAGGGTTTTCCATTTTCTTTGGGGTTCCGGGTGTGAATGGTTGAGTAGGAGTGTGGTTACCCTACCGGTCAACAGAGGAGGATTGGGGTTGATTGATTTATGGTTAAGAGTCAAGTGTATTTATTTAAAGTGGGGGTTACACCGTGCACGGGGACAAGTGGGGAGGGGCGTGAATGACTTACATGAAGAGGTGCAAATGTGGTGGGGAGGGTCGGAGATGAGGGTGTGTGAAGACATGTTGCGGGCAATGCTGCATGTCCGGGACCCTAATAAAGTTCGGGTGGGTGTTTTAGAGTGTGCTGTAGGGGCGAAGGTAGTCGCGAAGGCTGAGAGTATCTACCCTATGTATGCGTGGGAGGATATATGGGAGAGGTTACGGTTGATGCGCGTGTGACCAAATGTGCGAGAGGCATTTTTCTGTTTTCTCCATGGTATACTGCCGTCGGGTGCTGCACTTCAGGAAAGAGGGTTGATGGTGGAGGGCGTGTGTCGGGTGTGCGGGGATGAGGAGACAGCGTTTCATGTAGTGTATTTTTGTGATAATTTAGGGAGTATCAGGGAATGGATGGGTAAGGTTCTGAGGACAGTGGGAGGGGGCAGGATATCAGTATTGAGGGCGTTAAGTTTGGACGTGGGAGGCGTAGAGGCGCCTGTGCAATGTGCAATCACGTATATAATTGCGGATTTTGTTTTTGTATCCTGGGCGATGAGAGGGAATGGGGATTGGGAGGTGCGCAAAAGGGTGTTGGCGGCGACCATTTATAGAACGTTGTGTTGTAATGGGGAATATATGGAAGTCGCTGGGACCAGGCTTTTTCAGCAGGGTATCGTAGAATGAGTGTGAGAGCATTGTTAGCGTTGTGAAAGGGGTGGGGGTTGAAGTTCAGGGGATGGAACGGGTTCGTCTCCGGAGTTGGGTATGCACAAGGGCTGTGTTGCTGTGTGTATCAGTGTAATGTGTGGTTGTGGTGAATGTGGTTGTGTGAGAGGATGTGGTGGTGCAGTTATATAATGTGTTATAGCTGTCTTAAGTCAGAGTCGACTGCCTTCTTTCTTTGTTGAAGTACTTGATTTACCTTTAGGCTTTGCCCTGGCAAACGGGATTTTAAGTGTTTGTACCGAGCATTTTATTGCTATATTATATAATGTGTATAACCTGTAGATGAGTGCGGAATACTTATGGCTTTTCTAGTTTTGTGGCTGACTCGTAAGACTTGTGGTAAGGCGAGTATGTGTGACTGTAGGGAACTTATGTACTGGAGGGTTAGTTGAGTAAGAGTATGTACTTTGTTTTATCATGAGATTGTGATGTAGGTCCTTTCATTTATTGATTATTTGTACAGGTTGTGAGTAACCGATATATTTATCGTAATATTCTTCTTATTGTATTGTGCATTGACAATATGTCACAGTAATATTATGTAAATAGTGTATACCTGAAGGGATTATGGCTTTAATTGTGTTTTTTTTTTTTTTTTTTGTTTACTTTATTGAACCTGTTACAGGGGTCACCTACATGTTATGTCCTTGTTGTTGTTCTTGTGTAAATAGGATTAAGATTACCCATCTTTCTTAATGTTATGTTCTGTCATAAGCGATATTTTCTAGTGTATTTGTGTAACCTCTTTGTGTCTGTTAATATTGTGTTTGTTATTTTGCTATTGTACGTCCTGAGGGATTGTGATTCATAATGTATTTATATTAAATGTATATCAACCCTTTTTTAAGGGGTTTTATGTTAAGCTATGTATTGTATTTTAAATAAAATATAAAAAAAAATTATGGTTGTATATAAGCCTCCGGATACAACTTCTCAGCAATTCCAGGAACAGCTTTTGAAAATTAACCACTGTCTGGAAAATCTCCCAACTCCTGCCCCAAACATGTTCCTACTGGGAGATTTCATCTTGAGATACCTAAAATGTAGGAGTGTAGCAAATAATATTTTAGAAGAGATCACCCCAGGAGGCAGCACGGATGAAAATTCACACATGAACGAGCTATTAAATCTCTGCACTAAATTCACTTTAAACCAGTAAATATTAGAAAATACGCTGGACCTCATCTTCACTAACAACGACAATCTGATATGTAATATAACCGTATCAAAGACAATTCACTCAGATCACAACATAATAGAGGTACAGACATGTATGCACAGGGTTCCTGACCAGCAAAATGTGATCAGTTATGAGGGTGTCTTCACAAAATTCAACTTTAGTAACAAAAGCATACAGTTGGAACAAGTCAACCATATCCTAAATTAAACAAGCTGGGAAGATATCCTAAACAACGTGGATCCGAACCTTTGCCTAGAAAAAATTAACTCTGTGGCACGTGAGGTCTGCTCAAAGCACATTCAATTACGAAAAAGAAAGAGATGTAAGCTAGAATAAGAGAGACGCTCCTTATACAGGCGAAGGCTGAGAGGGCCAATATATCTGAAATACTAAGGGAGGCACCGGTCAGAAAAATAGCAAATATTGAACCTAAGCTGAAGGAATCTTACAGGAGACAAGAATCTCTGGAAGAACTAAAAGCCATAAAGCAAACTGCAAAAAAAGACAAAATACTTCTTCTTTTATGCCAAATCTAAGGGTAAATAAAACAACATCCAATATTGGGCCCCTGCTTAGGCGAGATGGGACCTTCACAGATGACAGCAAACCACACCACGGGGTTTGAGGCCGCGGTCAGAGAGTCTCCAAACTTCAGACCATCGCGTTAGCCACTGGGCCAGCTAGCTTCAATAAGATTCATCCAACTAGGTATATTTCTACACCATAGGAAGGTTAGCATAGGCATCACTGTGACCACAAATGCGAGTTCAAATCCCACCCGTGGTATAGTTTGTTTGCAATCGTGTCATGACGATTTTCTGAGTCATGACAGCAAAGAAATAATTGAGATACTAAAGTCCCAATACGATTCAATTTTCAGCGAACCATTAACCAGATTAAAGGTCGACAATCTAAATGAATTCTTTATGACAGACACCCAAAATCTGATCATCTAAAAAATCTTTGAGATTATCCTAACACCACAAGACTTTGAAAAGGCAATAAATAACATGCCGATGTACTATGGCCAGGCCAGGACATATGGAACTCCGTGTTCATCAAGAACTGCAAGAAACCCCTGCATGTGCCTTCAGCATTCTATAGAGAGGGAGCATAGACACAGGGGCCATCCCACACTCTCTAAAAACAACAGACATAACCCAGCTCTACAAAGGTGGCAGTAAAGCAATTGCAAAGAACTACAGACTGATAGCACTAACATCCCATATCATATAAATCTTTGAAAGGGGTCTAAGAAACAAGATAACCAGCCACTTAGATACCCATCAGTTACACAATCCAGGGTAACACGGGTTTATAGCATGTCGCTCCTGCCTGTCTCTGCTAACTGCACCACTATGACAAGGTCCTGGATGCTATAGAGGATAAACAAAATGCAGATTGTAGTATACACAGACTTTGAGAAAAACCTTCTACAAGTGCAACCACAGTGAAAAACAGGAATAACAGGACGTCAACTAAATCTTCGAATGGGTCACTCAAAACAATATGAAGTTCAACGAAGCGAATTTCAACTACTCAGATGTGGAAAACTTGAAGGAATTAAAACTGTATTAGTGTATACAACAAATTCTAACCATGCAGTAGAGCGAAAAAGTAATGTGAAGGACCAGGGAGTGATAATGTCAGAGGATCTCAACTTCAAAGACCACAACAATGTATCTACCGCATCTGCTAGAAAAATGATAGGATGGATAATGAGAGCCTTCAAAACTAGGGAGGCCAAACCCATGATGATTCTCTTCAAATCGCTTGTTCTCTCTAGGCTGGAATACTGCTGTACACTAACGGGCCCCTTCAAGGCTGGCAAAATTGCTGGCCTGGAGAGTGTACAGAAAACTTTCACGGCACATATAAGTACGATAAAGCACCTAAATTACTGGGAACTGTTGAAGTCCCTTGATTTGTATTCCCTGGAGCGCAAGCGAGAAAGATACATAATATACACTTGGAAAATCCTAGAGGGACTGGTACCAAACTTGCACACGAAAATCACTCCCTATGAAAGCAAAAGACTAGGCTGGATATGCAACATTCCCCCAATGAAAAGCAGGGTAGCCACGAGTACACTAAGAGACGACACAATAAGTGTCAGGGGCCCGAGGCTGTTGAACTGCCTCCCAGCATACATAAGGGGGATTACCATAGACCCCTGGCTGTCTTCAAAACGGCATTGGACAGGCTCCTAAAGTCAGTACCTGACCAGCTAATCTGTGGTTCGTACGTCAGTTTGCGTGGGGGTTAGCAGTAACAACCTGGTTAACCAGACCCTAATCCACCACGAGGCCTGGTCTCAGACCGGTGATTGATCTACTTCCACTAGGCTCCACCCACATATGACCACGTATTTAACTGCAGTATCTCTTAATATTCAATGTCTCTAGTATAAAAAGCCTCATCCTCTTGTACTAGATTGAGAAAGCCTCGGTTGGCAGTGCGCTCAGCTCACATACTGAGTCTCCATGGTTCGATCCCCGGCAAGGGTGAAAACGTTGGGCATGTTTCATTACACCTGCTGTTCCTGTTCACCGAGCAGTAAGAAGGTACCTGGGTGTTAGTCGGCTATTGTTGGTTGCATCCGGGGGAGATGTAGTATATCACAGATAGGTCTGGGATTTGAAATTAGCTGCGGTAGGATAACAGTTCTTAGTCTGTAAAATAGACTTGTGTAAAAATAATACGAATCGTTTCACAATAAAAATACCAAAGTGTTGCACATGTTAATTATCCATCAGAGAGATGTATCCACATGACTCGCTTCAACCATGATTCTTTTTCAGTTAAAAGTGTTTATCAAATCTTTAAAACTCATCTTAGAGCGATACGTTTGTAAATAAAGATTGATCTGCATATACATACAACATACAATTGTTATTTCTTGAAATTTCTTGTTATTTTAATTTAGTATTGTTAGAAATCTTAAAGACACTTTGACATCTGAATCGTCACACTGAACTTTCTTAGCATATTTATGTTCCTTGAACTTTGTCGGGGGTACAATGCTCACTGCTGCAACATTTTGGGGGATCCGTGAAATGTATCGAAGGCACTGAAACGCATCTTACCTGGGTCGCATCCTGGCGGGGTGGGGAAGGGGGGGTATCGTAGATAGTGATAGGGTTTGAAAAGAGCCGAGGTGAAGGTTCCTCAGTCTGGTTCGCACAGGCAATTAGTTAGTTGTTTAAGAGAGAGAGAGAGAGAGAGAGAGAGAGAGAGAGAGAGAGAGAGAGAGAGAAATTTTTTTTTTTTTTTTTTTTTTACCAAATTCCTTATCTCTTCCGACATTTCTGACATTTTTAAAAGCTGTTTGTGAAGGTATCTCTCGTGTCTGAGACATGTTCGTTTGTTAGGTTTAAAGCTTATCGCTTACACGTGAATCATTAAAGCTACAACTGACCTGAATATTAAATCAAGAATATTTTAAAATAAAAAAGTTTACATTAAACGCCCACTATAAATACACCGCACGTCTGGGAGGTGCATCTTAGCGGTGAAATGGAATGGCATTTCTTCGCTGCTGTTTTTGAAAAATCCTCTCTTGACGATTTAGAGATAAAAATTTGTCCTTTGATGTGAATCCCTGTTTTTCTTTGACCTAGGACGACCAGACTTGGAGTCCGCTATTCCTGATGCCTTACTTTTATTTTGTATTTTCTGCTTTCACAGACAGTTGTCTGTGAAGATTCCTTTTGAAAAGCCTGACACTTTTTTGTGCCTCTTCCATGTCATGTCTGCGAGATCAGATGCCTCGCGGCACCAAGTTTGATGGCTGACCCAAATTTATCGGAACATTTTTGTCACATGATGACTGGTGAAAATTTTAGTCAGAGGATTAACATCAACTTGGAACAAGCTCACTGTAAATGAATGAGTAATCTGTCCTTCTCCAAAAGTCTGGTTAAACGAGTCGGTTCTTTCCCTAGCCATGGCTGAGTTCAAGGACTAGCCAGAGACATGGTCGACTTATCTTACTTGCTTGTTTGTTATCCGTCTGTCTGTGTCTGTCTGTCTGTCCGTATCTCTTTCTCTTGCGTTTTCTTATTTTCTATTTCTTTCTGCTTTCCCTTGGGTGGCAGCTGTGTACCTGAGGGAACCATGGGAGTGGTGAAGGTAAGCTGGTTCATCCTCCTTCCTAATACTACGTGACGCTGGCTCCTGTGTTGACGCCTTACCTCCAGCGTTTTCAGGGGACACTGCTGTTTCAGGGAAACACAGGAGAAAACTGTGTGCTTTTAACGTGTCTTTTTTTTAAGTAACTTTCAATTTAGCGTTGTGTGAGAAAACAGTTTGCTTTGTAAATTCACAAAGATGCATAGATATTCATGTGTATACATGTGCAAACAGGTAGAGAGCGCCCATAAAGATGGGCCAGAGAATATCTCGGATATGTGACAAAACTGTAAGAATGAGAAGAGACCTGCAAAGAGTGTGAGAGGTATGTACGGGAAACCAATGATCTCTCCAGCTGGTGGCAGAAATGGTAGAATGAATCAGAGGAGAAATGGATGAGATTTTAATAAATAGTCAAAGTCGAACAAAATAAACAAGAAAGCTTGAATCCATCTGAGGATGAAGAGAAGGAAATGAAATGATTCCTAATGAGCGCAGCAATATCAAAGACATTCATAAAACTATAAGACGAGAAAACTATAAGGCGAGAAAAAGATGAGTAACAATATAGAAAATAATGACAGCAAATGAAACAGCAAGACAGTAGAATAAGCAACAGATCCAGAAATAGATTATAAGAGAACTATTAATGCATTAACCATACCTCAGGAGAGGCAATTATCAAGGGAGAAATGGGATAGAAGGTATACAAAAAAAAGATGACCAACAGACTGAGAACATAAGCCCCATGAAGACAGACGGTAAGAGCATGAGACAAGACACTCCAATCAGCGTCACCGGGAAGCACAATGCAGGGACAACGAGGCCATCCACTCACATAATCCTCCGCCTCTAATCCTCACTTCACCTCTCACTACACTTTCCACCTCCTCACCCTTACATCTCACTCCATTTGAAACCACCTAGCACCATACCAGCTTTCTCTTAAGTTTTCTCCCACATCACACTAGCTATACCAGTTCTCTAGAAAAAACTAAATCTACTGCTAGCAGTACCTACGACACCGTTCAGAGCCCACACACTAGACAATTCTACCCATATATTTAATTCCAACCCACATTTAAAGCAGCTTGGCAACACTCTCACTCTCTCAGTCCCCTGTCCATAAGCTCCTTATTCATCAAATCCCTCCTTTCCAATATAACTCACCTTCAAACAAGAACCTGCTGTTGCCACCTTTCTCTTACCCTTCTCAAGTAAATTCAGTAGCCAAGATCTCCACTCACGTAATTTAACTCCAGGCTACTTCCGGCTCATGATGACAGAGCAGGCAACTAGCAGCAACATAACCCTGCTAGGAAGGAGCTCTGGCTTGAGCAACAGGGAGGAACCAGGGGATAGGGAAGCAAAGTTTTACAAGTGATGCACATGGGATCACAAACATGACCAATGATCTCGGTGAAAATGGAAAATAAACTCATGAGAGTAAAATCAGATACTTGTTTCTCCTGGAAAGTATCACATACTATGTTAGCCATGAACCAATACAGATTTCAAAAGCACTTACTAAACAGCCAAGGTTTTACAGTTTCCACAGCAGGAACGTTAATAACTGCGGTTACCAAGGTGATCATAGTTATATATACATCTCCCCTAGTAACATAAGAATATCCAGATAGGTATATAACTAAAACAAAAGAGCTACCATAAAAGTTGGTCGATTTCATTCAGCTGCATTAAATTGGAAATGTCATGCCTCATGATGGACTAAAGATTACGAAGATAAAGCTACCAGAGAGAGTCACAATGAACTTCATACTTCAATATGTTAATATATCCTTGACAGTGAGAGATAAGCCAGTTATACATAACTTTGTTTTTACGCTGAATGAGCCTGAAGTTAGAGACAAAAAAAACAATTTATTTTTTATGTGCCAGTAACTCTTGTGTGATGATGATCTAGGACTTAGGTAGGGATACTGATTAGGGACCAAAAATACAGAAGAAACTAAGATGGGGGAGGGTGACAGATATCCTATCCAAATTTCAACAAAACGGCCTACTATTTGGACTTTTTAACTATTGCGACCCCTGAATGGGTCACAATGTATATAGTGTATATTACCTGTTCATATAATTTTATATTGCTTATATTTGCGATATTAGCTAAATCGTAAATATATTGCTTTATATTATTTGACTTAGTTATATTATTAGGTAGGATGTAACATTCATATAATATTCAGTGCTCATAGTTTCAAGTAGCTGACAACATTGTCTAACTACTGTGTTTTCTCTCCTCTCGTTATGCTGCCAGCTTCTCTATGTTGCTGGGCAGCAGCAGTCCATGGAGAGTCACGTGATTGGGGGGTGATCACACCTCGCCTGGAGTAGTCCGCCTGGGCTGCGCTGCCTCTTGTCTGTTTGACGTGCTTCTAGCAAGAGGTCCCTATACTGCTCTCCCTTGTGGGCCCTTGTTGGAAGATCGTCTGTCGCTTTCTTCTTGTTGGTTCTGCGTAACTCTGTTCACAGAACATAGTCTAGACTTAGTGATTTTCGACGTTGTATTGAGGTTGCATGTCGCATAGACACTCTGAGAAACTCAGGTCCAGAGCTGTAGCTTCTGACCTAATTTGTACTGGTATCTGTGTACTGTCACAGTCGGGGATTTTCTAATGCTGAACTTAGATTCAGTAGTATGGGAGTTTTGTGACTTTTGTGGAGGATCTGCAGACGGTCCCTACTTAGTGTCGTTATATTATCTCCTTGTTCCTGATTCTGTGTTGCTGTTGCTTGTTATATTGCTGTTCGGCTTATCAGTCATTTTCTTGATCAAGTAAGCTGTTCTGATTGCCAGGATGGTCAAGAAGTTAGTTTATGTGAGGACTTTTAGTCAGCACTGGTTAAGTCTAGTCGAGTCTTGAGACATAGCGAACTACTTAGAGCACTTACACACATACAAACTTACTTGTATATATATTTGTATTATGTTGTCAAATGCTAACAATGTACCAGACGGTACTTAAAGCCATAAAGATGTGATATGTACATTCAGCACAATACTATTGTACATGAGAGAAGTGTACGAACTTGTATCCTATATTATATTCAATTGATTAATATAATTTACTTTGATAATATACGCCTAGACAACTTAATTGTTAATAATATACTTATTAAATTTTAATTTCTTTAGTTAGTAGCCTACCAGTTGTAATCCTGAAGCACTACTGAATCTTAGTAAATTCTAATGGATAATTGGACTAGGATACTGACTACTTGTTACAAAAACCCAGTAACAGGCTGGATGCTAGAAGAGCAGTCCTTTCTAGTATTCACTGGAGACCTCTATCATTATTAGATATTGCGTTTTTTGTAACAGGGAGGATAAGGAAAAACTCCCTTTTCACAGTAAATAGTGGAATGAGAAACAAAAGACAAGTGTCTTATAATGACAAAGAAAAATAAATGAAGAATTCGATTGTATGGGGAAAATACAGGGCACACAAGACAGCTTAAAATTTTGTGTTAAACAACAGAAAAAAAAATTATTATGTTACAGTCAGGAGAGAGGGAGAGAGGCATTTTGAGAACATAACTAAAGCAAATCTACTTCGAAAGTTTCCCCTCAAAATAACACTAGTCCTAAACAAACCCTAAGGAAAAAGTATGCGAAGATATTATAGCGAGAAAGAAAAACCAACTTTGAAAATTATCAATAGAAAACAGGAAGTTGGAGCCAAACTTTTTTTTTCAAGTTTTTAAAGAACAATAATAGACCAAAAAATGAAATGTGGAGATTTAAGTTTGAGAGTAAAATGGTCAACTCGAAGAAAGATGTAGAGATTTATGATAATTTGCGAAGAGCATTTACACGAGAGAAATATATTACTGCTGGATACTGGGATAAGTAAAGCAGTAACACCGAGTGAAGGATCACCCTGAGACGTGAAGGAATGTGCAGAAGAGTTAAATTGCCCACTCTAAATAATTTTGGGGAAATTTGCTACAGAAGGGTATATTGATCAACGAGTAGAAAAAGACAATTCTTCTAAGAACTCTGCTGAAAGTTTACAACAAACAGGAAGATTCGTTTTTACGTTAACACACGTTAACCACTGTACTGCACTGCACTGAGCTGAGGAAAGAAGGTGAAGAAGTCACAAGAAACGATCAAGAGGTATGTGAGGAGCTCAACACGAGATTTCAGGAAGTATTTACAGTGGAGACAAGAAGGACGATGGGAAGACAGAACAGAGGGGGACACCAACAAGGAATATACCAACAAGTGTTGGATGACATACACACAACTGAGGGGGAGGTGTAGAGGCTCCTAAGTGACACTGATACCTCAAAGGCGATGGGACCGGACATCTCCACGTGGATCCTTAGAGAGGGAGCAGAGACGCTGTGTGTGCCACTAACCGCGATCTTCAACACATCCCTCGAAACTGGGCAACTACCTGAGGTATGGAAGAGAGCAAATGTAGTTCCCATTTTTAAGAAAGGAAAGAGAAACGAGGCACTAAACTATAGACCAGTGTCACTGGCGTGAACAGCATGTAAAGTCATAGAGAAGATTATCAGGAGGAGAGTGGTAGAGCACCTGAAACGGAACAAGATTATAAATGACAACCAGTATGGATTCATGGAAGGCAAATTCTGTGACACAAACCTTCTGGAGTTTTATGACAAGGTAACAGAAGTGAGACACGAGAGAGAGGGGTGGGTTCACTGCATTTCCTTGGACTGCAAGAAGGACTTTGACACAGTTCCTTACAAGAGGCTGGTGCAGAAGCTAGACGATCAGGCATTCCGGCACATATAACAGGAAGGGCACTGCAGTGGATCAGAGAATACCTGACAGGGAGGCAACAACGAGTCATGGTACGAGATAAGGTATCACAATGGGCGCCTGTGACGAGCGGGGTTCCACATTGGTCAGTCCTAGGACCAGTGCTGTTCTTGGTGTATGTGAATGACATGATGGAAGGGATAGACTCAGAAGTGTCCCTGTTCGCAGATGATGTGAAGTTAATGAGAAGAATTAAATCAGATGAGGACCAGATAGGACTCCAGAGAGTCCTGGACAGGCTGGACACGTGGTCCAGCAACTGGCTCCTCGAATTTAACCCATCCAAATGCAAAGTCAAGAAGATCGGAGTAGGGCAAAGAAGAACGCAGAGTATAGGCTAGGTGGCCAAAGACTGCAAACCACACTCAAAGAGAAAGATCTTGGGGTGAGTGTAATACCGAGCACGTCTTCGGAAGCACACATCAACCAGATAATTGCTGCAGCATATGGATGCCTGGCAAACCCGAGAATAGTGTTCAGATACCTCAGTAAGGAATCGTTCAAGATACTGTACACCGTGTACGTCAGGCCCATACTGGAGTATGCAGCACCAGTTTGGAACCCACACCTGGTCAAGCACGTCAAGAAATTAGAGAAAGTGAAAAGGTTTGCAACAAGGCTAGTTCCAGAGCTAGGAGGAATGTCCTACGAAGAAACGTTAAGGAAAATCGGCCTGAAGACACTGGAGGGCAGGAGGGTTAGATGAAACATGATAACGAAATACAAAATGCTGGGTGGAATAGACAAGGTGGACAGAGACAGGATGTTCCAGAAAGGGTACACAGAAGCAAGGGGCCACACTTGGAAGCTGAAGACTGAGATGAGATGTTAGGAAGTATTTCTTCAGTCATAGAGCAGTCAGGAAGTGGAACAGTCTAGCAAGTGATGTAGTGGAGGCAGGAACCGTACATAGCTTTAAAACGAGATAAAGCTCATGGAGCAGGAAGAGAGAGGACCTAGTAGCGTTCAGTGAAGAGGCGGGACCAGGAGCTGAGTCTCGAGCCCTGCAACTACAATTAGGTGAATTAGGTGAATACTATTTGCTAGTATGTCGTTGGCAGACTGGCATCTGCGCTGTCTAACAATCCGATCCTCTACTATTGTTACTATTTGTATTATTTTTATTAATACTTTTAGAAGTACTACCATTACTACTGCAATTTCTACTTCCATAACTACTACTAATACTATTACGTGTGACGGGGGTTATCCTGTACAAATATCTTGAAGCTCAAATCAGCACAAACATTTCCGTAAGTTTTATTCTAAACTTTATATATAGTTATCCTTCACTTGTCTGCATATCTGAAGCTGAGATATAGTAGATTTAAGAATAAACTTTCACAAGTAATGCGTTAGTGATATGTACACGCATTATTATACTAAGTTCCGTGAGTGGGTGGGGAGGCAGGCATGGATAGTACGAAGTTCAGCGGACGGGAGCTGGATAGTTACTATTGCTGTGTATCTTTGTTTATTCTTTATTTTGTATTTTGCTCTGCTTCACTATTCACTTGTGTGTGGTGACGGAGTCATACGTCACCATACGTAATACAATGCCACCAGTCATACTTGTTGTCTAGTTAGGACGTTACCCTCGAATTTTCTGTTGAGATACTGAGTTAGTTGCATGGAAGCACCTAACTCAGTGTGTCCTCACCTAATTGAACTCACCTAATTGTGGTAGCAGGGGTCGAGACTCAGCACCTGGCCCCGCCTATTCACTGAGCGCTAGTAGGTCCTCTCCGTGTTCCATGAGCTTTATCATACCTCATCTTAAAGCTATAATATATAGCTTTAAGATGAGGTATGATAGACTATTCCACTTCCTGACTACTCTATGACTGAAGAAATATTTCCTAACATTCCTTTGACTCATCTGATTGTCAACTTCCATTTGACCCTTGCTTGTGTCCACTCTCTGGAACATTCTGTCTCTGTCCACCTTGTCTATTCACGCAGTATTTCTGTATGTTGTTATACATGCTCCTCCTGACCCTCCTGTCTCATGTTCGCATAGCCGTTTTCCTCAACCTTTCTCGAAGACATTTCCCTGAGCTCCGAGAACTAGCCTTGTGCAACCTAGTGTTCTTTCTCTAACTTTCTTGCACGTTTCTTGACCAGGTTTGGGTTCACACTGATGCTGCAACTCCCTTTCTTTGGGCCGAGTTTCCCCAGGACAGTGTCTTGAACGATTCCTTACTAAGGTATCGGAACGCTATTCTCAGAATTGCCAGGCGCCTATATGCTGCAGCAGTTATTTGGTTGATGTGTGCCTCCGGAGACGTGCTCGGTGTTATGGTCACCCCAAGATCTTTCTCCTTGAGTGAGGTTTGCAGTCTTTGTCCACCTAGCCCATACTCTGTCTACGGTCTTCTTTGCCCTTCCCCAGTCTTCATGACTTGGTATTAGCGGGGTTGAATTCGAGAAGCCAGTTCCTGGACCATGTGTCCAGCCTGTCCAGGTCTCTTTGTAGTCCTGCCTGATCCTCATCTGATTTAATTCTCCTCATTAACTTCACATCATCTGCGAACAGGCACAATTCAAAGTCTATCCCTTCCATCATGTCATTCACATATATCAAAAATAGCACTGATCCTAGGACTGACCCCTGTGGGACCCTGCTCGTCACAGGCGCCCACTGTGATATCTCATCGCGTACCATGACTCGCTGTTGCCTCCCTGTCAAGTATTCTCTGATCCATTGCAGTGCCCTTCCTGTTACACGCGCCTGATCCTCCAGATTCTGCACTAATCTCTTGTGTGTGTGTATGTGTGTACTCACCTAGTTGTACTCACCTAGTTGAGGTTGTGGGGGTCGAGTCCGAGCTCCTGGCCCCGCCTCTTCACTGATCGCTACTGTGTGTGTGTGTGTGTGTGTGTGTGTGTGTGTGTGTGTGTGTGTGTGTGTGTGTGTGTGTGGTGTGTGTGTGTGTGTGTGTGTGCGAGCGCGCACGTGCGCCTTCTGTCGCGAATGCCAGAAGAGTTCCGTCATCAGTTTAGGAGTTTCACTCCATTTTAATTAAGTAAACTTCTAAGTAGTATATTTAATGTTGTGTGTGTGTGTGTGTGGACAGATGTTTCGAGTGTCTGTGTCGCTCTTTTTTTTTTGCAGAGGGGGGCTACTCTGAAGAGCTCACTGCATCTGTGAAACGTGTTATGAGAGTGTCTACCTGTGTGTGTGTGTGTCAGTGGGACTTTCAACGAATTCCCATTTATTTCGTCCTCCTCTGAAGCTGGTTAGACAGCGTCTCGGTAGTCTTGGTTTTTACTGAGGAGTTCCCTCGCAGTGCAGGGATAATTCTATACAAGGACACACACACACGCTTCTACAGTACGTAATAATTACACTGTACAATCTTCGGGGGGGGGGGGCTACATATGTGGCTGGACAAGCAGCTTCAGTAAATATGTACATGTAATCATACTAACTCCTTCATGCTTTAGTGTTCACGCTTGAACATAATCATTGTTTTGACAACTCATCAAGGGAAGAATATCTTTAAATTCTTACATTTTAAAGGTACATATGTCCTTTTATTTTAACTCTGTCAAAATAAATTATTAATGATACTTTTTGTATAATGCTGTTTTATGCTACTTTGCCCTGACTTTTTTTAAATTATGTTTAAGAATATTAAAATTAATGACAACGTACAGAGGTAAGTCAGTTAAACAAAGATATTATCTTTTAATGTTACATTTTTGTACCCTGATTATATTTACTGACACCTATTTTTTACAGTAGTAGTATATTATTTGTAGTAATGTACCACTACTCTTGCTACTACTACTAATACTTCTACAACTACTACTACTATTAGTGCCACTATTACCACTGATACTACTACTACCACCACTGCTTTTATTACTACTGCTATTACTACAGCTATCATTATTATTACTTTTATTACAACTACTATTAATGCTAATTCTATTACTACAGCTGCTGCTAGTTTTACTACTGCTACTACTACTACTACTACTACTACTACTACTACTACTACTACTACTACTACTACTACTACTACTACTACTACTACTACTACGTCTGCAATCTTTGTTATGCTGCGTGTCTGTTTACAGTTGCTGCGTGACTGTGTCACCTCACATTATTCTCCCATACTGTATAAATAATTAATGCCTGTTTTTACATTTAGTTAGTTCAGAATTTGTGTGTGTTCATGTAATTCAGTGATTAGATTCTTAGCCTATGAGTTGTATCTGGCCTGCAATTTAGTGACAGTAAGGAAAAGAATATTTCAGCACTTGGAGAGAAGATTCTTTACAGAAACCAACAAGGAATTAGCTATGGAAATACCCCTCTAAGGTATATACATTTGTTCTATGACAGTCATAGAGGAAAATTAGAAAATCAGGGATGGGTAGCATGCATCATTTTGGGCTGCAAAAAAAAAAATTCGGTTGTACCACATCGAAAATTGGTCCAGAAATTAGAAGAATAGAAAAGGTTAAAAGGCACAGCGTTCAAGTAAATATCTGGGTAACAAATAACAGAAAACGGAGTTACAGTGAGGGATGTGACACCAGATTCGGGTAAAATAACTTTTTTTAATATAAGTGGACGACCTACTAGAAGGGACTGAGTCCACTGTATCACTGTTTCGTGATGAAAAGAAATAATAAGAAGAAACATTAAAAAGAGAAAAATAAGAGAAGAAATAGAGGAGAAATGAAGGCAAGAAACAGAAAAAAACATACAGGAAAAAAAGAAGGAAAATGAGAAAAAAAGATGAAATCGAAAAAGAAGAAATATATTAATAACAAAAAATAATAAATTTTAATAATAATAATATAATAATAATAATAATAATAATAATAATAATAATAATAATAATAATAAAAATAATAATAATAATAATAATAATAATAATAATAATAATAATATAAAAATAATAATAATAATAATAATAATAATAATAATAGATTTAACGCAGAAAAGGAAGACCTAAAGAAAAACACTACAAAAGAATAAAAAGAAACAGAAGAAAATGAGAAGGAAAGTAAAGAGGAAAATAATACAAGAAACATCACTTGTGCCGGAGAATGATCTCCCTGGCACTCTCCAACACTGCCAGGGAGTGCCAGGTTCATGATCTCCCTGGCACTCTCCAACACTGCCAGGGAGTGCCAGGTTCATGATCTCCCTGGCACTCTCCAACACTGCCAGGGAGTGCCAGGTTCATGATCTCCCTGGGACTCTCCAACACTGCCAGGGAGTGCCAGGTTCATGATCTCCCTGGCACACTCCAACATTGCCAGGGAGTACCTGGTTCATGATCTCCCTGGCACACTCCAACACTGCCAGGGAGTGCCAGGTTCATGATCTCCATGGCACACACCAACACTGCCAGGGAGTGCCAGGTTCATGATCTCCCTGGCACACTCCAACACTGCCAGGGAGTGCCAGGTTCATGATCTCCCTGGCACACTCCAACACTGCCAGGGAGTGCCAGGTTCATGATCTCCATGGCACACACCAACACTGCCAGGGAGTGCCAGGTTCATGATCTCCCTGGCACTCACCAACACTGCCAGAGAGTGCCAGGTTCATGATCTCCCTGGCACTCCCCAACACTGCCAGGGAGTGCCAGGTTCATGATCTCCCTGGCACACTCCAACACTGCCAGGGAGTGCCAGGTTCATGATCTCCCTGGCACTCACCAACACTGCCAGGGAGTGCCAGGTTCATGATTCCCCTGGCACACTCCAACACTGCCAGGGAGTGCCAGGTTCATGATCTCCCTGGCACTCACCAACACTGCCAGGGAGTGCCAGGTTCATGATCTCCCTGGCACTCACCAACACTGCCAGAGAGTGCCAGGTTCATGATCTCCCTGGCACTCCCCAACACTGCCAGCGAGTGCCAGGTTCATGATCTACCTGGCACACTCCAACACTGCCAGGGAGTGCCAGGTTCATGATCTCCCTGGCACACTCCAACACTGCCAGGGAGTGCCAAGTTCATGATCTCCCTGGCATACACCAACACTGCCAGGGAGTGTCAGGTTCATGATCTCCCTGGCATACACCAACACTGCCAGGGAGTGCCAGGTTCATGATCTCCCTGGCACACACCAACACTGCCAGGGAGTTCCAGGTTCATGATCTCCCTGGCACACTCCAACACTGCCAGCGAGTACCAGGTTCATGATCTCCCTGGCACACTCCAACACTGCCAGGGAGTGCTGGGTTCATGATCTCCCTGGCACACTCCAACACTGCCAGCGAGTGCCAGGTTCATGATCTCCCTGGCACACTCCAACACTGCCAGCGAGTGGCAGGTTCATGATCTCCCTGGCACACTCCAACACTGCCAGCGAGTGCCAGGTTCATGATCTCCCTGGCACACTCCAACACTGCCAGGGAGTACCAGGTTCATGATCTCCCTGGCACACTCCAACACTGGCACTGAGTGCTAGGTTCATGAACTCCCTGGCACTCACCAACACTGCCAGGGAGTGCTAGGTTCATGATCTCCATGGCACATACCAACACTGCCAGGGAGTGCCAAGTTCATGATCTCCCTGGCACTCACTAACACTCCCAGGGAGTGCCAGGTTCATGATCTCCCTGGCACACTCCAGCACTGCCAGGGAGTGCTAGGTTCATGATCTCCCTGGCACACTCCAACACTGCCAGGGAGTGCCAGGTTCATGATCTCCCTGACCCAAACCCACTCTCCCGGAAAATGCCTATTTCATGATCTCCCTGGCCCACACCAACACTGGCAGTGAGTTCCAGTTTCATGATCTCCCTGGCAGTCACCACCAACACTACGAAGGAGTGCCATATTTATAATCTCCTAGGTTGAAACCAACTCTGCCAGGGAGTGCCGGGTTCCTGATCTCTCTGACCCACGCCAGCACTGCCAAGGAGTGCCAGGTTCATTATCTCTCTGGCCCACAGTAACACTGTCAGGTAGTGCCAGGCTCATGATCTTCTTGACACACACCTACACTGTCAGAGAGTGCTAGGTTCATAATCTCTGGCTCACACCGACACTGCCAGGGAGTTCCAGCTTCATGATCGACCTGACTCACACCTGCTCCGCCATTGATTGTGTTGTGCTGCTGTGTGCTGTGTTGTGCTGTGTTTTTCTGTGTTGTGCTGCTGTGTGCTGTGTTGTACACACACCCGTGGTACATGCGGTACAATATGGCTTAACAAGCAAATGATGCTTTTTCTGTGCAGAAAATTGACACTAAGCTATACACTAACATGTAAGAACACTGACTGAGAGGAATTAATTAACACACAACATATATCTTCTCTCAATCTTCTCGACAATACTGAAATTACTAGAACACTCGATGTGACATCATGTGATGCCAGGCGTGACATCGTGGTAACGTCAGCAGCATGGTGACATCAGCAGACGTCTCGAGGTGACGTCAGGCAGGCGTCGTGACGTTGTGAAGTCGGGCAGCAGCATCAGTGACATCAATGTGATGCGGGCAGCAGACCACAGCATGTGGCCTAGGACGTCTGGCTAGGTAACCCACGTGGCTTGTAGATCCACGTGACATCGTCGACACTCCACGTGGCTTGCTCCACGTGGCTTGCTGATCTATGTGGCTTGGTGAACCACATAGCTTCGAGTGGCCTCGGGCACTCGGATACACAGCACTGGCAATGAATTCACACGTAAAACAGCAGAAAACACAGCAGAGGGAGTGAGCACATAGTGGAGGAGTGTGGTGGTAGGCAGGAGAGCTTGGGCGAGGCGAGGAACGGGCACTTCCTCCTCTCCCACCCAAAAACACGGGGAAAACAATCACACTGGACGCAGAAATCACCACAAAACTCACCTCTGGCTTGCTGAAATAGCTGTGCTGAGCTGAACAACAACAGCAGAACATACAAGTGACGCTGAACACGTGACTTGAGAAACAGCGTAGGACTCTGTCGCGTGGAGACACTGGGACGCCACTTACAATTCTGAAAGAAATTTGGTAAATTTCGGCTAGATCGTGCTTGTACCTGTGTCTAGATGCTGAAACGTGCAGACACGACATCAGGATAACTCGTTGAGAGACGGATGCTTCTAGTGTAGGGTGATGAAGTGAACACAACTTCATTCTATTTCCTTCCTCTCTCCGGGCAAACACAAGTGCTGCGACCACCGCTTCCCACCATTTATTAAAAGCTTGTTGGGTGATGTCTTGGTAGCTTCTTACTTTATTTGCAAAGTCGTGGTGGGTACACAGGCTTGTGTGTTTGTGCCCATGGCCCGGGAGGGTCATGCCCATGAGGGAGAGAGGAGTGGACACTATTTGACTGAGTGAAAGGGGTCGCCAGAGTGAGAGGGAGTGGGACCAGCGTCTCACTGATCTGGGCGGGCCTAGAGAGGGCAGCACCTGAGTGCCGCGAAATATGAACTAAGCTGGCAGACAGCATAGGCTGTCTGTGCAGAAAGTACAGGCTGTCTACAGTGCTGCTGTGTGCTGTGTTGTGCTGCTGTGTACTGAATTGTGCTGCTGTGTGCTGTGTTATGTTCTGGTATGCTGTGTTTTGCTGGTTGCTGTGTGTTTGCTGCTGTGTCTGTGCTATGCTGCTGTGTGCTGTGTTGTGTTGCTGTGTGCTGTGTTTTGCTGCTCTGTGCTGTGTTATGCTGCTGTGTACTGTGTTATGCTGCTGTATGCTGTGTTATGCTGCTGTGTGCTGTGTTGTGCTGCTGTGTGCTGTGTTGTGCTGCTGTGTGCTGTGTTATGCTGCTGTGTACTGTGTTGTGCTGCTGTGTGCTGTGTTGTGCTGCTGTGCGCTGTGTTGTGCTACTGTGTGCTGTGTTGTGCTTCTGTGTGCTGCGTTGCGCTGCTGTGTGCCGTGTTGTGCTGCTGTGTGCTGTGTTGTGCTCCTGTCTGCTGTGTTATGCTGCTATGTGCTGTGTTGTGCTCTTATGTGCTGTGTTGTGCTGCTGTGTGCTGTGTTATGCTGCTGTGTACTGTGCTATGCTGCTGTGTGCTGTGTTGTGTTGCTGTGTGCTGTGTTGTGCTGCTCTGTGCTGTGTTATGCTGCTGTGTACTGTGTTATGCTGCTGTATGCTGTGTTGTGCTGCTGTGTGCTGTGTTGTGCTGCTGTGTTCTGTGTTATGCTGCTGTGTACTGTGTTGTGCTGCTGTGTGCTGTGTTGTGCTTCTGTGTGCTGCGTTGTGCTGCTGTGTGCTGTGTTGTGCTGCTGAGTGCTGTGTTGTGCTATTGTGTGCTGTGTTGTGCTGCTGTGCGCTGTGTTGTGCTACTGTGTGCTGTGTTGTGCTTCTGTGTGCTGCGTTGCGCTGCTGTGTGCCGTGTTGTGCTGCTTGTTGTGTTTGTGTTGTGCTCCTGTCTGCTGTGTTATGCTGCTATGTGCTGTGTTGTGCTCTTATGTGCTGTGTTGTGCTGCTGTGTGCTGTGTTATGCTGCTGTGTAATGTGTTATGCTGCTGTATGCTGTGTTGTGCTGCTGTGTGCTGTGTTGTGCTGATCTGTGCTGTGTTATGTTGCTGTGTGCTGTGTTGTGCTGCTGTGTGCTGCTTTATACTGTTGTGTGCTGTGTTGTGCTGCTGTGTGCTGTGTTGAGCTGCTGTGTACTGTGTTATGCTGCTGTGTGTTGTGTTGCTGTGTGATGTGTTGTACTGCTGTGTTGTTCTGCTGTGTGCTGTGTTATGCTGCTGTGTACTGTGTTAGGCTGCTGTGTGCTGTGTTGTATTTCTGTGTGCTGTGTTGTGCTGTTGTGTGCTGTGTTATGCTGCTATGTGTTGTGTTGTGCTGTATGTGCTGTGTTTTGCTGCTGTGTGCTGTATTATGCTGCTGTGTACTGTGTTATGCTGCAGTATGCTGTGCTGTACGGCTGTGTTGTGCTGCTATGTGCTGTGTTGTGATGCTGTGTGCTGCGTTTTGCTGCTGTGTGTTGTGTTGTGCTGCTGCGTGTTATGTTGTGCTACTGTGTTATTCTGCTGTGTGCTGTGTTATGCTGCTGTGCGCTTTGTTGTTTTTATGTGTGCTGTGTTGTGCTGTTGTGTGCTGTGTTATGCTGCTGTATGCTGTGTTGTGTTGCTGTGTGCTGTCTTGGGCTGCTGTGGTGTGCTACTGTGTGATGTGTTGTGCTTCTGTGTGCTGTGTTATGCTGCTGTGTGCTGTGTTGCTCTGTGCTGTTTTGTGCTGCCGTGTGCTGTGTTATGCTGCTGTGTGCTCGGGTGTGCTGTGTTGTGCTGCTGTGTGCTGTGTTATACTGATGTGTGCTGTGTTGTGCTGCTTTGTGCTGTGTTATGCTGCTGTGTGCTGTGTTATGCTGCTATGTGCTGTGTTGTGCTGCTGTGCGCTGTGTTATGCTGCTGTGTGATGTGCTGTGCTGCTGTGTGCTGTGTTGTGCTGCTGTGTGCTGTGTTGTGCTCTCTGTGTATTGTGTTATGCTTCTGTGTGCTGTGTTGTCCTGCTGTGTGCTGTGTTGTGCTGCTGTTTTGTTCTGTGTGCTGTGTTTTGCTGCTGTGTGCTGAGTTGTTTTTCTGTGTGTTGTGTTGTGCTGCTGTGTGCTGTGTTGTTTTTCTGTGTGCTGTGTTGTGCTGCTGTGTGCTGTGTTATCCTGCTTTATGCTATGTTGTGCTGCTGTGTGCTGTGTTAAGCTGCAGTGTGCTGTGTTGTGCTGCTGTGTGCTGTGTTGTGCTGCTGTGTGCTGTGTTATGCTGCTTTATGCTGTGTTTTGCTGCTGTGTGCTGTGTTATGCTGCTGTATGCTGTGTTGTGCTGCTGTGTGCTGTGTTGTGATACTGTGTGCTGTGTTGTTCTGCTGTGTGCTGTGTTGTGCTGCTGTGTGTTTTTGCTGTGTGCTGTGTTATGCTGCTGTGTGCTGTGTTGTTTTTCTGTGTGCTGTGTTGTGCTGCTGTGTGCTGTGTTGTTTTTCTGTGTGCTGTCTTGTGCTGCTGTGTGCTGTGTTATGCTGCTTTATGCTGTGTTGTGCTGCTGTGTGCTGTGTTAAGCTGCAGTGTGCTGTGTTGTGCTGCTGTGTGCTGTGTTGTGCTGATGTGTGCTGTGTTATGCTGCTGTGTTGTGCTGCTGTGTGCTGTGTTGCGCTCATGTGTGCTGTGTTATGCTGCCCTGTGCTGTGTTTTGCTACCCCAAGATCCTTTTCCCAGAGTGAGGTTTGTAATCTCTGGCTCCCTAGACTGTACTCCGTCTCCGGTCTTCTTTGCCCTTCCACAATCTTCATGACTTTGCAATTCTTGGGCTTGAACCCCAGGACCAGTTTCAGGACCAGGCCTTCAGTCTGTCCAGATCCTTTTGTGATTCTGCCTGGTTCCTGTTCGATTGAATTCTTAACATTAACTTCACATCATCTGCAAACAGGGACACTTCTGAGTCTATTCCTTCCTTCACATCTTTCACATGTACCAGAAGCAGCACCGATCGTAGAACTTACCCCTATGGAACCGTACTCGTCACAGGCGCCCACTCTGACACCTTGTCACCTCATGCCTGTGTGTGTGTGTGTGTGTATGTGTGTGTGTGTGTGTGTGTGTGTGTGTGTGTGTGTGTGTGTGTGTGTGTGTGTCTGTGTCTGTGTGTGTGTATGTGTGTGTGTGTGTGTGTGTGTGTGTGCGTGTGTGTATGTATGTGTGTGTGTGTGTGTGTGTGTGTGTGTGTGTGTGTGTGTGGTGTGTGTGTGTGTGTGTGTGTGTGTGTGTGTGTGTGCGTGTGTGTGTGTATGTGTGAGTGTGTGTGTGTGTGTGTGTGTGTGTGTGTGTGTGTGTGTGTGAGTGAGTGTGTATGTGTGTGTGTGTGTGATGTGAGTGTGTGTGTATGTGTGTGTGAGTGTGTGTGTGTGTGTGTATCTGTGTGCGTGTGTGTGCGTGTGTGTGTGTGTACTCACCTATTTGTACTCACCTATTTGTGGTTGCAGGGTCGAGTCACAGCTCCTGGCCCCGCCTCTTAGCTGATTGCTACTAGGTCCTCTCTCTCCCTGCCCCATGAGCTCTATCATACCTCGCCTTAAAACTATGTATGGTTCCCGCCTCCACTACGTCACTTTCTAGGCTATTCCACGGCCTGACTACTCTATGAATGAAGAAATACTTCCTAACATCCGTTTGATTCATCTGAGTCTTCAACTTCCAATTGTGACCTCTTGTGTCTGTGTCCCTTCTCTGGAACATCCGGTCTTTGTCCACCTTGTCTATTCCGCGCAGTATTTTATATGTCGTTATCATGTCTCCCCTGACCCTCCTATCCTCCAGTGTCGTAAGGCCGATTTCCCTCAACCTTTCTTCGTAGGACAATCCCCGTAGCTCTGGGACTAGTCTTGTTGCAAACCTTTGCACTTTCTCTAATTTCTTGACGTGCTTGACTAGGTGTGGATTCCAAACTGGTGCTGCATACTCCAGTATGGGCCTGACGTAAATGGTATACAGAGTCTTAAACGAATCCTTACTGAGGTATCGGAACGCTATCCCTAGGTTTGCCAGGCGCCCATTTGCTGCAGCAGTTATCTGATTGATGTGCGCCTCAGGAGATATGCTCGGTGTTATACTCACCCCCAGATCTTTTTCCTTGAGTGAGGTTTGCAGTCTTTGGCCATCTAAACTATATTGTGTCTGCGGTCTTCTTTGCCCTTCCCCAATCTTCATGACTTTGCATTTGGCAGGGTTAAATTCAAGGAGCCAGTTACTGGACCAGGATAGTAGCCTGTCCAGGTCACTTTGTAGTCCTGCCTGATCCTCATCCGATTTGATTCTTCTCATTAACTTCGCATCATCTGCAAACAAGGACACTTCTGAGTCTATCCCTTCCGTTATGTCGTTCACATATACCAAGAACAGCACAGGTCCTAGGACTGACCCCAGTGGAACCCCGCTTGTCTCAGGCGCCCACTCTGACACCTCGTCGCGTACCATGACTCGTTGTTGCCTCCCTGTCAGGTATTCTCCTATCCATTGCAGTGCCTTTCCTGTTATGTGTGCCTGATCCTCTAGCTTTTGTAACCTCTTGTTAGGAACTGTGTCGAAGGCCTTCTTGCAGTCCAAAAATATGCAGTCGATCCACCCCTCTCTCGTCTTACTTCTGTCACCTTGTCATAAAACTCTAGTAGGTTTGTGACACAGGATTTTCCTTCCCTGAAACCGTGCTGGTTGTGGATTATACACTTGTTTCTTTCCAGGTGCTCCACCACTCTCCTGATGATCTTCTTCATGACCTTGCATACTATACACGTTAGTGATACAGGTCTGTAGTTTAGTGCCTCATGTCTGTCTCCCTTTTTAAAAATTGGGACTACATTTGCCATTTTCCATACCTCAGGGAGTTGCCCAGTTTCAAATGATGTGTTGAAGATCTTTGTTAAAGGCTCACACAATATCTCTGCTCCCTCTTTAAGGACCCATGGAGAGATGTTGTCTGGTCCCACTGCCTTTGAGGTGTCAAGTTCGCATAGCAGCTTCTTCACCTCCTCCTTGGTTATATGTACTTCATCCAGCACTTGCTGGTGTGCCCCCGTGTTCTGATTTCCTGGAGTCCTACTGGTTTCCACTGTAAATACCTCTTTAAATCTTGTGTTGAGCTCCTGACATACCTCTCGGTCGTTTCTTGTGAATTCCCCATCACCCTTCCTCAGTCTGATTACCTGGTCCTTGACTGTTGTTTTCCTCCTGATGTGGCTGTACAACAGCTTAGAGTCAGTCTTTACTTTTGATGCTATGTCATTTTCATATTGTCTCTGAGCCTCCCTTCTTATCTGTGCATATTCGTTTCTGGCTCATTGGCTAATTTCTTTATTTTCCTGAGTTCTCTGTCTTCTGTACCTTTTCCATTCTCTAGTACACCTAGTTTTTGCCTCCCTACACCTTTGGGTGAACCAAGGACTCGTTCTGTTCTTCCCATTATTTTTGTTTCCCTTGGGAACAAACCTCTCCTCTGCCTCCTTGCATTTTGTTGCCACATAGTCCATCATTTCTTGTACTGGTTTTCCTGTCAGTTCCCTCTCTCACTGAATGTCTTGAAGGAAGTTCCTCATGCCTGAGTAGTTACCCCTTTTGTAGTTTGGTTTTTCACAGCCTATTCCTGCTACTCTCTCCGCTTGGAGCTCAACTATGTAATCGAAGCACAGAACCACATGATCACTAGCTCCCAGGGGCCTTTCATACATGATACCCTCGATGTCCGAACTATTCAAGGTGAATACAAGGTCCAGTCTTGCTGGTTCATCCTCTCCTCTCTCTCTGGTAGCGTCTCTAACATGTTGATGCATGAGGTTTTCCAGTACCACAACCATCATCTTGGCTCTCCATGTTTCGGGACCCCCATGGGGCTCCAGGTTTTTAGAGTCAATCTCCTTGTGATTGAAATCACCCATAACTATAACTTTGCTCCCCCCATGTGTGCTCTCCTGGCCACCTCGGCTAGTGTGTCGACCATTGCTCTGTTGCTCTCATCGTATTCTTCTCTTGGCCTCCTGCAGTTCTGTGGTGGGTTGTACATTACTACAATTATCACCTTATGTCCCTCAGACTGGATTGTTCCTACTAAGTAGTCCCTTTCGCCCGTGCCATCCATTCCTTCCATTTTCTGAAACCCCCACTGGTTTTTAATGAGCAGTGCAACTCCTCCTCCCCCCTCTCCTCCCTCTGCCTTTCATGAGGATTTGATGTCCGGATGGAAAGATTGAATCTGTTATTATTCTGGTGAGTTTTGTTTCTGTGAGTGCTATTATGTCTGGGGATGTGTCCTTGATTCTTTCGTGCCACTCCTCATACTTATTTGTTATTCCATCTGCATCTGTATACCACACCTTCAACCTCTTTTCTAAGAATGTGGTCTGGGAGGTGTATTGGGGTTGGGGAAGCGGGAGACCTGATAAGGAACTATGGGTGGTTGCTGTGGGGGTGGAGTTTGTAATGCAGTGGGTGGGGGCATTGGATGTGGCATGGGTGTTTTGGCTTAGAGTGTTTGGTTGCACTGGGGTTGACCATTTGGGAGGCTTCTATAGGAATTTGTGAGGGAGGCTGTATTTGATCTTCCTGTGTCTGGGATCTCCTGTCTGTCTTCTCCATCCCCTCTCTTTCCTCCTTTCTCCTTTGTACCATCTCTCTCTGTTTCTGCCTTTCTGCTTGTGTTCTGTCGCGGTCGAGATACACCTTCCTGTATGCCGGCATGTCCCTTAATCGTGCTTTCTCCTGCAGGATCCTGTTCCGAGCCGATTCTGCCTTGAAGGTCACTTTCACTGGCCGGGTTCTTTTTTTTACAAACCCCCCTATTCTCCATGTGTGTGTGTGTGTTAGTTACTATTTTGTCCTAGGCACATGTCGATTAGACACAAGGCCTGGTGTATATGCATGCTTTTATATGTGCATGTGTGTGCATGTGTGTGTGTGTGTGTGTGTGTTTGTGTGTGTGTGTGTGTGTGTGTGTGTGTGTATGTGTGTGTGTGTGTGTGTGTGTGTGTGTACTCACCTAGTTGTACTCACCTAGTTGAGGTTGCAAGGGTCGAGTCCAAGCTCCTGGCCCCGCCTCTTCACTGGTCGCCACTAGGTCACTCTCCCTGAACCATGAGCTTTATCGTACCTCTGCTTAAAGCTATATATGGATCCTGCCTCCACTACATCTCTTCCCAAACTATTCCACTTCCTGACTACTATGTGGCTGAAGAAATACTTCCTAACATCCCTGTGATTCATCTGTGTCTTCAGCTTCCAACTGTGTCCCCTAGTTGCTGTGTCCAGTCTCTGGAACATCCTGTCTTTGTCCACCTTGTCAATTCCTCTCAGTATTTTGTAAGTCGTTATCATGTCCCCCCTATCTCTCCTGTCCTCCAGTGTCATCAGGTTGATTTCCCTTAACCTCTCCTCGTAGGACATACCTCTTAGCTCTGGGACTAGTCTTGTTGCAAACCATTGCACTTTCTCTAATTTCTTTACATGCTTCGCTAGGTGTGGGTTCCAAACTGATGCCGCATACTCCTATATGGGCCTAACGTACACGGTGTACAGGGTCCTGAACGATTCCTTATTAAGATATCGGAATCCTGTTCTGAGGTTTGCAAGGCGCCCATATGTTGCAGCAGTTATTTGGTTGATGTGCGCTTCAGGAGATGTACCTGGTGTTATACTCACCCCAAGATCTTTTCCTTGAGTGAGGTTTGTAGTCTCTGGCCCCCTAGACTGTACTCCGTCTGCGGTCTTCTTTGCCCTTCCCCAATCTTCATGACTTTGCACTTGGTGGGATTGAACTCCAGGAGCCAATTGCAGGACCTGGTCTGCAGCCTGTCCTGGTCCATTTATAGTTCTGCCTGGTCTTCGATCGAATGAATTCTTCTCATCAACCTCACGTTATCTGCAAACAGGGGCACCTCGTCATGTCATTCACAAATACCAGAAACAGCACTGGTCCTAGGACTGACCCCTGTGGGACCCCGCTGGTCACAGGTGCCCATTCTGACACCTCGCCAAGTACCATTACTAGCTGCTGTCTTCCTGACAAATATTCCTTGATCCATTGTAGTGCCTTCACTGCTATCCCTGCCTGGTCCTCCAGTTTTTGCACTAATCTCTTGTGTGGTACTGTGTCAAACGCCTTCTTGCAGTCCAAGAAGATGCAATCCACCCACCCCTCTCTCTCTTGTCTTACTGCTGTCACCTTGTCATAGAACTCCAGTAGGTTTGTGACAAAGGATTTCCCGTCCCTGAAACCATATTGGCTGCTGTTGATTAAATCATTCCTTTCTAGGTGTTCCACCACTCTTCTCCTGACAATCTTCTCCATGACTTTGCATACAATACATGTCAGTGACACTGGTCTGCAGTTTAGTGTTTCATGTCTGTCTCCTTTTTTAAAGATTGGGACTACATTTGCTGTCTTCCATGCCTCAGGCAATCTCCCTGTTTCGATAGATGTATTGAATATTGTTGTTAGGGGTGCACATAGTGCCTCTGCTCCCTCTCTCAGGACCCATGGAGAGATGTTATCTGGCCCCATTGCCTTTGAGGTATCTAGCTCACCCAGAAGCCTCTTCACAGCTTCCTCGTTTGTGTGTACTGTGTCCAGCACCTGGTGGTGTGCCCCACCTCTCCGTCTTTCTGGAGCCCCTTCTGTCTCCTCTGTGAAAACTTCTTTGAATCTCTTGTTGAGTTCCTCACATATTTCACTGTCATTTCTTGTTGTCTCTCCTCCTTCCTTCCTCAGCCTGATTACCTTGTCCTTGACTGTTCTTTTCCTCCTGATGTGGCTGTATAACAGCTTCGGGTCAGATTTGGCTTTCTCTGCTATGTCGTTTTCATATTGTCTTTGGGCCTCCCTTCTTATCTGTGCATTTTCGTTTCTGGCTCTAGGATTGCTCTCCATATTCTCCTGGGTCCTTTGCCTTCTATATTTCTTCCATTCCCTAGCACACTTGGTTTTTGCCTCCTTGCACCTTTGGGTGAACCATGGGCTCATCCAGGCTTTTTCATTATTCCTGTTTCCTTTGGGTACAAACCTCTCCTCAGCCTCCTTGCACATTGTTGCTACATATTCAATCATCTCATTAACTGGCTTCCCTGCCAGTTCTTTGTCCCACTGAACCTCGTTCAGGAAGTTCCTCATTCCCATGTAGTCCCATTTCTTGTAGTTTGGTTTCATTCGTCCTGGCCTTCCTGCTTCCCACTCCACTTGTAGCTCTATTGTGTATTCGAAGCTCAAAACCACATAATCGCTGGTCCCAAGGGGTCTTTCATATGTGATGTCCTCAATATCTGCACTACTCAAGGTGAATATACTAAGTCCAGTCTTGCTGGTTCATCCTCTCCTCTCTCTCTAGTAGTGTCCCTTACGTGTTGGTACATGAAGTTTTCCAGTACCACCTCCATCATCTTAGCCCTCCATGTATCTTGGCCCCCATGTGGCTCCAAGTTCTCCCAGTCAATCTCCTTGTGGTTAAAGTCACCCATGATCAGGAGCTTTGCCCTGCATGCATGAACTCTTCTGGCCACTGCAGCCAGTGTGTCAACCATCGCTCTATTGCTCTCGTCATGCTCTTGCCCTGGCCTCCTGCTGTTCTGTGGTGGGTTATACATCACTGCAATTATCACCTTGGGGCCTCCAGAGTGAAGCGTTCTCGCTATGTGCGTATGTGTGTGCGTGTGTGTGTATGTGCGTGTATGTGTGTGTGTGTATGTGTGTCTGTATGTACTCACCTATTTGAGGTTGCAGGGGTCGAGTCATAGCTCCTGGCCCCCCTCTTCGCTGATTGCTTCTAGGTCCTCTCTCTCCCTGCCCCATGAGCTCTATCATACCTCGCCTTAAAACTATGTATGGTTCCCGCCTCCACTACGTCACTTTCTAGGCTATTCCATGGCCTGACTACTCTATGACTGAAGAAATACTTCCTAACATCCCTTTGATTCATCTTGTGTTGAGCTCTTGACATACCTCCCGGTCGTTTCTTGTGAATTCCTCATCACCTTTCCTCAGTCTGATTACCTGGTCCTTGACTGTTGTTTTCCTCCTGATGTGGCTGTACAACAGCTTCGGGTCAGTCTTTACTTTTGATGCTATGTCATTTTCATATTGTCTCTGAGCCTCCCTTCTTATCTGTGCATATTCGTTTCTGGCTCATCGGCTAATTTCTTTATTTTCCTGAGTTCTCTGTCTTCTGTACCTTTTCATTCTCTAGTACACCTAGTTTTTGCCTCCCTACACCTTTGGGTGAACCAAGGGCTCGTTCTGTTCTTCCCATTATTTCTGTTTCCCTTGGGAACAAACCTCTCCTCTGCCTCATGGCATTTTGTTGCCACATAGTCCATCATTTCTTGTACTGGTTTTCCTGTCAGTTCCCTCTCCCACTGAATGTCTTGAAGGAAGTTCATCATGCCTGAGTAGTTCCCCTTTTTGTAGTTTGGTTTTTCCCAGCTTATTTCTGCTACTCTTCCACTTGGAGCTCAACTATGTAGTCGAAGCACAGAACCACGTGATCACTAGCTCCCAGGGGCCTTTCATACATGATACCCTCGATGTCCGAACTACTCAAGGTGAATACAAGGTCCAGCCTTGCTGGTTCATCCTCTCCTCTCTCTCTTGTAGTGTCTCTAACATGCTGATGCATGAGGTTTTCCAGTTCCACACCCATCATCTTGGCTCTCCATGTTTCGGGACCCCCATGGGGCTCCAGGTTTTCCCAGTCAATCTCCTTGTGATTGAAATCACCCATAACTAGTAACTTTGCTCCCCTCATGTGTGCTCTCCTGGCCACCTCGGCTAGTGTGTCGACCATTGCTCTGTTGCTCTCATCGTATTCTTCTCTTGGCCTCCTGTAGTTCTGTGGTGGGTTGTACATTACTGCAATTATCACCTTATGTCCCTCAGACTGGATTGTTCCTACTAAGTAGTCCCTTTCGCCCGTGCCATCCATTCCTTCCATTTTCTCAACCCCCCACTGCTTTTTAATGAGCAGTGCAACTCCTCCTCCCCCTCTCCTCCCTCGGTCTTTCCTGAGGATTTGATATCCGGATGGAAAGATTGAATCTGTTATTATTCTGGTGAGTTTTGTTTCTGTGAGTGCTATTATGTCTGGGGATGTGTCCTTGATTCTTTCGTGCCACTCCTCATACTTATTTGTTATTCCATCTGCATTTGTATACCACACCTTCAACTTCTTTTCTAAGATTGTGGTCTGGGAGGTGTATTGGGGTTGGGGAAGCGGGAGACCTGATAAGAAACTATGGGTGGTTGCTGTGGGGGTGGAGTTTGTAATGCAGTGGGTGGGGGCATTGGATGTGGCATGGGTGTTTTGGTTTAGAGTGTTTGGTTGCACTGGGGTTGACCTGGTTGGGAGGCTTCTATAGGAAGTTGTGAGAGAGGCTGTATTTGATCTTCCTGTGTCTGGGATCTCCTGTCTGTCTTCTCCATCCCCTCTCTTTCCTCCTTTCGCCTTTGTACCATCTCTCTCTGTTTCTGCCTTTCTGCTTGTGTTCTGTCGTGGTCGAGATACACCTTCCTGTATGCCGGCATGTCCCTTAATTAAGCTTTCTCCTGCAGGATCCTGTTCCGAATCGATTCTGCCTTGAAGGTCACTTTCACTGGCCGGGTTCTTTTTTTTACAAACTCCCCTATTCTCTGAAAAATTTCCAGCTGGGTCATGTCGTCTTCTCCTATTGCTTTCATGATGCTTTCAATTGTTTTTTTTTCCTTGTTTTCTTGCTTCATATGTTTCCCTTTCAACTTCCTGGATCCCATACACAAAGACTGACCTCACCCTTTCATTCTCCCACTTCATATCCCTGTGTATCCCCTTATTCAATTTGATTTCCTCCATTGCAGCTTTCCTTTCTTCAGTTTCACTAGCTAATGTACTTGGGTGAGGACAACACTCTGTACATAGGGTATCACACTCTTCATGTTATTTACTTAACAAAAAACATTATTCGGAAAAGATTTCATGAATCATTGAATTTTCTTTATCATTTCTCCCTGATGTGCAGCTGTAACTCACGAAATCGTAATGACATGACTGCAAACAAACTATACCACGGGCGGGAATAGAACCCACGATAGGAGACTCTCTGATCCCGACATTTTTTCAGAACTGTCCTCTTCTTTGCAAATGCTGGTTTCACCCTCCCTGATCCCACCATCATCAGCACTGTCATCCACCAGACCCTGTTTCTCGAATTTTCCACTCAGCTTTGTTATTGTTTCCCATAAACTTGCCACTGTTTTTTTTCCTTGCTCAAAATTCCTCCTGAATACGCAAAAATGTGCTTTTCTTTAAGCACAACAAAAGCAGAGTTTACTTCTAAAACACCATGGCTTCCAGGCTTGGTTTGTCCTTTAGGAACTGTGGTGGGGCCACAAGATAGAGGTGCCTTCCCAGGGAGGAAGCTAGCAGCCAGGAACCCTGTTAGAACTTCCCCTGACCTCTTCTGCTGCTGATGCTGCTGTTGTAATATTTCGTGATCAGAGAGAGGGCGCCTCTTCATTCCAGGATGCCACACTGAGTCATCCCTCATATCCAGGGCAGGATCATCGGATTCACCTGTAGGGCCCTCAGCCACAGATGTCCGCTCCCATCCTCGGGTAGGCCATTATTCTTGACTGTCAGAGTTCCCAGCCTCAGTTGGCGGCTCGCTGACAGGAATAGACATCCGTCCCCACTCCTGCTATTGTTGCTGCAACCGCCAGTTAGCATATTCTCATCCACCTGCTCACCGCTCAGGGTTTTTTTCTTGACAGATCCTTATTTCATGTCTATTAGCGCAGATGTCACACCGCTCCTTGGAAGTACGTGTTCATATTTCTGTAGCATGTAAAATCTGTGTCAAGGTGGCTTGTCAATACTCATGCTGAGTATGCGCTACGCACCTAGAATATTCAAAGTTGTTAGGGGATCTGTTTTCCCAATACAATGGGCAACGGCAGCTTTCTTTCCCTTGAGTCATTTTGGATTCTTGATTTATTCATTTTCTTTTAGTCTCATAGGATCCTGTTATGAATCAAATTCAAGGATAATGATATTAATCCTTCCTCCGTAGGTAGGTAGAGTTGGCTTCTTTGTGACAATTTCTGCCCATTTCCTTGCTAATGGAAGACCCAGTAATACCTCATTATTGTTAGTTTGCCCATAATTTTACTGGTTATGTGCAAAACGAAAATCAGCGCCCAGTTGTGCAGCTGCGGCTGTAAGAAACCATTCACATTTCTTGATACTCTCAATACCAGTGGCAAAGTCCACCCGGACAACGTGACCTTTGTTTTCACGAGAGAGGGGTTTTCTCCTGGTACGCTTGCTCTCAACCTTAATGAAACTTTCTGAATCATTTCCACCTTTTCTAGCCATGTTGCTTTATCATTTCCCAGATTGTTGTTCACCATCATGCAACAGTCCGAACTTCTGCCTTACTTAACTTTGATTTTTGCAGAGGTGTGCATGGGGCGCTATTTTCAATGTCTTTGAGCGCGGCTGGCAGCTGCTGGGGGTTACCATAAGTAAGTTTATTTAGGTACAGGTGGACGTACATACAATTATCAAGTAACTCATGTGAAAATTACTAAAGATAATCCCCCCAAAAAGTCAGAGAGACTTATTTCCATCGGGGTCCTTGTGATATCTTATTATTTAAAGCCTAGTTGTAGCAGTACGCTACAATCTTACAGATTACTTTTCACCAAATTTGTGTTTAAGCGCCAAGTGTAGCACGCACAACACCATACACTCGGAAAAAAGCCGGCAAATGCCCACTCACTGTACAAATAATAAAGCACAAATTTTTGCAGTTTATTAATTAACACAGGAGAGCAGGTGGTCCCAAGTGGGTGTGGGAGTGCCACACTCAGGGTCATTCAGCAGTCCTGCCTCCCTGGCACTTATTACCACACGCTACCATACCTGGAGTATACCTGGAGAGGATTTCGGAGGTCAACGCCCAAGGAAGCAAGCAAAGCCGTTCACTCCAAATAATTAAGCACAAAGCTGCTGTAAATTATAGGCCGGTTGTTCCCCACTCGCCTGAGTGTTCAAGGAATCTCGCCTTTGTTCTACAGGTTGGGAAGACGACGAGCTGAGTGCGTGGGTGAAGGAGGTGGGCGGTGAAAATTAACCTCTGCCGTACACGTTGTAATAATAATAATAATAATAATAATAATAATAATAATAATAATAATAATAATTATAATAAAGTATAATAATAGTAATAATAAAATATAATAATAATAGTAATAATAATAATAATAATAATAATAATATAATAATAATAATAATAATAATAATAATAAGAAGAAGAAGAAGAAGAAAGAAGAAGAAAAATATAACAATGTCAGTAATAATTATAATAATAATAATAATAATAATAATAATAATAATAATAATAATAATAATAATATCTTTAACAATACTGCTACTGCTAATAAAAATAATAATAATAATCATCTTTATTTCTATAAATGGCGCAGACATAGGTGACATTACTGACATTCTACACAGAAAGTCCCTGGATATCCAGAGCATGTCGTGCAACTTAGGTTAACCTTGTCCCCCAGGATGAGACCCACAACTGTCGGCTAACACCCAGGTACTTTCTTACTGCTAGGTGAACAAGGGAAGCAGCTGTAAGGAAATATGACAATGCTTCACCCGCGCTTGGAATCAGTCCCGGACTCTCAGTGTGTAAGTTGAAGACGCCGTCAATCAAGTCACGAACGCAGAGGCAAGAGAGACGGGAGGTGGGCCAGGGCCCAAGGTTGGGCAGAACCTTGTCAATAGAGATATAACTGCAACATGTTCCGTGTGGTACTCTGGTGAGCTCACTATTAGCTTGTTCGTTCGAATGGCTAGGCTTGCAGAGGAGCAGGAGCGGAGCTCCTACGCACCTCGTTCACTGACCTCAAACGTAAATTTGTAGGGGTTATACACGTCCTAAGAAATGAGAGGTACTCAAGCTTTAGCCAAGGAAGGGGAGTTTAGCTCTTAATTCTTGGATCAGGATCCTTTCAACATCAAGATACCCTTTCCCCCCGTACCTCCTCTTCCCCTCCGTGAAGTAAAGACTACTGTCTTCAAGTTATGTCCTAGAATTTGTATTGATAAAGCCACTGGATGGCGAAACGTCTACATTAAAGATACCCAGATGTTGCACATGTGTCTTAATTTCATCAAAGACTACCAGTTAATCAGTGTGGGTTGTGCACTGAAAATCGTGTTTAACAAATATATTGGTTATGCAGCTGTATTCTCGGAGGTGAGGGAATCAAATCCTGACACATGTTGTGTACTTCCTGTCAGAAGAACTTCAACATAGTCTCACTGTACAGAAGACATCGTAATGACTTGTGATCAGATATCTGACAGGCAGCAGTGTAAATTTTTCAATGGGAAAGTTTGTAAATGATGGAACATGATGAATGGTGTCCCTCAAATATTGGACCTTAGCCAACTTTGTTACTCTCTATAAAGGATGTATTTATGTAGCTAAGACACAAAATTAAGAAGTTCACAAATGACCACATTAGGGAGGTACGTAACAGAGAAGAATAAGCAAAAATGTGCTTTTATTGAGTATTTCGACGTTTCGGAGAGATATGAGACATTCTGACGTTTAAAATTTTTGCTACACTATGCATATAAATAACAAAAATGATGTTATAATGTGTAAAAATACATAAACTATGACAAGTGGAACGAAATGTATTTTTTCTATAATAATGTAAACTTTTAATATAATACATATGGAAACCCACTCTCTCAGATAAATGAATAGGAAGCCTTCGGAATAGTCCTGAACAATAACCTAAAATTTACCTAACAATTGTATGCCGCAAGAATTAAATCAAACACGATACTAGATTTTAAGTCACGAAAGTTCGAGTAGACCTGAAACTAGCTGTGTGTAATATTCTTGCACATCCCGCCTTGAATATAATACCACGTTATGTTCTTTTAGTTATATTAAACGATAACAATAAGGTTGAGGGGATGAAATAAAATATCATCATCCTTTAGGAACAAGATGTAGGACTCAACGTGCCGTCACTCAAATAAGGCAGTGTTTGAGGCCACCTTATTCACACCTTCAAGTCACTAAACAAATTCAGCATTCTCGAGGATGAAGATGTTTTTGAAGTGTAAAGAGACACAATTACCCGAAGTAGAAGTAAGAAAACCCGTGACGTGCAGTGTAACGCGAGTCTAAGTAAAAGCTCTTTTGCAAAGAGTTAATAACTATAAGGGACGAGGGATGGTCTCCCTCTTCCTTTATACTTGTTAGCGACACAATAATTAATTTCATTAAGAACCAGTTGGAAATACAACTGGAAAATATACTAATCAAGCAGTCATCGTCCAGGACTGGCTAAAAACAATCTATAGGTGAATAGGTAGTATGTTGGTGGTGACCATTGTCACTCTGGTGTTAGTTCCAGATTTTTAGGTAAGTTTGTTTAGGCACAGGTACACATAAGCACAATTATCATACATAGTGTAAATTACTTACAGAGTGTATGGTTGGCCACTATCTCCCCAAAGCATTAGTGTAGAATTAATTGTATAACTGGGAGAGACAGTGCTGTAGCTGGTAATGGAGTGGCATAATTACTTGCAGTAGAAGTACTACTGTTGAAGCTGCAGTATTTGTAGTCCCTGACTTCTGTTCACTTTTTCCTTTAAAATTGTGCGAGCCCACTTTACGAATTAGACATGACATTCCTCCCACTCATTTCTCTATGTGTAGCAGGCAATGTGGTGGAGGGTGGGGTGAGGGTGTTTTGCTATACTATTCTTACCTCAGCTATTTAGAGAGTAATAGAGGCAGCAGGGCTGTGGTTAGCTCTTTACAGCCAGCCTCGGTGTCCAATGTCAAATTTTCTGATATCTGTTTTTTCCATGTTCCCCTCAAACTTTCCACCTGGTCTTTTCTCTTACTTCTCCCCTCAACTCTACCCTCACCTCTCAACTCTACCCTCACCCCTCAACTCTACCCTCACCTCTGAATTCTACCCTCACCTCTCAACTCTACCCTCACCCCTCAACTCTATCCTCACCCCTCCCTCACCCCTCCCTCACCTCTTCCCTCCCCTTATCTATTCCTTCATCTTTTTCCTCATATCTTCCCATTACCTCCCCTTCTCATCTCCATCAACTCTTCACACACTTCTTCCTTCATCTCCCTTTCTTCTCTTTCCCCTCAGCTCTCCTCTCCTCTCCACTAACACCTTCACCCTTCCCCTTTCATCTTCCCATCTAAGCTCCCATTCACTTTCCCCCGTCTCCCCCTCCTCATATTACCTCCCCCCCGGCATTCGTACCCAGTAACATGCACCTTAAAGCTGCACGCTTGCTAAACCCCACCCCATCCCATCTGCCTAAACCCCACCCCATCCCATCTGCCTAAACCCCACCCCATCCCATCTGCCTAAACCCCACCCCATCCCATCTGCCTAAACCCCACCCCATCCCATCTGCCTAAACCCCACCCCATCCCATCTGCCTAAACCCCACCCCATCCCATATGCCTAAACCCCACCCCATCCCATCTGCCTAAATCCCACCCCACCTCACCCAACCCCAACCAACATGCCTTTTTCCTCCCCTCCCCTCCCCTGCCCTCCCCTCCCCTCCCCTTTCCCCCATCTCCCCTCTTACCATGGACCCACTACGCCTACTCTCTGGTAACACATTTCCTTCTAATCTGACATAATTATTTACAGTGTTCTTATTACAACAGACATGTTCACTTATTATTCTCTTGTTATTTACTATTGTCTCATTCATCTTCCACTTGTTGTTATTGTCTTCCACTTGTTGTTATTGTCTTCTACTTGTTATTGTTTTTCACTTGTTGTTTTTGTCTCATTCATCTTCCACTTGTTATCGTCTTCCACTTGTTGTTATTGTCTTCCACTTGTTGTTATTGTCTTCCACTTGTTGTTATTGCCTTCCACTTGTTGTTATTGCCTTCCACTTGTTGTTATTGTCTTCCACTTGTTGTTATTGCCTTCCACTTGTTGTTATTGTCTTCCACTTGTTGTTATTGCCTTCCACTTGTTATTGTATTCCAATTATTGTAATTGTCTTCTACTGGTTGTTGTCTCTCACTTGTTGTTGTTGTTTTTCACTTGTTTTTATTGTTTTTCACTTGTTTTTGTCTCATTCATCTTTCACTTGTTATTGTCTTCCATTTGTTATTATTGTCTTTCACTTGTTATTGTCTTCCACTTGTTGTTATTGTCTTTCACTTGTTATTGTCTTCCACTTGTTGTTATTGTCTTCCACTTGTTGTTATTGTCTTCCACTTGTTGTTATTGTCTTTCACTTGTTGTTATTGTCTTTCACTTGTTATTGTCTTCCACTTGTTGTTATTGTCTTCCACTTGTTGTTATTGTCTTCCACTTGTTGTTATTGTCTTTCACTTGTTATTGTCTTCCACTTGTTGTTATTGTCTTTCACTTGTTATTGTCTTCCACTTGTTGTTATTGTCTTTCACTTGTTATTGTCTTTCACTTGTTATTGTCTTCCACTTGTTGTTATTGTCTTTCACTTGTTATTGTCTTCCACTTGTTGTTATTGTCTTTCACTTGTTGTTATTGTCTTCCACTTGTTGTTATTGTCTTTCACTTGTTATTGTCTTTCACTTGTTATTGTCTTCCACTTGTTGTTATTGTCTTTCACTTGTTATTGTCTTCCACTTGTTGTTATTGTCTTTCACTTGTTATTGTCTTTCACTTGTTATTGTCTTCCACTTGTTGTTATTGTCTTTCACTTGTTATTGTCTTCCACTTGTTGTTATTGTCTTCCACTTGTTGTTATTGTCTTCCACTTGTTGTTATTGTCTTTCACTTGTTATTGTCTTCCACTTGTTGTTATTGTCTTCCACTTGTTGTTATTGTCTTCCACTTGTTGTTATTGTCTTCCACTTGTTGTTATTGTCTTCCACTTGTTGTTATTGTCTTCCACTTGTTGTTATTGTCTTCCACTTGTTGTTATTGTCTTCCACTTGTTGTTATTGTCTTCCACTTGTTGTTATTGTCTTCCACTTGTTGTTATTGTCTTTCACTTGTTGTTATTGTCTTCCACTTGTTGTTATTGTCTTCCACTTGTTGTTATTGTCTTTCACTTGTTATTGTCTTCCACTTGTTGTTATTGTCTTCCACTTGTTGTTATTGTCTTCACTGTTGTTATTGTCTTCCACTTGTTGTTATTGTCTTCCACTTGTTGTTATTGTCTTCCACTTGTTGTTATTGTCTTCCACTTGTTGTTATTGTCTTCCACTTGTTGTTATTGTCTTCCACTTGTTGTTATTGTCTTCCACTTGTTGTTATTGTCTTCACTTGTTGTTATTGTCTTCCACTTGTTGTTATTGTCTTCCACTTGTTGTTATTGTCTTCACTTGTTATTGTCTTCCACTTGTTGTTATTGTCTTCCACTTGTTGTTATTGTCTTCCACTTGTTGTTATTGTCTTCCACTTGTTGTTATTGTCTTCCACTTGTTGTTATTGTCTTCCACTTGTTGTTATTGTCTTCACTTGTTATTGTCTTCCACTTGTTGTTATTGTCTTCCACTTGTTGTTATTGTCTTCCACTTGTTGTTATTGTCTTCCACTTGTTGTTATTGTCTTCCACTTGTTGTTATTGTCTTCCACTTGTTGTTATTGCCTTTCACTTGTTGTTATTGTCTTCCACTTGTTGTTATTGTCTTTCACTTGTTATTGTCTTCCACTTGTTGTTATTGCCTTCCACTTGTTGTTATTGTCTTCCACTTGTTGTTATGTCTTCCACTTGTTGTTATTGTCTTCCACTTGTTGTTATTGTCTTCCACTTGTTGTTATTGTCTTCCACTTGTTGTTATTGTCTTCCACTTGTTGTTATTGTCTTCCACTTGTTGTTATTGCCTTCCACTTGTTGTTATTGTCTTCCACTTGTTGTTATTGCCTTTCACTTGTTGTTACTGTCTTCCACTTGTTGTTATTGTCTTCCACTTGTTATTGTCTTCCACTTGTTGTTATTGTCTTCCACTTGTTGTTATTGTCTTCCACTTGTTGTTATTGCCTTGCACTTGTTGTTATTGTCTTCCACTTGTTGTTATTGTCTTCCACTTGTTGTTATTGCCTTTCACTTGTTGTTATTGTCTTCCACTTGTTGTTATTGTCTTCCACTTGTTGTTATTGTCTTCCACTTGTTGTTATTGCTTTCACTTGTTGTTTATTGTCTTCCACTGGTTGTTGTTGTCCTTCCCTTGTTGCTATTATCTTCCATTTGTTATTGTTACTTTTTCCGTTTGTTATTGTCAATAACTTGTTGTTATTGTTGTTACTATTTGTCGCTTGCAATTGTCATTAACCTCTTGTTATTGTCTTCCACTTGTTGTTATTGTTGTTATTGTCTTCCACTTGTTGTTATTGTTGTTATTGTCTTCCACTTGTTGTTATTGTTGTAATTGTCTTCCACTTGTTGTTATTGTTGTTGTCATCAACTTGTTATTCTTGTTATTGTCATCAACATGTTTTTGCTGTCATCAAGTTGTTGTTATTATCTTCCATTTTTTTTATTATCTCCCACTTGATGTTATTGCCTTTCACAGGTTATTGTCATTAACTTGTTGTTATTGTTATTGTCATAACCTGTTGTTATTGTTATTGTCATAACGTGTTGTTATTGTTATTGTCATAACCTGTTGTTATTGTTATTGTCATAATGTGTTGTTATTGTTATTGTCATAACGTGTTGTTATTGTTATTGTCATAACCTGTTGTTATTGTTATTGTCATAATGTGTTGTTATTGTTATTGTCATAACTTGTTGTTATTGTCCTGCACTTGTTATTATTGTTGTTATTGTCCTCCACTTGTTATTATTGTTATCATTATCATCAACTCACAAGTTCCCTGCTCAAATAAACTCAAGATTGAGCCGCTTATTTTTACTATTCATTCCACTAAACAGTTAATAAAAGACCCCAGCGGCATTAAAATGAACATTTTAAAGGTGAACATAAAAAAAAGAGAGAGCAAGATGAAATCTAGGCAATGATATACTGGATGTCAGACTAGAGGCAAAGATGGTTCTATGTATGTCTGTGAACTTGGTTCATGTATGTCTGTGAACTTGGTTCTATGAACTTGGAGAGCTGAGGAGTCTGTATATAAAAAAAAGTTTTATTAATAGACGCAAGAACTAATATATCAGAGATCAGTGTTGTCAACGCTTTTGTATGGATATGAGGCATTGGTCTTTGATTATTGCAGCAGCGAGGAGGCGGCTGGAGACAAACTGAATATTCATGTCTCCTACTGAAATCCACATCAGTAATGCTGGAGACAGCTGATTATAACGTGTTAATATTATACACTGCCTAAGATGCAACCGTCTTCACCTCAAGACGATGTCCTCTAAATTTATCCAACATTAATTAGAGACCACACAATGTCAGGAAGAGAAGCTGAGACTCGCAGACTAAACAAGAAATCAGTTTAGAATGAGTCGTGCCCGAAGATAATCTCTTCTGGAGAATATAATGGAAAAGCAATCAGGACTCTCCAGTCATTACGCAATTTTGTGCCATGTAATGGGTCAATAGGGAGGAGGAGAGAGATGGGGAAGGAAGGAGGGAGGGAGGAAAGGCAGGAGGGTGGAAAAACAAAGTAGAGGAGGAGGTGGCGGAAGAGAGGGGGTTTAAACAGGATATGAAGAAGAATGTGAAGGCAGGGACGCAAAAAAATGGAATGTAAGAAAAAAGGGGAGATGAAGCTGGGTCGAATTAGAAGTGAAGTACTTGGTGTAGAAGTGAAGTACAAGGTATACAAGTGAAGTACAAGGTATACAAGTGAAGTACAAGGTATACAAGTGAAGTACAAGGTATACAAGTGAAGTACAAAGTATACAAGTGAAGTACAAGGTATACAAGTGAAGTACAAAGTATACAAGTGAAGTACAAGGTATACAAGTGAAGTACAAGGTATACAAGTGAAGTACAAGGTGTGGAAGGTAAGTACAATTTATAGAAGGGAAGTCTAAGATGTAGAAAAATTGAAGTACAGGATAAAGAAGTGAAGTACAAGGTATAGAAGGACGTACATGGTGAAGAGGTGAAGGAAAGAGTGATGGTGTGGAAAGGGACAGTGAAGAGAGAAGGATTCCTTCAGAAGGAGGAAAGGAGAGCTGGAGAAAATGAAAATGGAAGGAAAGGCATAAGAGGAAGAATGGAAAAAAGTGTAAATGGAATGAAGAGGAAAGAAATAATGGAGGAAGAAGAGTGGGTGAGCTAAGGGAGCTAAGATGATTTTAAATTAAAAGAGTGGGTGAAGGAAAGTGGAATCAGGTGAGGGAAGATAAAGGAAGGTGAACGGAAGATGAAGGGGGGGGGGTAACGTACTGTTAATAATAAGTTACAAAAGAAAAATCCAGTTTATAAGCATAAAAATATAACACGATGGATAAAGACGCAAATGCAGTTTAAAACGATCGTTAATTGACCAATAAAAAGGATAATAAAGAACTACAATCATGGCTTTTATAAATATTAACAGCAGTTAACTAACATTATTAAAATAATGAATTTTAAAGAATATTCAGGTACGTACAATTTATTTAAAATATTTTGCATAGTAATATAAAAATCTTTTACTGGAAAATATTGAGTGATTATTATACATATATATATATATATATATATTATATATATATATATATATATATATATATATATATATATATATATATATATATATATATATATATATATATATATATATATATATATTATATATATATATATATATATATATATATATATATATATATATATATATATATATATATATATATATATATATATATACACATATTTTTTTTTCAACAAGTCGGCCGTCTCCCATCGAGGCAGGTTGACCCAGAAAAGAAAGAAAATTACCCCCCCCCCCCCAAAAAAAAATACTTTCATCATCATTCAACACTTTCACATCACTCACACATTATCACTGCTTTTGCAGAGGTGCTCAGAACACAACAGCTTAGAAGCATATACCTATAAAGATACACAACATATCCCTCCAAACTGTCAATATCCCGAACCCCTCCTTTAGAGTGCAGGCATTGTACTTCCCATTTCCAGGACTCAAGTCCGGCTATATAAAAATAACCGGTTTCCCTGAATCCCTTCACTAAATATTACCCTGCTCACTCCAACAGATCGTCAGGTCCCAAATACCATTCGTCTCCATTCACTCCTATCTAACACACTCTCGCACGCTTGCTTGAAAGTCCAAGCCTCTCGCCCACAAAACCTCCTTTACCCCCTCCCTCCAACCTTTTCGAGGACGACCCCTACCCCGCCTTCCTTCCCCTACAGATTTATACGCTCTCCATGTCATTCTACTTTGATCCATTCTCTCTAAATGACCGAACCACCTCAACAACCCCTCTTCAGCCCTCTGACTAATACTTTTATTAACTCCACATCTTCTCCTAATTTCCACACTCCGAATTTTCTGCATAATATTTACACCACACATTGCCCTTAGACAGGACATTTCCACTGCCTCCAGCCGCCTCCTCGCTGCTGCATTTACCACCCAAGCTTCACACCCATGTAAGAGTGTTGGTACTACTATACTTTCATACATTCCCTTCTTTGCCTCCATAGATAACGTTTTTTGTCTCCACATGTACCTCAACGCACCACTCACCTTTTTTCCCTCATCAATTCTATGACTAACCTCATCCTTCATAAAGCCATCCGCTGACATGTCAACTCCCAAGTATCTGAAAACATTCACTTCTTCCATACTCCTCCTCCCCAATTTGATATCCAATTTTTCTTTATCTATATCATTTGATACCCTCATCACCTTACTCTTTTCTATGTTCACTTTCAACTTTCTACCTTTACACATACTCCCAAACTCATCCACTAACCTTTGCAATTTTTCTTTAGAATCTCCCATGAGCAAAGTATCATCAGCAAAAAGCAACTGTGTCAATTCCCATTTTGTATTTGATTTCCCATTATTTAATCCCACCCCTCTCCCGAACACCCTAGCATTTACTTATTTTACAACCCCATCTATAAATGTATTAAACAAC
>NC_069411.1:24895871-24953371 GCF_026875155.1 Cherax quadricarinatus
TATAGATGGGTTTTTAAGAGAAGTAAATGCGAGGGTCTTGGCAAGAGGCGTGGAGTTAAAAGATAAAGAATCACACACAAAGTGGGAGTTGTCACAGCTGCTCTTTGCTGATGACACTGTGCTCTTCGGAGATTCTGAAGAGAAGTTGCAGAGATTGGTGGATGAATTTGGTAGGGTGTGCAAAAGAAGAAAATTAAAGGTGAATACAGGAAAGAGTAAGGTTATGAGGATAACATAAAGATTAGGTGATGAAAGATTGAATATCAGATTGGAGGGAGAGAGTATGGAGGAGGTGATCGTATTCAGATATTTGGGAGTGGACGTGTCAGCAGATGGGTCTATGAAAGATGAGGTGAATCATAGAATTGATGAGGGAAAAGAGTGAGTGGTGCACTTAGGAGTCTGTGGAGACAAAGAACTTTGTCCTTGGAGGCAAAGAGGGGAATGTATGAGAGTATAGTTTTACCAATGCTCTTATATGGGTGTGAAGCATGGGTGATGAATGTTGCAGCGAGGAGAAGGCTGGAGGCAGTGGAGATGTCATGTCTGAGGGCAATGTGTGGTGTGAATATAATGCAGAGAATTCGTAGTTTGGAAGTTAGGAGGAGGTGCGGGATTACCAAAACTTTTGTCCACAGGGCTGAGGAAGGGTTGTTGAGGTGGTTCGGACATGTAGAGAGAATGGAGCGAAACAGAATGACTTCAAGAGTGTATCAGTCTGTAGTGGAAGGAAGGCGGGTAGGGGTCGGCCTAGGAAAGGTTGGAGGGAGGGGGTAAAGGAGGTTTTGTGTGCGAGGGGCTTGGACTTCCAGCAGGCATGCGTGAGCGTGTTTGATAGGAGTGAATGGAGACAAATGGTTTTTAATACTTGACGTGCTGTTGGAGTGTGAGCAAAGTAACATTTATGAAGGGATTCAGGAAACCGGCGGGCCGGACTTGAGTCCTGGAGATGGGAAGTACAGTGCCTGCACTCTGAAGGAGGGGTGTTAATGTTGCAGTTTAAAAACTGTAGTGTAAAGCACCCTTCTGGCAAGACAGTGATGGAGTGAATGATGGTGAAAGTTTTTCTTTTTCGGGCCACCTGCCTTGGTGGGAATCGGCCAGTGTGATAATAATAAATAAAAAAATATATTTATATATATATATATTTATATATTATATATATATATATATATATATATATATATATATATATATATAAATATATATATGTTGAGAGTGAACACAGATAAATGTGATGAGGGTATAGAACGATTTTGATAAAGAAAAATTGGATATCACACTGGAGAAGTGAATGTTTTCAGATATTTGAGAGTTGACGTGTCAGCGATCAGATGGGTTTATGAAGGATGAGGTTAACCATAGAATTAATGAAGGAAAAAAGGTGAGTAGTGCGTTGAGGTTCCTGTGGAGACAAAAAACGTTATCTAAAGAGGCAAAGAAGTGAATGTACGAGAATACAGTGGTAACAACACTCTTATATGGGCGTGAAGCATGGGTTGTAAATGCTGAAGTGAGGAGGCGGCTGGAGTCAGTGGAGATGTCGTGTCTACGGGCAGTGTGTGGTGTAAATATTATGCAGAGAATTCGTAGTGTGGAAATTAGGAGGAGGTGTGGAGTTACTAAGTGTATTAGTCAGAGAGCTGAAGAGAGGCTGTTGAGGTGGTTTGGTCATTTATAGAGAATGGAATAAAACAGAATGACTTGAACATAGTATAAATTTGTTGGGAAAGGAAGGCAGGGTAGGGGTCATCCCCGAAAAGGTTGGAGGGAGGGTGTAAAGGAGGTTTTGTGGGGTAGGGGCTTTGACTTCCAGCAACCGTGCGTGAGTGTGTTAGATAGGATTGAATGGAGATGAATGGTTTTTGGCACCTGACGAGCTGTTGCAGTATGAGCAATGCAATATTTTGTGAAGGGATTCAGGGAAACCGGTTAGCAGGACTTGAGTTCTGGAAATGGGAAGTACGATGCCAGAACTTTAAGAGAGGGGTTTGAGATATTAACAGTTTGGAGAGACGTCTAAACTGTCTTATCTGAGCGCCTCAGCAAAGATAGAGATTATGTATGGGTGATGGTGAAAGTGTTGAACGATGGAAGTTTTTTCTGTCTTTTTGGGTTTTTCTTTCTTTTTGGGTCACCTACCTCGGTGGGAAATGTCCGACGTGTTTTTATATATATATTTATATATTATATATATTTTATATATATATATATATATATATTTATATATATATATATATATATATATATATATATATATATATATATATTTCTTTTCTTTCTTTCAACACACCGGCTGTATCCCACCAAGGCGGGGTGGCCCAAAAGGAAAAACGAAAGTTTCTCCTTTTACATTTAGTAATATGTACAGGAGAAGAGGTTACTAGCCCCTTGCTCCCGGCATTTTAGTCGCCTCTTACAACACGCATGGCTTACGGAGGAAGAATTCTGTTCCACTTCCCCATGGAGATAAGAGGAAATAAACAAGAATAAGAACTAGAAGGAAAATAGAAGAAAACCCAGAGGGGTGTGTATATATGTGCTTGTACATGTATGTGTAGTGTGACCTAAGTGTAAGTAGAAGTAGCAAGACGTACCTGAAATCTTGCATATTTATGAGACAGACAAAAGACATCAGCAATCCTACCATCATGTAAAACAATCACAGGCTTCGTTTTACACTCACTTGGCAGGACGGTAGTACCTCCCTGGGTGGTTGCTGTCTACCAACCTATATATATACGCTGAGGTCAGTGGTCATATGTGGTCATACCTGTCATGAGCTGTCTGGGTATTAGTGTGGGGTGTTACCAAGCACCATGGCTTGTTGTAGTGTTTTAGAATCTCAGCTTAAAGTGTTGAAGAAGTAGGTTCTACTTCTTCAGGAGGAAAATAGGAGGCTGAAGCTTCACCTTGATGTGTCTGGGAGTGAGTGTGAGATAGTTGGTGCTGGTAAGGAGGAAATGCTTACCACCAGTTAAAGTGGCAGCCACTTTAAGTGGCAAGTACTTCACAGTTCAGGAAGAAGGAAGATAAGGAGGGTTAATAAAGAAGATGTGAAGGTAGGAAATCGATTCTCTGTTCTCCAAGACGAGTATACTTCAGTGGTTAGTGAGGTTAAAGGTACCTCTGACTCCCCTGTTAATCAAGGTAAGAATATTCTGATTGTGGGAGATTCTCAGGTAAGATAAATGGGCCGTGCTTTTTGTAACAGAGATACAAAAGTCTGACAGTGTGCCTCCCAGGAACTGGTGTTGGTGACATAGTCAGCAGGTTGGATAATATTATGTCAGGTAATGGGAACAAGCCCATTATCTGTCTTAATGCTGGTGGAAATGACATTTGGAAGGGCAGGAGACAGGAGCTACTGGATAAGTACAGGTCAGCCATAGAAGTAGTTAGGTCTAAGGGAGGGATCCCCATCATATGTAGCATCTTGCCTAGAAGGGGAGTGGGCAATGAATGGATGTCTAGGGCAATTGGTATAATTTGGTATAAACTGCAAGGAACTTGCAATCCCATTCATTGACAACTGGGACAAATTCTATGGCAAACATGATATGTATGCAAGGGATGGGGTTTATCTCTCTGGGGTTGGAGTGGTTGCATTATCCAATTTGATTGAGGGGGTAATTGATGACTTGTCTAGGACTTTAAACTGATAGATTATAGAGGTATGGGTGTTTGTGGGAAACAATCAGGCTTCAGTATTATTGTTGGAAACAGCAGATATTACCAGGATACCTCAGGGATATGTTTAAAAGACAATATTTAAAATAAAGTTCCTAATAAAGACAAGACAGTATATAAAATAAAGTTCCTAATAAAGACAAAGCAACTGATCAACAGACAAAGACGGGTAGTAGAGGGCAACAAGTGACTAGCTCCCTTAAGGTTTACTATACAAATAGTAGGAGTTTAAGAAATGGGATAGATGAGCTAAGATTACTCGCAAGTGCAGGTAATATAGATATTATTGCTATAACTGAGACCTGGTTCGGTTTGTAGGATAGAGAAATGCCCTTAGAGTGCAGCATAAAGGGTTATAAATTATTCCACGCTGATAGGGTCAACAGGAAGGGTGGTGGAGTGGCGATACAGGTCAGAGATAATTTAACTTGTTTTGTTAGATATGATGTAAGAATAGAAACATCAGACACAGAATCTGTTTGGCTACAGTTTCTCGAGAGGTATGAAAAATTAATTTTGGGTGTGATATATAGGCCCCCAAACCTTGATAGGGAGTGCAGTAAGTTGCTATGGAACGAAATTCATAAGGCGTCTAGATATGAAAATGTTGTGTTAATGGGGTATTTAAGCTTTAGACAAATTGTTTGGAACATTTTGACAGTAAATCTTGAGTCTAGTGACTTTCTTGATACAGTTCAGGATTGCTTTTTAAAACAGTTTGTAACAGAACCAACTAGAGGAAACAATCTGCTTGACTTGGTTCTTGCCAACAAAAATTCACTAATTAATAATCTTGAGGTTAATGATGAGCTTGGGGAAAGTGATCACAAATCACTTAGTTTCAATATATTATGGAATTACCAGGTAAACTGTAATCAACTCTCTGTCCTAGACTTTCGATTGGCTGATTTCCTGGGACTGAAAAATTGCCTGAGTGGGCTAAATTGGGATGTCCTGACTATGGGTCAGGTAGCTGGTGATGGTTGCCAATATGACGTTTTTCAGAGCATACTTCTAGCTGCTCAGTCAACTTTTGTTCCGAGTAGGGAAATTAGATATAACAAAAATGATCCCAAATGGATGAACAATAGATTAAAACATCTCATAGGTCAAAAGAGAGGCATATATAGGCGTATCAAAAGAGAGGATGGGCAGTTAAGAAATCAATATATTCAAATAAAGGGAGAAATAAAAAAAGAATAAGAAAAACAAAAAGGGATTATGAGGCTAAGGTCGCAAGGGATTCAAAGACTAACCCAAAAAGGTTCTTTCAGAAGTAAGATTACAGACAAGACAGGCCCACTTAAGAGTAGCTCAGGTCAGATCACTGACAGTGATAGGGATATGTATGAAATTTTCAGTTTTTACTTTCTCTCATTCTTTACTCAAGAAGATACTAGCGAAATTCCAGAAATAATAAATTATGTAGAACAGGATGATAATAAACTATGCACGATTGCAGTAATTCGTGACATGGTCTTCAGACAAATAGAGAAATTAAAGCCTAACAAATCCCCAGGCCCTGATGAATTGTTTGCAAGGGTTTTAATGGAATGTAAAGAGGAACTTAGCATACCTTTGGCTAATCTTTTTAACATATCTCTACAAGCTGGCATAGTGCCTGATAAGTGGAAAATGGCAAATGTAACACCTATTTACAAGGTAGGTGACAGGTCCTGAGCTTTGAACTATAGACCAATTAGCCTTACCTCCATAGTGGGAAAATTTATGGAATCAATAATTGTTAGGTAAGACACATATGCAACAGTTAGGTATCTTTATTTCGAAACGTTTCGCCTACACAGTAGGCTTCTTCAGTCGAGTACAGAAAAGTTGATAGAAGCAGAAGATACTTGAAGACGATGTAATCAGTCCATCACCCTTAAAGTTTTGAGGTGGTCAGTCCCTCAGTCAGGAGAAGAGCATTGTTCCGTTGTCTGAAACAATATGAAGTTGAAGTAACAGGATGGAGCCTTTATATAGTGCCAGGAGGTGAGACGTAGGTTGCTTTGGGAGGGCAGGTCCCTCTCAAACCCAGCCGTTCTCATTAGTAGAGGTCGAAGTTGATGGTCTGTACCAAGATACCCTTGTGGTATTTTATACCATTTTAATGTTCATTCGAATCAATAATTGCCGAGGCAATTCGTAGCCATCTTGATAGGCATAAATTCATAAATGAATCTCAACACGGTTTTACTAAGGGGCGTTCCTGTCTTACGAATTTACTAACTTTTTTCGCTAAGGTGTTTGAGGAGGTTGATCATGGTATTGAATATGATATTGTGTATATGGACTTCAGTAAGGCTTTCGATAGAATTCCACATCAGAGACTTTTGAAGAAATTTAAGGCACACAGAATAGGAGGAGAAATTTTTCCCTGGGTAGAGGCGTGGTTGACAAATAGGAGCAAAGAGTTTGCATAAATGGGGAGAAATCAGAATGGGGGCACGTCATAAGTGGTGTTCCACAGGGGTCAGTGTTGGGCCCCTTGTTGTTCACAATTTACATAAACGATATAGATGAGGGAATAAATAGCGACATAAGCAAATTTGCTGATGATACCAAAATAGGCCATCCAATTCACTATATTGAGGACATTAGTGCACTCCAGGATGATTTGAATAGACTGACGCAGTGGTCGGAAAGGTGGCAGATGCAGTTTAATATAGACAAATGCAAAGTACTAAATAATAGAAGTCCTCAGGTTGTTCTTCAACTCTATATATCTTTGGTTAGGCCTCATTTTGATTATGCTACACAGTTCTGGTCACCGTATTACAAAATGGATATGAATGTACTGGAAAAGGTACAGAGGAGGATGACAAAGTTGATCCCATGTATCAGAAATCTTCCCTATGAGGATAGACTGAGGGCCCTGAATCTGCACTCCCTAGAAAGGCGTAGAATTAAGGGGGATATGATTGAAGCGTGTAAATGGAAAACAGGAATAAATAAAGGGAATGTAAATAGCGTGCTGAAAATATCCAGCCAAGACAGGACTCGCAGCAATGGCTTCAAGTTGGAAAAGTTCAGATTCAGGAAGGATATAGGAACACACCGGTTTGGTAATAGAGTTGTGGATGAATGGAACAAACTCCCGAGTACCGTCATAGAAGCTAAGACGTTGTGTAGTTTTAAAAATAGCATGAATAAATACATGAGTGGGTGTGGGTGGGTGTGAGTTGGACCTGACTAGCTTGGGCTACCAGGTCCGGTGCCGTGCTCCTTCCTTAAGTGGAAGTGACCTGACTAGTGGTCATTGTTCTAGGCTGGGGGGGTGGCATGGACCTGCTTCGCATGGGTCAATAGGCCTGTTGCAGTGTTCGTTTTTTCTTATATTATATTATATATATTATATATATATATATATATATTATATATATATATATATATATATATATATGATATATATTATATATATATATATATATATATATATATATATATATTAATATATATATATATATATATATAATATATATATAATTATATATATAATATATATATATAATATTATAATATATTTATAAATATATATAAATATATATATATATATATATATATATATTTTATATATATATATATATATATATATTATTATATATATATATATATATATATATATATATATATATATATATATATATGCAAAACAACCACTCTGAAAGAATAGAGAAATTCCAAGGGCTTTCGTGACTACTCACATTATCAAGGTACTATGAAAGTAAAGCATCCAAGGAAGCTATATAAGGGGTCTGGCCAACACCTCACTATCAGATCCCACAACGGTTAAACACCTGACGCGCGCCAGCCCAACTGGACAGGTCCTTTGCACAACTCACCAACAAACTATTCTACCCAAGAAAATTTTAAAATTATTATTTGTCCAGTGTATTATTAAATTCTTTCCAAATTCTATTAATTATAAATGGATCTAATTTATATAAACCAAAGGAAATATTCATATTATTGACAAACTGCTTTTTATGAAACAAGATTCAATTATATTCCTGTCGACCATGGACTTGCTTGATACTACTTTCTCAACTTTTTGAAAATCAATTGGATGGTTAAAATCTCTTACATGAATAAATAGAGCATTGGAATCTTGTCCAGTTCTAATGCTATATTTATGTCGTTTTAATCTTAGTTCGAGAATTTTACCAGTTTGACCGTAATAAACTTTATCGCAAATTTTACAAGGAATCTTATAGACACATCCATCAGCATTTTGGGGGGAATTCTTTATCAAAAATTTTTTTACTGTATCAAGATTTTTGAATACAACTTTAATATTAAAAGTCTTAAGAAGAGAAGGAATATCAACCAAGTTTTCATGGTAAGGGAGAACCAACATATTTTTAGTTGAATAAGGCAGGTTGTCCCTTTTTGGATTGTAAAAAGTATTTCTAGCAACTTTAAAAGATTTATCAATTACATTTCTTGGGTATTTTAAATCATTACCTATTTCATAAATTTTGGATATTTCCTCATCTATGAACTCAGGACTACAAATTCGTAAACCTCTCAAAAACATTGATGAGAAAACAGACAGTTTGACTCTATCTTGATGCGAAGAATAATAGTGGACATAGGAACAGTTATTTGTAGGTTTTCTGTAAATTTTAAATTTGAATTTATTACACTTAATAATTTAAACATCTAGAAAAGGCAATGAGTTATTTTCTTCAAACTCAACATGTTTGGACTAATAAAAACACACAAACCAGGGAATCCAGTCAGACCAATTATTAGCTCCATAGGGTCAGTTTCATGTAAATTATCCAAATGGCTTGTTGATATTTTGAGCCCTATTGTTGGCAAAATTTCTAACTTTAATGTTAAAAACAACATAGACTTGGTTGATAAATTAAGCTCCTTGACTGACTTACATGATTTTAACATTGTTAGTTTTGATGTTACTTCCTTGTTTACGAAAGTTCCTGTTAATGATTTATTAAGTTTCTTATCTGAAGAACTCGTTAACTATGATTTACCATTGCCAGTTCCTACTATCATTAAACTTATTAAATTTTGCATTGTTGATGCAAAATTTGTATTTAATGATAAGTTTTACACTCAGAAGTTTGGTATGTCAATGGGAAATCCTCTTTCACCTGTTCTTAGTAACCTATACATGGATTTTTTTGAAACAAGGTTGCTTAACACAATCCTCCCAAATAGAGCTAAATGGTTCAGATATGTTGATGATATTTTGTGTCTTATGCCCAAAAATGTAGATATACACCATTTCCTTGGAAAATTAAATAACTTAGCCCATTCTATAAACTTTACTGTTGAGTTTGAAGAAAATAACTCATTGCCTTTTCTAGATGTTTTAATTATTAGGGTAATAATGAATTCAAATTTAAAATTTACAGAAAACCTACAAATAACTGTTCCTATGTCCACTATTATTCTTCGCATCAAGATAGAGTCAAACTGTCTGTTTTCTCATCAATGTTTTTGAGAGCTTTACGAATTTGTAGTCCTGAGTTCATAGATGAGGAAATATCCAAAATTTATGAAATAGGTAATGATTTAAAAATACCCAAGAAATGTAATTGATAAATCTTTTAAAGTTGCTAGAAATGCTTTTTACAATCCAAAAAGGGACAACCTGCCTTATTCAACTAAAAATATGTTGGTTCTCCCTTACCATGAAAACTTGGTTGATATGCCTTCTCTTCTTAAGACTTTTAATATTAAAGTTGTATTCAAAAATCTTGATACAGTAAAAAAAACTTTTGATAAAGAATTCCCCCCAAAATGCTGATGGATGTATCTATAAGATTCCTTGTAAAATTTGCGATAAAGTTTATTACGGTCAAACTGGTAAAAATCTCGAACTAAGATTAAAACAACATAAATATAGCATTAGAACTGGACAAGATTCTAATTCTCTATTTATTCATGTAAGAGATTTTAACCATCCAATTGATTTTCAAAAAGTTGAGAAAGTAGTATCAAGCAAGTCCATGGTCGACAGGAATATAATTGAATCTTGTTTCATAAAAAGCAGTGTTGACAATAATATGAATATTTCCTTTGGTTTATATAAATTAGATCCATTTATAATTAATAGAATTTGGGAAGAATTTAATAATACACTGGACAAATAATAATTTTTAAATTTTCATGGGTAGAATAGTTTGTTGGTGAGTTGTGCAAAGGACTTGTCCAGTTGGGCCGGCGCGCATCAGGTGTTTAACCGTTGTGGGACCTGATAATGAGATGTTGGCCAGACCCCTTATATAGCTTCCTTGGATGCTTTACTTTCATAGTTCCTTGATAATGTGAGTAGTCACGAAAGCTCTTGGAATTTCTCTATTCTTTCAGAGCGGTTGTTTTGCATATTCTGAAATCACCTGTTTACTGTGATCTTATTGCATATATATATATATATATATATATATATATATATATATATATATATATATATATATATATATATATATATATATATATATTATATATATATATATATAGAGCCCCTCATGCTGGGGACTTTCTGTTGGCTGTTCCCAACTCCAGCCTTGGCACACCCCTTGACCCACAGACCATCCGCATTGGTGTTGCCCTTCGACTTGCCGCCCCTATTCTCGCCGAACACAGGTGTATTTGTGGCAGTGAAGCAGCAGACCGATTCGGGTACCATGGTCTTGTGTGCCGTAAATCCGAGGGAAAGATTGCAAGACATGAGGAGGTTAATAACATTATCAAGAGGAGCCTCACAACAGCTGGATGCCCAGCAGTAAGGGAGCCACCCCAACTATGGAGATCTGATGGCAGCCAGAAGCGTCCAGATCGTATCACCCTTCAAGCCTGGACAGATGGGAAGCAGGTGGTGTGGGACTATACATGTGCATCTACCTTGGCTGATACCTATCTCCAATACACCAGGGAGGAAGGAGGGGCAGCTGCCAGCTTCAGGGAGTCCCAAAAGTCTAGAAAATATGGAGAACTTGCCCATCATTATATGTTTGTTCCCATAGCTCAGAGACCCTTGGCTCATGGGGAAAGAGTGCATCTAATTTCCTTAAGGAGCTGGGAAAAAGACTCATCAGGGTAACTAGAGATCCCAGGGCAGCTAGTTTTCTGTTCCAGCGGCTCAGTGCGGCTGTTCAAAGGGGTAATTGCCTGCTGCTTTTTGGGGGCCAAAACCCCCCAAAGCTCTGGGGAAAGCGGGTTTAGTTTTTCGCCTTATAATGGGTGATCCCAACTTTAAAAACCCAATGTACCGTATTTTGGCCACCAAAAATATTAAAAAATGTATTCCTAAATCTTCTGTGCCATATTATTTTAAAATTTATATATATATATATATAAAATATTATATTTTTATATATATTTTAAATATATATCTATTAAATAAACCGTGTTTCCCCTGGCTAAAGGGAGACTCAAAACCTAAAACCCTTGGGAAAAAGGTACGCATGCTTTCCCAATCAACCCACACGGGGCCCCAATCCCTTGGGTCCAGCTTGCGTAGACTTTGTTCCCAAAGGGCCCGCCCTTGGGGTTTTGGGTCAAGGTTTTGGGGTCCATGGGGGTAGTTTGGAAAAGGCCTGTGTCCTTTTTCCCAAAAGGTTAGTGGGGTTGGGTTTTCCCTTCAGCCAGGACCAGTGTTTTTTGTAATTTTTTCGCCGGCTTTTTTGAAAATTTCCCCTTGCTTTTTAAATTTTCCCTTTTGAAAGGGTGTGCTTGCAGGGGGGAAGATGAAAAGTTTGTAACCTTTCCCCCGAAAGCGGGCTGCCGGGATCAAAGTCTAGCGCGGGCGGGGGACTCCAAGGTATTGGCCCAGTGTGGGTAAATTGGTAAAGCATTGCGTACCTTTTTCCCAAGGGGTTCGTGGGTTCGAGTCCCCTTCACCCAGAGACCCAAGGTTTTTTTTAAAATTATTTTTAATATATAAATATATATATATAAAAATTTATAAAATATATATTTTATTTTATATATATATATAATAAGTGGGTCCCGAATGGGCAGAACTTGCCAAATCTTGGCTTTAAATAGCAACGCTCATCTTGCCATTTTAGGACATGTTGCTTGTGAGCTTTGTAAAAAAACCTTTTGGAAGGTCCCGAAAGTCTTTAATTTAAAGGGGGGGTTTAAAATTTTGGGAAAGGAACTTTTTTAAATAAAATTGTATTAGCAGAAAACTAATTTTTTTTGGCTCTTTACGGGGTTTGATATAGAGGAGTTTAAAGTCCATGAATTTTGGGTTTTCCCCTAGAATATGACGGTGCCCACTGATCACTTAAACCCAACTGCTATTTCTCCCTCGGGGACCCTTTCCAAAAACCCCGAATTTGGGAAAAAATTTGAACCTATTTCTTATCCGGGATTTTCCCCTTTCTTTTTTATTGCACCAGTACCACACGGGTAAAAAATCTTCCTGCACCTACACCTCCAGAAAGAGTAAAACCGTCAGAAAAAAAGGGCAGCAAATCAAAAATGAAGAGCACAGTAAACCAAAAACAAAGATCTGGGCAGTGCAGCAGTTGGGGGGAAACCCTTATACCCAAACCAAACAGATCTCAAAAACCCTTTATTATTGATCTTGGTTTGACAAAGTTAAATGCTGACTTTTGATTTCAAGGCTCAAGGATGGGGGCTTGGGGATGAAAAAGTGTTCATGTTACCCCGCCAAAAAAAACGGGGCACCAACATTTCTCCAAACTTCGTCACTAATGAAGACAAGTTTTTGCTTCTGAATTATGTAAACCCGGCCCCGTTTTGGTATGCAAAATGTAATTGAATGCAAAACCAAATGGTGGGGAATCATCCAAAATCGACAACTCCCCCAGAAACCTAAAACTGTACTTCTTTACAAAGGGAACCCAAATATCCCTTTTTTTCCCTTGGCTCATTCAGTGCATCTTAAGAGGGGCTACAAAAGGTTTAAAAATTCTAAATTTGGGAAATTTTTTAACTAAGATAAAATATGGGTGGGGGGATTTCTGAAACTTCAAAATGGTGGCATTTTTGGGTGGGACGCCAAGGAATTTTTACGAAGTTTTTCCCTTTTTTTCTTTTTTCATTGAAAAATAGTAAGCAGAGCAGGGTATTACCCCGATGGCAATTTCCTTTTAAAAGGGCGGGGTTCTCAGTAGGTACCATGGGAAAGTTTGAAGTGCTTGTTAAAATTAAAAAAAGTGGAAAACCTTTTTCCTTACCTTTAACAACACAAGGGTAAAACCCTTTTCAACCCTTTCAAAAAGAGAAAATTTAAAGCAGAAAAACGGTCCGCCCCAAAACGCAAAAACAGTACGTAACTTTAAAATTTAAAAACAGCAAACCAGAAAAAATTAAATACTGTAACATGCAAGAACCTTTCATTTCCAACACAAAAATTTGTGTTTGGGCTATTGCCGCAGATTAAACCCAAAAAAATGATATGACAAAATTGTTTATTTTATAGAGTGACGGAAAAAAAACAAAAATTTTAAGAAAAAAAGACTGGGTAGAAAAGTGTCTCAAATAACAATGAAAACACAAAAAAAATACAGTACATAACACAAAAAAATAATACAGTTCACAAAAGGGCAAAAAATGTAACACACAAGGGAAAAATACAATAAAAATAAAGCAGAAAAGTACAGCAGTTTCACAAGTTTCCACCCAAGAAAAAATTTCAAAAACAATATAAAAAATAAGGGGAAAAGCAGAGCAAGGTGACAATAAAACATAAAACAGCAGTATTTAAACAAATTTAAAAAACAGGGGTTGAATTTGGGCCCGGTTGTAACATCAACACAACAAACCCTTTTGTTCCAGAGGTTGACTTCCAAATTTTTAATTTTTTTTCTTTCCCAATTTTTTTTTTTTTGTGTTTTTTGAATAATTTTTTTCCTATTTCCCCTCAGTTGTTACATCCTTATATCAAATCATAGATCATAACCATACATCACAAATCATCACCTCCACCTAGCTGTATTATCAAGTAGGAGGTAATTTATCTCAAATTTTTAATAGTCTAAGGAACCAGCAGGTACCTCAGACTTACACTCTAATATACTATAGAGCAGATACACTCTTAAGGAGAGTTATGGTCTCATGACGTCTGTGTCAGAAAGTACACATATGTGCATGAGAATGTTTGCACACATGTGAGTGACATAGGTACTTGATGTTAAGTATTGTATGTGTGCTGGGGAAATTGTGTTTATATATATTCTAGAGGTCTGGTCTCAGACGGGGCCTCGGGGGCGTTGACCCCCGAAACCCTCTCCAGGTATATTCTCCAGAGTGGGACTAGAGAGTTGTGTGTGTGTGTGTGTGTGTGTGTGTGTGTGGTGTGTGTGACTGTACTTGTGTACATGCTTGTTTACTTTTGGACATTTCAGTGACTTGTATATATATAAAAAGACGAACTGCGGCAAAAACGGAAACCAATAACTTTTATGTAGCAGATTTCTTGGTGGGAAGACAGAGTCACATACGGGCACAAATATAAACAATAAGTGAAAAAAAAAATAACGAACAACCTTTGTCCCTGCCTTTGTTTCTGGTACAATTCACAACTGCCTTTGTCCCTGTCTTTGTTTCAGGTACAATTCACAACTGCCTTTGTCCCTACCTTTGTTTCTGGTACAATTCACAACTGCCTTTGTCCCTGTCTTTGTTTCTGGTACAGTTCACAACTGCCTTTGTCCCTACTTTTGTTTCTGGTACAGTTCACAACTGCTGGACACTTAAATACAACTGCAAAATATTGTTTAATTAAAATATTTGTGTTTGTCTATTGCCTGCTGATTATACCAAGCAATGAATATGTCAAAATTGTAATTGATCGAGTGATGGAAAAGACAAAATATAAGTAATGAATAACTGGCTGGGTTTAGAAAGAGGAAGGTTGTGTGAGCAAAAATTAATTTTGCAAACTTTCAATAAACAGAAAAAGTGAATTGTTACAAACCACACTGAGTTTCTTGCCAGACTTACTAAGGTACAGCAGAGCAATATACATGTGAATAAAAACACCAGTATCGAAGCTACTGCTGAAATTTTTTGTCAATAAATCTAGACTACAGTGAAGGTCGACTTGATGAATAAGGAGATTTTTTTAGTGTTGATGAGAGTGATGGTTCCCGAGAAATGTTAAGCGATACTTTTGGGATTTTTGAGTAAACATAATTGTTTGTGAAACATGAATCCCATTGTGGGAGACACTGTTGTGGAAGATGTAGCAGAGAACAGGATTGTGGGAGACACTGTTGTGGAAGTTGTTGTAGGAAAGTACAGGATTGTGGGAGACACTGTTGTGGAAGATGTTGTAGGAAAGTACAGGATTGTGGGAGACACTGTATGTGGAAGATGTTTGTAGGAAAGTACAGGAATTGTGGGAGACACTGTTGTGAAGAAGATGCAGGAAAGTACAGGATGTGGAGACACTGTTGTGGAAGATGTTGTAGAAAGTAAGGATTGTGGGAGACACTGTTGTGGAAGATGTTGTAGGAAAGTACAGGATTGTGGGAGACACTGTTGTGGAAGATGTTGTAGGAAAGTACAGGATTGTGGGAGACACTGTTGTGGAAGATGTTGTAGGAAAGTACAGGATTGTGGGAGACACTGTTGTGGAAGATGTTGTAGGAAAGTACAGGATTGTGGGAGACACTGTTGTGGAAGATGTTGTAGGAAAGTACAGGATTGTGGGAGACACTGTTGTGGAAGATGTTGTAGGAAAGTACAGGATTGTGGGAGACACTGTTGTGGAAGATGTTGTAGGAAAGTATAGGATTGTGGGAGACACTGTTGTGGAAGATGTTGTAGGAAAGTACAGGATTGTGGGAGACACTGTTGTGGAAGATGTTGTAGGAAAATAAAAGGGATTGTGGGAGACACTGTTGTGGAAGATGTTGTAGGAAAGTACAGGATTGTGGGAGACACTGTTGTGGAAGATGTTGTAGGAAAGTACAGGATTGTGGGAGACACTGTTGGGGAAGATGTTGTAGGAAAGTACAGGATTGTGGGAGGCACTGTTGGGGAAGATGTTGTAGGAAAGTACAGGATTGTGGGAGGCACTGTTGGGGAAGATGTTGTAGGAAAGTACAGGATTGTGGGAGGCACTGTTGGAAGATGTTGTAGGAAAGTAATAGGATTGTGGGAGACACTGTTTGGAAGATGTTGTAGGAAAGTACAAGATTGTGAGAGACACTGTTGTGGAAGATGTTGTAGGAAAGTACAGGATTGTGGGAGGCACTGTTGTGGAAGATGTTGTAGGAAAGTACAAGATTGTGGGAGACACTGTTGTGGAAGATGTTGTAGGAAAGTACAGGATTGTGGGAGACACTGTTGTGGAAGATGTTGTAGGAAAATAAAAGATTCAATAAAGAATTTACGCTAAAGAATTTCTTTATTTCCAGTTTATTTCCTGTGCAACAGATATTAGATGTTAGAGAGAAACGAGAGAAATACATGTACTCACATAGTTGAGGTTGCGGGGGTCGAGTCCGAGCTCCTGTTGTGGTTATTGTGTGTGTGTGTGTGTGTGTGTGTGTGTGTGTGTGTGTGTGTGTGTGTGTGTGTGTGTGTGTGTGTGTGTGTGTGTGTGTGTGTGTGTATCTGTGTGTGTGTGTACTCAACTAGTTGTACTCACCTAGTTGAGGTTGCGGGGGTCGAGTCCGAGCTTACTGTGTAGGCGAAACGTTTCGTAATAAAGATACCTAACTGTTGCATATGTGTCTTACCTAACAACCTGTCGGTATTTTATACCATTTTAATGTTCAAGCTGTCAGACACTGCAACACAAGGGTATCTTGGTACAGACCTGCAATCAACTTCGACAACTTCCACTAGTGAGAGCGGCTGGATTTGAGAGGGACCTGACCTCTCAACATCTGAGTTCTTACCTCTCCTAGTGGTCTACGTCTCACCTCTTGGCGCTATAAAAAGCTCCATCCTGTCACTTCATCTCCATATTGTTTCATACTATGGAACAATGCTCTTCTCCAGACTGAGGGACTGACCACCTCAAAACTTAAAGGGTGATGGACTGATTACATCGTCTTCAAGTATCTTCTGCTTCTATCAACTTTTCTGTACTTGACTGAAGAAGCCTACTGTGTAGGCGAAACGTTTCATAATAAAGATACCTAACTGTTGCATATGTGTCTTACCTAACAACCTGTCGGTATTTTATACCATTTTAGTGTGTGTGTGTGTGTGTGAGTGTGTGTGTGTGTGTGTGAGTGTGTGTGTGTGTGAGTGTGTGTGTGAGTGTGTGTGTGTGTGTGTGTGTGTGTGTGTGTGTGTGTGTGTGTGTGTGTGTGTGTGTGTGTGTGCGTGTGTGTGTGTGTGTGTACTCACCTAATTGTACTCACCTAATTGTGGTTGCAGGGATCGAGACTCAGCTCCTGGCCCCGCCTCTTCACTGATCGCTACTAGGTCCTCTCTCTCTCTGCTTCCTGAGCTGTATCATACCTCTTCTTAAAACTATGTATGGTTCCTGCCTCCACTACTTCACTTGCTAGGCTATTCCACTTGCTGACAACTCCATGACAGAAGAAATACTTCCTAACGTCCCTGTGACTCGTCTGAGTCTTCAGCTTCCAGTTGTGACCCCTTGTCCCTGTGTCCCCTCTCTGAAACATCCTATCTCTGTCCACCTTGTCTATTCCCCGCAGTATCTTGTATGTCGTGATCATGTCTCCCCTGACCCTTCTGTCCTCCAGTTTCGTCAGTCCGATCTCCCTCAACCTTTCCTCGTACGACATTTTCCTGAGCTCTGGGACTAGCCTTGTTGCAAACCTTTGTACTTTCTCTAACTTCTTGACGTGCTTGACCAGGTGTGGGTTCCAGACTGGTGCTGCATACTCCAGTATGGGCCTAACATACACACTGTACAGTGTCTTGAACTATTCCTTATTAAGGTATCGGAACGCTATTCTCAGGTTTGCCAGGCGCCCGTATGCTGCAGCAGTTATTTGGTTAATGTGTGCCTGTGTGTGTGTGTGTGAGTGTGTGTGTGAGTGTGTGTGTGTGTGATGTGTGTGTGTGTGTGTGTGTGTGTGTGTGTGTGTGTGTGTGTGTCTGTGAGTGAGTGTGTGTGTGTGTGTGTGTGTGTGTGTGTGTGTGTGTGTGTGTGTGTGTGTGTGTGTGTGTGTGTACTCACCTACTTGAGGTTGCGGGGGTCGAGTCCGAGCTCGTGGCCCCGCCTCTTCACTGATCGCAACTAGGTCACTCTCTCTGAACCGTGAGCTTTATCATACCTCTGCTTAAAGCTATGTATGGATCCTGCCTCCACTACATCGCTTCCCAAACTATTCCACTTACTTACTACTCTGTGGCTGAAGAAATACTTCCTAACATCCCTGTGATTCATCTGTGTCTTCAACTTCCAACTGTGTCCCCTTGTTACTGTGTCCAATCTCTGGAACATCCTGTCTTTGTCCACCTTGTCAATTCCTCTCAGTATTTTGTATGTCGTTATCATGTTCCCCCTATCTCTCCTGTCCTCCAGTGTCGTCAGGTTGATTTCCCTTAACCTCTCCTCGTAGGACATACCTCTTAGGTCTGGGACTAGTCTTGTTGAAAACCTTTGCACTTTCTCTAGTTTCTTTACGTGCTTGGCTAGGTGTGGGTTCCAAACTGGTGCCGCATACTCCAATATGGGCCTAACGTACACGGTGTACAGGGTCCTGAACGATTCCTTATTAAGATGTCGGAATGCTGTTTCGAGGTTTGCTAGGGCCCATATGCTGCAGCAGATATTTGATTGATGTGCGCTTTCAGGAGATGTGCCTGGTGTTATACTCACCCCAAGATCTTTTTTCCTTGAGTGAGGTTTGTAGTCTCTGGCCCCCTAGACTGTACTCCGTCTGCGGTCTTCTTGCCCTTCCCCAATCTTCATGACTTTGCACTTGGTGGGATTGAACTCCAGGAGCCAATTGCTGGACCAGGTCTGCAGCCTGTCCAGATCCCTTTGTAGTTATGCCTGGTCTTCGATCGAGTGAATTCTTCTCATCAACTTCACGTCATCTGCAAACAGGGACACGTCAGAGTCTATTCCTTCCGTCATGTCGTTCACAAATACCAGAAACAGCACTGGTCCTAGGACTGACCCCTGTGGGACCCCGCTGGTCACAGGTGCCCACTCTGACACATCGCCACGTACCATGACTCGCTGCTGTCTTCCTGACAAGTATTCCCTGAGCCATTGTAGTGCCTTCTCTGTTATCCCTGCTTGGTCCTCCAGTTTTTGCACCAATATCTTGTGTGGAACTGTGTCAAACGCCTTCTTGCAGTCCAAGAATATGCAATCCACCCACCCCTCTCTCTCTTGTCTTACTGCTGTCACCATGTCATAGAACTCCAGTAGGTTTGTGACACAAGATTTCCCGTTCCTGAAACCATGTTGGCTGCTGTTGATGAGATCATTCCTTTCTAGGTGTTCCACCACTCTTCTCCTGATAATCTTCTCCATGATGTTGCATACTATACATGTCAGTGACACTGGTCTGTAGTTTAATGCTTCATGTCTGTCTCCTGACTACATTTGCTGTCTTCCATGCCTCAGGCAATCTCCCTGTTTCGATAGATGTATTGAATATTGTTGTTAGGGGTACACATAGCGCCTCTGCTCCCTCTCTCAATACCCATGGGGAGATGTTATCTGTCCCCATTGCCTTTGAGGTATCTAGCTCACTCAGAAGCCTCTTCACTTCTTCCTCGGTTGTGTGCACTGTGTCCAGCACATGGTGGTGTGCCCCACCTCTCCGTCTTTCTGCAGCCCCTTCTGTCTCCTCTGTGAACACTTCTTTGAATCTCTTGTTGAGTTCCTCACATACTTCACGGTCATTTCTTGTTGTCTCTCCTCCTTCCTTCCTTAGCCTGATTACCTGGTCTTTGACTGTTGTTTTCCTCCTGATGTGGCTGTACAACAGTTTCGGGTCAGATTTGGCTTTCGCTGCTATGTCATTTTCATATTGTCTTTGGGCCTCCCTTCTTATCTGTGCATATTCGTTTCTGGCTCTACGACTGCTCTCCTTATTCTCCTGGGTCCTTTGCCTTCTATATTTCTTCCATTCCCTAGCACACTTGGTTTTTGCCTCCTTGCACCTTTGGGTAAACCATGGGCTCATCCTGGCTTTTTCATTATTCCTGTTACCCTTGGGTACAAACCTCTCCTCAGCCTCCTTGCATTTTGTTGCTACATATTCCATCATCTCATTAACTGGCTTCCCTGCCAGTTCTCTGTTCCACTGAACCCCGTTCAGGAAGTTCCTCATTCTTGTGTAGTCCCCTTTCTTGTAGTTTGGCTTCATTCGTCCTGGCCTTCCTGCTTCTCCCTCCACTTGTAGCTCTACTGTGTATTCGAAGCTTAAAACCACATGGTCACTGGCCCCAAAGGGTCTTTCATATGTGATGTCCTCGATATCTGCACTACTCAAGGTGAATACTAAGTCTAGCCTTGCTGGTTCATCCTCTCCTCTCTTTCTTGTAGTGTCCCTTACGTGTTGGTACATGAAGTTTTCCAGTACCACCTCCATCATCTTAGCCCTCCATGTATCTTGGCCCCCATGTGGGTCCAAGTTCTCCCAATCGATCTCCTTTGTGGTTAAAGCACCCAGATCATGACTTTCCCTGCACATAGCTCTTCTGCCACTCTAGCCATCGTAAACCATCGCTCATTGCTCCGTCGTACTCTTCCCTTGGCCCCCTCTGTTCTGTGGGGGTTTATACATCACTGCTATTACCACCTTGGGACCTCCGAGTGAAGCTTTCCCCCGCTTTTAAATGACTTTCTTCCCGTTTCCCTCTTCCACTCATCAAAATTCCAGCGATTTTGATGAGCAATACCACTCCTCCACCCCCCCTTTCCCTCGTCTTTCCTCGGGTTTTGGGTTTCCCTTGAAAGATGGCACTGTTAAAAACCCTTTAAAGCTTGGGTTTTCTGTGAAGCTATGATATCCGGTGATGCCTTTTTGACTCTTCATGCCACCCCCCCACTATTTGAAAACCATCACGTTTGTGTACCATACCTTCTTTTTCCTTTCCAACACGGGTTTTTTTGGGGGCCTTAGGGTGGGAATCTGGTGGCTTCTGGGGAAATTCTAAGCTCTTGTTTGGGTGGGGCTTTGGTAGGGATTGTAGTGTGTTTTGGGGATGGGTGATTTTTTGTATTTCTGAGAATAGTTTGTGTGTGCTTTCCCCTTCTGCCTTTCTCTCTGACGACCTCTGCGGTTTCCCACCCTTGTCTTTTTTTCCTACCCCTTTTCGTTTTTTTGCCCCTCTCCCCACTGCTGCTTTCTGATGTGTTCGTCTCTGTCTAGGAACACCCCTTTTGTACTCCTTTACTCTTGACTTTTGTACCCCTTGTGTGTGTGTGTGTGTGTGGTTTTTGTGGTTGTGTGACTTTTCCATTTACTTGTGGCGTTTCAGTGTCTTGCATAAGGAAAGTGACGAATTTCAACAAAAAGAAACTGAAAACTTTTTGTACAATTTTTTGTGAGAAGCTAGAATCAAACTGGGGACACACATCAATACGCATAAAACTTTCACATCCTTAAAAGCTACCTACGAAAAAAAAACAAAATAAATGAAGTCCAGAAAATCACTGAGTACCCACCTTGGTGGCCATGTTGGGGGGCAGCTTGGGGCCTGTCAGCTGGGCTAAACTGTTTTGGGCTGTCTTGGGGGGTGGGAATTACAGGGCCAGTTTTTCTGTGTGTCCCCTCCTGTAATTCCACCCCCTGGACAGTCCGGCAGTAGACCAGCAGACAAGACCGAGTAACCACCAACAAGGTTATGGGGAGGAGCCAAAACACAACACAACACACACACCACCCCACCCGCCCAAACCCCCCCACCCACCCAAAAACCTATCCAACCAACTACCCGCCCCCCGAGGAAATGAGGCGGAGTTCACTGAGGGGGCACAGGTGATCTTCGGACACACGGAACTAGTAAAGACCCAAAACATCCAGAGTGGGAATTGGGGAAAGGGTTTTACGCCGGGGGGGACACGGAGGGGACCTGGAAAAATAAACCCCACCCGACTAGACCACATTCACCACGACCCACCCCACTGTGCCACAACCTACACCCCCGTATGATCGTCCTCACTATACCACTCCTCACCATCATCCACACCGGAATTCATCTGAGGGGACACAGATGGGCTTCTGAGACATGAACTAGGGGAAAACCCTGGAAACAGGGGAAAACACCACTGGAATGGGGAAATGTGGAAGGGTTTAAACCGGGGGCCCACGGGTGGAGACCTGGAAAAAAAAACCACACGACTATGACCACACCCACATGACCACAGCTCACTATGACCCACCCAACAAAGATCTCCTGTAACTAGACCCCAAACCCCACCCCCCATGACCACACCTAAGTATATCACACCCCACATGACCACAAATCACCTCCCCCCATAAAAATGTCACCCTGACTAAGACCCCCTTCACCTAACATGACCACACCTCACTTTACCACACCTCACTATAACCTCATCTAACAATGCCACAGTTCACAATGACCCCCGCAAAATAAAAACCACCCCCACCTATGACCAATCTACGACCACAACCTCCCTAGAAAACAATTCATTTTCTACGACCACGACCTCCCTAACCCCTCGTACCAGACCACCCTGGGATTCATCTGAGGGGACGCAGATAACTTCTTGGAAAACGAAAAATAGGGAAACTACCAACAAACAAACAACAAGTCAGGTGGTCATAGCTGGGTAGGGCATAGTAAATGAGCCATATCAGGTGGGGTCCCAAACGGTGGGCTTTATAGCAGTTTGGGCCCAAACGGTGTCCAATCAGGTGTGGTCATAGCGGTGTGGGTCATAGCAGGGGGTGGCATAGCGGGGTGCTCATAGTCAGGTGTGGTCTAGGGTGTGCTCAAGTCAGTGGGTCATAGCGGGGTGCTCATAGTCAGGTGTGGTCATAGCTGGATGAGGTAATAGTGGTGAGCTCATAGTCAGGTGTGGCCATAGCGGTGTGCTCATAGTCAGGTGTGGTCATAGCGGTGTGCTCATAGTCAGGTGTGGTCATAGCGGTGTGCTCATAGTCAGGTGTGGTCATAGCGGTGTGCTCATAGCCTGGTGTGGCCATAGCGGTGTGCTCATAGTCAGGTGTGGTCATAGCTGGATGAGGTAATAGTGGTGAGCTCATAGTCAGGTGTGGCCATAGCGGTGTGCTCATAGTCAGGTGTGGTCATAGCGGTGTGCTCATAGTCAGGTGTGGTCATAGCGGTGTGCTCATAGTCAGGTGTGGTCATAGCGGTGTGCTCATAGTCAGGTGTGGTCATTGCGGTGTGCTCATAGCCTGGTGTGGCCATAGCGGTGTGCTCATAGTCAGGTGTGGTCATAGCGGTGTGCTCATAGTCAGGTGTGGTCATAGCGGTGTGCTCATAGTCAGGTGTGGTCATAGCGGTGTGCTCATAGTCAGGTGTGGTCATAGCGGTGTGCTCATAGTCAGGTGTGGTCATTGCGGTGTGCTCATAGTCAGGTGTGGTCATAGCGGTGTGCTCATAGCCTGGTGTGGCCATAGCGGTGTGCTCATAGTCAGGTGTGGTCACAGCAGTGTTCTCATAGTCAGATGTGGCCATAACGGTGTGGTCATAGTCAGGTGTGGTCATAGCTAGATGAGATCATAGTGGTGATGATGACTGAAATTTACCTGTTCAGTCTCTTAACAAAAAAAGGAGAAATAATAATAATAATAATAATAATAATAATAATAATAATAATAATAATAATAATAATAATAATAATAATAATAATAATAATAAGATAATGAAGAAGAAGACGAAAATGAAGCAAGGTAGTAAGTTTGGAGTTCAATGAAAATAGTGACAAAAGAGTAAACATGATGAAGCAGCAACTCACTGAAGGTTTGTAGACAAGAACTGTCCTGTATATTCCATTATATTTCCACACAGATGGAATTCTGGACACACGAACCTAGGGAGAGCACGAAAATAACCGAAAGTGGGAAGAATGGAAGGGTTGACATCCGGAGGTGCATGGATGGAAACCTGTAAACATGAACCACACCTGACTATGACCAAACTTGACTATGACAACACCTGTGTATGACCTCACGTAACTATGACCTCACCTATGATCACACCTAACTAAGACATCTAAGTACAACTACCCCAATTTTAAAATTTTTAAATTTACCCGGTACGGTAGTGATTTCAATGTACTTGTAATAGTGTGTTAAACACCATGGTACTTGTACAAGTGAGTTGTACACCATGGTACTTGTACTATTGAGTTGTACACCATGGTACATGTACTCGTGAGTTGTACACCATGGTACTTGTACTATAGAGTTGTACAGCATGGTACTTGTACTAGTAACTTCTTCCTGGAGCTACTTACTAATTTTTAAAGGAGCTACTTACAACTTCCTCCCGGAGCTACTTACAACTTCCTTCTGGACCTGAACATTAAAATGGTATAAAATACCGACAGGTTGTTAGGTAAGACACATATGCAACAGTTAGGTATCTTTATTATGAAACGTTTCGCCTACATATTGTTTCATACTATGGAACAATGCTCTTCTCCAGACTGAGGGACTGACCACCTCAAAACTTTAAGGGTGATGGACTGATTACATCGTCTTCAAGTATCTTCTGCTTCTATCAACTTTTCTGTACTTGACTGAAGAAGCCTACTGTGTAGGCGAAACGTTTCATAATAAAGATACCTAACTGTTGCATATGTGTCTTACCTTCCTTCTGGACCTACTTGTAACTTCTTCCTGGAGCTACTTACGACTTTCTTCTGGTGCCACTTATAACTTCCTCCTGGAGTTACATACAACTTCCTCCATGAGCTACTTACAATTTCCTCCTGGAGCTAATTACAACTTCCTCCTGGAGCTACTTACAACTTCCTCCTGAAGCTACTTACAACTTCCTCCTGGAGCTACTTACAACTACCTTCTGGAGTTACTTACAACTTTCTCCAAGTGCTACTTACAACTTCCTCCTGGAGCTACTTGTAACTTCTTCCTGGAGCTACTTACTAATTTTTCCAGGAGCTACTTACAACTTCCTCCCGGAGCTACTTACAACTTCCTTCTGGAACTACTTGTAACTTCTTCCTGGAGCTACTTACAACTTTCTTCTGGAGCTACTTACAACTTCCTCCTGGAGTTACTTACAATTTCCTCCTGGAGCTACTTACAACTTCCTTTTGGAGCTACTTACAACTTCCTCCAGGAGCTACTTACAGCTTCCTCCTGGAGCTATTTACAATTTCCTTCTGGAGCTACTAACAACTTCCTCCTGGAGCTATTTGCAACTTTCTCCTGGAGCTACTGACAACTTCCTTCTGGAGCTACTTACAATTTCCTCCTGGAGCTACTGACAACTTCCTCCTGGAGCTACTGACAACTTCCTCCTGGAGCTACTGACAACTTCCTCCTGGAGCTACTGACAACTTCCTCCTGGAGCTACTGACAACTTCCTCCTGGAGCTACTGACAACTTCCTCCTGGAGCTACTGACAACTTCCTCCTGGAGCTACTGACAACTTCCTCCTGGAGCTACTGACAACTTCCTCCTGGAGCTACTGACAACTTCCTCCTGGAGCTCTGGCTGCTCCTCAAGCACTCTCTTTGTAAAGAAATATTCATTGTTTCACTGATTCTTTTGCAACTTGATCCTTTTAGTGTTAGTACGACTGGCGAGATTGAATGATAAATCAATGTAAAGTGTCACAGGTTTTCTACTTAAACTGCCTTATATATTAAATGATATTCATTAGCGTAAGTGTCTGTGAGACATTAAGGAGACGAGTTGGCCAGGATGCTGCATCATCCTCTGATAACATTAACAAGACGAGTTGGCCAGGATGCTGCATCATCCTCTGATAACATTAACAGGATGAGTTGGCCAGGATGCTGCATCATCCTCTGATAACATTAACAAGACGAGTTGGCCAGGATGCTGCATCATCCTCTGATAACATTAACAAGACGAGTTGGCAAGGATGCTGCATCATCCTCTGATAACATTAACAAGACGAGTTGGCCAGGATGCTGCATCATCCTCTGATAACATTAACAAGACGAGTTGGCCAGGGTGCTGCATCATCCTCTGATAACATTAACAAGACGAGTTGGCCAGGATGCTGCATCATCCTCTGATAACATTAACAAGACGAGTTGGCCAGGATGCTGCATCATCCTTTGATAACATTAACAAGAGGAGTTGGCCAGGATGATGCGTCATCCTCTGATAACATTAACAAGACGAGTTGGCCAGGATGCTGCATCATCCTCTGATAACATTAACAAGACGAGTTGGCCAGGATGCTGCATCATCCTCTGATAACATTAACAAGACGAGTTGGCCAGGATGCTGCATCATCCTCTGATAACATTAACAAGACGAGTTGGCAAGGATGCTGCATCATCCTCTGATAACATTAACAAGTTAACAAGACGAGTTGGCCAGGATGCTGCATCATCCTCTGATAACATTAACAAGACGAGTTGGCCAGACTGCTGCATCATCCTCTGATATCATTAAGAAGACGAGTTGGCCAGGATGCTGCATCATCCTCTGATAACATTAACAAGACGAGTTGGCCAGGATGCTGCATCATCCTCTGATAACATTAAAAAGACGAGTTGGCCATGATGCTGCATCATCCTCTGATATCATTAACAAGACGAGTTGGCCAGGATGCTGCATCATCCTCTGATAACATTAACAAGACGAGTTGGCCAGACTGCTGCATCATCCTCTGATAACATTAACAAGACGAGTTGTCCAGGATGCTGCATCATCCTCTGATAACATTAACAAGACGAGTTGGCCAGGATGCTGCGTCATCCTCTGATAACATTAACAAGACGAGTTGGCCAGGATGCTGCATCATCCTCTGATAACATTAAAAAGACGAGTTGGCCAGGATGCTGCATCATCCTCTGATAACATTAACAAGACGAGTTGGCCAGGATGCTGCATCATCTTCTGATAGCATTAACAAGACGAGTTGGCCAGGATGCTGCATCATCCTCTGATAACATTAACAAGACGAGTTGGCCAGGATGCTGCATCATCCTCTGATAACATTAACAAGACGAGTTGGCCAGGATGCTGCATCATCCTCTAAAAGTGCACATGCCCAGCACATTGATGTTGCCACCCCTACACATCTTGAAATGATGTTCTTCAAGCTCTGTATAAACACTAGTACCTCTGTACTAGCATGTGCAATGTACAGACCTCAGTGGCAACATGCAGACCCCATCAACTTCCTAATGGAAAATATTTACTCCCTTCTGCTACAACACAACTGTCAACATTTTATAATTGTTGGTGACCTCAACCAGCACCTTATACAGAGGGACTTTGATGACCTTCTTGCAGTGTTTGACATGAGAAACTTTGTTGATTTCCCTACTCATATCTCTGGCTCCTCCCTTGACCCAGTAGTGAGTGATCTGGCAGAAGGCATAGTCACTTGTCAACCCCTCGGCTACGTTGGATCGTCTGACCACAAGGCTGTTTTTACGACACTTAAGATCCCAACAGAACGAGGTGAGGAGTCCACACGCACAACCTGGCTATGGGAAAGAGGTAATTGGGCAGCCCTTTGCTCTGAGCTCGCCACCACCGATTGGAATGCTCTTCTCCAAGGGGATGTTGACAACCAAGTGAAAGCCTTCACTGGACACATCCTTAATCTACAACAAGAACACATTCCTCACCGGCAACATGTGACGACGCCTACAGATCAGCCTTGGTTTGGCTTTCGTTGTAGAGAGGCTGCTACTGCTAAGTACAAAGCATGGCGAAGGTATAAGAGACATCCTACCACCTATAACAGGAACTTGCACATGCAAGCCTGTAGGCATATGGGTGATGTTCAAAAGTGGGCCATTGCTAAATGGGAGGTGGACACTAAAAGAAAGCTAGCATCAGGTAGGGTAGGCTCCAAAACCTGGTGGTCCCTGGTCAAGGACAGACAAGGTTATCTGCCTGATGAACTTATTCCACCTCTAAATCGACAGGATGGGACCACCTCTACTAGTAGTCAAGAGAAGGTGGACCTCTTTGCTGAACACTTTGCTACCAAAATGCAAGTTCCTGATCCAGCAAGGAACCCTCCTTGGCTAGCTGCAAGAACTGTGTCAAAACTGTCAGTGGTGACAATAAGGCAGGAGGAGGTGCACTTCCTTCTTAAATCGCTTGACCAAGAATAGGCTGTGGGCCCAGACAAGTTGAGCCCAAGATTGTTGAAAAGATGTGCAGACCAGCTAGCAGCACCTCTAACTCGCATCTTTCAGCACTGCCTAGTACAGTGTAAATGACCCTCTCTATGGAAAGAGGCAAATGTAGTCCCTGTTCACAAAAAGAAGAGCAGAGCAGAAATCAGCAACTACAGACCAGTGTCACTCCTGTCAATCACTGGTAGATCCTTGAGACAATAATCTCAAGACAAATGACAGAGTTTTTTGACTACCACTCACTACTTTGTGATCGTCAATATGGCTTCAGGAAAGGTTACTCTGCTGCTGATCTGTTATTAAACCTCTCTACTAAGTGGCACCAGTCACTGGATGAATCCAAAGTCAGCTGTGTGGTAGCACTGGACATTGCTGGCGCTTTCGACCGGGTGTGGCACCAGGGTCTCTTAGCAAAACTTCAAGCACTGGGAATTGCAGGCTCTACGCTATGTCTCCTCAGTGATTACCTTCATGGTAGATCTCTAAGTGTAGTTCTCAATGGAACGGAATCAGCAAGACATCCTACTGGGGCAAATGTTCCACAAGGAAGCGTGCTGGGTCCATTGTTATGGAATGTCTACTTCAACGACCTTCTTCATCTCATCCCAGAATCACATGCATATGCAGGCGACTGTACACTGACATTCACTTATCCAAGAGAAGAAATGCCAGCTGCTCTAAGCTACATCAATCACCAGCTGAGAGCTATATCAGCTTGGGGAAATAGATGGCAGGTAACATTTGCACCTGAGAAAACGCAAATGATGATCGTCTCTAGGCACCATGATGGTAATGCTGGTGCAGTAGTAAGGATGAATTGGAGGGTGTTGGCACCTGGAGAAGAAGATGATATCCTTGGGGTGAAATTTGACTCCAAACTAACCATGAAGAACCATGTTGTAAATCTTGCAAACAAGCCAGCCAGGAAGCTTACAGCACTTCGCCGTATCTCGCATCTGCTTGACAGTAGGGGTTGAAAAGATCCTGTACGAGGCACAAGTACGCTCACACCTTGAGTATGCTCCACTTTCTTGGTTTGCCTGAACCCCCTCTCATCTGCGACTGCTTGACAGAGTAGAGAACAGAGCAAGACGTCTCACCCTCTCGCCTGGACCCATCCTGGATAGATCTGTCATTTCAGCAGAGCCTTCAACATAGGAGGGATGTGGTGGCCTTACTGTTATTACAAGGCCAATATTGGTCAAAATACCACACTTGGATCCACTTCGAGGACAGCATGAAACAAGCTTTTATGCCACAAGACGGGCAGAAAGCAGCAACTTCATTCTGGCTGTACCCTTCTCCAGAACATCACTCCATCTGAGATCATACATACCCAGGATGACTCGAGTATGGAACACATTCGTACAGCATAATGATGTCAACGAGATAAAGTCAGTTGATTAAATGAAAATGCTGGCCCACAGATGGCTCCAACTTCATCCTGTTCCCTACTTGTATGTGTCATAACAATAAAAATGCTTTCAAATGAGCTGATGTAGGTAACAGCTCTTAGCTTGTCAATAAAGCTAGGGATCCTTAACCTTGTCAAACCCTGTGTAAGAAAAAAAAAAAAAGAGAGAGAGAGAGGGAGAGAGAGAGAGAGAGAAGAGAGAGAGAGAGAGAGAGAGAAGAGAGAGAGAGAGAGAGAGAGAGAGAGAGAGAGAGAGAGAGAGAGAGAGAGAGAGAGAAGAAGAAACAGCAGACAGACAGAGAGAGAGAGAGACAGAGAGAGAGTGAGAGAGAGAGAGAGAGAGAGAGAGAGAGGAGAGGAGAGAGAGAGAGAGAGGAGGGAGAGAGAGAGAAGAGAAGAGAGAGAGAGAGAGAGAGAGAGAGAGAGAAAAGAGAGAAATTGCACTACATTCACCGCTACTTTCCCTGATCGTGTTACTTCAGCAATAACAATAAACGCTGAATGTTCTCTTACATTACAGCGAGTGTACCTTTCATTCACAAGCAGTGTGCTGCTCCAGGAGCAAATTTCACCAGTCATCATATCTCACAAACTATTCATTCATATTTCCATTTGATATTCACTGTTGTGTAATGTAAATGAGATCTCTCCCTAGTCTTGTCTGCTGCAGAAACGAACTTCAACTGGGAATCGAGGCTCTGGCTTCCATTCAGCCATCAACTTCTCCACACAATATCTCTGATGAATATGGTCTTCGTTATTTTACTTGACAATGAACTCCATTATCAGAAAGTTATTACCATCGAGACGTAGCGCAGACCTCATTATAAATTCATTTTGACTTCTGAAAAGAGAAAGTGATTGAGATCTTTGGACTATTGTGAATCTTTCTAATAATATGGATGATTATATTAGCAACAAGTGCAACGTTGTTTTCATATTTATTTGTTTTGTTTTTGTAAGTAAAATCAGCTGCATATACAGTTCCTCCTCAGAGATGAAACCAATATCTCTCGTTACATAACTCATATTGAGCTGATGAATTCTGATAGAATTTCTGCCACAGAAACCAGCTATTTCAGCCTATTTTATTCACTACTTGGAACCAGTTGCGGGTCCTCATAATACACGTGACTGCACATTAAAAACAATATGACAGTTGAGAAAATAGACATAAGAACATAAGAACATAGGAACGAAGGAACACTGCAGAAGGCCTACTGGCCCATGCGAGGCAGGTCCAAGTCTCCTACCGGCTTAAGCCAATGCACCCAACCTAGTCAGGTCAGGTCACATTGACTTAAGGGAGGAACACGGCAACCGACCTGGTAGCACAAGCTATCAGGTCTAACTCACACCCACCCACATCTACTCATGTATTTATCCAACCTATTTTTAAAGCTACACAACGTTCTGGCCTCTATAACGGTTACTTGGGAGTTTGTTCAACTCATCCACAACTCTATTACCAAACCAGTACTTTCCTATATCCTTCCTGAATCTGAATTTTTCCAACTAAAACCATTGCTGCGAGTCCTGTCTTGGCTAGATATTTTCAGCACACTATTTACATCCCCTTTATTTATTCCTGTCTTCCATTTATACACCTCAATCACATCCCCCCTAATTCTACGTCTTTCTAGAGAGTGCAGTTTCAGGGCCCTTAGTCTATCCTCATAGGGAAGGTTTCTGATACATGGGATCAACTTTGTCATCCTCCTTTGTACATTTTCCAGAGAATTTATATCCATTCTGTAATACGGTGACCAAAACTGTGCAGCATAATCTAAATGAGGCCTAACCAAGGATGTATAGAGTTGAAGAACAACCTGAGGACTCCTATTATTTATGCTTCTTGATATGAAGCCAAACATTCTATTAGCTTTATTGCGAACACTTATGCACTGTTGTCTTGGTTTCAGATTACTGCTAACCAGAACTCCTAAATCTTTTTCGCAATCCGTAATATTAAGATCTACATTATTTAGTTTATATGTGGCATGGTTATTGTCCTGTCCAACATTTAGAACTTTGCATTTGTCTATATTAAACTGCATCTGCCACTTCTCCGACCACTGCATCAGTCTATTCAAATCTTCCTGGAGTGCTCGAATGTCCTCGTCAGAATGAATTCGACGGCCTATTTTGGTGTCATCGGCAAACTTGCCGATGTCGCTCTTTATACCCTCATCTATGTCGTTTATGTAGATTGTGAACAGCAGGGGGCCCAACACTGACCCTTGTGGAACACCGCTCGTGACGCTTCCCCACTCTGATTTCTCCCCATTTTATGCAAACTCTCTGCTGCCTATTTGTCAACCATGCCACTATCCAGGAAAAAATTTCTCCTCCTATTTCCATGTGCTTTAATTTTCCTCAATAGTCTCTGATGTGGGACCCTGTCAAAAGCCTTACTGAAGTCCATATACACAATATCATATTCATTACCATGATCTACCTCCTCAAATACCTTAGTGAAAAAAGTTAATAAATTCGTAAGGCAGGAACGCCCCTTTGTAAAACCATGCTGAGATTCGTTGATTAATTTATGCTTTTCAAGGTGGCTACGAACTGCTCGGCAATTATTGTTTCCATAAATTTTTCCCACTTGGGGTTAGGCTTTTTGGTCTATATTCGAAGCTAAGGCCCTGTCACCTGTTTTGAAATAGGTATCACATTTGCATTTTAAATTATCTGGCACCATCCCAGTTTGTAGTGTATGTTGAAAGTTTACCCAAAAGGTGTGCTAAGCTCCCTTTCTTTCCTTTAAAACCCCTTGCATACAGTTCATCAGGGCCGGGGGGATTTGTTAGGTTTTAATTTCTATTTGCCTAAGGACCATGTCACTTGTGACCCAAAATAGTACACAGTTTTTATCGTCCTGTTCTACATAATTTATATTACGGGGAATTCGGGGTATCCTCCTGTGAAAAAACTGAGAGGAAGATTTTTTTTAAAATTTTTACACATTTCCTTATCACTTCAGGAGCTCCCCGAGAACTTTTGATTGGGGCCTATCTGTCCCTGTCTTACTTCTGAACCCTGAAAAAACCCTTTTTGGTTGTCTTCGATTCTTTTGCAACTTTAACCCTAATTCTTTTTGCTTTTCAATTCCCTTTTTTTTTTTTTTTTTCTCTTTAATAAATATATCGATTTTTTATTGCCCCTCCCCCTCTTTTGTTTGCCTTATATGCCTCTTTTTGCCCAAATAATTTTTTAATCTATTTTTTCATGTGCTGACCACACACACACACACACCACACACCACAACACAACCAAATCCATCCCTTAAATGGGGGAACTACCGGGTAGGGGAGACGGCATATAAGTCTCCACCTTTAAGAAAGAAGACAAAAACGAGGTTTACTAAATAATAAACCATATCACTGAATTTTATAGTATGTAAAGTCATGGGGAAGATACCCGGAGGAGAGTGGGGAGCACCCGGAAAAGGAAAAATTTTAAACGACAACCCCCAAGTTCTGGAAGGCAAATTTTGCGTCACAAACCCTTTTGGGGTTTTTGACAAAAATAAAAGAAGTAAGACACAGAGAAAAAGGGGTCGGCTGATTGCATTTTTTGGATGCAGAAGGCCTTCACAAGTTTCCCCACAAAAGATTAGTGCAGAAGCTAGGGATCGGCGGTTTTAACGGGGAAAGGGGACCGCAATGAATAGGAATACCTGCAGGGAGGCAACAACGAGTCTGGTGGTGTAAGGTAAAACTGTGGGCGCCTGTGACGACGGGGTCCCACAGGGGTCCCTAGGACCAGTGTATTTTTTTGGGATATGTGAAAAACATGATGGAAGGGAACACTCAGGGTGTCCCCGTTCGCAGATGATGTGAAGTAAAGAGAAAATTTAAAACAATGAGGATCGGCGAAATCAAAAAAATTGGACAGGGGGGACACGTGGTCCAGCAAATGGCTCCTAGAATTTAACCCCCCCAAATAAGTCAAGAAGATGGGGAAGGGGAAAAAAGACGCAAAAGAAATAGGGTTAGGTACCAAAAACTGCAAACCTGCTCATGGGGAAAGATCTTGGGGTGACTATAATATCAAACAAGTCCCCCGGGAAGCACACATCAACCGAAATTGCCACATTGGGGCCCCGGAAACCTGAGAAAAGGTTCCGAACCTCAGTAAGGAATCGTTCAAACCTTACCCGTATACGTCAGGCCCTACTGAAATAGCAGCCCAGTATGGAACCCACACGGTCAAGCAATCAAAAAAATTAAAGAAAGTGCAAAGGTTTGCAAACAAGGCTGTTCTAGAGCTCGGGGATTCCTAAAGAAAAAGGTAAGGAATCTGCTGGGGACACTGGAGAACTAATGTTCAGAGAGGGACACAAAACAAGGGGCACAATTGGAAGTTGACCCACTCGGATGCTGAAAATATTTTTTTCAGTCATAAGGGTTTTCAGGAAGTGGGGAAATCTGCAAGTGATGTAGTGGGGGAAGGAACCCTTCGTAGCTTAAGACAAGATATGATGAAGCTCATGGAGAGAGAGAGAGAGAGGTTTTTAGTACGATCAGTGAAGAGGTGGGGCCGGAGAGATCCGACCTCAACCCCCAATTAAATTTGGTGATAAAAACTCACCACATGACTCATCGCACACACACACACAGACACATCTACACACAAATGACACTCTACACACACACACACCTAACCACTGAAACATCCACCCACACACACTCAGACACACACACACACACACACACACACTCCTACACACACACACACACACACACACCACACACACATCTTAGAGGAGTAGGACAGGAGAGGCATGGTGCACTTTTTATGTTCGAGAGTAGAGGTGTACCTCACTCAGGGTATCACACAAGTGGGTGTTACCTCACTCAGGTATCACAATTGTGCGGTGTTACCTCTCTCAGGGTATACACAAGTGGGGTGTTCTATTATCCTCTCACTCAGGTATACACAAGTGAGGTGTAACCTCACTCAGGTATCACACAAGTGAGGTGTTACCTCACTCAGGTATCACACAAGTGGAGGTGTTAACCTCTCTTGGTATCACACATTGTGAGGTGATACCTCACTCACGTTCACACAGTGTAAAGTGATACCTCACTCAGTATCACACAAGTGAGGTGTTACCTCACTCAGGTATCACACAAGTGAGGTGATACCTCACTCAGGGATCACTACACGTAAAGTGATACTTCACGCAGGTATCACTCAGTGAGGTGATACCTCACTAGGTCATCCACACAAGTGAGGTGATATCTCAATCAGGCTCTCCCCCCAAGTCGATGTGATACTCACTCAGTTATCACACCAGTGAAGAGGTGTTACCTGGGAGCTTCAAGCCTGGCAATATATGGAGGCTCGCTGCGCGCCGCTGACCTCCGTAATTACATGGACAAATAACAAACATGTGTTCTTATGTAATATGAGCAAGTGTTAATTCTAAATTTGAGTTGAAAATGACTGTCAGGTAAAGATTTTTTATTATTGGAAAGCCTATAATTTGTGATCTCTTACTTATAAATCGTGTTCTGCAAATTTACAGCACAGATATGTATTAGCCATTTAGAAACTTATTCCGAATTATACAGATAATGCTAAAGCATGTTTCTAGGACACTTAGGCCAACATCTTCGCACTGGAAGCAGAAAATATTAAAAAATGTTTTAATGCATTGGCTTTTTGCGTATGACTAACAGTGTTGTCTCTGAAGAAACAGACAGTTAGTCCGTCATAATCAACTGGGGATGAAACGCCCATGAAAGCGTCTTTCACTGTTAACTGATATCCTGGGGTGAAACTTTTCACAAGACATCATTAAGTGATGAAGGAAAGAGGTCACAAAGTGTAAGTGAGAAAGTGTATTTTTCAGTGGAATTAAGCACTCTAAGCTTCTATTATGTTTTGCAACTAACTCTGTATAATTGCAACTTTGTGCTTTCCAGGAAGTTTTGAACCAACCTAGTTTGAAAGCTTACCATGTAGCCACACTCCAGTGGGATTCAGTTTTGATAGGATGACAGAGTGCTATGTGGCCCAACAATGTCCCAGTTATGATGACTTTCCCCCCCCCCCCCCCCCACCCCATCGAGAATTTTCCTTTAAGTAAAGAAATCCTGCCATTCACCTTCACATAGCTTTCTCAAAGCTTTTTATTAGGCCAAATTTTACATGCAATGGTGGAATAGCATATCTTTTGAGGATAACATAGTGGTTTATGTTGTCTGTTCATTTTTCCTGGAATAAGGTTTTTCTTGCCAGCCATTCTTTGAGCTGATTGTGGTTTGCATCCCAACAAAATTTATGTCAATCAATAGTTCACAAACCAAGAAGGCACATGTCTTCTGATGAAACAAAATTGGAAACCAAGGATTAACTAATCACTCTTTCAGGTTCCCTCATAACAATCACTTGTGTTGAATTATGTTAGTTAGAATTTCTATGGACTCGTATGTTATCCTTTAATATCCACAATAACCGTGATGAAGGACACTGATTTCCAAGTTGACCTTGCTGAAGTCGTTTAATAGTCTCCATTCATCAGAATGGTGTTCATAGCCCGCTCCTTCATAAGACCATTAACATCAGTGACAGAAACACACATCAGTCTCCATTTGATTATGAATGCTGCCGAACTAATAATGCGTGCACCGAAAAACCAAGATATTCTTTGTTCCTTTGCTAGAAGATTCCACTTTTGTTAGTACGATCCAATGAGTTCTGAATTTTGCTTAGTTAGGTCAAGGACCCTGCTAAGGTTACTTTATCCTCATCTAGACTGAATAGCGGAGGTTTGTTTTCAAAATCTCAGATTCTGGTGGATCGGAATGTCAGTGTATCATTTTCTTTACTGCTATCACGTTCAGTGTCATAAGAATCCAGGTGAACAGTGTATCCCCCGTACTATGGCAACAGGTTTTCATGCAACACCCAAATAGTAATATGTTATTCTTGTTCTTGGCTTTTCGTCGATAGCCAACCACCACAGTGACTTTCGAAGAAACAGTCATTTCAGGGCTTTTACAGTCCATACCACGGGGACTTGATACAGAAGGATGTACGTTTACCCATTAATATGTGTCAGTCCAGAGGCATAAACAGTACAGCAGATGTTGTGGAGTCCAGGTTTTATTTTGAAACATGCTCCGGAATGAATCCTTGTCAGTAATTTTGCTATGTTTCTTCCTCTGATCCTGGTATATATTTACCCATACTACAAGAAAAAAGCCTGTATGTACTCGTTTCAGGCATCCCTGTTTGTTCATGCTAACTTAACACCGAGATTTCATATTACAGAGCATTAGAATTAAAATATAATTCTGGAAATGAAACTGCGGTAGAAATGTAATTTTAAGCCAAAGTACAACAGTAGAAGTAGGACAAAACAACTGTGTAAACACATACCATTTCGCAGGCAACAACTTACCCTAAATCTTACCCTTTACATAGCTCTTGATGAAGCACTAAATGTGAAAAGATTTGAGCTGAAGATCTGCAATCTCAGTGGCTTCTTTTGATATGCACACACACACACACACCACCACACACACACCAACACACATCCACCCACACACACACACACACACACACACGTGAAGCAGTAACGCTAAATAGTGCTCCCAGGGTTTAGCGTTATTAGTGGGCGGATCCTAAGATTTATTAGCGGTCACGTACGTGAGTGACCTCAGTGAACATACACTACCAAGAGTGTAATAGCTTCCAAGTGTGCGAATTAAATGTGAGAGGAGCAAGAAATTTTACACTTTAAAATTGAATGATTTTGACGTGAGGGAGCGATCAGGCTTACTGGCCGCAGTGTTGAAACATAAATATCAAATCAGTTAATTGGGTTAACTGGTGTGATCTGAAAATATTAACAAATACATATCATTGGTTTTAATATAGCAGAATGTTGTAGTCTAATGTCTAAATGATTAAATACTGAAAGTAGAAAAAATTAGTCAATCCAGCTGTTGGTGTTCGTGAGGTAGCTAACTATTCATTCAGACGTGTTATGACCATATAACTGTACTAAGAAAAAAGAGGAATACCAGTTTAAAAAGAAAATAGAAAATAAAAACTTGAATGTATGATAAAAGTCCTGAAGTAGTTACAAATTGAAGGAGTTGATATACAGCCCGACCAGGCAGGAACCTCCATTGTTAGTGCAGACGACATCACTTGCCTATTTGTGGTTATTTTGGTTAGGTGTCTAAAGTTTTCAGTGTCTCGCCCTGCTGTTGTTGATATACCATCTCTTCTCCCTATTTCAGTTACCAGGAGATAGATAGTGGTTAGTAGATTATCTAAATATGCAGCGTTAAAACTCCAGAAGTTGTGTAGCCTAGTGGAAACCCCCCCCCTGTTTTTCATGAGGGACAACGCTAGTAAAACATGTAAGCACATACAAACACACGTGTGCACCGTAATATTGTTATTAATAAACAGTATATTATTAAGGAATTGAGTGAGAAAATAATCCTTTAATTTCAAAAAGTAAAGGAGGTAGTGTGCGGAGGATCTGGGCCGGGAGAGTACCAGTGGTGAACCAACAACAATAACAAAATTTAGTGTTTACGTAACCAACCCGCCCCATCTTTTTCAAGAAACAAGCTAGTAACACACCCACAACTAAACACATGTGTACGCAATTATATTATATAGTATATATTAGTGCATTGTTAATAAGGAATTGGTGGGATTTTTTTTTTTTTTTTTTTTTTTTTTTTTTTTTTTTTTTTTTTTTCTTTTTTTTTTTTTTTTTATAATCTTCAAAATGGAGTAGCGTATCCTGGTGTGCCGCACGACACCCACCACACCCCACACACCCACACACCCCCCACACACCCAACACACACCCAAACACCCACACACCCACCACACCCCCACACACCCCCACACCCCCCACGCACCCACCACCCACACACACCACACACCCATCCACCCCCCAACCCCCCTCCCCCCCCACACCCACACACACCACACCCACACACCACCCCACCCACCACCACCACCCCCCACCCCCCCCCCACCCCACACCCCCACACACACACCCCACACACCCACACACACCCACAACACACACCCACACACACACACCACAACCACACACCACACACCCACACACACCCACAACACCCACACACACCCACAACACCACCCACCCACCACCCACACACACCCACACACCACCCACACACCCCAACACCCATCCACACCCACCACACACTCACACACCCCCCCACACCCCCACAAACAAACAGCAAACACACAAACACGCACACAATACACCACACAAATACACACTCACACCAACATATTGCCAGACTCACAACATACACTCCCCCTCCCACCGACATCTCATCTTACTGATCCCTCCCACCTCTTTCACCCCACCTCACCCTCTCCCCCTCACCACTTACCACTTAGATTCACTCTCCTTCCAACTCCCCTCCCATACTCTTCCCCATATAGCCACAGTTCCTCTCTCCTTCCCCACACTCTGACCTACACCAATACTAACCTAACATAACAGAATTTACATAGGTTTCCCCATTGCGGACCAATCAGGATAAAAAAAAATGGGTGGCCAGAGAGCACAAGAAAACCCAAGGGAAGGAGGAGGGAACTGCAAAGGAGATTGGGCAGCAGAGCTCACACAGGGAAAGATGGGAAAAGAAACTAGAAGAACTTAGGCATGAGAATGGAAGCGAGGATAGCACATGGAAAGCAGGAAGTGGGATGGTGAAAGTCAAAGCAGAATGACGGCAGGATACCAGAGTTAGAAGAGGAATGGAAAATTCTGAAATGACTAAAAGAAATAAATAAACATTTTGGGATTGACAAACAGAGACTGCTACCCAGGCCCACAAATAAGGGGACTGTAGGGACAGAAGGAGCAAAAACTGCATGTAGAAGTCTATCAGTGGAGACTGGTAGTAAATGAAAGAGCTAAGCTATATGTGGAGGCCTAAAAGACCCAACAGAGCCCAGGTCAGGCCGAGAGGGAAAATGAACAGGCCACTGAGCCCATGTACAGTAGTAGAGAAACTGAAGAAAGGAAAGCGCGATGGAGGAATCAAATTGAATGAGGGGATACAAAGGGAATGCAGAGGGAGAATGAATGGGTGAGGTCAGTCTTTGTGTATGGGTACAGGGAAGTGAAGGGGAAAAACATATGAAGCAGAAAACAAGGGGAAAAAAAAAGCAATTGAAAGCATATGAAAGTAATCTTTTTTTTCTTCGGAGAAGACGACATGACCCAAGCTGGAAATTTTCGGGAATAGGGGGGTTTGTAAAAAAAGAACCGGCCAGTGAAAGTGACTTCAAGCAGAATCGACTTCGGAACAGGAATTACTGTGGGAGAAAGCCGAATAAGGGACATTGCCGGAATACGGAAGGGTATCCGACCGCGACAGAACACAAGACCGTAGGGGAAATGAGAGAGAGATACAAAGGCGAACGGAGGAAAGAGAGGGGATGGAGAGTTGACAGGAGTCCCAGGACACAGGAGAGATCAATACAAACCTCCCTCACAGCTTCTATAGAAGCCTCCCAACCAGGTAAACCCAGTGATGCCCAAACACTCTAATACAAAACACCCATGTCATATCATGCCCCCACCCCACTTCATACAAACTCCACCCCACATCAACCACCCCTTGTTCCCTTATCAGGTCTCCCAATTCAACCAATACCCCTCCCAGACCCAGTCTTCAGACACAACGAAGTTGAAGGTATGGTATTACAAATGCAGTGTGCCACCCCCCACCAGTATGAGGAGTGGCATGAACAGAATCTCAAGGAGACATACCCAGACATAATAGCACTCACAGGAAACAAAACTCTACCAGAATTTAACAGATTCATATTTCACCGGATATTCAAATCCTCAGGAAAGACAGAGGGAGGACAGAGGGGGAGGAGGAGTTGCACTGCTCATTAAAAAGCCAGTGGGGTTTTGAGGAAAATGGAAGGAATGGATGGCACGGGTGAAAGGACTACTTAGTAGGAAACATCCAGGTCTGAGGGACTAAGGTGATAATTGCAGTAATGTACAACCCACACAGAACTGCCGGAGGACCAAGAGAAGAATACGATGAGAGCAACAGAGCCATGGTTCGACACCAATAGCGAGATGGCAGGAGACACATGTGGTGTGTGTCTCCAGTTACTAGGTATGGGTGATTTCAATCACAAGGAGATTGCCTGGGAAAAACCTGGAGCCCCATGGGGGTTCCGAAACTTTGGAGAGCCAGATGTGGATGTAGTACTGGAAAAACCTCAGCATCAAACATGTTAGAGCACTACCAGAGAGGAGGAGAAGATGAACCAGCGCAAGACTGGACCTTGTATTCACTTTAGTAGTTCAGAAATCGAGGATATCTTGTATGAAAGGCCCCTGTGAGCTAGTGATCATGTGGTTCTGTGCTTCGATAATAGTTGAGCTCCATGGGAGAGAGTAGCAGGAATAGGGTGGGAAAAACCAACTACAAAAGGGGATACTTACTCAGGCATGAACCCAACTTCTTCAAAACATTCAGTGGGAGAGGGAACTGACAGGAAAAAACCAGTACAAGAAATGATGGACTATGTGGCAACAAAATGAAGGAGGCAGAGGAGAGGTTTCGTTGCAAAGGGAAACAGAAAATAATGGAAGAACAGAACGAGTCCTTGGTTCACCCACAAAGGTGTAGGGTAGGCATAAAAACTGGTGTCTTGTCACATGGAATAGGTACAGAAGACAGAGAACTCAGGAAAATAAGAGACTAGCCGAAGAGCCAGGAATATTGGAATATGCACAGATAAGAAGAAGCTCAGCGACATTATGAAAATGACTTAGCATCGGAAAGTCAAGACTGACCCGAAGTGAATTGTACAGCCACATTCAGGCGGAAAACAACAGTCAAGGACCAGGTAATCAGACTGCGTGGAGGGTGATGGGGAAATCACAAGAAACGGCCGAGAGGTATGTCAGGAGTCTCAACACGGGATTTGAAAGAAGTATTTACTGTGGAAACCAGTAGGACTACCAGGAATCAGAACAGGGGGGTTACCACCAGCAGTGATGGATGAGGTTACATATAACTAGGAGGAGGTGAAGAAGTGCTATGCGAACTGACACCTCAAAGGCGGTGGGACCAGACAACATCTCTCGTTGGGTCCTTCAAGAGGGAGCAGAGATTTGTGTGTTGCCATTAAACAAGTGCTTCAACACATCCTTTGAAACTGGGCAACTCCCGGAGGTCTGGAAGATGGCAAAATGTTCAGTCCAATTTTTAAAAGGGAGACAGACATGAGGCACTAAACTACAGACCTGTATTCACTAAGTGTATTAGTATGCAAAGTATGGAGAAGATAATTCAGGAGAGCGTGGTGGAGCCCATCGTTCCACGACCAAGTGTATAATTGACAACCAGCATGGTTTCAGGGAAGGAAAAATCCTGTGTCACAACCTACTAGAGTTTTATGCAAGGTGACAGAAGTAAGACCTAGAGAGGAGGGATGGATACGACTGCATTTTGTTGCTGCCAAAAAGGCCATTCGAACAGTTCTCACAAGATGGTTACTGAAAAAGCCTAGAAGATCAGGCATCATAACAGAAAGGGACTGCATGGATCAGAGAATACCTGGCAGGGAGAGCAACAACGAGTATGGTACGTGACGAGCGTGTCAGAGTGCGGCGCTTGTGTCAAGCGGGGTTCCACAGGGGTCGTCTATGGACCTGCTGTGTTCTGTATTATGTGAAACGACATAACGGAAGGGATAGACTCAGAAGTGTCCTTGTTTGCAGTATGATGTGAAGTTAATGAGAAGAATCAACTCGGATGAGGATCAGGCAGGACTACAAAGAGCCCTGGAAGGCTACAAAGCATGGTCAAGAAACTGGCTCTTGAGTTTAACCCTGCCAAATGAAAGTCATGAAGGTTGGGAAGGGCAAAGAAGACCGCAGACACCAATATAATTTAGTATGGCAAAGACAGCAAACCTCATCAATGGAAAAGATCTGGGGTGAGTATATACCGTGCATATCTCCTGAGGCCGCACATAATCCAGATAATGCTGCAGCATACGGGCGCCTGGCAAACCTACGGGATAGCGTTCTCGATACCATCAATAAGGTAGTCGTTCAGTCACTGTATACCATTTACTGTCAGCCCCATACTTGGAGTATGTCAAGCACCAGTTTGGAATCCACACCTAGTCATAGCACGTCAAGGAACATTAGAGAAAGTGCAAAGGGTTTGCAACAAGACTAGTCCCAGAGCTACGGGGATTGTCGTTCTCGAATGATAACGGTTGAGGGAAATCGGCCCTGACGACACTGGAGGCCAGGAGGGTCAGGGGAAGACATGATAACGGACATATAAATATACTGCGCCGGAATAGACACGGTGGACAACAAGACAGGATGTTCCAGAGATGGGTACATACACAACGAGGTCAATTGGAAGTCTGAAGCCATCAGATGAATCAAAGGCAATGTTAGGAAGTATTTCTTCAGTCATAGAGTAGTTACAAGTCGTGGGAAGATAGCACTTGAAGTCGAAGTAGTTGGAGGCGGGAACCATAACATAGTTTTAAGGCGAGGTAATGATTATAGCACATGGAGCAGGGAGAGAGACGGACCCTAGGAGCAATTCGCAGTGAAGAGGCGGGGCCAGGAAGTATGACTCGATCCCCTGCAACCACAAATAGGTGAGTACAAATAGGTGTGTACACACACAGGCCTATAATGGGAGTATGCACCAAGCACCAGTTTGGAATCCACCACCTATAGTCAAGCACGTCAAGAAATTCAGAGAAAGTGCATAAGGTTTGAACATGGGACTAGTCCCTGAGCTACTTTTTTTTTTTTTTACATTCTTTTTTTCTTTTGTTTTTTTTTTTAAACATTTCTTTATACTTAAAACAGACTATCAGCCTAGTAAGTCGGGAGAGATTGTCCTATGAGCATATGCGCTGAGGGACTCTATCAGTGCTGACCCTGATACGGTGACACAGAGGGGCGGACTCTTGGGGCTTGGTCAGGACGAGAGACATGATAAACGACATATAAAATACTGCGCGGAATAGTGACGAGGTGGACAAAGACGGGATGTTCCGGAGAAGGGACCAGACACAGAGGTCACACTTTGGAAGTTGAGAGACTCAGATAAATCACTGGCTGTTAGGAAGTATTTCTTCTCAGTCATAGAGTCGTTCAGGCATGGAATAGCCTAGAAAGTGATGTGTTGAGGCAGGGAACCATACATTAGTTTAAGGCGAGGTATGATAGAGCTCATGGGGCAGAGGGAGAGTGAGAACTAGTAGAATCAGCGCAGAGGCGGGGACATGGAGCTGTGACTCGCCCCCCATATACTAAATCCCATAGATAGTGAGTACAAATAGGTGAGTACACACACATCAGAGAGTCATGGTAGTGATGAGGTATCAGAGTGGGGCTGTGACGATTGGGTCTCACAGGAATCTTTGGAATCTGGTCTAACATAACTGGAAAATGACCTTTTTTTATTGGCATCAAATTTTCGGAAATGGAGGATTTTCCAGAATCTACCGTTCGAGTTGATACTTGGGATGCATAAGTCCCAGTTTGCCAGTTTCTTAGTAATTAGTGATAATGGTTTGTATTCATTAATAAAGAATGTCTTCAGTTATGGGCTTCAAAATATTAATCACTGTGATGCACTCTTCATCAGCAGATTAATAATTTTAAATCTGTTGATGACTATTTGAAGTTTTACTGAAAGTGGCCAAAAATTTCTCGAAATTGTTGGATCAGTTTCCAGTAATGTGATGCCTTTTTGATAGGCTTCAATCTTTTAGTGCTTAAATAAAAAAAAAGGAATATTCACTCTGGGCATATTAATTTTACATTTGTCGTTTAATAAACTGTTCTCCTGGTAGGCTTCAAATCACATAAAGCGCTGGATGTATCGTAAACTGATAGTATTTTTAGAAATTGATTTTCTCTTATCCTCCTCTCTACTTTTTTTTTATTTTTTGACAGTGTACAGTTGGTAAAATTTTATCAAAATCAATGACATTAAACTTTCTTAAAAAGTATATAATCAGGTATGTGATAATATATTGAATAAATTGAAACCGCCAAAAAAAAGTAAAAAAAATTGAAAAAACATCCCAGTTTGTATACGTTTTTTATTTCACAATTTAGTGAGCCATAAATACTACATTTTTGCACGAGTGTTCTGACCACAGGCTGGTCAACTTGTTCGCAATAGTGTCCCTTATCTTCCATTTAACTTCCTCCAAGATTTTCATTTATAAGTTAAGAACGCATTCTCCGATCGGCTTCGAATTTAAGTCCTAATGAGCTAAAAGAAGTTCGAAAGGTTAGTGAAATAACTGTCCTCAAGTGTAGGAGCCTTCTGCTCAGTTTAAATAGACCATGTCCGATATAGTTTTCTATGACAAAATGTTCAGAAATTATCTTTTGATCTGTTAGGGAAAAGTGCTAAACCTGCAGTGGCTAATACAGACTCCCATAGAAAATGGGAGATAATGTGGATGATCCAAGACAAATGGTGAGATAATGTGGGCTGGATTCAAGATAAAAATGGGAGTAATGTGGGGGTGATCCCAAGAAAATGGGTAAGTGCCAAGTTTTTTCCTCTGTATATCAAGGAACTATTCACAGTATTCAAGGCACCTTTTTGAAGTGTATATTTTATTCTCTAGGCACAACTCTCTCACGAAAGGAAAAAGTAATAAGAATAGGAACTCTAGGTATACCTACTTACGAGGGAATACCGCTCATAGTGTAGCAACCTGTACAGTACCTCGGTACATTGCATTGATACGTAAGATTTTCAAGTAAATAAAATAGATCTCTTCGGTCTAGGAGTCAGTAGCAACCTGAGGTGGTAACTATACAGGTGACACATCAAGAATAATAGTAATTCTGACAGAATGTTTTAAGATATTCGGTAACTTCTAATAATCATAAACTTGATTTGACTCAAAATCTCTGAGAGTAATTTTGGGTTTTGAATAACACAAAACATTTTAGCTGTGTGTGTAATTCGTGCTGCTATCGCCCTATGCAAATCAAGACCGATTATTATTATGATATAATCCTATTTAGATTAAGAGAGTGAGAACTTGCAAGAGTTGTGAGTTACATCATTCTGTCACGAACTCAGAAGGCAGCTGCCTTCAGATTCTCTCAAACATCTGTTCGACCTCACATATCCTTATAGCCACCCCTTAGTCATATAAGTTTTGAGTATTATGTCACTGGCTTGCTATTAACTTCGTCTGACTTGAATAATGGGAATCTCCTTCAAAGAGAAACATTAAAATAATAATAATAACAGTGTGTGGGAACCCGTAATTATTAAGATACTAAACCTTCCCTCACTAGTCGCGTGGTTTAAATTAGTTGATATCACTTTCTGTATTTTTATAATGTTATTTAATATTCAGGATTTATGATCATTGCAACATCATTAGCGTTGGTATTGTTTACTTATTGCACCTGTTTATTCTTCCTCCTGAAAAAATTCACCATTCTTACGAGATGATTCAAATATTAATCATTATAAACATTAATCCTTTCTGGCAGTTATATCCATGCTTCCACTATTCATTCAATATTCCAGGACTTGAATCATTAATGGAAGCGTTATTGCATTCTTTTAACTTTTATTTAAATGCAATCAGACTCTAAAAAGGTTTTCTTTGCCCAAAAACATAACTAAAGGGCTCCAACTAAATACTTTTATCTGTTATAGAAAACAGACGCGTACATTTTGTAATATTTGCCGGTTTAAAATGCCCTTCACGCTGGAGGTTGTAGTTTTCAATTCTGCCTTGAGAAAATTTAGCTTGGTAGTAAATATTATTAACTTGTGCTTAAATAAAAAGTTTTTAAAACTGTATTGTTTTAATCCCAATTTACCAGAGGAAGTGGAGGGTATCATTTTCCTCATCAGTTTTTCTTCGGTAAATGAAGATACCAAAAGTGTTGCATGTGTCTTATTCATCAACCTGTCGGTATTGTATGCCTTAATACAAGAAAAAGAAGAAAATCTTTAATTGTGTTGCTGAATGTGCATGTGGTAGTGTGTATGTTAATATTGTTAGTTAAGGTTATTGTTGCAAAGCAGAGCATAAGGATAAAAGAGAAGTTATGCGAGTGTTTATATGTAGTCAGAAAGCAGAGTACGGGACGAAAACTGGTAAAATTTCAAAAAGTTCTGAATAAGTGCAAATACAAGTAAATGAACGATTTGGTGGCATTTATCATCAAGTTTTTATGAGAAAAAAAAATTAATGGTAGTATAAATAATGTACACAAGTGGATATGCACAAAGCTTGGAAACAGATAAATTCCAGACACACCCACACAGAGATCAGAAACAATGACTTGAAAGTTGTTAAAGTGACATGCTTATTTACTTTCTACGATTACAACTTTGATTGTGCACGTTAAAACCGATCTGCCACTTCGAACCACTGACCAGTCTATCTGAATGTTCCTGGTGTGCTCTAAGTGGCCTCCTTCAGAATGAATTCGCGGTCCTCTTTGTTTGTGTCTCATAGACAAACTTACTTATGTGAAAAAGCATTAAGTACAGTTAGGGACATTTTTTGCAGAAATGTTTCGCCACGAGTGGCTTTTTTATTCCTAATACAGAGAAGACTGTTGTTGTAAAGAATTCGCCGGTATTCTCCGGCCGGGGCCTTTTCCAAGTGGTGGCCGGCAATGGCTCCGTCTTGGAGTGTCATTGAGACTATGTCTTCCATGGGAGGAGAGCACAGTACCCCCTCATCTTGTGAGCTACAAGCTCGGGCTTCAGGCACCAATCCCTGCCTAGAAGGGCTGGGAATGGTGTCGATCGCTACACTTATCTCTGCGGACCAACTGTCGCCCAGGCCTAGCCACATTTCCCGCCCTCAAGGGCTTGTAGGGAGAAGCTAGGCCTCTCTGGTCTCCATCCCGCCCCAAGGGCTAATGGGAATGACAGTCTTGTGAGCGGAAAGCTTCTGGCTCAGGCACACTACCTGCCCTAGAAGGGCTGGGGCATGGTGACGATGCTCCCGCTGTACGGTGTGCTGTGTACAAGTGTACAAGAAAAAAAATTACAAGTGTGGGGGTTTCTACTGTGTCCAGGGAAAACTAACAGAACGCGTATTATATAGTGGCAGGAGTCAGGCGGTGTGTGTGTGGTTCGAGTTGTAGTGGTAGTAGTAGTAGTAGTAGTAGGTAGTAGTAGTAGTAGTAGTATAGGAGTAGTAGTAGTAGTAGTAGTAGTAGTAGTGTAGTTGAGTAGTAGGTGGAAATAATGTGTTGAGACGATGGGGTTTAGAGAAGGACCTGTTGATATTGTTACAGCAGTTTCCAGAATGCTAAATATCCAGTTTGATAAGCAATTTTGAGATACTGTAAAATACGGAAACTTTTGCTTATAGTGTTACTTGACAGCAATTAGGCAGTTCTATGCTATTTTCTCCGTCTTAAATCGTCCTGTTTATTCACTAATTTTGCCTCACTGAATTTCAGGAGGTGTGCAAGAAAGGTATAAAAATAACCGGAACAATATTGAAATTTAAAGACCACATGGCAAACATCTGGATATCTTTCTTGTAGACGTTCGATCCAGTGGCTTTATCAATACAGATTCTAGGACACAATAGGAAGACAGTAGAACTATAATAACAAAAGCTGAGGTAATCCAGTCCCTCGGCTTGGGTTAGTGTTCACAGCATCGTGGAGGAGGAGAATCTGAGCAGGCAAAGAAGATGGCGGTTATAATAGGCGTCAGGGATAGGGACGGGCAGCAGACGAGGGCATAGTCTTGGTAGCGGGATTCCCCGTGGCAGTAGGTCTTCCAAAGAGATGGGTTAGTTGCAGCAGCCGTGAAGAAAGGGTCTTGTAGATGAATGTACTGTTTCCTATAGCTGTACTAGATCGGTATTGATAAAGCCACTGGATGGCGAAACGTCTACAATAAAGATATTCCAGAATGGTGCACATGTGTCTTAACTTTCAATTTATGAGGTGTTCAACATCATCCCTATTTTGAACACACGCGTTTTTACGGTCATCATTTCTGCCAAGCATTTTTTGTGAGAGTGAGACACTTATGAGCATATGGTACTTTTATAGTGTGAAACGTTTCGCCAACGTGGCTTCATCGTCCATACAAAGAGGAAGGCGTAAGGAGAGGAGGGAATGAGGTAAATCAGTCCCTCAACCTGAGTCGTGTGTTCAGTCCATCAATTTGTAGAATGTCTACAAGATTGATGGAAGCATGAACACATCGACCTACTGTTGACGGACTGATTACCTCATTCTCCTCCTCTCCATACGCCTTCCTTTTGTCATTGGACTGATGAAGCCACTGTGTGGCGAAACGTTTCCTGAATAAGTTCCCATATGCTTCATCAAGTGTTCAATCTTAATTGTGGTTTTCCAACCCATTCATCACAAGCATTTTTGTGTTTCTGTGTCTAATGTCAAGAGATTTAAACTGTTTCCCCACATATTGTTGATGAGCTGGTAGATATTTTAGCCAGTTTCTATCAAACATTTTTGATATGTTATTAGCTACGTTTGTCCCCGGTAAAACGATGTAGGGGGAGGCTTTCATCAACCTGATTAGTGTTGGTCTTGTTGAAGATAGTGTCGCACGTTTCTGCAGTACGTATATAAGTGTAAAGGAAAAATGTAGTGAATCTAAAAGGAAAGGGTGATGTATGTACATTCTTCTTTCGAGAAACTGCGGACTTTGAAACTTGCTTATGTTGCTAAATTTATAACCACTCATTATGTTCATGTAAAGTGTACACAATAAAGGGCCAACACCAACTTCCAACCTAGAGTCACGCTGATTATTTTTACAATAATGGTTATAACTATAAACAATATTTTGTTAAAGGGGGTGGAACGGTAACCAGAGGAAGGCTCGGTAGTGAACATAAGCTCCAACCGTGGGTCATCATATGACTAATGACCGAGTCAAGTAACACTTGTCCTGTTTCCTGGCGAACCTACCTAACTAAGTTCACGTATACTCTCAAATACTCCGCTATCATTTTTTTCACTGATCTTAAGCAACTTTAAGGCCTTAGCGGTTTTTACGATTTTCGATGGTTAAGTAAATAAAATCATTTTAACAGGTTTCCCACCTGAGTTGTTCATTACACGTTGATGATCTTTAATGGAAGAGAAATAACAAGAGATCTGGACAGGTTGGACACGTGGATCCATGCAACCTGTCTCCTATGAAATTTCAACCACACTCCAAAATAGCAATAGTCAAGAAGATCGGGGAGGGCAAAGAAGACCGCAAAACAGACTAGAGGTTAGGTAGCCAAAGACTGCTAACCTCAGCTCATGGAGAAGATTTGGGGTGACTCTATAATATCCAGCCCAAGTCCGGAGCACACATCAACCAGATAATTGCTGCAGCATCTGGGCGCCCCTGGCAACCTGAGAAAAGCGTTCGATACTCCTCAGTAAGGATATCGTTCACTACACTGTACACCGTATACGTAATGGCCATACTGAAGTATGCAGCACCAGTATGGAACCCCCACCGGTCAAGCACATCAAGAAATTAAGAAAGTGCAAAGAGTTTGCACAAAAAGGTAGTTCTAGACTACGGGGAAATAAATTGTCCTACGAAGGAAAGGTTAAGGGAAATCAGCTGGGGACACTGGAGAAACATATTGTTCCAGAGAGGAGACACCGAAACAAGGGCGGTCACATATTGGAAGTGACGATCGGATGCTAGAAGTATTTCATCAGTTCAATAAAGTTGTCAGGGGATGTGGAAGAGTCTATAGCATGTGATTTAGCTGAGGAAGGACCCTAGTAAGCTTTAAGAAAGATATGATGAAGCCATGGAGCAGAGAGAGAGAGAGGATGTAGTATCGATCAGTGAAGTTGGTGGGGCCAGGAGATGAGTCCGACCTCCTGCAACCACAATTAAAATTAGGTGAGTACACAGCATCACACACCATTGACTCATCGCACACACCACCACACAGACACATCTACACACAAATGACACTCTACACACACACACACCTAACCACTGAAACATCCACCCACACACACTCAGACACACACACACACACACACACACACTCCTACACACACACACACACACACACACCACACACACATCTTAGAGGAGTAGGACAGGAGAGGCATGGTGCACTTTTTATGTTCGAGAGTAGAGGTGTACCTCACTCAGGGTATCACACAAGTGGGTGTTACCTCACTCAGGTATCACAATTGTGCGGTGTTACCTCTCTCAGGGTATACACAAGTGGGGTGTTCTATTATCCTCTCACTCAGGTATACACAAGTGAGGTGTAACCTCACTCAGGTATCACACAAGTGAGGTGTTACCTCACTCAGGTATCACACAAGTGGAGGTGTTAACCTCTCTTGGTATCACACATTGTGAGGTGATACCTCACTCACGTTCACACAGTGTAAAGTGATACCTCACTCAGTATCACACAAGTGAGGTGTTACCTCACTCAGGTATCACACAAGTGAGGTGATACCTCACTCAGGGATCACTACACGTAAAGTGATACTTCACGCAGGTATCACTCAGTGAGGTGATACCTCACTAGGTCATCCACACAAGTGAGGTGATATCTCAATCAGGCTCTCCCCCCAAGTCGATGTGATACTCACTCAGTTATCACACCAGTGAAGAGGTGTTACCTGGGAGCTTCAAGCCTGGCAATATATGGAGGCTCGCTGCGCGCCGCTGACCTCCGTAATTACATGGACAAATAACAAACATGTGTTCTTATGTAATATGAGCAAGTGTTAATTCTAAATTTGAGTTGAAAATGACTGTCAGGTAAAGATTTTTTATTATTGGAAAGCCTATAATTTGTGATCTCTTACTTATAAATCGTGTTCTGCAAATTTACAGCACAGATATGTATTAGCCATTTAGAAACTTATTCCGAATTATACAGATAATGCTAAAGCATGTTTCTAGGACACTTAGGCCAACATCTTCGCACTGGAAGCAGAAAATATTAAAAAATGTTTTAATGCATTGGCTTTTTGCGTATGACTAACAGTGTTGTCTCTGAAGAAACAGACAGTTAGTCCGTCATAATCAACTGGGGATGAAACGCCCATGAAAGCGTCTTTCACTGTTAACTGATATCCTGGGGTGAAACTTTTCACAAGACATCATTAAGTGATGAAGGAAAGAGGTCACAAAGTGTAAGTGAGAAAGTGTATTTTTCAGTGGAATTAAGCACTCTAAGCTTCTATTATGTTTTGCAACTAACTCTGTATAATTGCAACTTTGTGCTTTCCAGGAAGTTTTGAACCAACCTAGTTTGAAAGCTTACCATGTAGCCACACTCCAGTGGGATTCAGTTTTGATAGGATGACAGAGTGCTATGTGGCCCAACAATGTCCCAGTTATGATGACTTTCCCCCCCCCCCCCCCCCACCCCATCGAGAATTTTCCTTTAAGTAAAGAAATCCTGCCATTCACCTTCACATAGCTTTCTCAAAGCTTTTTATTAGGCCAAATTTTACATGCAATGGTGGAATAGCATATCTTTTGAGGATAACATAGTGGTTTATGTTGTCTGTTCATTTTTCCTGGAATAAGGTTTTTCTTGCCAGCCATTCTTTGAGCTGATTGTGGTTTGCATCCCAACAAAATTTATGTCAATCAATAGTTCACAAACCAAGAAGGCACATGTCTTCTGATGAAACAAAATTGGAAACCAAGGATTAACTAATCACTCTTTCAGGTTCCCTCATAACAATCACTTGTGTTGAATTATGTTAGTTAGAATTTCTATGGACTCGTATGTTATCCTTTAATATCCACAATAACCGTGATGAAGGACACTGATTTCCAAGTTGACCTTGCTGAAGTCGTTTAATAGTCTCCATTCATCAGAATGGTGTTCATAGCCCGCTCCTTCATAAGACCATTAACATCAGTGACAGAAACACACATCAGTCTCCATTTGATTATGAATGCTGCCGAACTAATAATGCGTGCACCGAAAAACCAAGATATTCTTTGTTCCTTTGCTAGAAGATTCCACTTTTGTTAGTACGATCCAATGAGTTCTGAATTTTGCTTAGTTAGGTCAAGGACCCTGCTAAGGTTACTTTATCCTCATCTAGACTGAATAGCGGAGGTTTGTTTTCAAAATCTCAGATTCTGGTGGATCGGAATGTCAGTGTATCATTTTCTTTACTGCTATCACGTTCAGTGTCATAAGAATCCAGGTGAACAGTGTATCCCCCGTACTATGGCAACAGGTTTTCATGCAACACCCAAATAGTAATATGTTATTCTTGTTCTTGGCTTTTCGTCGATAGCCAACCACCACAGTGACTTTCGAAGAAACAGTCATTTCAGGGCTTTTACAGTCCATACCACGGGGACTTGATACAGAAGGATGTACGTTTACCCATTAATATGTGTCAGTCCAGAGGCATAAACAGTACAGCAGATGTTGTGGAGTCCAGGTTTTATTTTGAAACATGCTCCGGAATGAATCCTTGTCAGTAATTTTGCTATGTTTCTTCCTCTGATCCTGGTATATATTTACCCATACTACAAGAAAAAAGCCTGTATGTACTCGTTTCAGGCATCCCTGTTTGTTCATGCTAACTTAACACCGAGATTTCATATTACAGAGCATTAGAATTAAAATATAATTCTGGAAATGAAACTGCGGTAGAAATGTAATTTTAAGCCAAAGTACAACAGTAGAAGTAGGACAAAACAACTGTGTAAACACATACCATTTCGCAGGCAACAACTTACCCTAAATCTTACCCTTTACATAGCTCTTGATGAAGCACTAAATGTGAAAAGATTTGAGCTGAAGATCTGCAATCTCAGTGGCTTCTTTTGATATGCACACACACACACACACCACCACACACACACCAACACACATCCACCCACACACACACACACACACACACACGTGAAGCAGTAACGCTAAATAGTGCTCCCAGGGTTTAGCGTTATTAGTGGGCGGATCCTAAGATTTATTAGCGGTCACGTACGTGAGTGACCTCAGTGAACATACACTACCAAGAGTGTAATAGCTTCCAAGTGTGCGAATTAAATGTGAGAGGAGCAAGAAATTTTACACTTTAAAATTGAATGATTTTGACGTGAGGGAGCGATCAGGCTTACTGGCCGCAGTGTTGAAACATAAATATCAAATCAGTTAATTGGGTTAACTGGTGTGATCTGAAAATATTAACAAATACATATCATTGGTTTTAATATAGCAGAATGTTGTAGTCTAATGTCTAAATGATTAAATACTGAAAGTAGAAAAAATTAGTCAATCCAGCTGTTGGTGTTCGTGAGGTAGCTAACTATTCATTCAGACGTGTTATGACCATATAACTGTACTAAGAAAAAAGAGGAATACCAGTTTAAAAAGAAAATAGAAAATAAAAACTTGAATGTATGATAAAAGTCCTGAAGTAGTTACAAATTGAAGGAGTTGATATACAGCCCGACCAGGCAGGAACCTCCATTGTTAGTGCAGACGACATCACTTGCCTATTTGTGGTTATTTTGGTTAGGTGTCTAAAGTTTTCAGTGTCTCGCCCTGCTGTTGTTGATATACCATCTCTTCTCCCTATTTCAGTTACCAGGAGATAGATAGTGGTTAGTAGATTATCTAAATATGCAGCGTTAAAACTCCAGAAGTTGTGTAGCCTAGTGGAAACCCCCCCCCTGTTTTTCATGAGGGACAACGCTAGTAAAACATGTAAGCACATACAAACACACGTGTGCACCGTAATATTGTTATTAATAAACAGTATATTATTAAGGAATTGAGTGAGAAAATAATCCTTTAATTTCAAAAAGTAAAGGAGGTAGTGTGCGGAGGATCTGGGCCGGGAGAGTACCAGTGGTGAACCAACAACAATAACAAAATTTAGTGTTTACGTAACCAACCCGCCCCATCTTTTTCAAGAAACAAGCTAGTAACACACCCACAACTAAACACATGTGTACGCAATTATATTATATAGTATATATTAGTGCATTGTTAATAAGGAATTGGTGGGATTTTTTTTTTTTTTTTTTTTTTTTTTTTTTTTTTTTTTTTTTTTTCTTTTTTTTTTTTTTTTTATAATCTTCAAAATGGAGTAGCGTATCCTGGTGTGCCGCACGACACCCACCACACCCCACACACCCACACACCCCCCACACACCCAACACACACCCAAACACCCACACACCCACCACACCCCCACACACCCCCACACCCCCCACGCACCCACCACCCACACACACTGTCTCTTTCTTCAACTTGTGGGTTTTTTCAAACCATTCATCACAAGCATTTTTGTTTTTCTGTGATCCTAATGTCAAGAGATTTAACTGTTTCCCCACATATAGTTGATGAGCTGGTAGATATTTTAGCCAGTTTTCTATCAAACTTTTTTGAAATGTTATTAGCTACGTTGCTGCCCGGGTAAAACGATGTAAGATGGAGGCCTTTTTTCAACCTGTTAGTGTTGGTCTTGTTGAAGATACGTGTCGCACTTTTCCCTGCAGTACGTATAAAGTGTAAAGGAAAATGTAGTGAACTAAAAGAAAGGGTGATGTATGTACATTCTTCTTCGAGAAACTGCGGACTGGAAACTTGCTTATGTTGCTATTTATACCCTCATCTATGTTCATGTAAATTGTACACAATAAAGGGCCCAACACAACTTCCACCTAGAGTCACGCTGATTATTTTTACAATAATGGTTATAACTATAACCATATTTTTTAAAGGGGGTGGACCGGTAACCCAGGGGAAAGGGCCCTCGGTCAGATGACCAAAAGCTCCAACCGTGGGTCATCATATGACTAAGACCCGAGTCAAGTAACACTTGTCCTGTTTCCTGGCGAACCTACCTAACCTAAGTTCACGATATTTCTCAAATACCCCCGCTATCAATTTTTTTTCACTGATCCTTAAGCAACTTAAGCCTTTAGGGTTTTTACGATTTTCGATGTTAAGTAATAATCATTTTAACAGGTTTCCACCTGAGTTTCATTACACGTTGGATGATTTAATGGAAGTTTGTCTGAGCATTAACAAGAGTGTTGACCAGCTTTCAGGATCGTCTGCCAAGAATTTTTGTCATAGATCATCTCCTAAATTGGTGGGATTTTTAGGAAATTTTTGATTTTGTCATGGACACTGTTTTCTCTGTCAGAAAAGAGATGGTTAGAGAAATGAAACTGAAAGAAAATTAAGTGAGAGAGACTTATAAATTTAGTTATTTCACTCGATAATTCACAAAACTGTGACTGGAGGTTTTTATTACTGTAAAAATCTATGTTTTGAGTATTAAATTATGCTTACGTTCTGTTGAAGGTACTTCCGTAGGGCAAAGAACTTATAATGATTTTCACTGTTGGAAGAAAAGCTTTGAAACTGCTGTAGCAACTGAACCTAAACGAATCATTATTCGAATCTACTTCTATATAATAATTTACGACATTTCATTTCATTTTTTTCGATTGCAAGGGGACAAAAATAGGAAAAACATTAGTCTCTCATTACTGTACACAACCCTTTAAAATTTTGTACCACCCCGTGTCATCGAAACAGATCAAAGAAAATCGTACACATTAAAATTGAAAGAACACAAAGAAGCACAAAATATCACAGTATAATAACCCCAGAAGAACAGATAACATACGAAAAAGTAATCAAAGTAACAATACAAAAATACACAGGAGCAGAACAGTACAGTAACACACAAGAAAAGTACAAAAACATATAGATCACTTTCGTTGTGAGACATCACCCTCTTCAGTATGTTTGTGAGACATCATCCTCTTCACAATACGGGACATCATAATCTTCACCACCTTTGTAGATCCTCACCCTCTTCACTATGATTTCTGGCCCATCACCCTCTTCACTATATTTACTTAATAAGCAGCACTGTTAGTATAAGTTATTACCATGCAGCTCATATATAAACCTTATTGCATGTGAATATTAAACCATTAAGATTGCTTTTTTCTCTGGTACATGTCCTCACTTCGAGATCGCGTCGCTGTTCTGACGTGTTCCAGATCGATCTCACATAATCTTTCTTCCATTTATAGTTTTTCATATATTTTCGAAAATTTGTCTTTTTTTCGTGTTTTTAAATTTAACTTATACACCTTCACCTCTTTTTCACACTATATTTTTATCTGTAGTCCACCTTACTGTACACCTATCACTTACAGTTTACAATACGCCTTCAGATGTAATTAACCTTATTCTGATAAATTGGGACACATGTACAACACTTGAGTATCTTTAATGAGGAACGTTTCGCCACACAGTGGCTTCATCAGTCTATACAAAGGAGGATGGTGAAAAACAGGAGGAGTTTAAGGTAATCAGTCCCTCAGCCTTGAGTCGATGTGGTCAGTCCATCAGTCTTGAAAAGAATACAGCATATGTGCGGAGATACCACCGCTCCTGCAACGGTATATAAGCTACTTCTCGGACATAGCGTAGTATTTTCATGTTTGAGGGGCTGACACATCGACTCAAGGCTGAGGGATTGATTACCTCACACTCCTCCTGTTCTTCACCATCCTCCTTTGTATGGACTGATGTGCCACTGTGTGGGGGAAACGTTTCCTCATTAAAGATACCCAAGTGTTGTACATGTTTTTAATTTATCAACTTGTGGGTTCTCTGAACCATTCTTCTACAAACCTATTTATACTTTCCCTGCGGTGCACAGTTCACAAGGACTTTAGACCTTCAGCTGAAGTTTGCATCATTTATATTCCACTTGTAGTTACCCTTCCACCTCGAATAACAACAGAATTATTTCATTACAAAATTGGGCCGCATCAAGGGCGTCTCCTTCTACTTATTTTACAAAAAAAGGTTTAATTTTCATTGCTTAATGAATGTGCTCCTGATTTAAATTTCCCTGCACAGTGCTGGTACTGTATGTTGCTATTACGGCCAACAGTAACGCCCACGTTCGTAACAGCAAAGAATTATGCTCGATCACTATTCACTTGAACGCTAAAAGAAATGACACATTATTTTATATAGACAAAAATATTGAAAGCAGACATGAAAGACAAGCACTTCGGGTTGTTAGTAGAAAGGGAAGGGCAGCTCTAAATCCTTGGAGAAAAAAGG
>NC_069411.1:24958371-25073371 GCF_026875155.1 Cherax quadricarinatus
AACAAGGCCAAGATTAATACAATAGGGTAGAGGGAACCTGCAGTGACAGGCGATGGGACACCTCCCAGGGCTTGAGAAGACAGAGTGGGAACATAATGACTGGAATATGCCAAATGAAGGAGGCATATTTAAGGAAAAAAAAATGAGACAAACTAAGACCTGGTTTACAAGTACGGTAGAATATGGAAAACCTGGAAGAGAAAGATAAAAGACAGATGGCAGAGAAACACTCATGAAGAAATAGGAGATACGATCAGTGCAGAAGCCAGGACGGCTATGTAAGGTAAGGAGGAAGGCCAGCGGCAGGATGAAAATAACTAGCATCGAAAATCAAGACGACCCAAAACTGTTGTATAGCCTATACAGGAGGATAGACAACAGTCAAAGACCAGTGTCATGGGATAGAAGGTGGAGAACATCAAGGAAATGATCAGAAGGTCATCGTGAGAGATGAACTGAGATTTAAGAATTTTACTGTGAGATAGGAAGGCTGGGAAAGGACGACAGAAGTGGAACATTCAAGAGGGAAATTATACCAAAAGTGTTGGATGACATGATAACGAGGAGGGGCAGAAGACTGCTAAGTGACTTGATACCTCAAGGCGATGGGATCGACAAATCTCCCCATGGTCTTAGAGAAGAACAGAGATGCTTGGGTGCCCTAACACCGAGATCTTCAACCACTTGAAATGGCAACTACTGGAAATGGAAGACAGCAAAGGTAGTCACCATAATTAGAAAGGAAACAGAAATGAGGCACTTAAACTTCAGACCTGTGCTCTGACATGTATTGTGTGCAAAGTCACGGAGAAGATTATGCAGAAACACCTGAACGGAACAGATTATAATGAAACAGCATGGTCATGGAAGGCAAATCCGTGTACAAACCTCTGGAGTTTATGACAAGGTAACAGAAGTTAGGACATGATGTAAGAGGGGTGGGTTGATGGATTTTCCTAGACTGAGAAGCTTTGACAAGTTCCCCACAAGAGATTGTGCAGAGCTGGAGGATCAGGTGCTATAACGGAGGGACTGCAATGGATCAGGGAATACTGACAGGGAGGCAACAACGAGCATGGTACGTGTAAGAGTATACCGGGGGCCTGTGACGAGCGGGTCCCACAGGGTCAGTTCTAGGACCAGTGCTATTTTTGATACATGCGAACGGACATGATTGGAGAATAGACCTAAGTGTCCTTTCGCAGATGATAGAAGCTGTGAGAAGAATTAATCGGATGAGGATAGCAGGACTGCAAAGAGACCTGGACGGCTGGCATGTGGTCCAGAACTGGCTTCTCGAATTCAACCCTGAAATGCAAAGTCATGAAGTTGGGGAGGGCAAAGTGACCGCTGACAGAGTATAGAGGCTGGGACAAGGACTCAGACCTCACTCAGGGTGAAAGACTTGGTGACTAAACACCGAGCACGTCACCGAGGATACACATCAACAAAAACTGCTGCAGCATACGGGCGCTGCAACTGGAAAGCGTTCCGATACCTTATAAGTATCGTTCAGACACTGTACACTGTGTATGTGGCCCATGAGTATGCAGCACCAGTCTGGAACCCACACCTGGTCAAGCACGTCAAGAAATTAGAGATAAGTACAAAGGTTGCAACAAGCTCAGGGGAATGTCCTACGAGGAAAGGTTGAGGAAATCGGATTTGACGACACTGGAGGACAGAAGGGTCAGGGGAGACATGATAACGACATACAAAGATACTGCGGGGAATTGACAAGGTGGACAAAGATAGGATGTTCCAGAGAGGGGACACAGAAAAAGGTCACAACTGAACTGAAGACTAGGCGAGTCACAGGACGTTGGAAGTATTTCTTAGTCATAGAGTCGCTGGAATGGAATAGCTAGCAAGTGAAGAAGTGAGGCAGGTATCTTACATAGTTTAGAAGAGGTATGCAAAGCTCAGGAAGCAGAGAGGAGAGGACCTAGTAGTGATCAGTGAAGAGCGGGCAAGAGTGTCTCGACCCTGCAACAATTAGTTGATACACAAACAACACACACTACACACACACACACACACATCACACACACACTAACACACCACACACACACACAAAGTATGGTGTGTGTGTGCGCGCGCGCACACCAAATTTTGATCCACACCTGGTCAAAACGTCAAGAAATTGAGAGGTTCTTGTTTGCAACAGGACAGTCCAGAGCTAAGGGGAATGACTACGAAGAAAGGAAAATGGGTTGACAACACTGGAGGACAGGAGGGTCAGGGGAGACATGATAACGAATACATAATCTGAGGAATTGACAGGTGGACAAAGAAGTGTTCAGTAGATGGGAATAAACAAGGGTCACATGAAGCTGATAACTCCATGGTCAATAGATGATCTTAGGGTATTTCTCAGCATGTAATTGTCATGGCTGTGAAATCATAGTAAAGCGACGTATGGAGCGGGACCATAATGTTTTAAGCGAGGTATGATAGCTCATGGGACAGGGAGAGAGAGTAATTATTACGATCGTGAAGAGGCCACAAATAGTGTGAGACAGCAAATAGGTGAGTACGCACACATCATGATTAATTATCTCAAAAAATAGGCGACTGACGCACTGATTTACGGAGATAAGAGCTAGGTGATGACATAAGGCGAAGATGCAACAGGAAAATATAACAAAAACATTTGGGTTCAGTGATTAACATACTTTCATGACGTTAGTTAAATAAGTTTCTTATAGATTGGTAATAACCCTGAAGATGGTGCACTACGTTATTAATCTGGTTATCTTATCTTTCACTATCGCTTCTCCAATCTTACATCTCCTCACTATGATGTCTATAAATCATGTAAATACGGGGACTCCAGAACTTTTAGAAAGTAACTTGAAACTGTCTGTTAATAATTCTGTAGTGAAGACATTCTTGCTGGAAGCAAACTTCTGACTGTCGAAGTTTATGACTTACATTATTATTATTATATCAAAAAGAAGCCTATGCACAGGGACTATATAACATTGACTTCAAGTGCGCAGAATATAATTTTTGGTTTATATTATAGTTATTGACAAGTAAGGTTGTCTGCCACCCTTTAGCCAAGGTAGTGACAGTTTACAACAGGCTAGTCTGCTGTGAGACAGTCTGCTGAGTATACCGGCAATGTGTATCAAAATGTGATTTATAGAGTGATGGGAAGTAGGTGATTAAAGAACATGACCAGTTTAAAAAATTGTGTAATAAAAGAAGTCTTCGTCGTACTAAATAACTGTATGCAACAGCTGTACGAAGATATCAACACGCGAATCTGCTACATTAAAGTCAAAGAAGACATGATTGCCATGTGGGAGAATTTGTGGAGTATAGCAAAAAGTTTGAGGCTTGGATAGGTACTAGCAATCATGAACATAAAAAACAGCATATCAACATTTAAAAAGGTACAGTAGCACACAAAAATACGGTAACGCAAGAACAGCAACAGTAACATACAAACAGAATCACAATATATAAAATTATCACAGACTTCATCAGTACAGTAACATGCAGGAAAACAGAATAACATCACATAAAACAATAAAAGTAACACAACAAGACAGTACGGAAAGACACAAAGAAAGCACAAGAATGACACAAAAAAAGCACAATCAGAAAGACACAAAAAAAGCACAACTAGAAAGACACAAAAAAGCACAATTAGAAAGACACAAAAAAGCACAATTAGAAAGATACAAAAAAGCACAATTAGAAAGACACAAAAAAGCACAATTAGAAAGACACAAAAAAGCACAATTAGAAAGATACAAAGGAAACAATCATACCATAACAGTACGGTAACACGTAACATTAAAATAACACTCAAGGAAACACATGTACATTTGGAATAATCAGGGTTGGAAGGTTTACCAGTGACCATTGTACTGCTGTGCCAAAGGCGACGTTGTAAGAGATTGTTTCTGGCAATCACCATTTTTGTATAATGTAATAGACATTGTCTGAAATGAAACAAGTACGTATATGTTATCTCTATGTGTATTTTTTCATGATGTTCATGGCCTCAGCCCAATGAAAACAGAGAAAAATAAATGGAGACAATATGGGAAGAGCGTCACGTTTTAATTGACGGTGGATGGAGACTGTCCATGTAGGTACTATGTCATGATGACGTACTAGATAGAAACCAAATCCATTTAAAGGTTTTCTACTCTGGTAAGACATCATTCTCTTTGCTAGATAATCTGGCACAATCACCCTCTTTTTATTGTTCGGATACATCTCTCTTTACTATCTTCGATGGACATAATATTAACTTTCGGTGTGAACATCGCCCACTGCACAGTACATGTGAGACGCCACAATCGCCCACTTCACTGGCTTTACCTAATAAACCACACTGTTACTATAAGCTGTCACTATGCGGCCAAGTTACAAAACACTTTCATATTAATATTTAAACGTTAAAATTGTATTTCCTCCTCTAGCATCCAGCCTGTTACTGGGTTTTTGTAGCAAGTAGTCAGTATCCTGGCCAATTATCCATTAGAATTTAGTAAGATTCAATAGTGCTTCAGGATTACAACTGGTAGGCTACTAACTAAAGAAATTAAAATTTAATAAGTTTTATTAATAACAATAAAGTTGTCAAGGCGTATAACATCACAGTAAATTAAAGTAATCAATGGAATATAATATAGGATACAAGTTCCTACACTTCTCTCGTGTACAGTAGTATTATGCTGAAGGCACATATCACATCTTTATGGCTTTTAAGTACCGTCTGGTACATTGTTAGCATTTAATAACATAATACTAATATACAAGTAAGTTTGTGTGCATGTGTGTAAGTGCTCTAAGTAGTTCGCTATGTCTCAAGACTCAACTAGACTTAACCAGTGACTGACTAAAAGTCTCACATAAACTAACTTCTTCACCAACCTGGCAATCAGAACAACTTACTTGAACAATAAAACGACTGTTAAGCCGAGCAGCAATATAACAAGGAACAGCGACACAGAATCCAGGGACAAGAAGATAATATAACGACACTAAGTAGGGACCATCCGCAGATCCTCCACTAAAGTCACAAACTCCCATACTACTGAATCTAAGTTTATCATTAGAAAATCCCCGTCTGTGACAGTACTCAGATACCAGTACAAATTAGGTCAGAAGCTACAGCTCAGGACCTGAGTTTCTCAGAGTGTCAATGAGACACACAACCTCAGTAAAACGTCGAAAATCACTAAGTCTAGGCCATGTTCTGTGGAACAGAGTTATACAGAACCAACAGCAAGAAAGCGACAAAGACGATCTTCCAAAAAGGGCCAGCAAGGGAGAGCTGGAGAGGCATGTCTTGTTGGAAGTAACGTCAAACAGACAAGAGCACGAGCGAAGGCCAGGCAGTCTCTCCTCCAGGTGAGGTGTGATCACCCCACCCTGATCACATGACTCTCCATGGACTGCTGCTGCCCAGCAACACAGAGAAGCTGGCAGCGAAACAAGCGGAGTGGATAGTTAGACAAGGCCGTCAGCTACTTAACACTCACGAACTATGAGCACTGAATAATATATAAATGTTACATCCTACCTAATAATATAACTAAGTCAAATAATAATATAAAGCAATATATTTACGATTTAGCTAATATCGCAGATATAAGCAATATAAAATTATATGAACAGGTAACATACATTATATACATTTTGACCCATTCAGGGGTCGCAATAGCACGTGACTTACTGTTATTGATAAGTTCACATTGTGACAACACCTTCACCTGTAGATCACCTTACACCTTCACCTATAGTTCACATTACACCTTCATCTAAAGTTCACCTTGCATCTTCATCTACAGTTCACCTTACACCTCATCTACAGTTCACCTTACACATTTAACTAGCACCAATTTCTCCACAACGCAAGAATGTTTGTCAATCTTCGGAAATACAGGAACCTAGGGATGATGAATGTATTTCTTTCTTTAAATTATCCTGCTCTGATGGGAAATGGCCATGATAAACAAATGAAGATTTTTGTTTACGACTCAACAAGTATGTCATCTGTATACTTGATGAGTCGCATTTAGTGACGTCGGCGTGAAATCGATTCATTCATATTAAAACCTGCACAGTTTTTAATTACAGCTTGACTTAATTATTTTTAATAAGTGATTTGGATGTCACATATATTTTTTTTTAGATCAACAGCATGATTAAAATCTCTCGCACAAGTAAACAGATTGCTCGACTCTTGGATGAATTTAAATTTTGAAATATTCTGATATTCTACTTTATCTCCGGGGTTTTACAGCCTCTCCCACAAAATAAGAGAAAATTAATAAATGTGATAAACTACCAACTTAACCATACTCTTATCTCTTCCTCAGTACTCTCACTCACTACTCTCTCTTTCTCTGTACCTCACTCACTCTTATCTCTTCCTCAGTACTCTCACTCACTACTCTCTCTTTCTCTGTACCCTCACTCACTCTTATCTCTTCCTCAGTACTCTCACTCACTACTCTCTCTTCCCAAGTACGTTCACTCACTCTTTCCTCTTCCTCACTACTCACTCTTCTCTCTTCCTCACTACTCTCACTCACTCTTCTCTCTTCACAGTACCCTCACTCACTTACGCACAAGAAATAAACTGGAAGAATTGGAATCCTAATGGGGGATCTGGGATGTGAAAGACAAAGTGATGAAGTGCTGTGGAGCGTCTCGTGAAAGAGATGACGTGGGCTAGAGCGTCTCGTGAATATGATGACGTGGTCTAGAGCGTCACGTGAAAGTGATGAAGTGGTCTAGAGAGTCACGTAAATGTGATGAAATGGTCTAGAGCGTCACGTGAAAGTGATTAACTGGTCTAGAGCGTCACGTGAAATTCATGAAGTGCTTTAAAGCGTCACGTGAAAGTGATGAAGTGGTCTGGAGCGTCACGTGAAAGTGATGAACTGGTCTAAAGCGTCACGTGAAATTGATGAAGTGCTTTAAAGCGTCACGTGAAAGTGATGAAGTGGTCTAGAGCGTCACGTGAAAGTGCTGGAGAGCTCTGGAAAGTCACGTAAAAGTGATGAACTGGTCTAGAGCGTCACGTGAAACTGATGAAGTGCTTTAGAGCGTCACGTGAAAGTGAAGTGGTCTAGAGCGTCAGGTGAAAGTAATGAATCGCTCTAGAGTTTCAGATACAAGTGAAGTGCTCCAGAGCTTCACGTGCCAGCACGGCAGAGGCACAGGAGAAGAGAGGATTAAGAGCAGCACTGCACGAACTTTTTAAATTAATGCATAATATACAAGGGAGATGGAATCTTTCCTGCTAATTAAAGTCTGATTGAACTAAATTTGTAAGCTTCAGAAAGATGCAGAATTTGATGGGCAATTAATGCGACATAAAAAAACATTCAGAAAATATCTAACCAACACAGGACTCGCCGCAGCAATGGATTTATGTTGACTAAATTTAGGCTCAGGAAAGACACAGGAAAACATTGGCTTGGCAATAGAAATGAAGATAAATGGAACAAACTCGTAAGTAGAGAAAACTTTTGGAAACTTAAGAGATAAGTTGGACAGGTACGTCAGTGGGTATACGTAGCTGAGTGTGAGTTACACCTGCCTAATTCAAATGAAAACTTGGTTGATATGCCTTCTCTTCTTAAGACTTTTATTTTAATATTAAAGTTGTATTCAAAAATCTTGATACAGTAAAAAAAACTTTTGATAAAAAATTTCCCCCAAAATGCTGATGGATGTGTCTATAAGATTCCTTGTAAAATTTGCGATAAAGTTTATTACGGTCAAACTGGTAAAAATCTCGAACTAAGATTAAAACAACATAAATATAGCATTAGAACTGGACAAGATTCCAATGCTTATTTATTCGTGTAAAAGATTTTAACCATCCAATTGATTTCAAAAAGTTGAGAAAGTAGTATCAAGCAAGTCCATGGTCGACAGGAATATAATTGGGATCTTGTTTCATAAAAAGCAATTTTGAAAATAATATGAATATTTCCTATGGTTTATATAAATTAGATCCATTTATAATTAATAGAATTTGGGAAGAATTTAATAATACACTGGACAAATAATTTTTAAATTTTCTTGGGTAGAATAGTTTGTGGGTGAGTTGTGCAAACGACCTATCCAAGTTGGGTCGGCGCGCGTCAGGTGTTTAACCGTTGTGGGATCTGATAGTGAGGTGCTGGCCAGACCCCTTATATAGCTTCCTTGGATGCTTTACTTTCATAGTTCCTTGATAATGTGAGTAGTCACGAAAGCGCTTGACAATTTCTCTATTCTTTCTGAGTGGTTGTTTTGCATATTCTGAAATCACCTGTTTACTGTGATCTTATTGCATTATATATATATATATATATATATATATATATATATATATATATATATATATATATATATATATATAGATATATATATATTATATATATAGATATATATATATATATATATATATATATTTATATATATATATATATATATATATATATATTTATATATTATATATATATATATGTACATATATCTTTCAACACACCGGCCATATCCCACCAAGGCAGGGTGGCCCAAAAGAGAAACGAAAAGTTTCTCTTTTAAATTAGTAATTTATACGGGAAAAGGGGTTACTAGCCCCTTGCTCCCGGCATTTTAGTCGCCTCTTACAACACGCATGGCTTACGGAGGAAGAATTCTGTTCCACTTCCCCATGGAGATAAGAGGAAATAAACAAGAACAAGAACTAGAAAGAAAATAAAAGAATACTCAGAGGGGTGTGTATATATATGCTTGTACATGTATGTGTAGTGTGACCTAAGTGCAAGTAGAAGTAGCAAGACGTATCTAAAATCTTGCATGTTTATGAGACAGACTAATGACACCAGCAATCCTACCATCATGTAAAACAATTACAGGTTTTCGTTGTACACTCACTTGGCAGGACGGTAGTACCTCCCTGGGCGGTTGCTGTTTACCAACCTACTACCTAGGTCAACCTACTACCTAGATCTAGTACCTCCTCTATAGCTGGACTGGGAACCCTCATCCTCAGAGAAGACAATAAACGTACCTCAAGGAAAACTCAAGGTTCTCCACAGAGCTGTTTTAATATTTTCTTCTACCACCCACTATATTTTATATTCTATGTGAAAATTTATTAATAAACAGAATACATTTACAGAAGCAATGCAAAACAACTGGTATATATGCAAAACAGTGGTTGTTTTGCATATGTATATATATATATATATATATATATATATATATATTATATATATATATATATATATATATTGTATATATATATATTTATATATATATATATATATATATATATATATATATATTTTTTTTTCAACAAGTCGGTCGTCTCCCACCGAGGCAGGGTGATCCAAAAAAAGAAAGAAAATCCCCAAAAAGAAAATACTTTCATCATCATTCAACACTTTCACCACACTCACACATTATCACTGCTTTTGCAGAGGTGCTCAGAATACAACAGTTTAGAAGCATATACGTATAAAGATACACAACATATCCCTCCAAACTGCCAATATCCCAAACCTCTCCTTTAAAGTGCAGGCATTGTACTTCCCATTTCCAGGACTCAAGTCCGACTATATGAAAATAACCGGTTTCCCTGAATCCCTTCACTAAATATTACCCTGCTCACACTCCAACAGATCTATAATTTTTATAATCTCTTTTGTCCCCTTTCCCTTTATATAAAGGGACTATACATGCTCTCCGCCAATCCCTAGGTACCTTCCTCCCTCTTTCATACATTTATTAAACAAAAGTACCAACCACTCCAACACTATATCCCCCCCTGCTTTTAACATTTCTGTCATGATCCCATCAGTTCCAGCTGCTTTACCCCCTTTCGTTCTACGTAATGCCTCACGTACCTCCACCACACTTACATTCTGCTCTTCTTCACTCCTAAAAGATGGTATACCTCCCTGGCCAGTGCATGAAATTACCGCCTCCCTTTCTTCCTTAACATTTAAAAGTTCCTCAAAATATTCTCGCCATCTACCTAATACCTCCCTCTCCCCATCTACTAACTCCCCTACTCTGTTTTTAATAGACAAATCCATACTTTCCCTAGGCTTTCTTAACTTGTTTAACTCACTCCAAAATTTTTTCTTATTTTCATTAAAATTTCTTGACAGTGCCTCTCCCACTCTTTCATCTGCTCTCCTTTTGCACTCTCTCACCACTCTCTTCACCTTTCTTTTACTCTCCATATACTCTGCTCTTCTTATAACACTTCTGCTTTGTAAAAACCTCTCGTAAGCTACGTTTTTTCTCTATTATCACACCCTTTACTTCATCATTCCACCAATCACTCCTCTTTCTTCCTGCCCCCACCCTCCTATAACCACAAACTTCTGCCCCACATTCTAATACTGCATTTTTAAAACTATTCCAACCCTCTTCAACCCCCCCACTACTCATCTTTGCACTAGCCCACCTTTCTGCCAATAGTCGCTTATATCTCGCCCGAACTTCCTCCTCCCTTAGTTTATACACTTTCACCTCCCTCTTACTTGTTGTTGCCACCTTTCCTCTTTTCCATCAACCTCTTACTCTAACTGTAGCTACAACTAAATAATGATCTGACATATCAGTTGCCCCTCTATGAACATGTACATCCTGGAGCCTACCCATCAACCTTTTATCCACCAATACATAATCTAACAAACTACTTTCATTACGTTCTACATCATACCTTGTATATTTATTTATCCTCTTTTTCATAAAATATGTATTACTTATTACCAAATTTCTTTCTACACATAGCTCAATTAAAGGCTCCCCATTTACATTTACCCCTGGCACCCCAAATTTACCTACTACTCCCTCCATAACATTTTTACCCACTTTAGCATTGAAATCCCAACCACCATTACTCTCACACTTGATTCAAAACTCCCCACGCATTCACTCAACATTTCCCAGAATCTCTCTCTCTCCTCTACACTTCTTCTTCTCCAGGTGCATACACGCTTACTATAACCCACTTTTCACATCCAATCTTTATTTTACTCCACATAATCTTTGAATTTATGCATTTGTAGTCCCTCTTTTCCTGCCATAGCTTATCCTTCAACATTATTGCTAACTCCTTCTTTAGCTCTAACTCTATTGAAACCCCTGACCTAATCCCATTTATTCCTCTCCATTGCAACTCTCCCACCTCCTTCAGCTTTGTTTCACTTAAAGCCAGGACATCCAGTTTCTTCTCATTCATAACATCCACAATCATCTCTTTCTTATCATTTGCACAACATCCACGCACATTCAGACTTCCCACTTTGACAATTTTCTTCTTATTCTTTTTAGTAATCTTTACAGGAAAAGGGGTTACTAGCCCATTGTTCCCGGCATTTTAGTTGACTTTTACAACACGCATGGCTTACGGAGGAAAGATTCTTATTCCACTTCCCCATGGATAAAATATGGATAAAATATATATATGTAAATATATATATATATATATATATATATATATATATATATATATATATATATATATATATATAATATATTTATATATATACATATATATATATATATATATAATATATATATATTTATATATATATATATATATATATATTAATATATATATATATATATATATATATATATATATATATATATATATATATATTATATATATATATATATATATATATTGTACCAATGTATTCATGTTCGTGTTTTCTGTAAATGTATTCTGTTTATTTAAATAAATGTTCACATAGAATAAAAATATATAGGGGTGGAAAAGGAAAAAAAAAATATTAAAACGCCCCGGGGGAGAACCTTCAGTTTTCCCTGGGTACGTTTTTGTTTTCTCTGGGATGAGGGCCCCCAGCCCAGCTATAAGGTGGTCTTCCAAAATTAAAATTTTAAAATTTTTAATATATATATATTTTATATTTAATATATATATATATATATTATATATATAATATATACATATTTTTTATTAAAATTATATATATATAATATATATAAATAAATATAAAATTTTTAAATATATATATTATTTATATTTATAATTATATATATATTATATTATATATTTATATATATTTATTTATATATTTAATATATAAAATATTATATATATATATAATTTATTATTTAATATATATATATATATATATTTATTTTTATATATAACATATATATATTTGCAAGACACCTGGGGGGGGTAAAAATCTTCACCCAAAGGTTTTCCACATTGTCAGTGCGTCATCAGGAGCTATGCAATTTGAAAGGCTGCAACTGGGGAGTAGGGGAAGTTTTTTTCCCAAAAAAGCGCAGAGTGGGGGGTTTCCTCCTTTAGGCTCTCTTAGAATGTGGCCCGGGGGTCGCATCACAACCCCACTGCCCCCATCCCCCCCTCCCCATCCCCCCATAGGGGGAAGAGGATTTTGAGAAACAAGAAATTTGAAATTAGAAAATGTTATAGCCACCCCCAAGAGGTTTTTTTATTAAAAAATATTTTAAAAATTTATTTTGTAACTTATAATTTAACGGGGGTTTTTTGAGGCAATGTGTGTGGAATAAATGCAGAAAATTCGTTTTTGGAAGTTAGGAGGAGGTGGGGGTTCAAAACTGTTGTCCGAGGGCTGGGGAAAGGGGTTGTTGAGGTGGTTCGGAATGTAGGGGAATGGAGCAAAAACAAAATGACTTCAAGAGGTATCATTTTGTGGGGAAGGAAGGGGGGTGGGGGTCGGCCTGGGAAAGGGGTTTTGGAGGGAGGGGGAAAAGGGAGGTTTTGTGGCGAGGGGTTTGGACTTCCAGAGGCTGGTGGGTGTTTAAAAGGAGTGAATGGAGCAAATGGTTTTTAATACTTGAGTGCTGTTGGATGTGAGAAAGTAACATTTATGAAGGGATTCAGGGAAACCGGCAGGCCCGGGCTTGGTCCCGGAGATGGGAAGTACAGTGCCTGCACTTGAAAGGGGGGTGTTAAAGTTGCGTTTAAAAACTGTAGTGTAAAGCACCCTTTGGCAAGACAGTGTGGAGTGAATGATGGTGAAAGTTTTTCTTTTTCGGGGCCACCCTGCCCTTTGGGGGGAATCGGCGTGTGAAATAAAAAAAAAAAAAAAAAAAAAAAAAAAAAAATATATATATATATATTTTTATTATTATATATTTTTATATATTTATATATATAATATATATTATATATATATATATAATATAAATATATATTATATAATAATTTTTAAATTATATATATAAAATTTTTTATATATATTATATATATATATTTTTTAATATATATATTATATATATATATATATAATATTTATATATTTTTATATATATTTTATATTTTATTTTTATATAATATAAAATTATGCAGCAGCTTTGCCCTGGATGGCTACGCTGAGGCGTGGAACATGAAAGTGGTGCCCTTTCGTCCCTGGTGTGTCGATGATTGGAACCCATTTTTTAAGGAAACGTGTGGATTTTTTCCCATGTTCCCAAGGGGGCTTGATCTCCCGGGACAAAATTTTTCTGTTTTTTATGTCCCCATACTTTCTGATCTTGTATCCCCCCTGTGGCACGTCCCCCCTGTCGCCCCCACTGTGACGGTATAGGTGTAGCAGTGTGGCCCAACGGTATAGTCCCATGAAAGACTTGCCTTTTTCCCAAGGATAGATGGTGATCCCGTCAGGGCAGTTTGCGAGTTGGGGGTATTGTTGGCTCCCGTGATCGGGGTCCCTCTGGTGGGCATCGCTGTAGCATGGGTTCTCTTGTGATGTCGTTGACCTCATTGTGTCTTGCTGCCACCCCTTGGTTTTGGAACAGTTAAGGGCCTGTGGACCTTTTTGGTCTGTTTGCGCTTCCCGAAAATATTCTGTGTGAATTGGGGCAGCAACGCGGGCCATGCAATACCGGGGGGTCTTAGGGTCGAGTCGCGTTCCCATGCCGATATGGGAAAAATGTTTGGAGGAAGTCCCCGGAGTGATGTGCGCTCACAGCCTGGAGATGGGCAACCCCCCCCCATTGTGTTGCGCCCTAGATGTTGGAAAGCACTTTTCAGCGATCGGGCCCTCCCGCTTGATGTTTGTGAGCAGTGCGCCTAGGGTTTGTGGGGAGCCAAGAGTCTCCCTTCAAAGTGGCCTGGATGCTAGGGTTTCTTTCCTGCTGAGTCGCTGGGGTTCAGGAAGAATTTGTTTATAAAATTTTGGATGGGGAAAGGGTAGGAAAAACTGGAAGAGAATCTGTGAGGGGGGGGTTGGTTTGTGGGGTTGGGTGGGTTGTGTTTTTGGGGTTTTTTTTTTTTTTTATTTTTTTTTTTATTTTTTTTTTTTTTTTTTTTTTTTTTTTTTTTTTGTATATTTTTTAAATTTTTTCTTTTATATATTTTATTTATTTATATATAAATTTTTATATTTATTGATATATATATTTTTTTTTATATATTATTTTTTATTTATATATATATTATATAAAAATTTTATATTATTTTATATATATATATATATATTTTAATATATATATATTAATATATATATATATTATATTTATATATTTATTTTATTTTTTAATAATTTTTTTTAAATTTTAAATTTTATTAATATATATTATAATATATATATTTTTAAAATTTTATATATATTATATTATATATTTATATATATATTACATATATATATATATATTTATATATTTAAATATGTATATATTTATATAAATATATATATATATATTAATATATATATATATATATATGTATATATATATATTTATATATTATTATATATTATATATATATATATGTTATATATTATGATTATATTTTTAATATGTATATATATATATATATATATATATTTTTTATATATTTGTATAATTATATATATAATATATTATTTATATTTATATTTAATATATATTAAAATTTATTATATATATTTATATATGATATATTTCTTTCTTTCAACACATCGGCCGTATCCACCAAGGCAGGGTGGCCCAAAGAAAAACAAAAAGTTTCTCTTTTACATTTAGTAATATATACAGGAGAAGAGGTTACTACCCCCCTTGCTCCGGATTTTTGTCGCCTCTTACAAACACGCATGGTTTTACGGGGAAAGAATTCTTTTCCCATTTCCCATGGAGATAAGAGGAATCAGAAAAAAAAAACTAAAAAGAAATTGAAAAAACCCAGGGGGATGTGTGTATATTTATATGCCCTGTAATGTTGTGTGTTGACCTAAGTGTAAGTAGAAGCAAGACGTCCCGAAACCTTGCTTTTATGAGACAGAAAAATGGACACAGCAATCCTACCATATGTAAAGCAATTCAGGGTTTTGTTTTAAATTCACTTGGGGGAGGGGGTTTTCCTCCCCGGGCGGTTGTGTCTGTCAATTACTACCTATTAGTATATATATAATATAATATTTATATATATTATATTATATATTTAGGAGAAGGCTGGGGGAGTGGAGATGTCATGTCTGGGGCAATGTGTGGTGTGAATTAAAGCAGAGAATTCGTAGTTTGGAAGTTAGGAGGAGGTGCGGGTTTTCCAAAAACTGTTGTCCAGAGGGTGAGGGAAAGGGGTTTTTGAGGTGGTTGGCTGTAGGAGAATGGGAGCGAAACAGAATGGGCTTCAAAAGTGTATCTTTTGTAGTGGAAGGAAGGCGGGGGAGGGGTCGGCTGGAAAGGTTGGGGGGAGGGGGGTAAAGGGGTTTTGTGTGGAGGGGCTTGGACTTCCAGCAGGGTGGTGAGCGTGTTTGTAGGGGAATGGAGGAATGGTTTTTATTTTTGACGTGCTGTTGGATGTGAGCAAAATAACATTTATGAAGGGGTTTAGGGGAAACCCGGGAGGCAGGGTTGAGTCCTGGGATGGGAAGTACAGTGCCGCACTCTGAAGGAGGGGGTTTTAATTTGCAGTTTAAAACTGTGTGTAAAAACACCTTCGGGAAGGGCGTGATGGGGTGAATGATGGTGAAAGTTTTTCCTTTTCGGGTTCCCCGCCCTTTGGGAACGGCCCCGTGTGATAATAAATATATATATATTATATATAATATAATATATATATATATATATATATTATTTATGTATATTATATATATATTATATATATATATATATATATTTATTTTATTTTATAATATATTAGATATTATTATTTTTTTTTTTTTTATCACACTGGCCCATTCCCCCAAGGAGGGTGGCCCGAAAAAAAAAAACTTTACCATATTCACTCCATCACTGTCTTGCCCGAAGGGGCTTTAAAATACTTTTTTAAACGCAACATTAACACCCCGTCTACCAAAAAACTACCTTTTTGCATATTATTATATATATATTATATATATATATATATATAAATATTATATTATTATTTTATTATTATATTTATTATATATTTTATTTATATATATATATATATATATATATATTATATTATATTGTATATATTAAAAATTATATAAAAATAAATTAGGGAATACCCCTTATATAATACCCTACCCAAAAACAATAAATATAAAATAATTCCCCTTTATATATATCTAAAAAATAAATATAATATTATTATATATATATTTTTATATATATTTTATATATATATATATTTTTAAAATATATATATATATATAATATATAATATATATATATAATATATATATTGAAAACAACCCCTCTGAAAGAAAAGAGAAATTCCAAGCGCCTTCTGACTACTCACATCTCAAGGAATATGAAAGCAAAGATCCAAGGAAGCTATATAAGGGGTTGGCCAGCACCTCACTTCAGATCCCCAACGGTTAAAAACCCGACGCGCGCCGCCCAACTTGGTTGGTTTTGCAAAACTCACCACAAAAATATTTACCCAAGAAAATTTAAAAAAAATTATTTGTCCGTGTATTATTTAAAATTTTTTCCCCAAAAATTTTATTAATTATAAAAAGGATCTAATTTATATAAAACCGGGAAAAATATTCATATTTTGTCAAAAAAAGCTTTTTAGAAACAAGATTTAATTATATTCTGTCGACCCTGGATTGCGATACCTTTCTCAACTTTTTGGAAATCATTGGATGGTTTAAAAACTCTTACATGAATAAATAGAGCATTGGAATCTTTTCCCGTTCTAATGCTATATTTATGTTGTTTTAATCTTAGTTCGAGATTTTTACCAGTTCGACCGTAATAAACTTTATCGCAAATTTTACAAGGAATCTTATAGACACATCCATCAGCATTTTGGGGGAAATTCTTTATCAAAAGTTTTTTTACTGTATCAAGATTTTTGAATACAACTTTAATATTAAAAGTCTTAAGAAGAGAAGGCACATCAACCAAGTTTTCATGGTAAGGGAGAACCAACATATTTTTAGTTGAATAAGGCTGGTTGCCCCTTTTTGGATTGTAAAAAGTATTTCTAGCAACTTTAAAAGATTTATCAATTACATTTCTTGGGTATTTTAAATCATTACCAATTTCATAAATTTTGGATATTTCCTCATCTATGAACTCAGGACTACAAATTCGTAAAGCTCTCAAAAACATTGATGAGAAAACAGACAGTTTGACTCTATCTTGATGCGAGGAATAATAGTGGACATAGGAACAGTTATTTGTAGGTTTTCTGTAAATTTTAAATTTGAATTCATTATTACTCTTAATAATTAAAACATCTAGAAAAAGCAATGAGTTATTTTCTTCAAACTCAACAGTAAAGTTAATAGAATGGGCTAAGCTATTTAATTTTCCAAGGAAATGGTGTATATCTACATTTTTGGGCATAAGACACAAAATATCATCAACATATCTGAACCATTTAGCTCTTATTAAACTTTGCATTGTTGATGCAAAATTTGTATTTAATGATAAGTTTTACACTCAGAAGTTTGGTATGGCAATAGGAAATCCTCTTTCACCTGTTCTTAGTAACCTATACATGGAATTTTTTGAAACAAGGTTGCTTAACACAATCCTCCCTAATAGAGCTAATAATAATATTAATGCATGTAATCATCCTAGTGGGTGATTACATGCACTAACGTGGTTAAAGATAGCGTTCGACTCCTGCCCTGTCCTGACTGAGTATTTATGCTGGGAATTCTGGTTTCCAGAATTTTACCTGTTTAACATATATGTGAGAGAGGACACTGAGCACATGGAACTTTGTAAACCCCCACCAACTTTGTTGGAGGGTGTGTTTTTAATCAGCCTTTGTTTCACTGTCCCCGTGCAGGCACTGTCCTCATGCAGGCAAACCAGATTCTCATTGTATGGTAAAACTAGTACATTTTTCCTGGCCATCATTTCCTTATGCTCAGTCCTGCAGAAAGTCTTCTTGCTGACATTACTGCCTTCTCGACATAATGCCTAGAATATCTCAGTTTTGTGGCTATGTTGCATATCTTGATGATTTCGTCCTTTAGGACTGCAGATGCGCAAGGTTCTCAAGAACATTACGAGGAACACACTCTTTTTTACCCTAGTTTCATGATTGGAATAGTAGTGAATGCATGACGACACATTGGTGGACTCCCTATAAACTGTGAATTTGAATGTTCTATCAACACTATGGATTAAAACATCTAGGAAAGGCAAAGTGTTGTTTGTTTCATGTTCTGTAGTGAACTTAATGGAAGGAACTAGCCAATGAGTCTAAGTAGAAACTCATCAATGTTGTGATCTCTCGGCCATAGGCAAAGAACATCATCTACGTATCTGAACCAACTAGCTTTTTCTGGGAGAATGTCTTTAAGAAGTCTAGTCTCATAGAATTCCATATACAAGTTGCTGAGTAAGGGGCTAAGAAGATTTCTCATTATCATGCCCTGTTTTTGAGCATAGTATTTCCCTTCAAACACGAATTTACAATAAGTAACACAAAGGTTTATCAATTCGAATATTATTTTCGTGGGGTGGGGTATAAGGAATTTTTCTAGTTCCTCTTCAAGGTACAAAAGCAAGTCAGGGACAGAAACTTTGGTGAACAGAGCTGTGACGTCAAAGCTCACTAGGGTAAAGTCATGAGGGACATTTAATTTCTGGAGTCTTTCAGTAAGGTCAACGTTGTTTTTAATATGTGCATCCGAGATCTTACCTACCATGGGAGTTAGTAGTTTAACCAGCCATTTAGATAGGTTATATGCTACGGAGCCTACTGAACTTATAATAGGAGGGGCTAGGTACCCTGGTTTATGAGTCTTGATTACCACATGAAGATATGGTAAAGTTGCCGACCTAGCCGATAGATGTTTAATTAGTTCATCATTCCCCTTCAATAGCGTTTTAAGTTGTTTGTTGAAATGGCTGTTGACCTGGTCTGTGGGGTTCTTAGTGGTTCATACGTTCCATTATCACTCAATAATTGGTTCATTTTCCCTAAATATTCAGTTTTGTCCAGAATAACAACTACCTTCGATTTATCTCCTCTTGAGAGGTGCAGAGTCTGATCATTACTGAGCTCCTTATGAGATTTTGTGAATCTTAATGTGCAGTTGGGTAGCACTGGCTGGAGTAATGTTCCATATACCATGTCACTGTATATATTAAAATTATCGAGGGTCAACTCAAAACGATTTTGCTAGGTTTACATAATTTGTATCATTATCTGAGGGCGGGAAGCTTATCCGAACCCTAGTGTTGCCTGTTGGTTACTACTTAATTCTTTGATAGACAGGTTCATAACAAACTCCGGATTCGCATGTGTAATCCAACCACTTTGTGGTAAGAGATTGTTCAGTTTCCTCGTATGATTGCTTTCGGTGTTATTTCTGACTCTTCTAAGTTTCTTGTAAATATAATCAAGCAAGGAGTCATGCCAGCCTGGGGGACTCTTGGTTCTCCTCATTTCTATGAAAAGCATCTTCTTTTCATGTTTTACTAGGTAAATATTTTTAATGAGCACTAACCTGTGTAGTTGATCGAACGGTGTAGCAGCTAGCCTGACCAACCTGTTCTGCATTAAGGATTTCGGTAGAACCTGTTCACTTAGGCACTTATTTAGGAATATTAACTTGAGTGCAGCTTTATGGACTTTGAGGAGAGAGCGTTTGTCGACCTTACTGAGAGGCTCCAGAAATTAAATATTTCACACGACTTTACCCTTGTGAGTTTACCTGAGTCCCTGTCCCTGACTTGCTTACGTACCTGGAAGAGGAACTAGATAACTTCTCTCTGCCCTACCCCAAGAATATAATTACTGAACTGATTAAACTTTGTGTCATGGATTGCAAGTTTGTATTTGAAGGGAAGTACTATGCTCAGAAACAGGGTACGGCTATGGGAAATCCCCTCATCCCCTTACTCAGTAACCTGTATATGGAATTTTATGAGACTAGACTACTTAAAGATTTTCTCCCAAATAATGCTAGGTGGTTCAGATACGTAGATGATGTGCTTTGCCTGTGGCCTAGAGGTCACAACATTGATGAGTTCCTACCTAGATTGAATGGTCTGGTACCTTCTATTAAGTTCACGGTAGAGCTTGAAATAAATAACACCCTACCCTTCCTAGACGTCTTAATCCATCGCATCAACAGAAGTTTCAAATTTACTGTCTACAGGAAGACCACCAATGTGTCGTCATGCATTCGTTATTATTCCAATCATGAATCTAGGGTTAAAATGAGTGTTTTCCTTACAATGTTCCTGAGAGCATTACGTAACTGTAGTCCTGAGTATTTAGACGATGAAATCACCAAGATATTTAACATAGTCACAAAACTGAGATATCCCAGGGATTTCGTTGAGAAGGCCCTTCTGTCAGCTAGGAAGACTTTCTACAGGACTGAACCTAAAGAAACGCCTGACAAGAAAAATGTACTGGTCTTGCCATACAATGGCAATTTGGTCTGCTTGAGGGAGGCATTAAAGAAACGCAATATAAATCTGACTTTCAGAAACACTTGGACAGTGAAACAGAGATTGATTAAAAACACACTACCTAATAATGTCGGTGATGTCTACAGGGTCTCGTGCACCCTTTGCCCACACTCGTACATTGGTCAGACAGGTAAACCTCTGGAAACCAAATTATCCTAACACGAGTACTCAATGTGGACAGGCCAGGTGTCGAATGCAAGCTTTAAGGGTTAATTAACCATGTCAGCTCTTGTAATCACCCACCGGAGTGGGCTGCCGCCCGGATAATTGTACCCAACTGTTCCATCATGGAAAGAAACGTAATAGAGTCCTCCCTCCTGAAACATGATAGAAATGCCGCATATAACTCAAATTATGGGCTGTTCAAACTCGGTAGGTATTTAGTGGTGTCAATAGTGCACAGACTTAAACAACAATGTTATACAAAAGCCTGGGGGTTTCGTGATGTTTCTGTTATGTTGGACCAGAGTCTGCAAACTGAACATCATGGTACGCCCGTCGTTGTTATTCTGTTGTTATTCTGCCGTCGGTATAACTATTGAGGTCCTAACCAGGTTAGTGTCGGTGGTTGCAACATGGTAACTGCAACTAGTTTAGTGGTTTAATTAGTCAGGTTGTTGGTAATATTATAATGATGATAATAATAATGATATTAGCTGATGGTAGTTGATAATAATGATAGGACTGGCATTAAAATAAAGAATAGCCAAGTTATGATGATCATAATTATGATATTTGTGGATATCTATGATAGGAGTGCCTTTGAATCAGGCTTTTAGTAATATAACGATGATAATAATGATATTAGCGAATAATATTGATAGGAATGGCATTAAAATTAAGAATAGGCTAGTTATTATGAGAAAGCTTGAATAGAAAGAAGAGAAAAAAAAACACACAAGCTTATTAACTAACTGCGAGTATTTCCTGATTGTTCTAGAAGGTTCGGTGACAGCGGTTGACAAATGAGGGATTTTTTGCCTTTTGTTTCATTAGTTAGAAGGGTGTAAATGAAGGTATGCAGTGGCCCAATATTGTAACTTCTTTTGAGCCAAATGACCTGTTCCCGGAAGTTGAAAGCTTGGGGCTGGCTATTAACTATCTTGTAGTATTTCCTCATGCTATCTGCAAACTGTGAGGCCTACCACACCCGACCCCATTTGAGGTGTGGAGGGGAGGGGACCGGTATGTGGTGGCATCCCGCTTGTCCCTCTCAAATACAGTGGTTGGATGGTTGGCTCCACACTACCGCTCTCTAAAAACTTACCCTACTTCTCCTGTTGTAGCCTTTGCAACATTGCACAGCTCCTGATGACGCACTGAGAAGTGTGACAGTACTTAAGCTAAAGATTTCCACCCCCCGTTGCTTGTCTTGCATTGCTAAGATCGCCTGTCTGCTACTGTTTTGTATATATATATATTATATATATATATATATATATATATATATATATATATATTATATATATATATTATATATATTTTATATTACACACACACACACACACACACACACATATATATATTATATATATATATATATATATATATATATATATATATATATATTTTATATATATTATATTACACACACACACACAAATATATATATATATATATATATATATATATATATATATATATATATATATATATATATATATATATATATATATATATATATATATATGTGTGTGTGTGTGTGTATCACCTTCTCGAGGAAGAGGAAACTGAATGTTATGTAAAGCTGTTTGAAGACACTGGTAAACTAATGAAGACAACAACAGCAGATGTTGCGCACATCAACAGGAATGTTGATAATAAATGTTAATCTTTATAAGCCTCACGTCCAGCATGAAGCCTCAAGCATAAATCATCCCGATAATTTAATTTAAATCGCGATAAGTTACGACTTCATATTTTGGATCATTGATTAATATTCGTTAAAGTTATACACAATTTATGTTAAGCCAGTCTTAAGGAAGGTCACACAGTATGAATCCTGCACAGGATGAAGCAAATGAAGAATCTCGAGAAAATTCAAAGGTTCAGAACGAGATTGGTGTCAGAACTGAGGGAACATAGACAACGAGGAGAGTTACATGAAGTTCAACGTTCCTAAAATAGACAAGAACCATGAGAGACATGACGAAGACGCTCAAAATATTCGGAGAAAAGATAGAGTGGATCTGAACATTCTATACGAGGAAGAGGAAATCAAGGAAGATTGATTTCAAATAAAGATATAGACGAGTCGAAGAGATGCTAGAAAGTATTATTTCAGTCCTGCGGTGATGAATAATTGGAAATAACTAAATGAAGTGTAGGAAGCGAACATTATACACAGTTTAAAGAACTGGTTAGAAAAATGTAATGTAGGTCGAAAGACGGTCTATGAATCGAAAACTAAAAACAACTAGGTCACACATGTAACACTTGAGTATCTCTACTGTTGAAAACGTTGCACTTGCCCAACAGGTTTTTCCAGTCAAATATAGGCGAATATGATACTGGAGGGAATAGACGAAGCAATTTTGAGCGATCGGTCCCTCAGCCTATTTAGGAGATTATCAATCCGTCAGCTTAGAGCAGTGATATATTAACCTGAATTGACTGAAGAATGTTACTGTGCAGCAGCAGTAGGATTCTTCATGTGTCATATTCTTCAGTTTGTTGGAACTGTATACTATCAATAATGTGATACTTTTCCTACACCAGAACACCACACAAAGTCTTGTTCAACTCCTTCGCTAAACAACTGTTTAACGTAACTTACATCCACTGGCGGAACGCTCACACCAGTGACTGTAAAGCCCGGCTGCATGTTTTTGCTTTATGTTGAGGAAATGACCACCTAACATGAAGGCTAAGGCACTAATCACCTCAAAATTACTTCTTCTCTCTCCGGTATTATGTTTCCTTTTACTCAACTGGAGAAACCTACTGCACAAGCGCAGCGTTTCGGTATAAATATACGCGTATATTGCATATGCATATTTATCGAGTTTTTGCAGTTGTACACTATCAGTATTATGGTAACTCCCGCTGGCACCATCTCCAATCTCAACATGCAAATGTAGACAAAGAGACACGAAGGCAACGTGAATGATCGCAGAACTGCTGAGGCAGCGATTCTGGTGGGCTATTTTGAGAAACCTCCTCCAGGCCTCTATTGTGAAGCCAGAGGACTTTTTCATCTTAATTAGGTCAGACACGGAAGAGGAGAAAGACAGGGATGACGAGCACGTAGGAGATGGAGTAGGAGAAGCACCGATGAGGCGTAAGGAGTAGGAATACAGAGGAATATGGAGTTAGAAGAGCAGTGAAGAGTGTGGAGCAGGAAATGCGGGAAGGAGTATGCAGTAGGAAGAACGGGAGTAAGATAAAGGAAAACGAGAATGTAGGAGTAGAAGGAAACTAATGACTTAACAGTGACGTCTAACCTTTCGGTTCTTTAAACTAGAAGTCCACTGATGGTAAGGAGGAGAGGGGTAAAGGAATAGATATGGAATATATGCGATATAAGGGAAAGACAGAAAAGAAGAAAAAGAAACTAAGAGGTGTTCATACTGCATTGCATTTCAAAAACTTTTAAACCCATGTAGTTCTTCTAACAATCACACGTCAACCTCCACAGATCAACAACACACAAACAACCAGAGACCAATTGCCAACGACAACCACTCACCAATAACAGCACATCAACAACCACACACTAACAACCACACGCCAATATCAACGCATCAACAACCACACAATATGTCGGTATATGAATGTATGCAATCCCTGTTTTAATGCAGAACAAACTCACATGAACCCACATAGATGTTCTAAACACAGTTGACTCTGAAAGATGCAGAAAATGTTCCTGAGAAGATAACGACAGCTTTCTTTACTAGAAGATAGGGAGGAAGTAGACAATAATGGAAATGGTATTCTTTGGCCTGAGCTGACTAGCCATCATCCCCTCCTTCTCCTTCCATACCCCCTCTTTCCACTACTTTATAAATAAAGAGGAGGAGGAGGAAGAGGAGGAGGAGGAAGAAGAAGAAGAGGAAGAGGAGGAGAGGACCTCAGGCAAACATCTGGAAGGCGGGAGGCGCCGATCCCACGCTGAGTTGGGTTAAGAGGCTCCGATTCTCTTGGCCAGGATGCTTATGTTTTACGCCACTGACTAAGGGATTCATTCCATTCTTTTACTAAAATTTCTTTATTCTATATATTGATTTTAAATTCTGTAAACATCAGTAATATGTTACTCTGAAACACCGAGATTAAATGTTTAATAACGTGTAATCTGGATGTCATCTGAAATTCGAAAAAAAAAAATATCTGTATAACTACTTGCAAAAATATACATAGAACAAACGTTAGAAAAAAAATCCAAACACAGTTTATTGTTGCAGAAAATGGAGGCCTTTGTTACATTGCCAGTTCAATGTTCTCACAAAAAAATACTAAGTAAAAGTTAAAACATATTTATTTTGTAGTTAGCTTCTCAAAACTATGTGCTATGAAATTAAAGTATAATAAAAAGGCACCTGAAATAATACAGACTTAGTCATCATAAATGGTCATCTTAGTACAGCGTGAAGACTGTTCCACATCATAACTTAATTTACATCCAGAATATATACAACTGCTGCTTTAGGTTTTGGTCAAAGTTTTGCAACTTCAAAAAAAGTTAATAATGTTGATATTGCAAAAGCCTTTTGTAACTTTAAAAAATCTTCTGATTTATCCACTGATAAAATTCATATTAGTAATATTATAGCTCTGTGTATATAGCTCTATTTAAAACAAAACATTCACTTATTAATAATAAAAAAACTGCGGCCTACTAAAGCAGATAAAATAAATGGAATAGTAATTACGAAAGAAAATGATTATCAAGATAAAATGAATAATCTCTAAGATGATACTGAGACCTATTCTAAACTTAGAAAGAATCCCTTCGAAACCATTAACAGCAATAACAATAAAACTTCTACTGAAACGCAAAGATGAATTAATTAAAAAAATTACTTCCATTAATCCATCTTTACCCTACATGTATGGATTAATAAAAACACACAAACCAGGTAATCCAGTCAGACCAATTATTAGCTCCATAGGTTCAGTTTCATATAAATTAACTATATGGATTGTCGACATTTTGAGCCCTATTGTTGGTAAAATTTCTAACTTTAATGTTAAAAACAAAGGGATGTTAGGAAGTATTTCTTCAGTCATAGAGTTGTCAGGCAGTGGAATAGCCTAGAAAGTGACGTAGTGGAGGCAGGAACCATACATAGTTTTAAGACGAGGTTTGATAAAGCTCATGGAGCAGGGAGAGAGAGGACTCAGTAGCAGCCAGTGAAGAGGTGGGGCCAGGAGCTAAGACTCGACCCCTGGAACCACAAACAGGTGAGTACACACACACACACACATCCACACACACACACACACACACAAGCACACACACACACACACACACACACACACACACACACACACACAAGCACACACACACACACACACAAACACACACACACACACACACACACACACACACATGTCAAAGCAGCAGAAGCTAGGATACAGAGTTTAGAAGAGGAATTGAAAAATCTGAAACAGCCTAAAGAACTAAAGAACATTTTGGGATTGACAACAGAGACTGCTACCTCAGCCACAAATAAGGGGACTGTAGGGAAAGAAGGAGCACAACTGCATGGAGATGCTCTATCAGAGGAGACTGTAGCAAATGAAAGAGCTAAGCTTTATGTGGAGGCCCTAACAGACAACAACAGAGCCCAAGGAAAGCCGAGAAGGGAAAATGACAGGCCACTGAGCCCAAGTACATTAGCCAGTGAAACTGATGAAGGAAAGCTGCAGTGAGGAAAACCAAATTAAATGAGGGGATACACAGGGATATGCAGTGGGAGAATGAAAGGGTGAGGTCAGTCTTTGTGTATGGGCTCCAGGAAGTCGAAGGGGAAACATATGAAGCAAGAAAACAAGGGGAAAAAAAAAGCAATTGAAAGCATCATGAAAGCAATAGGAGAAGACGATATGACCCAGCTGGAAAATTTTCGGAGAATAGGGGGGTTTGTAAAAAAAAAAACCCGGCCAGTGAGAGTGACCTTCAAGGCAGAAGCGACTGGACCAGGATACTGCAGGAGAAAGCACGATTAAGGGACATGACGGCATACAGGAGGGTGTATCTCGACCGCGACAGACACAAGAAGAAAGGAAGAAATGAGAGAGATGGTACAAAGGCGAAAGGAGGAAAGAGAGGGGATGGAGAAGACAGACAGGAGATCCCAGACCCAGGAAGAAGATCTAATACAGCCTCCCTCACAACTTTTATAGAAGCCTCCCAACAAGGTCAACCCCAGTGCAACCAAACACTCTAATCAAAAACACTCATGCCACATCCAATGCCCCCACCCACTACATTACAAACTTCACCCCCACAGCAACAACCATAGTTCTTACCAGGTCTCCCACTTCCCCAACCCCAATATACTTCCCAGACCACAGTCTTAGAAAAGAAGTGAAGGTGTGTGTTATACAAATGCAGATGGAATAACAAACAAGTATGAGGAGTGGCACGAAAGAATCAAAGAGACATCCCCAGACATAATAGCACTCACAGAAACAAAACTCACCAGAATAATAACAGATTCAATCTTTCCATCCGGATATCAAATCTTCAGGAAAGACAGAGGGAGGAGAGGGGGAGGAGGAGTTGCACTGCTCATTAAAAACCAGTGGGGTTTTGAGAAAATGGAAGGAATGGATGGCATGGGCGAAAGGGACTACTTAGTAGGAACAATCCAGTCTGAGGGACATAAGGTGATAATTGCAGTAATGTACAACCCACCACAGAACTGCAGGAGGCCAAGAGAAGAATACGATGAGAGCAACAGAGCAATGATCAACACACTAGCCGAGGTGGCCCAGGAGAGCACACATGGGGGGAGCAAAGTTACTAGTTATGGGTGATTTCAATCACAAGGAGATTGACTGGGAAAACCTGGAGCCCATGGGGGTCCCGAAACATGGAGAGCCAAGATTGATGGATGTGGTACTGGAGAACTCATGCATCAACATGTTAGAGACACTACGAGAGAGAGAGGAGAGGATGAACCAGCAAGGTTGGACCTTGTATTCACCATGAGTAGTTCGGATATCGAGGGTATCATGTATGAAAGGCCCCTGGGAGCTAGTGATCATGTGGTTCTGTGCTTCGACTACATAGTTGAGCTCCAAGTGGAGGAGTAGCAGGAATAGGCTGGGAAAAACCAAACTACAAAAGGGGGAACTACTCAGGCATGAGGAACTTCCTTCAAGACATTCAGTGGGAGAGGGAACTGACAGGAAAACCAGTACAAGAAATGATGGACTATGTAGCAACAAAATGCAAGGAGGCAGAGGAGAGGTTTGTTCCCAAGGGAAAACAGAAATAATGGGAAGAACAGAAACGAGTCCTTGGTTCACCAAAGGTGTAGGGAGGCAAAAACTAGGTGTAATAGAGAAGGGAAAAAAGGTACAGAAGACAGAGAACTCAGGAAAATAAAGAAATCAGCCGAAGAGCCAGAAACGAATATGCACAGATAAGAAGGGAGGCTCAGAGACAATATGAAAATGACTTTAGCATCAAAAGTAAAGACTGACCCGAAGCTGTTGTACAGCCACATCAGGAGGAAAACAACAGTCAAGGACCAGGTAATCAGACTGAGGAAGGGTGATGGGGAATTCACAAGAAACGACCGAGAGGTATGTCAGGAGCTCAACACAAGATTTAAAGGGGGTATTTACAGTGGAAACCAGTAGGACTCCAAGAAATCAGAACAGGGGGGCACACCAGCAAGTGCTGGACGAGGTACATATAACCAAGGAGGAGGTGAAGAAGCTGCTATGCGAACTTGACACCTCAAAGGCGGTGGGACCAGACAACATCTCTCCATGGGTCCTTAAAGAGGGAGCAGAGATATTGTGTGAGCCATTAACAAAGATCTTCAACACATCATTTGAAACTGGGCAACTCCCTGAGGTATGGAAAATGGCAAATGTAGTCCCAATTTTTAAAAAGGGAGACAGACATGAGGCACTAAACTACAGACCTGTATCTCTAAGTGTATAGTATGCAAGGTCATGGAGAAGATCATCAGGAGGAGAGTGGTGGGGCACCTGGAAAGAAACAAGTGTATAATTGACAACCAGCACGGTTTCAGGGAAGGAAAATCCTGTGTCACAAACCTACTAGAGTTTTATGACAAGGTGACAGAAGTAAGACAAGAGAGAGAGGGGTGGATCGACTGCGTATTTTTGGACTGCAAGAAGGCTTTCGACACAGTTCCTCACAAGAGGTTACTGCAAAAGCTACAGGACCAGGCACACATAACAGGAAAGGCACTGCAATGGATCAGAGAATACCTGACAGGGAGGAAACAAACGAGTCATGGTACGCGACGAGGTGTCAGAGTGGGCGCCTGTGACAAGCGGGGTTCCACAGGGGTCAGTCCTAGGACCTGTGCTGTTCTTGGTATACGTGAACGAATAACGGAAGGGATAGACTCAGAAGTGTCCTTGTTTGCAGACGATGTGAAGTTAATGAGAAGAATCGAATCGGACGAGGATACAGGCAGGACTACAAAGAGATCTGGACAGGCTACAAGCCTGGTCCAGCAACTGGCTCCTTGAATTTAACCCTGCCAAATGCAAAGTCATGAAGATTGGGGAAGGGCAAAGAAGACCCCAGACACAATATAGTTTAGATGGCCAAAGACTGCAAACCTCACTCAAGGAAAAAGATCTGGGGGGGAGTTTAACACCGAGCTTATTTTCCTGAGGCGCACATCAATCAGATAACTGCTGCAGCATACGGGCGCTGGCAAACCTACGGATAGCGTTCCGATACCTCAGTAAGGATTCGTTTAAGACTCTGTAACCATCTACGTCAGGCCCATACTGGAGTATGCAGCACCAGTTTGGAATCCACACCTAGTCAAGCACGTCAAGAAATTAGAGAAAGTGCAAAGGTTTGCAACAAGACTAGTCCAGAGCTACGGGGATTGTCCTATGAAGAAAGGTTGAGGGAAAAACGGCCTGACGACACTGGAGGCCAGGAGGGTCAGGGGAGACATGATAACGACATATAAAATACTGCGCGGAATAGACGAGGTGGACAAAGACGGGATGTTCCAGAGATGGGACACAGACACAAGAGGTCACAATTGGAAGTTGAAGACTCAGATGAATCAAAGGGATGTTAGGAAGTATTTCTTCAGTCATAGAGTAGTCAGGCCATGGAATAGCCTAGAAAGTGATGTGGTAGAGGCAGGAACCATACATAGTTTTAAGGCGAGGTATGATAGAGCTCATGGGGCAGGGAGAGAGAGGACCTAGTAGCAATCAGCGAAGAGGCGGGGCCAGGAGCTGTGACTCGACCCCTGCAACCACAAATAGGTGAGTACAAATAGGTGAGTACACACACACGCACACACACACACACACAACCAAATAACTGCTGCAGCATATGGGCGCCTAGCAAACCTCAGAACAGCATTCCGACATCTTAATAAGGAATCATTCAGGACCCTGTACACTGTGTACGTTAGGCCCATATTGGAGTATGCGGCACCAGTTTGGAACCCACACCTAGCCAAGCACGTGAAGAAACTAGAGAAAGTGCAAAGGTTTGCAACAAGACTAGTCCCAGAGCTAAGAGGTATGTCCTACGAGGAGAGGTTAAGGGAAATCAACCTGACGACACTGGAGGACAGGAGAGGTAGGGGGGACATGATAACGACATACAAAATACTGAGAGGAATTGACAAGGTGGACAAAGACAGGATGTTCCAGAGATTGGACACAGCAACAAGGGGACACAGTTGGAAGCTGAAGACACAGATGAATCACAGGGATGTTAGGAAGTATTTCTTCAGCCACAGAGTAGTCAGTAAGTGGAATAGTTTGGGAAGTGATGTAGTGGAGGCAGGATCCATACATAGCTTTAAGCAGAGGTATGAAAAAGCTCACGGCTCAGGGAGAGTGACCTAGTAGCGATCAGTGAAGAGGCGGGGCCAGGAGCTCGGACTCGACCCCCGCAACCTCAACTAGGTGAGTACACACACACACTCTAACACACGAGGTGTGTTAGAGTAGAAAATAAAAGGGTTGGATCTCAAGTAGCGGTACTACAGCAGTGCTTGATCATACCTAAGCGGGTCACCATAAGACTACAGTCAGCTTATTTAATATTTTCCCTGATAACAAGCCACCGCCATTTTTTTTTAATAGAAGAGTGTAGTTAGAAACGTACTGTTTCTGTCAGCCTGTCATCAGTTATCTGTTCTGAACGTTGCATTCTTAACACATGCGCAGGCTTCCGGAGCAATTAACTCTGACCATCGTGCGACTTTTATGTCAAAATTTCTAGTTGTTTTAAATGTGTTTAAATTTTTGGGTACGTCGTTTTATTAACGTGGAAAGCATGTTATGGGTCGAGTTCTGCAGGATGTGTTTCATCTGTGGTAAAATTCGCTCAGTTCTAATCTATGAATTTGTACGTGTAAATCCTTCAATGAGAGTCGATGGCGGTGGAGGGTTCTTGATCCAAAGTATTGGAGCCACCCTTTCATTCCTCACTTTAAGCTTAAATATCCCCAGTTTCCAGGAGTCATTTGACCTGAACGAGTTTAACACTTCCAGAGAATAATAATAATAATGATAATAATAATAATAATAATAATAATAATAATAATAATAATAATAATAATAATAATAATAATAATAATAATGATAATAATAATAATATTATTATTATTATTGTTATTATTATTACTATTATTATTATTATTATTATTATTATTATTATTATTATTATACGTTTATTGCTCTTTGCTAAATTTCAGTTATTTTTTTACATCAGTCGAAATTTGAGTGCGCTTTCAGTGTTTCTTTTGTCATCTTTATAATTAAAAGTCTGAAAGTGTGTGTCATTATTACAGTACTCTTATACTGTTTATTATAGTTCTGATGTACATATGTACAACAGTGAGTTAATGTAATCTATATGATGTACAGATATGCAACAGTGTACTACTACGAAGATGAAAGTTAAGATGTGAAACAACTGGTTATCTTTATTGTAGACGTTTAACTATCCAGTGACTTTATCAATACAGATTCAAGAACATAATTAGAAGACAGTAGAACTATATACAAAAGATGACTACTCACAACTACTCATTTTTTTTTGTATATAGTTCTTGCACATACTACGAAGATACATGACATTCGAAAATACGTCAGAGTGCATGACGTACCCTACATCAGGGCTACTCAGCTACTATGAGCAAAGGTACCAATATATGTAAAGGTCCGGATACATTTTTTAAACGCAATTATCAAAAACAACAAATCAGAGAATAGGTCAGTGTATTTACCATTTTCTATGAAGTTCATTTTCAGTCCTCGTCTTATAAAAATTAACAAAATATAAAGATAAATAGTTGGAAAAACTAATTTTTACATTATATCGAATAAATTTTGGATTTTTTTTTTACTCGAATTGGTTTAAACGGAGCTTTCAAACTGAAAATCTAATATATATATATACTGATTAAACAGAATGGTATATAATAAAAATTACACTACAAAACGATTTTGAAGTTTTATTTAAAAAAATTCCTAATTTTAACATGTAAAGATCAACAGTACTAGTGTAGTGTGTGCATGACAGTAGGTAAGTTGTCATGGTATGGTGTATGTGTGCCTGTGTACTGTTTTTCTGTTATGCTAGTTTAGTGAGAGAAATGACACTTATTGCTTCCTGTTAATTCCCGAAATCTTGGTACTACTGAAGTAATAGTATGTCGAAGACAGTGGTGGAGGTGTTGACTGGTCATACAGGAGCAGAACTTGTTCTTCACGAAGTTCATAGTTGAGAACGCAGACTGGCAGCAGTAGGTGGACCCAAACATTGTGAGAATCTGGATTGCTAATCTGTGAAGCGTGGGAAAATTCACAGGGGATCCTTCCTTGACCAAAATGTTTCTGGTGCACAATCACAGAGTACTTGTCACAGCGTCACATCCTTTCAAATCCACTATGTTCAGTTTTATAATTGCATTTTATATTATTGCTCTTCACTAAGGCAATTGTTTCACTGCAGATGAGACAAAGGGACTTAAAACTACTTGTGGGAAGAATGAAAGCATAATTGCTGTATACCTTCTTCCTTGAAGGAACGATTGTCATTGTGAATAATACTGTATATTTTCCGAAAATACAGGGTATTTTGTATGTAAATTGATGGAATATATTGTAGATAATAAAAATTAATTTGTAAATAAATAAAGAACCAGCAAAATTGGTGAGCATCGCGGGTGAGAGACGCCATTGTTTTGAATTGGGCGAAGGAACATTAATGGAAATCCGAAGAATTTTCGTCGCTCTAGAGGTTATATTGTATTTAAAACTTCTCAAATAGGAGCCAGATTTTTTTGGATTTGCAGTCCTGCAGAACGTGAGAATTAGGCGAGTGGACAGGACAGTCAGGGAACCCCAGCTAAGGCATGTCTATATTTATGTTGAAATTCTAGCCAGTATTTTCTTCATATTTTAGGCAGGGGGTTTGTGTATGACACACCAAGTAATCTCCAGACAAATTGATGAGTGTTATTATTATAAATTCTCCTTCAATGTATATGTAGTCATTTATTAAATTTAACATACAATCCACATATTTATATTAATGTTTACCAGAATTCCTGGTGATGTATATTTCATTTGAAATTAATATAGGTCCAGAGTGACTTGTGGAGATGTGACAGTAAGTATCGAATGGGGACTTTTTTTGCGACCTCGAGTGTCCTAAAATTCCTACATGTCTCTGTAACCTTGATAAAGAATAATTATCTTTGTTACCATTTATTGGTATGTATCTTATGAGGTTCATCCACATAATTTAAAATTTTCCATATAGTTTCCCATTGGTCCTTGATAGAACTGGATGTAATTAGTGAAGTCATTAATTAGTGAATTAATTACTTAATATTTATATGTGAAATGACAGAAGGAGGTGGATGTTAAGTCCACAAATTTATTTAATGTGTAGTGGATTACTAAATAATATATTTGCTAAGCTCAAGTGTAGCTAGGATTTATATTAATGCATTTAAAATTTATATTATAATTTCCTTACACGTGTAATTGCTAAGCTCAAGTGTAGCTAAGATTTATTCAAATGTAAGTTGTAATATTTAAATTTATAAAGTGCATAATTAAGTACATAATCAGTGTTATTAATTAAGTTGAATTTAATACATTGCACAATCGGTGAAAATGAGGAAATAAATGTAGAGGACAAACAGATGGAGTTTAGAGCAAAAAAATCATCATTGCAGGCTAGAAAGGGTCATGTAACAAAGGCATACATTAAATGTTTGGAATTAATGAATCAGGAAACTGTGAATACTGATGATTTAAAATTGTTTTTAGATGCTTTAGGGAAAATAAAATATGTTTAATAAAATTTAAAATTAAATAAAAATTATGAAGGAGATTTTTTTAGTAAATTAAACAGATAACAGTTTTTGGATCTTATGATTAATCATTATTATAAAATTTCCCCCAAAGAAAAAATTCTTTTTTTGTAAACGTCAGGCTTTGAAAAATTAAAAGATGTAAACCAACACCCAATCAATCTTTTTCCAAAAATAACATGTCTTTGACAAAAAAAAAGAATTAAGTTTAAACCCGTATTTTTTTCCGGAAAAATTGGGGGGAGTTTTGGCAATTTTTTTAAAACAGGCCCGTTTCATGATAGGGGTGATCTAGCATGGTTACTAAAAAATTTTTAAACCCCAAAGGGCAGTCAAGGAGAAAGCTACATCTCTAAAAAAGCCTTTTCCAATTTTAATGAGTCTTACAAGAAAGCAGTTGATTTGTTGAAGGCACTTAGGTAATAAAGAACCCCAAAGGGAGGGTGGATCTAGTGATTATCATTGTTAATTTTAAAAACTCCAGATCAAAACTTTCAAAGGGGAAAAAACAGCAGTTTTAAAATTAAACTGGGAGCACTCTTCCCCAAAACTTTTAAATAATAAATATAATCCCAAGGAAAACAAACGTTTAAATTGGGGAAAACCTTTTTCAGAAAAATTAAACCCCGAAAACAAATTGAATGACTCCCCCGAACAAATAAAACAAAGGCTATTTTTTGGGCTGGAGGAAATAAGACTAGGGCTACAAAGTTAATTGTTCCCCGTTGCAGACCCCAACCCAAAACCCTTTTAAAGATTCAACACGTAATAACTCGAGGTAATGTCAAGTTTCACAAAGGGGAAAAAATTTTCCCAATTTTTTTTAATCCAAAATTTATTCCCCAAAAAGAGTTTTCCCAAAAAAAAAAAGGTAAAAAAAATAATTTAAAATAGAGGGAAACAGAAAAAATGATTCCCCCACAAGGGAAAAAGAATAATACCCTCCCAAAAGTTTGGCCCCCGTTTAAAAAAAACCAGTCAAAGAAAAGAGAGATTGTCTCTTCTGCAAGGGGTATTCATTTTTCTAAAATTAAAATTTCCTAAAATTCATGGAAGAAAAGTTGAAAGATTGGAAGAATTTGACAGATGTTCGATGTCAGTTAATTACAATGAAAAAGGATTGCCAAAATTTAAACAACTGTTACAATTCACAAAGGAAGACACCATATAGTATGGAAAAGAGTCTATTGATAACTTTGATAAAAATGAAATGTTGACAATCCGACACAACAGTCCTAATGAAAAATTGCTGCTAATGTTAAAATGAGGTTTTGCTAAGTACCCTTTACCTGTTTTACGGGAAAAAAATTGATGATAAAAGGCAAAATAAAAAAATGTAATGCATTATTAGCCGGGGCACAGCAACTTTCATAAAAAAAAAGTTTTAAGGGATGAAAGACAAATGGAGATCCTAAAACTCAAAAATTACTGGTTTTCTCTCAGAAAAAGGGCTCAATTGTAGACACGTTTTGTAACTGTCGTTTGGGCAATAAGAAAAAAAATTAACGTAATTTTTTAAAGGCCCCAGAAAAATACTACGGGGGCTTAGAAAAGCTACAGAAAATTTTCACAAATTTTAAATTTGCACCTTCTGGTGCAAATATGATTCTGTAGGCCCAAAAAATATTTTGATAGGTATGGCTATTATGCCCCTTTAAAAAGGGTAGGTAAAGAAAGGGGTCCCCCTTTTTTTAAAGACTGAAAGGGGCCGTAAGTAGGGTAGTTTCCTCGAAATTTAAAAATGCTGACAAGGAAACAAAAAAATACTAATCGGCCCCAATAAAATTTTTTCTTTCATAGAGGATGGTTTTGACCAGTGCAAAATTGGGGGAATTGACACAATGGAATAAATTAAAGAAGAAAGCCAGACGATCTTTTACTCAGGAACAGTACCTAGTGATGAAAAAATTTGAATCGGGCAATACTGGGTACGATTTCCGTGAGACTAAACCATCCAGAATTGCCCACAATTACAGAATGGAAAATAGGGAAAATTTAAAAGGCTCACCTCGAACGACTAAGACCCAAATTTGACGCCATAAGATATAATTACGAAAAAAATTTAATTAAAAAATTTTTATAGAAGAGGTACCTCCTGAGAAAAGCCAAAATTTATTGCCACTATTTGCCACATCACAGAGTGAAAAAGGGATTCTAAGACCACTCCCTAGGATTGATTTTTTAATTGGTGTAAGAGTAAAAAAAATTACCTAGTTTAAATGACTGTTTGTGACAGTCTGTCGTTGACGGAAAAATTAAAAACATCTTTTTAAAATTTTGGGGAAAATTTATGCCTTTATGGCGACATAAGTAAAGCTTTCCTAAGAGTGGGTTTACAAGAGGCTGACCGGGGATTGTACCCGCTTCTTATGGCCGAGAAACATGCCCCCCTTAGCCCTCTAAAACCTTCGTTTTTAGGAGCGTATTTTTTGGGTGCACATCCAGTCTGTTCCTACTTCAAGCGACAAAAATGCACACCTTAAACGTACGGGAATCCACTGAGTAAAAATAAAGAGTAAACTTTTATTTGGACAATTTCCTGATGTGACGTCAACGAAGAGGAACTTTAATACTTTTGGAAGGCTAAAAAAATAACAAAGTGCAAATATCCTCTGAGGGAATGGAATAGAATTCGTCCAAATTAAAGAAAAAAATAAGTAAAGATTACCCTGGGGATGAAGTACCAAAAATGTAGTAAGTATTGGGATTAATTTGGGTACGAGAGAGATTTGTTTTAAAGTTAAAAACCCAATAATTTCAGTAGCCCATTAAAATTAACTAAAGGAGTCTTTCTTGCTGATTTCTAAATGTTTTTACCCACTACTTTATTCACCCAAATTTCATAATAGGGAAAAATTTTTAATACAAGAAGCAGGAAACTTAAATGGCTTGGGATGAAAATCTACCTGGAAATTTATTAACAGGTTGAGAATTAATTTTTTGGTTATGAAAAAATTTCCCAAAGTTGGTTCCCACGCCAGGGGGTCAATCCAGATAGGAAAAAAAAAAACCACATTTTTTGTGGCTTCAAAATTGGGATAGGAGCAGTTCTTACCTTCAATGTAATATGTTTTTTTCCTTTTTATATATAAGGGTTAAAATGTTCCCCGTTGGGAAATTAACAGCCAAAATTTTAAGGTGTCTAATTAGCTAATTAATAAGAAAAAAGTTACAGGGATAAATATAGCGACACTGTAATTTGGTCGATAATGAGGTATCCACAATGGATTTTAAAAGGAAACAGTAAAATTGTGTACATACAAAACAAGTCGCTGAAATTAATCAATGCAAGAGAAGTATAAAAGTTTGGGTCACATATTTTTAAAATTTAATCATAACCCGGGGAGGAGAATCCGTTGATTTCTTTTCTCGAGTTTACCTTATCAAATTTTTTAAATACTGTATCATGGTTTTAAGGACCGAGTGTTGGGAAATAAAGCTAATTGGCCGTCAAAAAAACGTATATTGCCCTTTTGAAAATTTCTGTACCACCACCCAAAGTTTGTCCTTTTCCTTAGCCATTTATATAAATAGGTATCTTCTTTACCCAAAATAATCAATGAATAATTGGTGTTTTTAAAATTTTTAAACAAGATAAAAATCTCCTATAAGTTTTTATACCCCTTTAATATTTGGGTAAAGAGGGGACAAGAAGAAATCTAGGAAATGAGATTAAATTGATGAGGAAAAAAAAAATTGTGAAAGGTTCCATAAAGAGAAAATTGGGCTGTATTTAGAAAAAATGTAATTAGGTGCAGGGTAGGTTTTCAAAAAGCTGAATTGGGTGATTTTGCTAAAAACCCTACTTTCTGCCCAAAACTCATCACTAACAATTCTATTTTTTTTAAAGCCCATAAAAATATAATGCAGGTGGGGGAAAAAAACCTTAAAATTTTAATAGGGGAAAATTTCAGATTCCACAATGACGGCAAAACATAAAAAGGGGGATTTAAACTTGTGTAATATGTCGCCATGTGGAGCCAGATCCAATGCCCCAGTCCTCTACCATTGGGGGAAGGGGAAATTTACAATTTGAAACCATTAGATGTAACAGGTGTAGACAAGTGGCCAATCATTTTAACGGTACTTCAGATGGGGTTTTTCCCCTGAAAAGTAGTGTGTTTGTTCACCTTTCTGCCTAGGGGATTCATTTTGAAGTGGCACAGGACTTGTCTGCAGAACAGTTTATACAGCTGTTTCGAAAATTTGCAGCTAGGAGATCCTGTCCGAGATTGATGATTTCGGATAATGCCACAAATTTTGTAGCGGGTGCTCAACACTTATAGAATTAAATAAGAGTAACGATGTTCAATCTCTGTTAACCGAACGAGGGTGTACCTGGAAATTTATTACTCCTAGATCCCCTTGGCAAGGTAGGCTGTACGAAAGACTTATAGGCACAGTGAAGAGGTGTCTCCATAAAATGCTACACTGGAAGATAATTAATTTGGAGGAATTCCATGCGGTGTTGGTGGAGGCGGAGAATCGGATAAATAATCGGCCTCTCTCGTACATGAGTCATACACCTGATGTAGATATATTAACAACTCACCTAATATGTGGAAGGAAATTGGAACTGCCCCTGTCTGTAGAGATAATCCTGAAGAAAGTGATGAAGATTACAATGATGCGACAGTGTTGTGTGATAAATTTAAAATGTTAAATAAAGTAATTGATCATTGGTCTAATGTGTGGCTTAAGGAATATCTTCTTACACTACGTGAACACTTTTATGGTGCGACAGAGGCAGTAAATCGACAGAACATTCAACCAGGTGACATTGTGTTAATTGATACTGAACAGCATCGAACATTGTGGCCTCTGGCAAGATATTGACATTGTACCCAGATGCACAAGGTATTGTCCAGAATGTCAGTGTTGTGTTGTGGCCAGGAAAGTTTACGCACGATTAATAAATTGATTCCCTTGGAATTAAATGGAATTCAATCAAATGTAAGTGAAAATCTAAGGGAAAGTGACACGAGTGATATTGAAGATAATGCTGACCAAGTGATGCAGGAAGATGAAATTGTAATAAGACCTACTAGGAAAACAGCCACTCAAGCCAGAACTGGCTGGAATCGTCTCGTAGAGGAAGAAGTAATATGAGTCATTTAACAACGAACTCCGCCCGGCTGCAGTGTGGAAAATACTGCATATTTTCCGAAAATACAGCGTATTTTGTATGTAAATTGATGGAATATATTGTAGGTAATAAAAATTAATTTGTAAATAAATAAAGAACCAGCGAAATTGGTGAGCATCGCTGGGGAGAGACACCATCGTTTTGAACTGGGCAAAGGAAGTTAATGGAAATCAGAAGAATTTTTGTTGCTCTAGAGGTTATATTGTGTTTAAAACCTCTCAAATAGGAGCCAAAATTGTTGGATTTGGAGTCCTGCAGAACGTGAGAATTAGGCGAGTGGACAGGACAGCCAGGGAACCCCAGCTAAGTCATTTCTATATTTATGTTGAAATTCTAGCCAGTATTTTCTTCATATTTTAGGCAGGGGGTTTGTGTATGACACACCAAGTAATCTCCAGACAAATTGGTGAGTGTTATTATTATAAATTCTCCTTCAATGTATATGTAGTCATTTATTATATTTAACATACAGTCCACATATTTATATTAATGCTTACCAGAATTCCTGGTGATGTATATTTCATTTGAAATCAATATAGGTCCAGAGTGACTTGTGGAGATGTGACAGTAAGTATCGAAGGGGGACATTTTTTGCGACCTAGAGCGTCCTAAAATTCCTACATATCTCTGTAACCTTGATAAAGAATAATTATCTTATGAGGTTCATCCAGATAATTTAAAATTTTGAACATGTCATGTCTCCCTTAAAAAGGTATAACTAGTTTAGTGAAACAAATAATTTCATATGGAAATAAATATCTAGAGCATTAAAAAATCCAGAAACTAGAAGTCATATATAGACTGTAAAATAATAGCATAAAAAATATGAAAATATCAATAAATTTACTTTAATAAACACAAGGTTAGTGAAGCAGTTTTCCTGTGTATTATGAAATGTATTTATTACTGAAATTTATCTCTGTTCATTAAAATTACACATGTCTTATATCCACTCCACATAAATTAGAACAATCAGCATGAGGAAAATTTTTAACGAATTTGATTAAACATTAATGTGAAGAATTTGATCACAATGATTCAATACTAAATACTCCACCAACGTACTGGTTCATAAAAGAGATGGACGCATATGCACAACCTTTCCCGAAATTCCAAGTTGCACCAGGGGCTCCACACTTCCCAGCATATATGCGGCCAAACTTTATTCAAAATGCCAAAAAGGTCAACTTCATTTCACAAGTGATAATTACCAATATAAATTACCATTGAATGGAAGAAAATATCACTATTTAGCTATGCTAAAATACTGTATTCCATACAGTGTACCACCTAATCCTGAACGTGGTAACAGGTGTTATTTAACTAAGCTTTCTCCTGAAGTCCACGGTCTAGCTAGAGCACTCAGAAGGTCCGGTTTCAGACAGAGGGCCGTCGGTTAAGAGCCCTGCCCTACATGATGCACAGATATACCACAGTGTACCACTGAGTATATTTCATGGTGTTCAAAAGTAACCTACAGATAAGGAGTGTATAATTGAAATCCATTATTTTTCTTTCTTTTGTTGATCATGAAGTACAGGAATGCTGTTCACACCACATGATTTAATTTTATGTTCCTCTGACGAACACTGTGTATTCACATTAGCCTCATACAATGGTGGGTTGCAGTTCAACATTCAACATGCAGTAGATGGCATATCAGAAGAAACATTGTACTCGCTGTTGGACTGTGGGAGTAATTGCTTTGTTTAACGTTTATACGCTTTAATATTCTGTGTTTATACGCTTTAATATTCTATGTGTTTATACGCTTTAATGTTCTATGTGTTTATACGGTTTAATGTTATATGTGTTCATACGGTTTAATGTTCTATGTGTTTATACGCTTTAATATTCTATGTGTTTATACGGTTTAATGTTATATGTGTTCATACGGTTTAATGTTCTATGTGTTTATACGCTTTAATATTCTATGTGTTTATACGGTTTAATGTTATATGTATTCATACGGTTTAATGTTCTATGTTTTCATACACTTTAATGTTCTATGTGCTTATACACTTTAATGTTCTGTGTTTATACGTTTTAATGTTCTATGTGTTTTTACGGTTTAATGTTCTCACTATGTGTTTATACGCTAAAATGTTCTGTCTGTGCGTTTATAAGCTTTAATTTTTCTGTCTTTGCGTTTATACAGTTTCTGCTATTACATGCTATGTAATTTCCCTAACCTTGGTGCACCATGCTGACCATGTACGAACAACACGTTCTAACTTCATAATTTGAAAGAGTCCTTCCCAGTCTTAGCGGTGCCATAGCAAGAAGTGGATTGGTGGAGATGAAGCTCCCAGCCTGTCGCCAGAATAGGCCCTCAAAAATTCCAATTTTGCTTTCCTTCAGATACATTTTCAAGAATCTGTAAATAAAAATACACAGTATTACAGATAGCCCCTAATACCATTCACAGTATGTAATTATTATGTGCCGTGTTAATGCGCAATAAATTCTCTGCTCCTAATATAGCAGGCTCCTAATTCTGCCGCCGAAGTAATATTATGTCTTTCATTCTGCCTGGCCACCTTGATGTTACCGACAAAAGGATTCAATGACAGTTCTTTCAGGTATATAAATACTAAATAGTGTACTATGATAGACTAACCCGGGGAAAGTTTCATGGCAAACGTTCCCTACAATACCGAACATTTTTTCTAAAATGGAAAAGCTGTTGTATATTTTTCTAGTGAGATGCTTTGAATGTGGGTTGGTTTCGTTGTTTGTCTGTCTCTGTTTTTGTTTCATTTCCCTCCCCTCTTTCCACATCCCCCTCTCTCTCCCCTCCTCCCTCCCTCCCTCTCTCTCTCTCTCTCTCTCTCTCTCTCTCTCTCTCTCTCTCTCTCTCTCTCTCTCTCTCTCTCTCTCTCTCTCTCTCTCTCTCTCTCTCTCTCTCTCTCTCTCTCTCTCTCTCTCTCTCTCTTTCTTACTGTGTCCTTCAGGTTTGGACGAGGGGGATCATACAACAGATTGGCCACATATTGTCATCATCTCTTGCACGAACGTGACATCCCCTCCACTTTATTATGATGGAGGACAGTCTACCTGTCAGTCTTACCCTGGGATGAAGGACGCTATATGCACCAACAAAAGCCTTGAGCAGCTTTTCTCATTTCAGCATGTACCATAACTTTTTCAGTTTTAAATAGTTCTTAGTGTTTTATTTATTTTCACTTCTTTTTTAGTATTATGAACTAAGGAGCACGAGGATAAGACTCTTCTCCCGTCATACCCAAGTATTTTTATACAAACTGAAGAAAGTTTGTTACAGGGTATTGCATAATGAGGCAGGGAGGGCGGTGGAATAAGAAAGCAGGGTATAGACGAGGCTGGTACGTTAGGTACCATTTGTCAAAGATACTTGTAGATATACATGTGGACCGCTTTGTTAGTGTGTGTTTGTGTGTGTGTATAGATGGCTTTTACCTCTTGTACAAATTGTGGGGACCCATAGCCTCAGAGAAGCAGAGAAAACAACTTCGAGGAAAAATATTTTGATGTCTTCCTGAAGCCGCTGGGCATCCTGTCACTCCATCTTTCTTAACCGCACAGGTAGGTATGTTTTATAATGTAATATGGTACACAAATCTTGAAAAACACACTGATGTTATAAAAATGTTGGAATATACAATACATGGGGTCTGAAGTATACATTACAACTACTAAAATGTGTTTATCAAAAATTAAATTACAAATATCTTATCCAGGCTCTCAGAGCTGGGGTGAGTGCCAGGCAATCAACAAACTTCACCTCTCTGAACTGCAACACTGAGCCGATGAAACAGAAAAGTAGCCTCCTTGGGGATCTTAATTACCCTGATGAATCCTTTGCCTTCCTTCTTAAAGGAATTTGGATGAGCTCTTTTCCCATAAGGCGAGAGGTCTCTAAGTCTATAGGAACAAACACTTGATGATGGCAAGTTCACCATAGATTGTAATAAAGTTGGTAGAATTACCGACAATATGTAAAGTAAAAGGACACAAGTGCAAATAATGCAACATTTTATCGTGGCAACGTTTCGCTCTCCAGGAGCTTTATCAAGCCGTTACAAACAGTACATGGACACAGAGGGTATATATGGGCTAAGAGTGAGGTGCAATACTAGTGGTAGTAGTAGTGATATAAGTAGTAGTAGTAATAATACAATATGTTAGAACAATTAACTTGCACATAAGAAAGGATATAAAAGCTATTACTTGGGAAACATAAAAATAGGTTAGGCAAATAATTCTATTGGAGACTGGATAGAGGAGGCCTGCTTTTTTTTTTTTGTTTTGTTTTGTTTTTTACACAGGGTTTGACAAGGTTAAGGATCACTAGCTTTATTGACAAGCTATTTATAGGTTAAGGATTCCTAACTTTATTGGCAAGCTAAGAGCTGTTACCTACATCAGCTCATTTGAAAGAATTTTTATTGTTATGAGACATACAAGTAGGGAACAGGATGAAGTTGGAGCCATCTGTGGGCCAGCATTTTCATTTGATCAACTGACTTTATCTAGTTGACATCATTATGCTGTACGAATGTGTTCTATACTCGAGTCATCCTGTGCTTGTGTAATATTAACAGGAGAGACTATGTGATTGCAGGGTTTACTGTTTTCAGGAGGATTCTTGTTAAGACTTCAGAGATGGTGAAGCTGCCTTTGTTTTTTTTAATTGTATTAGAAACAGCTATTAGTGAAGATTCAAGGCACTTGCGTCTGCGGAAATTAGTTCCTTTGATCACTAGTTGGGCGTCCCTGAACTTCATGAGATGATTGGTGGAATTTCGGTGTTGTACACAGGCGTTGTTCAAGTTGTCGTACCTACATGCGTAAATGTGTTCATTGAGGCGGGTGTCGAGGTTTCTTGCTGTTTCACCTACATAAATCTTGTCGCACCCTCCACAGGGTATAGTGTAAACCCCTGCATTGACTGGTTCGTGGTGCTTGGATTTTGTTCTGGTTAGATCCTTTATCGAAGTGCTGGAAGATATGGTGACTGGTGTTAGCTTGTGAAAGTACTTTAGAAACGTTCAGTGCAAACTGGCTGTTGGGAAGAATTGTAACTTCGTTGGGAGTGGTGTTGGTGCGTGGAGAATTAATGATCTGAAGAGCTCTTTTCTTGCAGTCTTTGATCTTCCTAGACGATATATCACTGCCCTTAAGGACCTCGCCAACGACCCCAACATTATCGTCACAACCGCCGACAAAGGAGGTGGAGTCGTCATACTCAACACCAGTGACTACAACACCTTTTAAATGATCAGTATACATACGAATCCATCAGCACTCAACAGAGGGAGACACTCACCAAAGATTTTCTATACAAAACCAGACAAATACTCAAACGCACTAGAGAAAGGAAGAAACTTCTGTACTTGTTATCCAGCAACCCTAAACCAGCACACATGTATGGTTTACCCAAGACCCATAAATATAATATTTCCCTCAGACCAATCACGTCAGGTATAGGCAGTGCTCCACACAAACTAGCCGAAGTTCTTGCCAAACATCTTTCCTGCCTCCTGGGGACCATCAGCCCCGCTCAGGCGATCTTCTCAACCGCATCTGAAACCTCTCCATCTGTAACAAGAAACTAAACAGTTTGGACTACCTACCACAAAAGCCATCGAGGTTCTACGACGTAAGTCAATCAGGACCTTAATCTTCCTCTACCTCCCGGAGAATTTACTGACTTGATTGAACTCTGTGTTAATTTCAACTGTTTTTCTTTCCATAACAAGCTCTACAAACAAACTAACGGCATGGGAATGGGTCCCCCATCAGTGCCGTCCTAGCAAACTTCAACATGGAACACCTAGAGTCCGAACACTTCGCCAACATCATCCCTTCAAGCGTCACTTGGTTACGTTACGTGGACGACGTTCTCGTAATAACTCCCAAATGTTTTGATGTACAGAATCTACAGGCAAGGCTCAACGCAGTTGAACCGGCGATCCAGTTTACACTAGAAGAAGAGTCCAATGACAAACTACCTTTCCTCGACGTCTTCATTCACAAAGTAGACAACAACCTAAGATTTCAAAATGATCTCACACACTTCTAGTCCAGTCAAGATAATAGGACCAAAAGAGGTATCATCATCGGGGTTTTCCCAAGAGCATACCGAATTTGTAGTCCTGAGTTTCTTGACGAGGAATGTACATACATTCACCAAACCTTAACTGATTTACATTTTCCTTTCTTTTTCATCAAAGACTGCAAGAAAAGAGCTCTTCAGATCATTAATTCTCCGCGCACCAACACCACTCCCAACAAAGTTATAATTCTTCCCAACAACCAGGTTGCACTGAACGTTTCTAAAGTACTTTCACAAGCTAACACCAGTCACCATCGCTTCCAGCACTTGGATAAAGGATCTAACCAGAACAAAATCCAAGCACCACGAACCAGTCAATGCATGGGTTTACCCTATACCCTGCGGAGGTTGCGACAAGGTTTATGTACGTGAAACAGCAAGAAACCTCAACACCCGCCTCAATGAACAAATTTACGCATGTTTGGTACACAAACGCGGACAGAATAACGAATAAATATGAGGAGTGACACGAAAGAATCAGCGAGAAATCCCCAGACATCATAGCAGTCACAGAAACGAAACTAGCTGAGACAATAACAGACGCAATCTTCCCACCGGGATATCAGATCCTGAGGAAAGATAGAAGAAGTAGAGGGGGAGGAGGGGTTGCACTGCTCATAAAAAAACCGATGGGGATCTGAGGAAATGGAAGGCATGGACGTGATTGGAGAAAGGACTACATAGTAGGTACAATTCAGTCTGGAGAACATAAAGTAGTCATTGGAGTGATGTATAACCCACCACAGAACTGCAGGAAGCCAAGAGAGGAGTACGAAGAAAACAACAGAGCGATGGTGGACACACTGGCTGAGGTGGCAAGAAGAGCTCACTCGAGCAGAGCAAAGTTGCTGGTAATGGGCGATTTCAACCACAGGGAGATCGACTGGGAAAACCTGGAGCCACATGGGGGTCCCGAAACATGGAGAGCCAAGATGATGGATGTGGTACTTGAAAATCTCATGCATCAACATGTCAGGGACCCTACGAGAGAGAGAGAGGCGGAGGATGAGCCAGCAAAACTAGATCTTGTGTTCATCCTGAGCAGTTCAGACGTTGAGAACATCACTTACGAGAGGCCCCTTGGAGCTAGCGATCACGTGGTTCTGAGTTTGATTATATAGTAGAGTTACAAGTGGAGAAGGTAACAGGAATTGAATGGCAAAAGCCAAACTATAAAAGGGGGGACTACACAGGTATGAGGAACTTCCTGCAGGAGGTTCAGTGGGACAGAGAACTGGTAGGAAAATCAGTAAACGAGATGATGGAATATGTAATAACAAAGTGCAAGGAGGCAGAGGAAAGGTTTGTTCCCAAGGGAAATAGAAATAATATGAAGAATAAAGCGAGTCCTTGGTTTACCCGAAGGTGTAGGGAGGCAAAAACTAAGTGCACCAGAGAATAGAAAAGGTACAGGAGGCAAAGGACCCAGGAAAATAAGGAGATTAGTAGAAGAGCCAGAAACGAGTATGCACAGATAAGGAGTGAGGCCCAGCGACAGTACGAAAACGACATGGCATCGAAAGTCAAGTCCGACCCGAAACTGCTGTATAGCCACATTAGGAGGAATACAACAGTCAAAGACCAGGTGATAAGGCTGAGGAAAGAAGGTGGGGAACTCACAAGAAATTATCAAGAAGTATGTGAGGAGCTCAACATGAGATTTAAGGAAGTATTTGCAGTGGAGACAGGAAGGCCTCTGGGGGGACAGAACAGAGGGGGACACCAGCAAGGAATTTACCAACAAGTCTTGGATGACATACATACAAATGAGGAGGAGGTGAAGAAGCTGCAAAGGGACATCGATACCTCAAAGGCAATGGGATCAGACAACATCTCCCCGTGGGTCTTTAGAGAGGGAGCGGATATGCTGTGTGTGCCACTTACCACAATCTTCAACACATCCCTTGAAACTGAGCAACTACCTGAGGTATGGAAGACGGCAAATGTAGTTCCCAGTTTTAAAAAAGGAGACAGAAAACAGGCACTAAACTATAGACCTGTGTCACTGACATGTATAGTATGCAAAGTTATGGAGAAGATTATCAGGAGGAGAGTGGTGGAGCACCTGGAACGGAATGAGAGTATAAACGCCAACCAGCACAGATTCGTGGAAGGCAAATCCTGTGTCACAAACCTTCTGGAGTTTTATGATAAAGTAATAGAAGTAAGACACGAGAGAGAGGGGTGGGTTGATTGCATCTTCTTGGACTGCAAGAAGGCCTTTGACACAGTTCCTCACAAGAGATTAGTGCAGAAGCTAGAGGATCATGCGCATATATCAGGAAGGGCACTGCAATGGATCAGAGAATTCCTGACAGGGAGGCAACAACGAGTCATGGTACGTGATGATGTATCACAGTAGGCACCTGTGACGAGCGGGGTCCCACAGGGGTCGGTCCTAGGACCAGTGCTATTTTTGGTATATGTGAACGACGTGATGGAAGGGTTAGACTCAGAAGTGTCCCTGTTCGCAGATGATATGAAGCTAATGAGGAGAACTAAATCAGATAAGGAACAGGCAGGACTTCAAAGAGACCTGGACAGACTGGACACGTGGTCCAACAACTGGCTTCTCGAATTTAACCCCGCCAAATGCAAAGTCATGAAGATCGGGGAATGGCACAGAAGACCGCAAACCTCGCCAAAGACTGCAAACCTCGCTCAAGGAGAAAGATCTTCGGGTGAGTATAACACCGAGCACGTCTCCGGAAGCATACGTCAACCAGATAACTGCTGCAGCATATGGGCGCCTGGCAAACCTGAGAACAGCGTTCCGATACCTTAGTAAGGAATCGTTCAAGACACTGTACACCGTGTACGTCAGGACCATACTGGAGTATGCAGCACCTGTTTGGAACCCGCACTTGATCAAGCATGTCAAGAAATTAGAGAAAGTGAAAAGGTTTGCAACAAGGTTAATTCCAGATATAAAGGGAATATCCTATGAAGGAAGGTTAAGGGAAATCGGCCTGACGACACTGGAGGACAGGAGGGTTAGGGGAGACATGATAACGACATATAAAGTACTGCGCAGAGTAGACAAGGTGGACAAAGACAGGATGTTCCAGGGAGGGGACACAGAAACAAGAGGTCACAACTGGAAGTTGAAGACTCAGATGAGTCAAAGGGACGTTAGGAAGTATTTCTTCAGTCATAGAGTTGTCAGGCAGTGGAATAGCCTAGAAAGTGACGTAGTGGAGGCGGGAACCATACATAGTTTTAAGACGAGGTTTGATAAAGCTCATGGAGCAGGGAGAGAGACGACCCAGTAGCAACCAGTGAAGAGGCGGGGCAAAGAGCTAAAACTCGACCCCTGCAACCACAAATAGGTGAGCAAATAGGTGAGTAGGTGAGTAGGAACGATAACTTGAACAACGCCTGTGTACAACACCGATATTCCACCAATCACCTCATGAAGTTCAGGGACGCCCAACTAGTGATCAAAGAAACTAATTTCCGCAGACGCAAGTGCCTTGAATATTCACTAATAGCTGTTTCTAATACAATTAAACAAAACAAAGGCAGCTTCACCATCTCTGAAGTCTTAACAAGAATCCTCCTGAAAACAGTAAACCCTGCCATCACATAGTCTCTCCTGTTAATACTACACAAGCACATTACAGAGAATGAACATTGAAACAGTCCTTCTCTATCCAGTCTCCAATAGAATTATTTGCCTAACCTATTTTTATGTTTCCCAAGTAATAGCTTTTATGTCCTTTCTTATGTGCAAGTTAATTGTTCTAACATATTGTATTACTACTAAAGGAGTGTGTCGTTCTTCTTCCTGTACTTTCTTTCACCCAAAAATGTGCCACTCCTCGGTCCTCCAGAAGCAGTGTTACAACATCGAGTGCCCTGCATACCATGTAAAAGGGACCAGGAGGCACAGACCCCACAAGACAAACAATAGTACCTACGACAACCCAACTCCAGGTGATTTTTTAGTGGCAGGAAACGAAAAAAGAAAATGGAAGGAAATAACAAAAATAGTCCACCACCTTGGAGCCTTGTTGGACTGGAGGCGCAGCCAGTGGCCACCCATGGCCCTCCAAAATTACAACTACTGATGCCAATAACAAAATCCCCCCAACAAACACAGAATACAACCTCGTTCATATTTGCTAATATACAGGGCCTTAAGCCATCCACCAACAACAAAATACCTTTTATCAGTGGACTTCTAGTGGAGTCTAATGCAATGTTTGCAGCCTTCACAGAGACTCACACAAAAGATCACTTTGACAGTGAAATATGGATAAGTGGTTACAACCTTTTTAGATGCGACAGAAAAAACAGGCAACAAGGGGGGTTGGCCTGTATGTCAAAGAGTCCCTTATCTGCACGGAGTTGCTGAACACCACAAATGAGGTAGTTGAAGTTCTATCAATAAAGATCGAGAACCAAAACCTAGTCATTGTGGTTGTATACAAGCCACCAGATGCAACCTCACAACAGTTCAAGGAACAGCTACTGAAAATCGATTACTGTTTGGAAAACCTTCCAGCTCCATCCCCAAACATCTTACTGCTTGGTGATTTTAACCTAAGGCATACAAAATGGAAGAATGTAGCAAATAATGTTATAGCTGAAACAATCCCCGGAGGTACCGCAGATGAAAGGTCACACACACATGAGCTACTAAGTCTCTGCGAAAAGCACACCTTAAGCCAGCAGATAGTGGAGCCAACAAGACTAGAAAACACACTTGACCTTATCTTCACAAATAATGAGGACCTGATAAGAGACATAAGAATATCAAAAACAACTAATTCCGATCACAATCTAATCGAAGTCCAGACGTACATGCATAGGGGTCCTGAACAGCAGAATGCATGTACCTGTGAAGGTGTCTTCACAAAATACAATTTCAACAACAAGAACATCAACTGGGACCAGGTAAACCATGTCCTAAACGAAACATGTTGGGAAGATGTCTTAAATGACATGGATCCAAACCAGTGCCTTGAAAGGATCAACTTCCTGGTAGCCGAAGCATGTTCTAGGCATATTTCCCTAAGAAAGAAGAAGAGCAGGAGTAAACTGGAGAGAAAAAGACGCTCCCTCTACAGAAGACGACGAAGAGTCACTGAGCTCCTCAGGAGTGCTAGAATATCTGATACACGAAAGGAGGCGCTGACCAGGAAAGTGGAAACTATCGAACTTAAGCTAAATGACTCTTACAAGAACCAGGAGAGGCAGGAGGAGCTTAAAGCTATTAGTGAAATTGAAAGAAATTCAAAATATTTCTTTTCATATGCCAAAAAACAAGGCAAATACCACATCTAGTATCGGGCCCTTACTCAGACAGGATGGGACTTACACAGATGACAACAAGGAAATGAGTGAAATATTGAAATCCCAGTACGACTCTGTGTTTAGTGAACCACTAATCGGTCTGAGGATCGACGACCCAAATGATTTCTTCATGAATGAGCCTCAAAACTCCATAAATGTATGCCAGATTTCCGACATTACCCTAACTCCGATAGATTTCGAAAAAGCCATTGACAACATGCCTATGCACTCAGCCCCGGGCCCAGACTCGTGGAACTCTGTTTTCATTAAGAACTGCAAGAAACCCCTAAAGCGTGCCCTAAGTACACTATGGAGGAGGAGCTTGGACATGGGTGAAATTCCACAGTCACTTAAAACAACGGATATAGCCACACTCATAAAGGTGGCAGCAAAGCATAGCTAAGAAACTATAGACCAATAGCTCTGACGTCCCACATCATAAAAATCTTTGAAAGAGTGCTATGAAGCAGGATTGCCAAAATCACCTGGACTCCCAAAATCTGCACAATCCAGGGCAACATGGGTTCAGGGCAGGTCGCTCCTGCCTCTCACAACTACTGGATCACTATGACATGGCCTTGGATGCACTGGAGGAAAATCAGAATGCAGATGTAGTATACACAGACTTTGCAAAAGCATTTGACAAATGCGATCATGGCGTAATAGCCCATAAAATACGTGCTAAAGGAATAACTGGGAAAGTGGGGAGATGGATCTTCAACTTCCTAACAAATCGAACACAAAGAGTAGTGGTCAACAGAGTTAAATCGGAGGCTGCCATAGTGAAGAGCTCTGTTCCACAAGGCACAGTACTCGCCCCCATCTTATTCCTTATCCTCATATCAGACATAAACAGAGATATACACCACAGCACCGTATCATCCTTTGCGGATGATACTAGGATCTGCATGAGGCTGTCATCTGCTGAGGACGCGGTTAACCTCCAAGAAGATATAAACAAAGTTTTCCAGTGGGCAACGGTAAACAATATGATGTTCAATGAGGACAAATTCCAACTACTCCGTTATGGAAAACTGGAGGAGATAATAACTAGAACAGAGTATACTACTGACTCCGGCCATACAATAGAGCGGAAAAATAATGTAAGGGACCTGGGAGTAGTAATGTCTGAGGATCTCACTTTCAAGGATCACAACAGTGCCACGATCGCACGTGCAAAGAAAATGATAGGATGGATAATGAGAACTTTCAAAAACGAGAGATGCCAACCCCATGATGATCCTTTTCAAATCACTTGTTCTCTCTAGGCTGGAATACTGCTGTACATTAACATCTCCATTCAAAGCAGGTGAAAATCGCAGATCTAGAGAGTGTACAGAGATCCTTTACTGCACGTATAAGTTCTGTCAAGCACCTTAACTACTGGGAACGCTTGGAAGCACTTGACTTGTACTCGTTGGAACGCAGGAGGGAGAGATATATCATAATCTACACTTGGAAAATCTTGGAAGGAATGGTCCCAAATCTGCACACAGAATTCACTCCCTACGAAAGTAAAAGACTGGGCAGGCGATGCAAAATGCCCCCAATAAAAAGTAGGGGCGCCATTGGTACACTAAGAGAAAACACCATAAGTGTCCGGGGCCCAAAACTGTTCAACAGCCTCCCATCAAGCATTAGGGGAATTGCCAATAAACCCCTGGCTGCCTTCAAGAGAGAGCTGGACAGATACCTAAAGTCAGTGCCGGATCAGCCGGGCTGTGGCTCGTACGTTGGACTGCGTGCGGCCAGCAGTAACAGCCTAGTTGATCAGGCCCTGATCCATCGGGAGGCCTGGTCATGGACCGGGCCGCGGGGGCGTTGATCCCCGGAATAACCTCCAGGTAACCTCCAGGTAACTACTACTACTTATATCACTACTACTACTACTACCACTAGTATTGCACGTCACTCTGAGCCTATATATACCCTATGTGTCCATGTACTGTTTGTAACGGCTTGATAAAGCTCCTGGAGAACGAAACGTTGCCACGAGGCCTGGTCACAGACCGGGCCGCGGGGGCGTTGACCCCCGGAACTCTCTCCAGGTAAACTCCAGGTAAACAATAAAATATCACATTAGTTGCACTTGTGTCCTTTTACTTTACAAGTTCACCATAGTTTTTAGACTCTGGGACTCACTGAAACTGGCAGCTGCCTCTTCTTCCTCCCTGGTGTACTGGAGATAGGAATCAGCCAATGTGGCTGCATTTGTGTAGTCCCACACCATCTGCTTGCAGTCTGTCCAGGCAAACAAGGTAATTCCATTTGGATGCTTTTGTTTATCATCAGCTGTGCCTAGCTGGGGTAGCTCCCGTATTGATACGCATCTGGCTGTTGTTATCCTCTTCATGCCATGCAATATTTCCATCGAATTTACGGCAAAGAAGACCGTGGTACCAGAATGGATCAGCCAATGCAGTGCCGCAGCTTCACCTGTGTTCAGCGACATACGGACGGAGAAGGGCAATACCATTTCGGTTGTTTTGTAGGTCAAGACGTGTACCAAGGGAGGAACTGGAGAGAGCCAGGTGAAAATCTCCCGCATGATGAGCTATCACTGTCAGGAGGACGAGCTCTTTCCTTTCCCGACACACTTGAAAGCATTGTGAGGCTATATTCTCAACCCAGTTGTAGTTACTGGGAGGAGCAGATATACTTGCAGACCCTGTGAGATTATCCCAGGTACTGGCTGCATCAATGAACGTTTTGTAATGAATCCCAACATTATCCCTCATGTGTTTAGGGAGAATTGCTGATACTTGTTCATTAGATGTCACATGTGAAGCCAAGAATACAAAGAGTGCAATCTGTGACACCTTCCGTTTACAAATACCTACTAGCCTGACAGGAAGTGTAGTGTGGTCGCATTGTCTGTCTTTCTAGAGTGAGGTTGAGTATTTTTGAAAATATCAACCTCAGAAGACAGTCGTATTTATGTAGTATATGGTTGTCATAAAAAGATACATATCTTAGGAAATATGTTAGCCTCGGCAGACAAGTATTTTGTAAAGAGGTACAAGGTATCGAGGGCATCTAGACTACCTATTTTTTGTTCCATTCTCCTCAGATTATGCACTTTGCTCACGAGAATTTCTTCAGTGGCATCAGTTCCAAGATGTGCTTCAAGCAGGACTCTATTCGTGGGGGCAATAGTTGACACACTTGTTAGTGTGGCTCTTACTGCAACGATCACTTACTGACTGGCTGAGATGATTTTGTGCTTAGATGGGTTAAGCTAGAGTTTCAAGTACTTTCTACGTGTCATCACCTGAGCAAGAGCAACAAGAAGAGACTCCTCTGTGCTTGTCAATGTGATATTCCACAAGCCAAAAAAAAAAAGACACCCCGCCACACGCACATAAACACGCGTGTGCGCTCTCATACTCTAGCATATGAAGAGACTGTGACCATTTCCAGTCTTACCTCCCGGGCAAAATTTGCTAAATGTATTGACAATGATCTTCGACTTTTTTTTCAAATTTCCTGCCGTCTATATCCTCTGTTCATACAAGAATCATTCTGCTTCTCTTTATCATGGAGTTATGGAACTCAAAACTGCGCTGGATACAGTCATATACTCAGTATACCCAGTATGTCACCAACACACAATGTATCTCACCAGTACACACTGTCACCAGTACACCTAGTATGCCACCAATATACAATGTATGTCACCGGTATACATTGTCACTAGTACACACAGTATGTCACCAGTACACACTGTCACTAGTACACACAGTATGTCATCAGTACACACTGTCACTAGTACACACAGTATGTCACCAGTACACACTGTCACTAGTACACACAGTATGTCACCAGTACACACTGTCACTAGTACACACAGTATGTCATCAGTACACACTGTATGTCACCAGAACTCACTGAATGTCACCAGTACAACTTTATGTCATCAGTACGCAATGCATGTCACCAGTACACACATTATGTCACCAGTACACACAGTATGTCAGAAGCACACACTGTATATCTCCAGTAAACACTGTATGTCACTAGTGCATACGATATGTCACCAGTGCACATAATATGTCACTAGTACACACTGAATGTCTCCAGTACACAGTGTATGTCTCCAGTACACACAGTATGTCACCAGTACACAGTGTATGTCTCCAGTACACACTGTATGTCATCAGTACACACTGTATGTCACCAGAACTCACTGAATGCCACCAGTACAACTGTATGTCATCAGTACACAATGCATGTCACCAGTACACACAGTATGTCACCAGTACACACAGTATGTCAGAAGCACACACTGTATATCTCCAGTAAACACTGTATGTCACTAGTGCATACGATATGTCACCAGAGCACATATGTCACCAGTACACACTGAATGCCTCCAGTACACAGTGTATGTCTCCAGTACACACAGTATGTCACCAGTACACTCTGTATGTCTCCAGTACACACAGTATGTCACCAGTACACACAATATGTCACCAGCACATTCAGTATCTCACCGGTACACACTGTATATCTCCAGTACACAGTGTATGTCTTCAGTACACACAGTATGTCACCAGTACACACAATATATCACCAGCACATTCAGTATCTCACCAGTACATACTGTACGTCACCAGTACACACAATATGCCACCAGTACACACAATAAGTCACGAGTATACACTGTCACCGGTACACAGTGTATGTCACCAATACACATTGTATGTCATCAGTACACACAGTATATCACCAGTACACACAGTATGTCACCAGTATATACTGCCACCAGTACAAAGTGTATGTCACCAATACATATTGTGTATCACCAGCACACACAGTATGTCACCAGTACACACAATATGTCACCAGTGCAAACTATATGTCACCGGTACACACTGTATGTTACCATTACACACAGTATGTCACCATTACACAGTGTATGTCACCAGTACACACTATATGTCACCAGTACACACTCTATGTCACCAGTACACACTATATGCCACCAGTACACACTATATGTCACCAGTACACGCTATACATCACCAGTAAGCCCAGTAGCTTTTAGTATGATGCTAAATACATAGGCACGCCAGTGTAGGTACACCGAGAGGTTCATATCTCCTATTGTACACACAAATGAAAGTTAACGAATCTTTATGTATTTACTAACATATTTGTTTTGTTAATGTAATGACAAATAAGAGTTGTAATGACTCCCATGTAGTGGATACATCAAGGCAGAATGAAGAAATACCTCACCAAAAATATAACAGAACCAATATGAACTTTATTTCCATGCTCATCCTTTCTTTCTTATTTTAGAAAACTCTGTGAGGGGAAGAAATAGAAGCTTTCACTCTGTGTCTGAAGAATTCTCAGGTGGCTGTGTGAAGTATTTCAGCGTCCGTCTTGGCTCCCTCGATGACCGACCAGAGGAGGCGTCTTTTGTTGGTTCTTTATGTCCCCACAATATGTCTTTATTCCCTATCTGGGTCTGCCAGCCGCAGGCTCTCCCATTAAAGCTTTTATTTCCCTTTATCTTTCTTGTATTTTTTTCCTGATGTCTGTCACAATAGTGGGGCAAACAAGAATGTATTTGGATTGAGTTGGGGTAGAGAGAGAGAGAGAGAGAGAGAGAGAGAGTGGGGAAAGTGAAAAGACTTACGATTTTGGCTTAAATAGCAACGCTGTCCTTGCCGAATAAGGCAAGCGAAAATCTGTGTATACAATAATTTCGTAAAAATCATTCTGACCCTAACGAAAAAAATATATTTCAATGTGCTTGTTAATTATTAAATAATTTAAAACTTATCTAAAACATATTTAGTTGGATTAGGCAAAATTAAATTGCGCTTGTTATAATAAGTTTAGGTAAGTTTCCTAAGATCCATTTGGTATAAAATTATTAATATTTACAAGAACATAAATGCAAAAAATATATCTTTAAGCGTATAAGATAAATTTTTAAAAACAACATAATTTTAAATGAGTTTTTGCTAATTGACCAATTTTACCTATTCGGCACGACATATATATATATATATATATATATATATAATATATATAATATATATATATTATATATATAATATATATATATATATATATATATATGTATGTATATATATATATATATATATTATATATATATATATATATATATATATATATATATATATATATATATATATATATATATAAATACATAATATATATACATATATATATATAATAAATATATATATATAATATATATATATATATATATTATATATATATATATAATATATATATATATATATATTATGTGTGTGTGGTGTGTGTGTGTGTGTGCCAAACATATATATATGTCAGCAGATGAGTCTATGAAAGATGAGGTGACTCATAAAACTCACGAAGGGAACAAGGTGAGTGGTGCACTGAGGAGTCTGTGGAGACAAAGAACTTTGTCCATTGTAGCAAAGAGGGGAATGTATGATAATTTTACCAATTCTCTTATATGGGTGTGAAATATGGGTGGTGAATGTTGTAACAAGGAGAAGGCTGGAGGCAGTGGAGATGTCGTGTGTAGTGTGAATATAATGCAGAGGATTCGTAGTTTGGAAATAAGGAGGAGGTGCGGGATTACCAAAACTAATATCCAGAGGGCTGTGGAGGGGTTGTCGAGGTGGTTCGGATATGTAGAGAGACTGGAACAAAATAGAATAACTTCGAGGGTGTATAGATCTGTAGTGAAGGGAAGGCAGGGTGGAGGTCAGCCTAGGAAAGGTTGGAGTAAAGGGGTAAAGAAGGTTTTGTGTGCGAGGGGCTTGAACTTCCAGGAAGCATGTGTGAGCGTATTAGATAGGAGCGAATGGAGACAAATGGTTTTCAGAACTTGACGTGATGTTGGATTATGAGCAGGGTAATGTTTATGAAGGGATTCAGGGAAACCGGCAGGCCGGACTTGATTCCTGGAGAGGGGATGTACAGTGCCTGCACTCTGAAGGAGGGGTGTTACTGTTGCAGTTTTATGACCGTAGTGTAAGTGCGCCTCTGGCAAGACAGTGATGGAGTGAATGTGGTGAAAGTTTTTCTTTTTCGGGGCTACCCTGCCTTGGTGGGAAGCGGTCGATGTGATAACAAAATTATATATATATATATATATATTATATATTATATATATATATATATATATATATATTTTATATATATATATTTATATATATATATATATATATATATTATATGTCGTAGCCCTCTATCCCTCCATTGCATTTACCACGCCATACCTGCACCGTCAGACAGGGACAGCCAGGACAGGTTCATGACAGCTGAAATTACTGGACGTCATGGACACCCGTCCTTCAACCAGAGAACAACGAGAACAACTCAGCATTTATGACAAATTCTTGCTAAACATTAAGCAGAGTGAAAATTTGTGCATGCAATAAATCAATGAGAATCAGTCTAAGCATTACGATAAAAAAAAAAAAACATTGTTTTGCGATATATAACAAATTAATTTAGTCTGAGGTAAGTTTCGCATGACTAGGCTAAATTAAATTACGTTTAGTGTAGTAAGGTTTGATGAGACGTTTAAATTAATTTTGATGCATAATTAATTTTCGACGCCAATACATCTATATTTGAGTATATATATGTCGTGCCGAATAGCAACGCTCTTCTTGCCAAATAAGGAAATTTATGTATGCAACAATTTCACATATCAAATGAAATTTATGAGTGATATGTCATGCATAGTATAAATTTCTCACAAATTCTATTAATTATAAATGAACCTAATTTATATAATTCTGAAATCAATACTATTTTGTTCATGAAACTTGATTCGGTTATATTTCAACTATGGACCTGCTTCATGCAACTTTCTCGGCCTGTTGAAAATCAATTAAGTTAAAATCTTTCACATGAATAAACAGAGCATTAGTCTTTAGTTCAATTATAATGCTATATTTAAATTGCTCACGATGCCAAATCCCATAATTAGCTCCATAGGCTCAGTTTCCTGAAAATTATTACAAATGGCAAGCAGATATATTGAGTCTAATTGTTTGCAAAGATTCCAACTTTAATGTTAAAAACAATATTGATTTATTTGATAAATTAAGCACCATGACTGGTTTAAATAATTAAAACATGGTTAGTTTTGATGTCATTTCATTGTTTACGACAGTTCCAAATGATGATTTGTTAAGTTTCCTATCTGAAGAACTAGGTTCACACTGTTTACCATCGTCAGTACCTACAATCACTTAGCGTACTAAACGTTTTATTGTTGAAGCAAAGTTTGTGTTTAATGGTGAGTTTTACACTCAGAAGTTTAGTATGGCAATGGGAACTTCTCTCTCTCTCCAGTCCTGAGCAATTTGTACATGGAATATTTTGAAATAACATTGCTTAACAGAATTCTTCCCCATAAACCTAAGTGGTTCAGATATGTTGATATTTTATGCATAATGTCAAAAAAATATAGATATAACCCATTTTCTTTTTAAGTTAAAATATCTAGCTCTTCCCATAAAGTTTACTGTTGAGTTTGAACAAAATAACTCATTGCCTTTTTTACATGTCTTAATTATTAAGGGTAACCTTGAATTTAAATTAAAAATATACAGAAAACCAACAAATAATTGCACTTTTGTGAACTATTATTTTTCACATCATGATAAAATTTAACATTCTGCATTCTTATCCATGTTTTTGAGAGCTTTGCGTATTTGCAGCCTAGAGTTCATAGAAGGAGAAATTTTGAAGATTTATGAAATAGTAAATGATCTAAAATAAAAATTGACAAATCACTTAAAATTGCAAGAAATACATTTTACAATTCAAAAAAGTACAGATATATTTCACTAAGAATGTTTTGGTTCTCCCTTATCTAGAAAACTTTGATTTACCTTCTCTATTTAAAAGTTTTAAAATCAAAGTTATTTTTAAAAATCTTCATACAGTAAAAAAAAACATTTGATTAAGAATTCACCCGAAAATGCTGATGGTTAAATCTATAAGACTTGAACAAAGATTACAACATAAACATAACATTAGTCTAACGCTCTGTTTATTCTTGTGAGAGATTTTACCCACCAGTTTATTTTCAGAAGGCCGAGAAATTTGTATCAAGCAGGTCTATGGTTTCTTAACATATTAGTACTGATTTCATTATGAACATTAATTCAAGGTTATATAGATTAGGCTCATTTATAATTAATAGAATTTGTGAAGAATTTAAGCTCTACATGACATGTCTCTCATAAATTTCACTTGATATGTGACCTGAAATTTTTATAATTTCACTCCAGTGCTCAATGTGATGAGTCCGGTGTAAGGTTAAATGTGTAAGGTGGCATCTCAACCTTATAAGCCTCTTGCTATCATATGATTTTTACATTTCCTTGATAATGTGAGAAATCACAAGAACGCTTGGAAATTCACTATTTTTTCACAATCACAAACAGGCGATCTTAATGCAGAGCAAGCTACATAAGGATGAAAATCTTTAGCTCCAGATCTTTCGCACTCTCGTGCGTCGTCGGGAGTTATGCACTGTTGCAAGACAGCAACATATGGGTGGTAGCAGGTCCAACGTTTTACCAATGAAGGTTTTAATACGCAGAATCCGGAAACAAAACTTCTCTTCAAGTTCATTCCACATGTTTAGAATTTTGGCGGTATGGGGACATCCTAGGATGAACCCTATTGCTTCATTCTGCAAATTATCAAATCTTCCAATCTTCCAGTTTGACACAAGAGCAAGCAGAGGCGCTTCATAGTCAGCCAGTGATCTAATGTAAGTAAAATATATCCTATTCACTATTTTTACCTTAGCTTCATACCTGGGATGAAAACCATTCACAGCTCTAAGAACTCTCAATCTTTCTCTGTTTTGTCGTCAAAGTCTTGTTACAAATCTAAATAGTAACAAATCTAAGTAACAAAACCTAAAAGCCTAGATACCTATATCTGGTTAAATATTCTAGCCGAGATCCATCATGCAACTGATCCTGCAGACAGTGTGTCTCCGTGAGGACGCCTTTAAAATATTCGCTTTCTCAGCCGAGATGATCAATCTCAAGTCCTGCCACAGGTTTATTATATGGTTAAAGATGTTTTGGGTGTTGGAGAATCCGGTAGTGTGAATCATTACAACATTATATCATGACTGGATTGACTAAGAATAGCACTTATGAAAGCATCAATTAAAATATTGAATAAGATGGGAATGAGAACAACTCCCTATGAGGTTCCTGAAACAACACAGAAGAATTTCTGTTAGACAGGTAGTCTTCAGTCCAACTGAGAAGTCATCCTACATCTATTCTGGCAAGTTTACTAATAATTACATGTCGGCTAGCTACATCCAAGACAGATTTAAGGTCAAGAAGCTGTCAGGGTGCAGAGTGAGAAAGATGGTTATGCAATGATGCACACTCCTTCCATGCATGAAACCATACAGTCAGGGAGACAGAAATTGTTGCATTCTCTGCATGAGACGAAATGCATTTTATTGATTGGGATTTTGGAGTTGGTCCTGAGTGTAGTTAACCGTGGATGTAGTGAACCCTGGGTGTAATGGTTCTTGGGTGTAGTGGACCCTGGGTGTTGTGGGCCCTGGGTGTAATGGTTCTTGGGTGTAGTGGACCCTGGGTGTTGTGGGCCCTGGGTGTAATGGTTCTTGGGTGTAGTGGACCCTGGGTGTTGTGGGCCCTGGGTGTAGTGGGCCCTGGGTATAGTGGAACCTGGGTATAGTGGACCCTGGGTATAGTGGACTCTGGGTATAGAAAATCCTTGTGTTGTGGTCCTCTCGGTATTTAATGCACTATAAAAATATTTTATGTTTTTTAAACTCTTTCCATTAAATATTTTCTTGCAGCGGTATTTGCTATTCTAGATATATACATAAACATTTCCATTGTATACAGTTATTAACTCGTTTTAAAGAGTGTATATTGTGGCCTCAGAGGCATGAAATATTTCCATGACAGATGAGCAGTTATTTACAGATTCCCGAGAATTAATCAAAATAATTACATCCAATAAACGTGTTGGAAATATTATACATAATGAAACTCTTCCCGAGCCACGCATCTTTACTCAAAATTAGTTATTTGTTTAATATTTTTTTGTGGCCATAAAAGTAGGGAGGTAGAGAAGGAGGAGGGGAGGAGATGAAGGTAAATAAATGGAGGTGAAAGGGAAGACAGAGATTGGAGATGATGGGTAATTAAGGGAGGAAGAGGATGAGAAGGGTTTTCAAGCGGTATTATAGAATTTTTCTTGTTCAGAAAATACCTTAATGACGCACAACATTCAGCAAAAACAATGCTAATATATTTATTAGATTAAAGAACCTCCTGTGGACCAGCCCCATCTCAAGGGAGAACGGATAGCTTTTGCTCTCGAAGCACCAAACTAATCTTTTGTTAACCATACGTTTGGTAATTTATATTTACATTTAGAGGTAAGTCTATATACTGGAACAGATCACACAACCTACACATCCGATAGCCGAAATAAAAGAAGCATTTAGGATTTTCGGATACGATCCGATTAAAGACTTCAGGTAAAACCGGAAGTCAACTGCTGCTGGGTGTGAGTGATCAAGCAAGTGGAAGGATAAATCAAAAGACCAGCTATCATAGGTGATGTGAAAATTTGTGTGGACTGCCTCCAAGTGAGTCGCCTACCCTGGCAAACTCTGTTGACACCGAGCTCTGAGGTGGGTACCTCAGCCTCACAAGTGGCTTATAGGACAGATTCTCACAAATGATTGATGTTACAAGAAAACCTCGCCTGCATGCACGTATAAAGGACTAACTTACTTGGTGTTGCAGCATATATCCTGATCTTCACTTCTCTAAGCTTAGCCTTAGCCCCTTTGGACTTCCCCTCAGAAACCACGTGTAACCGGGAGCCTTAATTCCTGCAATATTCAATCGTAATTAGTGTCCTGCCTGCACCTCAGAAATTCCTATATCCAAGAGGGTATGTATCCCCTAGTATAACTATGCAGACTCAGACACTAGCTTCCAGACTGCTCTGAGACACTGGTACTTACTGGGCATGCTCAACCTGTTGCACCCGAGCCCACAGTTGACTCACTCACTCACAATCTCCCAAGACACTGGCCAGAAATCTACGAGAAAAAGTGAAGGTCTTGTCTTACTGTATGGGCCTGACGGAGGAGGTCATCTACGGTACATCGAGGTGCCTCTACCAGATTTCCCCAGGTCTCAGATGTGAAGACACGTGGGGGGCGCCGTCTGCTGATCACGGCACGTGTTGTCCAGGTGGTGTCTGTCTTAAGCAAGACGCTATTCTGTCTTTGTGACCCGTGCCTCGTCATTCAAGCTAGGGCTGCCAGTTCTCCCTAGCTAACTTATCCTAGTGTTCGCCTACATTTTCGGCCTATTACTACCTATGTTAAGGTCTTAGGTCTACATTATTATTATCTACAGTTGCCTTAGTAACCTAATATTAATATACTAACAGTAAAACTACCTACTCCTTCCCTGAAGAATAAATCTATAAATTAAATACATGCCTACCAAGAATCCATCGCCGACCAGAGAGAATGCTTTCATGTTTGGGTGGGGTATAAGGGCCATCCAGCTCAGCCATCTCGTACAGCCATGCTGGATCTGTCCTGTGGAACTTTAGAGACCAAATAAATTTCCACATCCTCCCACCGGCGAAGGTAGGCGCTATGTCTAGATCAAGTCTGCCTCCCGCAGGCCCTCCCAGTGGGTCCTGGACTCGAGCGCCGCTCAGCTCGGTCAGCCTCTGGTCTAATTTCTCATGTCCCGGTCCCACCGTGTGGACCTCGAGAGGTAAAAGCCTGTTGATGGGTCTTATAGTCTCGACACCATTCATTCTCACCTTCACCATTCTCAACTGCCCAGCCTTGTCTGGGTGGGTTGACACTACCAGGCCAAGAGGCCAGTATGCCCGGGGCGCCTCGGATTCTACTAGCACCAGGTCCCCTTCACTTAGCATCATCTTATTTGCCTCGGGGTCGGCACCATAGAAATGTTCCCGCAAGGTTGTCAAGTAATCCCTGCACCACACCTGGTTCCATTTGTCCAGGATGTTCACCAGTCTGTTGTGACTCCTGTGCAGTTCTTCATTGATGGGGGGACCATCTGGCCCATAATAATCCAGCTCCTTGGAAGACTGACTCAAAATTGCGGGGAAGGGCTCAATCCTCCTTCCAAACAGCATGTGATTGGGGGTGAGAGCTTCCTGCTCGTCAATCCCATTTTGTACGTAGGTCAGAGGCCTGTTATTAACTCTTGCCTCTATCTCAACTAACACTGTCCTCAGTTCATCAAAGTTCACTCTCCTGCCATGCAAGACCTTCTGAATGCACCTTTTGACTGTGCGTTCATAGAATCCCCCTTGCCAAGGCGCCCTGGGAGCTATGAACCTCCACTCGCACTCTATTCTCTTCAGGTGTTCTCGTACTTCTCCGTTGTCCCTAAGATTCCTGAAAACTTTATCGGCCGCCCTAAAGCTTGTGCCATTGTCCGAGATAATCAAACGCGGGCACGAGAATCTGGCTGTAAACCTCCTGAACAGCTTCACGAAAGTCTCTGTTGACATATCTTCTGCCAACTCCAAATGCACAGCTCGAGTAGTGGCACAAGTAAACAGGCAGACATATACTTTCTGAGGGCCCACCCTATCGTCTCTTGGGTTCTTCAATGTGATAGCCCCAGTATAGTCTATTCCCACAGTCTCAAAGGGCCTGTCACTATGTACCCGCTCCTGAGGCAGCGGTGGTGGACCTTGGTATGGTAGGGTCCTCCCATCGTACCGCCGTCAGACCGTGCAACTCTTTAGCACCCTTTTGACGGCAGCTCGACCCTTCAGTACCCAGTAATTCTGACGTAGTCAGGTGAGGGTATCTCCAAACCCCCATGTAAGGTCCTCTGATGGGCATCTTGTATCAATAGCTCTGTCGCCCATCCCTCCTTTCCCAGTAGCATGGGATGTTTGGCCCCATAGCTGAGCTCAGAGTTTTGTATTCTTTCCCTGCATCTTATTAGCCCCGCATGATCTAGGAACAATCCCAATGAGTGAACCAATTTACTGTTCCCTGAGTCGTCGTCGTTGGTCACGCGTCCTGACGCCATAACCTGCTGCCTGGTCGCAAGTACTTCCAGCACTCCTGGAAACCTCTCCCTTTGGTACTGCCTTATCCAATATTCTCTGGGACCCACGAGAGACAACTGTCGACCTTGGCTTACCTTGTCATGCAGCTTCCTCACAAATCGAAATACCATTTCCGTGACTCCTATAAGTTTCCTCCACAAGGAGTAGCGACTGGGGTCAAATAATTCAGTGTCGGGTTTCCCCGCAAAGTGTACTATGCTGCTGGTTGTCTCCACGAATTTCTGCTCCGGCCAGCAATCCCTTGCCGGTAACCAGTCTGGGCCTTTAAACCAAATCTCGCTTTTACTCAGCTTTTTGTGTGTCACCCCTCGGCTTATCAGGTCGGCTGGGTTTTGATCTGTAGGCAAGTACAGAATTGTTGACGTTGACTGTAGTTCCCGTATCTCCTTTACCTGATTCCTGACATAGGGGAGCTTAGACCTGTCGTTCTGGACCCACTGTAAGGCCACCTCCGAGTCTGTGCATACATAGGTGTGTCTCACCCTCAGATTACTCAACACCTCCTCTACGTACTTACCCAGTCTTGCTCCCAGCAACATCGCCGTGAGCTCTAGCTTTGGGATCGAGCAATCCTTCAGGAGTGTCACCCGCGCACGACTGGTGACCAGATTGACTTGGTCCCCGGCCACCAAATACGCTACTGCCCCATAGGCCCTGGAGGAGGCATCACAGAAGACGTGCAAGTCATAATCCCGCCCAGTGCACCCGACGGACCTGGGGAATGTGAACTCATGCAATTCCGCTAGGTCTTTGCTAACCAGATCCCACTCCTGGCAGACTGTTTCTGGCAGTGGGTCGTCCCAACCTAGGTTCAGCTCCCAGGTCTGTTGCACTAGCATCCTCCCTCGAATGGTGATGGGTGTCAACAAACCCAAAGGATCGAAGGCAGTCTGTACTTTGCTCAGCAAAGACCTCCTGGTCAGCTTCCCTTCCCCATCAGGTTTCCTCTTTAGCCTAAGTCTGTCTTCCTCGATTTCCCACTCCAGTCCCAACACCGATGTTACCTCAGGTACTGAGTAGCCAGCATAGTCACGTTCCACCGTGCCCCGCAACGTTGGATTGTTTGTCACCCATTCTCTCAATGGCATGTTAGCCGAGAGCATCTCCTGATTAGACTCTCGGTAAATGTCCATCAACAGCCTTTCATCTGAGGTGGTACCTTGCATGTTGTCTACATAAAATAGGGTCTTCAGTAATTCTTTAAGCGGGCTGTTACAGTTCACAGGTGGTAGTCTATGGTAGCCTGTAATAGGAATGGTGAACTAGTGGCACCAAACAACACTGCCCTGAATCTGTAGGTATCATACCCTTGCTTGGGCACCTCCCTGTTAGCCAACCACAAGAACCTTGTGTAGTCCCTGTCTTGTGGCTGCAACCCAATACGTAGGAAGGCTTTGCTAATGTCTGCCGCATAGGCGTACTGTTCTGTCCTGAATCTCAACAACACGTCTGCTAATTTCTGCGTCAGGGAGGGCCCTGTGAGCAGACAGTCGTTCAACGATGGCTCTCGGGGACTCGCCTGCGAGCTGCAGTTGAAGACTACTCTGATGGGAGTGGTTACCGACTCCTTGGTGACTGCCATGTGTGGAAGATAATGGGTGTTTTCCCCAGGGCTGGCATTGGGCACTTTCTCAATGAACCTAAGGGCCAGCTGTTCCTTAATAATATCATCATATTTCCCCACCAGACCCTTCTTGGTCAAGCTGTTCACCAATGAATTCAACTGACCCCGTGCCTTCTTGAAATTAGTGGGCAGCGATGGGTGTCCCGGTTTCCATGGGAGTCGCACCCAATACTGTCCGTCCCTGAACTGCACATGGTTCAAGTAATCTCGATACGTCTCTTCGTGTTCGGGGGGCGGCTGGTCACCTTTAATTCCTACTACATCCAGGTCCCATAGTTTATGGACCGGCTCACTGTCGGATATGCCAACTTGCGTCTCTGACAGACCTTCGTGGACAAAAATCCGCATCACCAGTACAGCCTCAGTCGCTGTAATACCAGAACCCTCCTTTCCCGGGGTCGCAGGGAAGTGAGCTGGTACTCTGCCTCCTACGATGTACCCGCTGGGTCCTGTACAGGCCAACCCCCTCCTTGATAACCCTTCTCGTAGACACGAACTCGTCTATGTAATCCCCTCCTACAAGATTCCTACATTACTAACGTTGTCTGTAGCAATGTCTGGTTCTGCTAGCTTCACACCCAACTCCCTCAAACGTTTGACCGCTGCAGCCAGTCCCTTAGTGGTAATGATATTGGGCAGCCTCTTCACTATCAAGGCTGAAATTTCCCGTCGATGCCCGGCTAACCTGACCGTCACATTGACTACTGGTTAAGACCTGCGTGGGACTTCCCCACCAAACCCTTCCACCTTCATGTCAACTTTACCAACTGTCTCCAGCTTCAATCTAGTTGCTAGACTCTCCACTATGAAGGATCTCTGTGCCCCACTGTCGAAGAACAAACGGGTCATTTCAGAATTCTTCCCGTTCGCAACCACCGCCATTATGGTGGGCAAGGCCACCGAACCTTGAAACTGCTCACCAGAACAAATTCTCGGTGCCGTACTCGCCACACTCATCACTACTTCAGACTTGTTCTTGCTCTCCGCCCTTTCTTGCGGTTTGCTCTCCTTAACTTGTGCTAATCTGGCATCATTAGGACACAGTGCACTGTGGTGCTTACCCTTCCAGCAGCCCCGACACTCCCTGAGTTGGGCATTACAGTCCCTGGCAAAATGTTCTCCACAACACTTGAAACAAAGTCTCAACTCCTTTAGTCGTTGAACCCTTTGGTTATAGGTGGTGAAGCTTGAACACCCTGAACTAGCATGTTCTTCTTCACAAAACACGCACCGTCTCTTACTGGCCGCTTGAATGACTTCTCCCTTGGCTCTGGGGGTGGAGGACTTGTCCTGAGCATAATATGAGCCAACCCTAGTAGGAGGTGGTTTAGCTTTATCTCTCGAGTATCTGGAGGGGTTGATCGATTCCACCTTGGTCGGCAATTTCTCCCCCCGACCTATGCTCAGGTGAGACACGAGATCTCCCAACCCCTCAACGATCTGTTGTATTGTGAACCGGTTCGTCCGATATTTTAAGTGCAACTCATGCACTGTAGTGCCAGCCAGTTTCCTCTGAATCACCTGACTGATGAACCATTCTGACTTACCCCAATCATGTAAATCTTTAAGACTATTCGTCAAACTCATAACTTCGATTCGTAACTTCTCTAGGCTCTGACAGTCATGGCGACAAGCCTCTAGATCCAACAACCGATAAAGTATAGCTACCTTTATCTCCTCAGTGTTGCCAAACGTGTCCTTTAATTGGTCTTTGGCATGTTGGTAATTGGTGTCGGTGGTTTGGTAATGCCGGACCAAGTCCAAGGCTTTACCCTTGAGCTGTGAACGTAAATATTGTAACTTGACGGCATCTGATAAATCATCTCTGTCATCTATCTGGGCTTTAAACTGATCCCAGAAAGCAATGTACTCTGTTAAGGTTCCATCAAACGTTGGTAAATTCAACTGGGGCAATCTGGGCAACACATTAACAGGCGTGTTGTTGTTCGTGTTCCTTGAAACATTTGCTGCCCCTTCTGTACCGGCCTTCAAAGTCTTTATTAACTGCCTGCAGAGTCTCATCTCTGCTTTACACTCTGCCCTTCGTTCGTCATAGTCCGTCCGTGCTACTTCGACTGTATATTCAGACTCACCTGTAGTATAGGCCTCTGTCTCATAAAGGATAAATGATCTCTCAAAGGCCTCTAGTCATTGCTCCAAAGGTTTCAGGCAACTCTCTAGTTCCTCCCAGTCTACGTCTTGGTCTTGCCTGACCGTACGACACTCCTCACATGCTTTGCTCAGGCGCCCCTTATAGGCTCCCATAGACCGCTTTAATTGACTTAGAGCTGGGACAGCTGGTACTGCATCTTCACCTACCATAGTTGCGGTTTAGTTAAGATCACGGTACTAATTTGTACTGCAATTAGCCCACCTCACAGCACGAACGGTATTAGGCAAGAATGAACGAGTCTCAAGGCTTCTCAACATGTTAGCTTGACAACTCCCTTTATATTATTGACTCTACTCTGAATCAAAAATGTACACTGTTAGCTCTCAAATCCCAATTGAAATGTGTATCGATGTGAAAGCTTAACCTAGCACTTTCCTGTACAATGCCAGCAAATAATTACAGGACTTAACCTAGTCTCAGGTACAATTCACAAATCCCACATTAACATGAATCAAAGACAATGAAAATCACACAATAAAAGTGCAGTATACAAATTAAAATCACTTGGTTAACACAAGTAAATTCAACAATTCAACTGGTGAAACAGTAAATGAATAATGTATGTAGACAGCTTGGCCTAACTGTGCCCAGCTTACTCTGTCTAGCGTGGATGGTTGGATAAGGTAAATCCTAACCTAACTAGTGTGCTATAACTTAAACCTGGCTTTATAACTCCCTGTAAATAATAACTAGGTTAAATCTGTCCTAGCTACTATAACTTTTGTAAATATTGCACAAGCCTAGCCTAACTGTGGCTACCTTGCAAATCCACTGTAAATAATTAACACACAAGTCTCCTACTCTGGATTACTTGTAATCACTGTAAATAATTAAATTCACAAGCTTCTCTAGCCTACCTGGCCTGCCTGTAAATTACTGCAAATAACAACTTCTGTGTATAGTCAGCTTGGCCTTGCCTCTGTAACTCTGGGCCTAGGGTGCTAACTTGACCTAACTTTGTTAAACTGGTTCCTAACTGTGGCCTAGGTATGATAGCTTAACCTAACTCTGTTAAACTGGTTCCTAACTGTGGCCTAGCTATGATAGCTTAACCTAGCTATTCCACATCACGGTTTTCGAAGGACCACTTTTGTGAAAATTTGTGTGGACTGCCTCCAAGTGAGTCGCCTACCCTGGCAAACTCTGTTGACACCGAGCTCTGAGGTGGGTACCTCAGCCTCACAAGTGGCTTATAGGACAGATTCTCACAAATGATTGATGTTACAAGAAAACCTCGCCTGCATGCACGTATAAAGAACTAACTTACTTGGTGTTGCAGCATATATCCTGATCTTCACTTTTCTAAGCTTAGCCTTAGCCCCTTTGGACTTCCCCTCAGAAACCACGTGCAACCAGGAGCCTTAATTCCTGCAATATTCAATCGTAATTAGTGTCCTGCCTGCACCTCAGAAATTCCTATATCCAAGAGGGTATGTATCCCCTAGTATAACTATGCAGACTCAGACACTAGCTTCCAGACTGCTCTGAGACACTGGTACTTACTGGGCATGCTCAACCTGTTGCAACCGGGCCCACAGTTGACTCACTCACTCACAATCTCCCAAGACACTGGCCAGAAATCTACGAGAAAAAGTGAAGGTCTTGTCTTACTGTATGGGCCTGACGGAGGAGGTCATCTACGGTACATCGAGGTGCCTCTACCAGATTTCCCCAGGTCTCAGATGTGAAGACACGTGGGGTGCGCCGTCTTCTGATCACGGCACGTGTTGTCCAGGTGGTGTCTGTCTTAAGCAAGACGTTATTCTGTCTTTGTGACCCGCGCCTCGTCATTCAAGCTAGGGCTGCCAGTTCTCCCTAGCTAACTTATCCTAGTGTTTGCCTACATTTTCGGCCTATTACTACCTATGTTAAGGTCTTAGGTCTACATTATTATTATCTACAGTTGCCTTAGTAACCTAATATTAATATACTAACAGTAAAACTACCTACTCCTTCCCTGAAGAATAAATCTATAAATTAAATACATGCCTACCAAGAATCCATCGCCGACCAGAGAGAATGCTTTCATGTTTGGGATGGGGTATAAGGGCTATCCAGCTCAGCCGTCCTGTACGGCCATGCTGGATCTGTCCTGTGGAACTTTAGGGACCAAATAAATTTCCACAGGTGAACACTCTTACAAAATTGATACAAGTTCAAGGAGGGTAAATATATAATAAGAGCAATCAATGTGAGATTTGGACTGAAGTAAACCAGAAGACAAATGCAGCCCTAGGAAAATGTGGAAAAAGTTATGTCTTATTATATTTGATTCATTAACTGGGTCTGTTAATTCTAAGGCAACAGTGTTAAAAACAGATGTATCGTCAGGCTTTGAATAGATATAAACTAGATCTCCATCAGAGTTTTGTTTGGGATGGAAAATTGTTATAAAATACTTGCAGTGACTTGGCGGTTGATAGCGCCTATAGACAACTCATATGAAAGAAAGCTTGTCAATCTTCCTAATGCATCTAATATGGCCAAGTGTGTGTGTGTTCGAAGATACAGACCCGCATCACTTGATCTACTTAGACAAGAAAACAATTTGGTAAACCACTATTTAGTGACATAAACCAACAATGTGATGCTACTAACCACACGACAGACGTTAGTTCATTCACTGTGTCAAAAAGTCACTTTAAAATCATGAAGTTGGTTATAGCAGAATCTCTTTATGCCATTATAAACAAGTCTTCTCTGTGTAATAATGCATAATAAGTAGTCATTTTGTTTTTATCATTTTATATTTTCTCTTTACATTCATTATTCTTACGTTTTAGCTTGTTAAGAACTTGTTTCTATACTTCATTAATAAATAATGTTCCACACAACAGTACTAGTTGTCACCTTCCTTGCTTAACTCCGCTTCCCACTAATTCTTCTTGTAAAAAAAACGAACATATCGGTCAGTATAATTAAATATAACTACCATATGAGCATTACTGTGGAATGAGCAAGTGACAGGTACGTCAATATGTTTAACTGTGTGCAAGTTTGCTTTCATTTCAATATATAACACTGTCAGTCTTCTGAAGGAAGAAATTTCCAACCGTAATTTTTTGGGGGACTGCACTAATGTATATTACTGGTTCAACCGTAGTAGCTTAAATTGTGAAGTCTCAATCCAGCTTTCAATTGCAAGCTTATTAAGGTTCCCATAGTCACCAACTGTGCCACTAAGTAACTTTTAACTGAGAACACAGTTCTTTTCCTCTTGTTGTCAGTTCAATGTGTCGGTGAAATTGTAAGGAAGAATCACTAAAATTTCATAAAAAAGGGTGTTGGTTCCTTCGTACGTATTACTTCAAAACATGGAGACTCAGTCTCTCAATTGTTATTGCTTGTCTGTCTCTTCATATATGTCTATGTATCTTCAAATCTGCTCCTACATAAAAGTGTCTAGTTTATCAGTGTCATGCACTCCCATTTTCTTCTCCCTTCTCCCCCTAACACTGTCCTAATACACTCTTGTTTGCCCTAATTTGTGGAAGACGTGAAGAGAAAATGGAAGAAAAATAAGGAGAAATATAACCTTTAATGCCAGAGCCAGAGGCTGGCAGACCCAGATAGGGTAAAAAGATAATTGTGGAGATATGAAGAACCAACAAAAGACTCTCCTCTGGTCGGTCATCGAGGGAGCCAAGACGGACGCTGAAATACTTCACACAGCCACCTGAGAATTCTTCACACAAAGAGTGAAAGCTTCCATTTTTCTCAGTTATTTTTTTCTCATGCAAAGTACGCAAGATGCACACAGAAATAAAGATCCTATTGTCTCTAGTATTGTTAAGATTTGGTTTGTATTTAGCTTAAAAGTGAGTCAGGTCGAAAACTTATCACGACACAGGTGTTGGTAGGTAAGACACATAGGCAACAGTTAGGCAACTTTATTTCGAAATGTTTCGCCTACACAGTAGGCTTCTTCAGTCGAATACAGAACGAAAGCAGCAACAGTAGAGATGTGAAGACGATGTAATCAGTTCATCACCCTTGAAGTCGTAGAATTTGAGGTTGTCAGTCCCTCAGCCTGGAGAAGTTCGGTTCCATAGTCAGGAACTATCTGAAGATCAAGCGACAGTGCAGAGACTTAAATACTGTCGGAAGGAGAGGTGCAGAGTAGTAGTAGTAGTAGTAGTGAGACGTCAGGTCCCTCTAAGATCCAATAATTCTCACTTGAAAAAGTTGTCAAATTCTACGACTTCAAGGGTGATGGACTGATTACATCGTCTTCACATCTCTACTGTTGCTGCTTTCTTTCTGTATTCGACTGAAGAAGCCTACTGTGTAGGCGAAACGTTTCGAAATAAAGTTGCCTAACTGTTGACTATGTGTCTTACCTACCAACCTGTCGGCATTGTATACCATTTTGATGACACAGGTGTTTTTGAAGGTGCAATTAATCTGAGCAATAATTATCTAAATACGGATTAAAATTAGCTCATAAGTAAATGTAAACTACTCATAATTTCCTTCTCGGTTTATGTAAACCTGATACAAATCTCTCGGTACATATATATAAATGTACTGTATTAATCTTTAAATGAATAAAGAGCGCAAGATACAAACCTCTCAACCCATTTACCCAATCATGATTTTATCTTTAGCTTCACAGAAGAAACTTGTTATTGTGTACCAGGTGACATGCAGTATATACTGATGACATGCAGCATATGCTTGTGACGTGCAGTGTGCATTGAAGACATGCAGTGTGCACTGCTGATGTACAGTGCGGATTAATGACATGCAGTGTGTATTGATGTCATGAAAAAATGGGCTGATTACATGCAGTGTGTTCTGGTGACTTGCAGTTTTGAAATCCATATGAAAACCCTATGAAAACCAGTTGAAAAAATAAATGAAGGAACTACGGCAATGGAGTAAGAAACGTTGAAAAGTGGTAGAGGAAGTTTTTATGATCTGATATGGACGGCTCACCCTTCACATGTGCGAGTAAATACATGTCAAGCGAGGCTCTTGCATAGATAAAAGGAACCGAGATGGAGAGGGATGCTAAAAATATTTGCTCAAACGAGAATGAAGGGTTAACTTTGAGGAAAGGAGGATCACTGCCGAAAGAGAAACAGTTACAGAGAGACAAGAAAGAAAGAGAAAAGAATGAAAGATGAAATCAAAATAAATGTTCAGAACCAAGGCTGGAACAACTCACAAATAAGCCTCAAATTGGAAAGGAAAATTTTGAACCCTTCCCGGTAAGTCCTGGAGAATTATAAAGGCACATCGAAGGAGAACATTAGAAGAGAGATCTTTAATGTGGGAGGATTAAGAAAAATAGAACATGGGCCAAAAGGCGAAAATATAAACCCACTATTTAATGCACTAACTGCAGGGAACGGGTTGCCAATAATGGCAGTTGTGGTGGCTAGATATAAAAGATTGTTTTACTGTGATTGTAAGAATGTTGAACAATTCTGCGACAAAAGGATTTTGACCATTGTTTCCAAATTTATTGATATAAAGGATTTTGTTCTGTATTTCCAAAGTCCGTTAAATGGAGGGTTTACTATATCAAACAATAGGTCAAAAGGTACGAAGGAAGAGGAAGAGTAGGATATATAGGAGGAGGAAGAGAAGGACATATAGAAGGAGGAAGAGTAGGACATATAGGAGGAGGAAGAGTAGTAAGCATAGGAGGAGGAAGAGTAGGATACATAGAAGGAGGAGGAAAAGTAGGATGTATAGAAAGAGGAGGAAAAGTAGGATGTAGAGAAGGAGGAAGAAGAGTTGGATATGAAGGAGGAAGAAGAGTACGATGTATAGAAGGAGGAGGAAGAGTAGAATGTATAGAAGGAGGAGGAAGAGTAGGATGTAGAGAAGGAGGAGGAAGAGTAGAATGTATAGAAGGAGGAGGAAGAGTAGGATGTATAGAAGGAGGAGGAAGAGTAGGATGTAGAGAAGGAGGAGGAAGAGTAGAATGTATAGAAGGAGGAGGAAGAGTAGGATGTAGAGAAGGAGGAAGAGTAGGATGTATAGAAGGAGGAGGAAGAGTAGGATGTAGAGAAGGAGGAGGAAGAGTAGAATGTATAGAAGGAGGAGGAAGAGTAGGATGTAGAGAAGGAGGAGGAAGAGTAGGATGTATAGAAGGAGGAGGAAGAGCAGAATGTATAGAAGGAAGAGGAAGAATAGGATGTAGAGAAGGAGGAGGAAGAGTAGGATGTATAGAAGGAGACGGAAGAGTAAGATGTAGAGAAGGAGGAGGATGAGTAGGATATAGAGAAGGAGGAGGAAGAGGAATGAGTAGAAGGAGGAGGAAGAGTAGGATGTAGAGAAGGAGGAGGAAGAGTAAAATGTATAGAAAGAGGAGGAAGAGTAGGATGTAGAGAAGGAGGAGGAAAAGTAGGATGTATAGAAGGAGGAAGAAGAGTAGGATACAGAGAAGGAGGAGGAAGAGTAGGATGTATACAAGGAGGAGGAAGAGCAGAATGTATACAAGGAGGAGGAAGAATAGGATGGAGACAAGGAGCAGGAAGAGTAGGAGTATAGAAGGAGAGGAAGGAAGATGTAGAGAGGAGGGGTGTAGGATAAGGAAGTAGGAGGAGAGTAAAGCAGAAGGAGGAGGAAGAGTAGGATGTTAGAAGGGACGAATGATGATGTAGAGAAGGAGGAGAAGAAAGTTAGAAGGGGAGGAAATAGATGTTGAAGGAGGAGACAGTAGGATGTATAAAAGGAGGAGGATAGTAGGATGTAGAGAAGGAGGAGAAGAGTAGAATGTATAGAAGGAGGAGGAAGATAGGATGTATAAGAGGAGAGGAAGAGTAGGATGTAGAGAAGGAGGAGGAAGAGTTACGATGTATAGAGGAGGGGAAGAGCAGGATGTATAGAAGGAGGAGGAAGAGTAGGATGTTAGAGGGAGGAGGAAGAGTAGAATGCATAAAAGGAGCAGGAAGAGTAGGATGTAGAGAGGAGGAGGACGATAGGATGTATAGAAGAGGATGGAAGAGTAGGATGCATAGAAGGAGAGGAAGAGAAGATGTATAGAAGGAGGAGGTAGAGTTAGGATGCACAGAGGAGAAGAGTAGGTGTTAGAAGGGAGGAAGAGTATGATGCTAGTGAAGGAGAGGAAGTTAAATTAATAGAATTAGAAGTGTGGATGTATAGAAGTGTGAAAGTAGATGTACATAAGGGGACAAGTTTTGGGTGTTTTAGATGGTGGAGGAAGATGGATGTAGAGAAGGAAGGAAGTAGTAGGATGTTTAGAAGGAGAGGAAGAGTTAAGATGTAAGATGGAGGAAGGTGGTTTAGAGAGGAGGAAGAGTAGGATGTACTGGATAGTTGAAGGTAGATGATACGATAGGATGTATAGAGATGGATGTTGAATGTGTAGGTGTTGTATGGATAGGGGAAGAGTAGTATTAGAGTATGAGTTGTATGAGATGTGTTAGGGGAGGAAGAGTTGGATGTATATGAAGGTGGTTGTTGTAGTCGTTGCTAGGAGATGTATTGTAGGAGGGTTGTATTTGATGTAAGTAAGATGAATATGGTTGCTTTATGATAGTGGAGGAAGATTGGAGGTTTTAAGAGGTGGTTAGAGTTAGATATAGATAAGAAAAGTAGTATTGGTTATAGATGGAGGTTGATAGGAGGTTTTATTTGGTGGGGTAGAGTGGATGTATTGATGGAGGAGTTTGTAGGATGTTATGAAGAGGAAGTTAGGTTTGTGAAAGGTGGATGGATGTGATTGTGAGTACAAGTGGGGTATTTTAGTTGTATCTGTAGGAGGATAAGTTGAGTAGATGAAGGAAGTTATAGGGTTATGAAGGTGGAATATAGATTATAGAGAGGAAGGTATTGTTTTGTGGTGTGGCTGAATGTCGATAGTAGATTGGGTAGTGTAGGAGGTTATATTATAACTTTGGTAAGTGGTGTTAGAGGTGGGAATATAGATGTAAGAACAGATAGAGTAGATTATTGATGGAGGAGATAAGAGTAGGATATAAAGGAGGAGGATGAATGTTAGAGAAGTAGAAGAGAGTAGATGTATAGAAGGAGGGAGGTAGGAGTATAGAAGGAGTAGAGAGTTAGGATGTTGAGAAGGGTAGGAATGAGGTAGGATGTTGATGTGAGTGGAGAGAAGAGTAGGTTTGTTAGAGGAGGAGGAAGGTAGGATGTAGTAGAGGAGGAGAAGAGTATGATTGTATAGAAGGGAAGAGTAGGATGTAGAGGGGAAGGAATGAGTAGGATTTAGAAGGAGGGGAAGAGTGTGAGTATTGAGGAGGAGGAAGAGTATAGAATGTATAGAAGGAGATGTAATATTGATGTAGAGAGGAGAGGAAGAGTAGGTTATAGATGGAGGTAGAAGAGTAGGATGCATAAAGAGAGAGAGTAGATGTAGAAGGAGGGGAAGAGTAGGATAGCAGAAAGAAGGAAGAGTAGATTATGAAAGGAGGAGAAGAGTAGGATGCAGAGAAGGGGGGAAGAGTAGGATGATAGAAGAAGGAGGAGTAAGAGTTGGATAGTGAGGAGGAGATAATGTAAGAAGGGGGAAGAGTAGGATGTAGAGAGAGAGGAAGAGTAGGTGTATAGAAGGAGGGAAGGTAGGATGTATAGAGGGAGGGGAAGAGTAGAAAGTAGAGAAGGGAGGAAGAGTAGGATTGTAGAAGAGAGAAAGAGATAGGATGTATGAAGGAGGAGGAAATAGGATGTTGAAGGTGGAGGAAGAGTAGGATGTAGAGAGGAGGAGAGTAGGTGTTGTAGAAGGAGGAGAAAGAGAGGATGTATAGAAGGAGGGAAAGTAGATGTATAAAGAGGAGGAAAGTAGGTGTAGAGAAGGAGGTAGGTAGGATGTGTAGAAGAGTAGATTGATAGTGTATGGAAGGAGGGGTATGTTGAGAAGGAAAAAAGAGTAGGATGTAGGGGAAGGAAAAAAGGGGGAAGAGTAGGATGTATAGGAAAAAAGGGGGAAGAGTTTGGATGTATAGAAAGGGGGAGGAAGAGTAAATGTAAAGAAGGAGGGGAAAAGTAGGATGTAGAAAAGGAGTAGGAAGGGGTAAGGGTGTTTTGAAGGAGGAGGAAGAGTAGGGTGATAGAAGGAGGAAAGGGAAAAGGGGGGTGTTTGAGAATGAGGAGGGAAAAGTAGGATGTGTAGAAGGGGGGAGAAAGATTTGGATGTATAGAAGGGGGGAAAGGGAAAAATAGGATGTAGAGAAGGGGGAGGAAGGTAGAATGTTATGAGGAGGAGGAGTTGGATGAGAGAAGGGGGAGGGAAAAAGTAGAAGGGATGAAGGAGGAGGAAGGAAAAAGGATGTTTTAGAAGGGGGAGGAAGAGGAGGGTGTTAAAAAGGAGGAAAAGTAGGGGAAAAGAAGGAGGAGGAGGAAGGGGGGATGTGAGAAGGGGAGGAAGAAATAGGGTGTATAGAAGGCGGGGAATTTGTAGGTGTTTAGAAGGAGGACGAAGAGTAGGGGTTTTATTGAAAGGGGGGGGAAGAGTTGGATGTAAAAGAAGGGGGGAGGAAGAGTAGGATGCAGGGGAAGGAGGAAGAGTAGGAAGTAAAAGAAGGAGGAGGAAAAGTTGGGTGCAAAAGAAGGTGGAAGGTAGGGGTGTAGAGAAAGGAGGAGGAAAAAAGTAGGATGTAGAGGGAAAGGGGGAGGAAGGTATATGTATAGAAAGGGGGGGAAAAAGTAGGATGTAAAGAAGGGGGAGGAAGAGTAGGGTGTTAAACGAAGGGGGAGGGGAAAAGTAGGTGATAGGGAAGGGGAGGAAAAGTAGGATGTAGGAAGGAGGAGGAAAAAGTAGAATGTATAGGGAAAAAGGAGGAAAAGTTTGGATGTTTTTTGAAGGAGGAGGAAGGGGTTGGATTAGGAAGGAGGAGGAAAAGAAATGTTTTAGAAAGGGGGAGGGAAAATTGGGGTGTATAGAAGGAGGGGGGAAGGTAGGATGTTAGAAAGGGGGGGAAAAAGTAGGATGGCAGAAGGGGGAGGAAGGGGTAGTATGTAAAAGGGGAGGAGAAAAAAAAAAGGGTGTTAGGAAAGGGGGAGGGGAAAAGTAGGTGTAGAGAAGGAGGGGGAAGAGTAGAATGTATTTTAAAGGAGGAGGAAGAGTAAAGGGGGTAGAGAAGGAGGAGGGGAAAAGGGAGAATGTACAGAAGGAGGAGGAAAGGGAAAGGATGTATAGAAGGGGGAGGAAAAGTAGAACTTATAGAAAAAAGGAGGAAGGGGTAGGGGTGTAGGAAGGGGTTGGAAGAGTTGGGGTTATAAAGGGGGGGAAAAAAAGAGTAGTAGGGATAGGAGGAGGGAAAAGAGAAAGTATTTAAGGAGGAGGGAAAAGTGGGTTTTGAGGGAAAGGGGGAGGAAGAGTAGGATGTAAAAGAAGGGGGAGGAAAAAGTAGGAGCCCGAGAGAAGGAAAAGAGGGATGTAGAGAAGGGGGGAGGAAGAGTAGGATGTATAGAAAGGGGGGGGAAGGGGTAGGATGATAGAAGGAGGATGAAGTGGAGGGGAAAGTATAGAAGGGGGAGGAAGAGGGGGATTAGAGAAGGAGTAGGGGAAAAATAGGTGTATAGAAGGGGGGAGGAAGAGTAGGATGTTTTGAAGGAGGAGGAAGAGTGGTGTAGAGAAAAGGGGAGGGAAGGGGGTAGGGTATTGAAGGGGGAAAAGGTGGATGTAAAGAAGGGGAGGAAAGTAGGGTTTTAGAGAAGGAGGAGGAAGGGGTAGAAGTATAGAAAAAGGGGGGAGGGTAGGATTTAGAGAAGGAGGAGGAAGGTTTAAAAGTATAGAAGGAGGAGGGAAAAATAGGAAAATTTTAGAAGGGGGAGGAAAAGTAAAATTTAAAAAGGATGAAAAAGGGAGGATTAGAGAAATAAAAAATTTTAAAGTTTAAAAAGGGGGAAAATTTTTAATTTATAAAAAATAAATATTTAAATTAAAAATTAAATTTTAAAAGGGGGGAGGAAAGAGTAGGATTGGGATAGGAAGGGGAGGAAGAGTAGGTGCAGAGAAGGAGGAAAAGTAGGATGTAGAGAAGGAGGAGGAAGAGTAGATTGCAGAGAAGGAGAAAAAAGTAGGATGTAGAGAAGGAGGAGGAAGGGGTAGGTTTTAGAGAAGGAGGAGGAAAAAGTAGGAGGTTTTAGAAAGGGGGGAGGAAGAAATTTGGATGTATATAAGGAGGAGGGGAAGAGTTTGGGTGTAGAGAAGGGGGGAGGGAAAAGTAGGTTTAATAGAAGGAGGGGAAAGGGTAGGATGTAGAGAAGGGGCGAGGAAGGGAGAATATATGAAAGGGGGAGGAAGGTGGGATGTATAGAAGGAGGAGGAAGAGTAGGATGTTTAGAAGGGGAGCAAGGTAGGATTTTAGAGAAGGTTTGGGGGAAGAGTAGGATTTTAGAGAAGGAGGAGGAAGGGGTAGGATGAAAAAGAAGGGGAGGAAAGGTAGGTTTTATAGGAGGAGGAAAAGTAGGATGTATAGAAGGAGGAGGAAGAGTTTGGATGTATTGAAGGAGGAGGGAAAAGTGGAATTTTAGAGAAGTGGAGGGGAAGGGGTAGGTTGTAGAGAAGGAGGAAGAGTAGGATGTATAGGGGGAGGGAAAAGTAGGATGTATGAAGGAGGAGGAAAGGGGGATGTAGAGGGAAAGAGGAGGAAAAGTAGGTTGTAGAGGGAAGGGGGGACGAAGAGTAGAATGTATGGAAGGAAGAAGAAGACAGGATGTATAGAAGGAGGGGGGAAGAGAGGATGTTTTAGAAGGAGGAGGAAGGTAGGATGTAGAGAAGGGGGAGGGAAAAAAATTTTAATGTATAGAAGGAGGAGGAAGAGTAGGATGTATAGGGAGGGGGGAAGGTAGGATGTATAGAAGGGGAGGAAGAGTAATAATATTTGGGAAAGGGGAGGAAGGTAGGATTTAGAGAGGAGGAGGAAGGTAGGATGTAGGAAGGGGAATCAAAAGTAGGATGGGATTTGAAGGAGGGGGGAAAAGTTTGGTGTTGAGAAGGACGAGGAAGGTAGGATGTAGAGAAGGGGGGGGAAAGTTGGGTGTTTTGAGAAGGAGGGGAAAAGTAGGATTAGAGAAGGAGGAGGAAGAGGGAGGATGTATAGTAAAGGGGAGAAAGAGTTGGAAAGTATAGAAGGAGGAGGAAGAGTAGGATGTAGAAAAAGGAGGGGGAAGAGTAGAATGGGATAGAAGGGGGGAAGGGAAAAGTAGGTGTAGAGAAGAAGGAGGAAAAAATAGAATGTTTTTAGAAGGAGGAGGGAAAAATTGGATGTATAGAAGGAGGAGGAAGAGTAGCATGTAGGAAAAGGGGGTAGGAAGAGCAAAGGGTGTTTAGAAGGACGGGGGAAAAGTAGGGTGTTTAGAAGGAAGAGGAATTTGTTGAATGTTTTAGAAGGAGGAGGAAAAGGGAGGATGTAGAGAAGGAGGGAGAAGAGTTGGTGTATTGAAGGAATAGAAAAGGGGAAAATGGTTTGGGGTTAATTGAGATCACAAATTAAAATCTAGAAGCTACAGTAGGGCCCGGTTTAAAGGGAGGGCTACTTGCTTCGGGTCTTAGTTAAAAAGAAAAAAGCGTTTTAGTATTTAATTTAAATTGAATTTTTTGCTTCCGCATTGCTAGCGAAAACATTTGTATGTATTTACTAATTTGCCTGTGTTTTTACCCTCGGTTGACCTTACCCCTGTCCAGAGGAAACACTGCAAGTTGCAACACAACCAAGCAGGTTGTCGCACGTCTCGCTACTTCTGTAGAGCACTGTAGTATGACCCTAGGTGACCTGCAGCAGGGACAAAGTTGGTCTTTGAGTTACCCTGTGTCACCCTAGGTGACCTGAAGCTTAAGTAATAAGGTCGTGTATTTAGGTGTGATCCTATACTATTATCTATGGTGAATTTACCCACTCACACAACTTCCTCATTTTTTTCACCGACTACAAGAAGACAGTATTTCTACTGCCTACTTGTAAACATTTAAGCTTAAGTAGTGTAAACAGTGCCTTCTACTACCATGCTAGCTAGTATGTACCTTGTAACTCATATGTTGAGTACTTATCAACTAATGTTTAGTTTGCATACTATAGACACAGCGCCAGAATTTACATTTTATTAATACAAGAATAATGTTCGTTTAAAGTCTAAGCTTTTATAAGACTTGAAAAGGCTGAATCTCCAAACAAACATTGTATTAATAAAGTGTCCATTTTATCATTCTTTCTATTTTTCAACTTGTCGGTATTTTATACCTGTTTTATGTCTGGTCTCTTATTTATCACTTGCACACTCTTATCTGTGTATATTCACTTATTCATTATATTGTTCATATGTGGTAAAAATGTCCAGTTTGCCTTACCTGGCCACTTCTGTTTACTAATTCATAATGACTCTTATTTTTTTCATGTATTTGGTTTCACTTTCCGATACTTTACAGTACTTTTTCATTGTACTGTAATTCTTGATGAAAATATCTCTGAAACATTACGAAAAATTAACCTGTCTCCAACGCGCGTCTTCGTGACGGGCTTATGTGTATGTATTCACTTCTTGTGCTTTATCATAACTTCTCTTGAAGCTGTGTATTGAATATGCCTCCCAACTTCCTTTTCAAAATCATTTTGTTTTCCAACCAGGCTGAGACTAAAGAAATGCCTCATGATGTCTCTTTGATTCATGTATGCTTACAGTCTACAACCATAACCTTTTGTTCGTATTCCTCTTTATTCAATAGTCTGTCCCTGTCAACTATATCAACTCCTCTTAAGATTTTGTATGTTATAATCATAAATTCCTCAGTTCTCTCTGCCAAGGTTATCAGTACTCAGTCTTCTCAGCCACTTCTCATAATGCTTTTTTCTCAGTTCTGGTACTAGTCTTTTTGCAAATCTTTCGGTCATACCGAGCAGCAGTAGGTGCTTCGCCAGGTGTGAGCTCCAAGCTGGGGCCGGGTACTGAATGACTAGTATAATATATGCCGTGTATAAATTACTGAAACAAATCTTTTTTCACGTTCTTAAATGTTGTTTTAAGGTTTACCAGTTTAACATTCGCCGCTAATATTATACCGGAGAAAAACATATGTAGTTTTTCTCCGCCCATGCTGTACTCTGTGTCCGGTCTGTCTTCAAGCTTCCCAGATAGCAACACTTTTCAATACTTTGAGTCCCAGAAGTCAGTATTGCCCACATTTATAGGATACTGAGGTCTTCCGGGAGCCATTTTATGCTGTCTGTTCAGCAGTTTTGCATCAATAGTGATACATAAGACTCAGTCCCTTCTGGTAAATCGCGAAAATGGTCTTAATATTTATATTTCGGAGCCCAGTCTTTACTCTCTCCCAATCTGCTATTTCTTTCCTGTCATTGATCTTCCGGGTACGCCTTTATTCACTGCAACACGGCTTGACAAAGCTCCTGGAGAGCGAAACGTTGCCACAATAAAATGTCATATTAGTTGCACCTGTGTCCTTTTACCTAGCATAGTTCATACTCGCCTCTGCTTCATGTAGTTCTCCTACACTCACATCTGACTCTTCTATATCCCTACAAGATGTTAGAGCTCTCTTCATGAAATCCCTGCCTCCTTTTTTTTCATCAACATTTAACAGAACCTCAAAATACTTCCTACATCTTCCAAGTACCTCCACCTGCCCCTCTGACGTCTCTCTTATTTTGTTTTTTAACTGCTAAATTCATTTGTTCCCTAGGCTTTCTCAGTTTATTAATCGCACTTTAAAGCTTTTTCTTATTTACTGCAAAATTTGTCGAGAACGCCTCTTTCCCATTTTGTAAGATTTTCTTGTACACTTCTTCATCATTCTTTCATCTTTCTAACATTCCATACTGCATTTTCTGCACTATGTATATTATCTCTAGATTGTAAAAAATCTCATATGCTAACTTTTTCTCTCTTACTACTCTCTCTACCTCACCATTCCACCAATCACTACTATTCCCACCCTATAAACCCATAAACTTTTGCTGCACTCATTCTTAAATCTACCCCATACTTCTTCGACCCCCATCTTATTACCTGTGCTCCCTAGCCCACCTTTCTCTCAATACTTTTATTTTCTCACCCTTTCCTACTGTAATTTATTCTCTTTCACTTCACTCTTACCCACTGATGACATTCTCTTAGTACTCCTACCTTTTACTCTCATTGTAGCAGTCACTAAATAATACTGGTATATCTATCGCCCCTCTACTAACAAGCGCCTCCAGAAGTTTACCCATCAGTCTTTTACCTTCTAACATATAATGTAACAAACTGCTGTCATTTCTCTCTATATCATATTGCAAGTATCTGTGGATTTTTTTTCATAAAACAAGTACTTCATATAGCCTCTTTCGTGAATTACACCTTATTTTTCCTTCCTTAGCCATTCATTTAAAATCACCGCTATCTCTCAGCCTTCAGTTCTCCTAGATACACCAGATGTAATCCAATTTACTCCCCCTGTTGATTTTTTTTATTTCCCATCGCTTTATTTCCCTTAGTGGTAGGTGGTCAAGTTACTTTTTATTTATTACACTAAAAAATGAATCTTTTTTTCCCATGTGTTTTATATCCATGCATATTCTAAAAACCTCTTCAGAATTTTCTCCTCCTCCTAAATAATAATAATAATAATAATAATAATAATAATAATAATAATAATAATAATAATAATAATAATAATAATAATAATAATAATAATAATAATAATAATAATATATTTTACATGGGGAGGTGGAAAAGAATTCTCCCTCCGTAAGCCATGCGTGTCCTAAGAGGCAACGAAAATGCCGGGAACAAGGGGCTAGTAACCCATTTAGTGCATAAATTATTAAATTTAAAAAGAAAAACTTTTGTTTTCTTTTTAGGTCACCCCGCCTCGGTGGGATACGGCTGGTTCGTTGAAAAAGATATTATGATACAAATAACAATTATTATAATTATTAATAAATATTATTATTATTATTACTATTATTATTATTTGTATGACATGAAAATTGTATATTATAATCGCTAAAGCCTCTCAAAACTAGGGGGCAAACTATACTGTATTCTATTTCCAAAATGTGAATCGTTAATTTATTCACAAATTGCTCCAAGTCAGCAGCTTAATCCCCATTTCCCGGGACCGTAAAACACTTCTTACCGTGAATACTTTTGCATTGTGTAAACAAAGCTAAATGCGTTGTCAGACGGCCCTCGCATATAAGATGAGAAGCTGAGAGCAAGATTACTCCAGCTTGGTAATGTTGAGGCAGATGCTAAGTTGGGATTTAGGACTGTAAACTCCTGTCCCAGCTGCAGGGAAACAGCCTTTGTGAATATAAAAGATATCTCTATTTTCCCTAATTTCTATTGATAATTTGCTCGTATTTAGTGAGATAACCCTATCCTGGAATTGCAGAAAAGAATTAACAGCTTCAAACACAGGAACACAAACATTTATTGATGAACACAAGATAAATGCAAGATAAAGTCTTCGTGAGACAAGACGCGTTAAATACAAGATTTGTTTTTGAAGTATAATAAATGACCTTGCAAAGAGTAAGTAGCAGCTGTTAAGCAGCTGTGCTGTAAAGAATGAGTGAGAATGTTAAAACACTGTGCTGTAAAGAATGAGTGAGAATGTTAAAACACTGTGCTGTAAAGAATGAGTGAGAATGTTAAAACACTGTGCTGTAAAGAATGAGTGAGAATGTTAAAACACTGTGCTGTAAAGAATGAGTGAGAATGTTAAAACACTGTGCTGTAAAGAATGAGTGAGAATGTTAAAACACTGTGCTGTAAAGAATGAGTGAGAATGTTAAAACACTGTGCTGTAAAGAATGAGTGAGAATGTTAAAACACTGTGATGTAAAGAATGAGTGAGAATGTTAAAACACTGTGCTGTAAAGAATAAGTAAGAAATGTGTAAGGAAGCTGAAAACAGAACTGTGCAAAAAAACATTCTTTTATACTGTGGTGATCTGAGCTCTCTCTATCCCGGTGATTTATTAGTTAGGACGAAAACACAACTCAACATGACTGATAGCAGGTGACCTCACCGTGACTGGAGAGTGACCTCACGGTGACTCATAAGAGGTGACCTCACCGTGACTGGGGAATAACCTCACGGTGACTGACAGGAGGTGACCTCACCGTGACTGATGAAAGGTGGCCTCACTGAGTCTAATGAAAGGTGACGTCACCGTGACTAATGGAAATTGACCTCAGCGTGAATGACAGAACATGACTTCATAGTGATTGATGAAACGTGGCCTCACCCTGACTGATGGAAGGTGACCTCACCATGACTGATGGAAGGTGACCTCACCGCGACCGGTGGAAGGTGACCTCACCATGACTGATGGAAGGTGACCTCACCGCGACCGGTGGAAGGTGACCTCACCATGACTGATGGAAGGTGACCTCACCATGACTGATGGAAGGTGACCTCACCATGACTGATGGAAGTTGACCTCACCGCGACCGGTGGAAGGTGACCTCACCATGACTGATGGAAAGTGACCTGGTTTCATTTAATTGCCATTTAGCTCCTTTCCTCCTTTCAATATAACCAACCTGGCAATCAAAACAACCCACGTGGTATAAAATGAAAATGAATAATTCTCTTTGTCGTTGTGTTCACTGCATTTGTGTGTGTGTGTGTGTACTCACCTAATTGTGGTTGCAGGGGTCGAGACTCAGCTCCTGGCCCCGCCTCTTCACTGATCGCTACTGGATCCTCTCTCTCTCTGCTTCCTGAGCTTTGTCATACCTCTTCTTAAAACTATGTATGGTTCCTGCCTCCACTACTTCACTTGCTAGGCTATTCCACTTGCTGACAACTCTATGACTTAAGAAATACTTCCTAACGTCCCTGTGACTCGTCTGATTCTTCAGCTTCCAGTTGTGACCCCTTGTCCCTGTGTCCCCTCTCTGGAACATCCTATCTCTGTCCACCTTGTCTATTCCCCGCAGTATCTTGTATGTCGTTATCATGTCTCCCTGACCCTTCTGTCCTCCAGTGTCGTCAGTCCGATTTCCCTTAACCCTTTTCCCCGTACGACATTCCTTGAGCTCTGGGACTAGCCTTGTTGCAAACCTTTGTACTTTCTCTAACTTCTTGACGTGCTTGACCAGGTGTGGGTTCCAGACTGGTGCTGCATACTCCAGTATGGCCTAACATACACAGTGTACAGTGTCTTGAACGATTCCTTATTAAGGTATCGGAACGCTATTCTCAGGTTTGCCAGGCGCCCGTATGCTGCAGCGGTTATTTGGTTGATGTGTGCCTCCGGTGACGTGCTCGGTGTTATGGTCACCCCAAGGTCTTTCTCCCTGAGTGAGGTCTGTAGTCTTTGTCCACCTAGCCTATACTCTGTCTGCGGTCTTCTTTGCCCCTCCCCCAATCTTCATGACTTTGCATTTGGCTGGATTGAATTCGAGAAGCCAGTTACTGGACCACATGTCCAGCCTCTCCAGGTCTCTTTGCAGTCCTGCCTCATCCTCGTCCGATTTAATTCTTCTCATCAACTTCACGTCATCTGCGAACAGGACACTTCAGAGTCTATTCCTTCCATCATGTCGTTCACATATATCAAAAATAGCACTGGTCCTAGAACTGACCCCTGTGGGACCCCGCTCGTAACAGGGCCCACTGTGATACCTCTTCACGTACCATGACTCGTTCCTGCCTCCCTGTCAGGTATTCCCCTTATCCATTGCAGTGCCCTTCCTTTTACGTGTGCCTGATCCTCCAGCTTCTGCACTAATCTCTTGTGGGGAACTGTGTCAAAGGCCTTCCTGCAGTCTAGGAAAACGCAATCTACCCAACCCTCTCTCTCGTGTCTTACTTCTGTTGCCTTGTCATAAAACTCCAGGAGGTTTGTGATACAAGATTTGCCTTCCATGAACCCATGCTGGTTTTCATTTATAATCTTGTTCCTTTCCAGGTGTTCGACCACTCTCCTCCTGATAATCTTCTCCATGACTTTGCACACGATACATGTCAGAGACGCAGGTCTGTAGTTTAGTGCCTCGTTTCTGTTTCCTTTCTTAAATATGGGGACTACATTAGCTGTCTTCCATTTCTCAGGTAGTGTGTGTGTGTGTGTGTGTGTGTGTGTGTGTGTTGTGTGTGTGTGTGTGTACTCACCTATTTGTACTCACCTATTTGTGGTTGCAGGGGTCGAGTCACAGCTCCTGGCCCCGCCTCTTCGCTGATTGCTACTAGGTCCTCTCTCTCCCTGCCCCATGAGCTCTATCATACCTCGCCTTAAAACTATGTATGGTTCCTGCCTCCACCACATCACTTTCTAGGCTATTCCATGGCCTGACTACTCTATGACTGAAGAAATACTTCCTAACATCCCTTTGATTCATCTGAGTCTTCAACTTCCAATTGTGACCTCTTGTGTCTGTGTCCCATCTCTGGAACATCCCGTCTTTGTCCACCTCGTCTATTCCGCGCAGTATTTTATATGTCGTTATCATGTCTCCCCTGACCCTCCTGGCCTCCAGTGTCGTCAGGCCGATTTCCCTCAACCTTTCTTCATAGGACAATCCCCGTAGCTCTGGGACTAGTCTTGTTGCAAACCTTTGCACTTTCTCTAATTTCTTGACGTGCTTGACTAGGTGTGGATTCCAAACTGGTACTGCATACTCCAGTATGGGCCTGACGTAGATGGTGTACAGAGTCTTAAACGAATCCTTACTGAGGTATCGGAACGCTATCCGTAGGTTTGCCAGGCGCCCGTATGCTGCAGCAGTTATCTGATTGATGTGCGCCTCAGGAGATATGCTCGGTGTTATGCTCACCCCCAGATCTTTTTCCTTTAGTGAGGTTTGCAGTCTTTGGCCATCTAAACTATATTGTGTCTGCGGTCTTCTTTGCCCTTCCCCAATCTTCATGACTTTGCATTTGGCAGGGTTAAATTCAAGGAGCCAGTTGCTGGACCAGGCTTGTAGCCTGTCCAGATCTCTTTGTAGTCCTGCCTGATCCTCGTGTGTGTGTGTGTGTGTGTAAATGCAATCACAGTGAAATATGTCCATTCGTGAAAATATCACAAGATATATCCAGAACAAAGCTATCTCTCTGTTAATACAATAGTAATTAAAAAAAAAATGTGATTGATTTTTCAGATCACCGACGTGGAGCGAGTGAATTATATTTAGCGTTAATTAAATGTGTTATGTACCAATTATATCCATATCAAAGACATCAGTTTACAGACCATGTTACGGAATATTGGTAAATTGTATTGGTTTTCTTTCTCATGTAATACTTTTTTTCCATTCCATATTATTATTATTATTATTATTATTTGCAAAATGTCATACTATATAATCTCAATTTCTTCTGTAAAAGAATTTATATTTACACATTCACTAAAGTTAACCTAGTAATAAGTCACTTTGTTTTGCTAATTTACACATATGTTACTACGTATGATGATCACACTTACGTAGACGTGTTCCAATTATATCCATATCAGAGACATCGGTTCGCAGACCATTTTACACAATGTTGGTAAATAATATTGATTTTCTTTCTTGCTTTGATTTTTAAAGCACAGAAAACTTAGGGTTAATGTTGTGGCTAAATCCTGTAGAAGTTTATGCAGAGATGTGAAAGAGAGAGAGAGAGAGAGAGAGAGAGAGAAGAGAGAGAGAGAGAGAGAGAGAGAGAGAGAGAGAGAGAGAGAGAGAGAGAGAGATCCGCACAGTATGACAGTAATGAGCCACGTTCAGCAGAGCAAGTTTTCATCTGTGCGTTTACTTTACAGGTGAACTTTTTCCATTCATGACTTGAATAAGTTTATCTGTTAAGGAAACGTTGTCCTTATTTTTGATAAAAGTTTAAGCACCTTTGAAAACAATGTGTTGGTCATGAAAATAAATGGTATAAAATACCGACACACTGGAAACATAAACACATATGCAGTTTAATGTGATCCTTTATTGACAACGTTTCGCCCACACATTGGGCTTTCTTCAAGTCACAAACAGATCTACCTGGGGTGGAAGGTAAGCGAGTATTTATAGTCAGGTTCAGAATGTTGAGGTCAGGTGGAGAATGCTGCATCTGATGATCTACTGGGTGGGGTTATAGAGTCTTGGGTAGCTTAGCAGGGGTATTGGACAAGTTGTGAGTAGACCTTCTACAGTGTTCTATGTTCTTATGTGGGATAGCGATGAAGAAGTTTCTTGGCAAGTGGTTCAGCTAAGTTATAGAAACCATTGTTCTGGTTGAAATTGTTGGTTATAGAGATAAGCGATGATTCCAGGATTCTTCGGTATTGAGTGTTGTCTTCTGTGGCGATAAGTCTTGAGTTTCTGTAGTTAATTAAATGGTTGTGTGAATTGCGATGTTGTACACAGGCATTCCTTGTATCGTCAGTCCTGCTTGCGTATTGGTGTTCTGAAATACGTTGAACAAGTATTTTCTAAACTCCACTATCCTCGTCACTTCATCAGAGACTGCAGACGGCGGGCATTAAACATCTTCAACACACCCAGAGAAGACACTGCCGAGAAGAGATACATAGTCCTCCCTACCAACTCCATTGCCAAACATGTTTCCAACATCTTTTCCAATACATCATTCCAAGTATCTACCTCCACAACCACGACCATCAAGGACATCACCAGTAGTAGACAGGACAAGCCTCCATCCTCTGCAGGGGTATACCTAATCCCTTGTAATGACTGCAACAAATTATACGTGGGTGAAACATCAAGAGACCTCCAAACACGTATTTCAGAACACCAATACGCAAGCAGGACTGATGATGCAAGGAATGCCTGTATACAACATCGCAATTCACACAACCATTTAATTAACTACAGAAACTCAAGACTTATCGCCACAGAAGACAACACTCAATACCGAAGAATCCTGGAATCATCGCTTATCTCTATAACCAACAATTTCAACCAGAACAATGGCTTCTATAACATAGCTGAACCACTTGCCAAGAAACTTCTTCATCGCTATCCACATAAGAACATAGAACTCTGCAGAAGGTCTACTCACAACTTGTCCAATACCCCTGCCAAGCTACCCAAGACTCTATAACCCCACCCAGTAGATCATCAGATGCAGCATTCTCCACCTGACCTCAACATTCTGAACCTGACTATAAATACTCCCGTACCTTCCACCCCAGGTAGATCTGTTTGTGACTTGAAAAAGCCCACTGTGTGGGCGAAACGTTGTCAATAAAGGATCACATTAAACTGCACATGTGTTTATGTTTCCAATGTGTTGGTCATGTTGAACCCTTGAGGTTTGATTGAAATTTAATTAGACGTTTGATTTGACGGTCTAAGAGTTTTTATCCTACTTCTCTTCATCTGAAAATCCATTTCCATATATTTCTATGGCATTCCACCACTGTCCTCCTCCCTTACCCAGGCTTCCCGACCTACAACATTCAACTAACACCCAGTTTACTGCAAGGTGAACGCGAGCAACATGTGTAAACAAACTTGTCTAATTCCTTTCAACTCACCTAAAACTGAACCCGAATGACTTGCATATGAAATAAATGCACTACCACTGAGATGTGCGCCACCATTGACTCGGAAATTTCCAGCCTTTGCAGTTCGTTCTCTCGTCTTGGCTACCCTTCCAATTGCATAGACTCTGCCTTCTCAGATGCTAAATGGACTTTCCTCTCTCCCAAACTCTCTACTCATGTGAAATCTCCTGTTTTCTACCTTCCCTATATTTCCTGTCTTTCAAATCTTAACTACTCCCTTCGTTCTTTAGACATTAAACTTACTTTCCGCCAAACTAACATCTTCTGTAATAATCTAGTTCGCACCTCTCCTCCTGCTGCTGATGCTTCCAGGGTTTATTCCATTTCCTGTTCCTCTTGTCCTCTCGAATACTTTGGAGAAACTGGCTGCTCTTTTTTTTAACAGACTTAGAGCACAAAAGAAGTATTAGACTTGCCGATACCAACAATGCTCTTTTTTTGTCATGTTAGAGATCATAGTCATTCTATTGATTGGTGCTCTGCTAAAACTGTCTATCCTTGTTCTAGTCTTCACAGACGCTGTCTTCTTGAAACATGCCTTATACACAACTTTCCTAATATGAAGCTTAGTCCTTGATTTGTCTCTGTACATGCCTTCCTTTCTAATTACATTGTGAAATGCCCAAACTTCAGAACACTCGTGACCTGACCTGATCTTTATATCCTCCTATCCATACCTCTTTTCCTTTCCTATATTTTTTTAATGTCTTTTCTTTCTTCTGCCTAGGTGTGTTCTGTTCTATGAGTTTTGTGTACTCACCTATATGTGGTTGTAGGGGTAAAGTCTCAGAGATGTCCCACCCTCTTTGCCGGTCGCTACTAGGTTCACTCTTTCCTGACTTCGAGAGTCTTGTCGTACGTCTTCTTAAAGCTATATATGGAACCTGCCTCTACCACTTCACTCTACGAGTCGTTCCACTTTCTAACTACTCTAAGACTGAAGAAGTGCTTCCTAATATCTCTGAAACTCATATGGGTTTTCAACTTCCAACTGTGCCGTCGCGTTCCTGTTTACCATCGCTCAAAGATTCTGTCCATATTCACTCTGTTAATTCCTCTCCGTATTCTGTACATTGTTATCACTATCCTTCTCTAGTTCTTCCGACTTCCAGTGTCATAAGGCTGAATTCCCCTAATTCTAATACAACTTCAAATTAAAAAATGCTGGAAACTAGCATTTTTATCGTGTTTTTAAATTTTATGAGTTGAGTCAGTCTGCTCAGTTTTTCCGTCCCGTCTTTAGTTTTCCTTTAAAACTTCAAAACACCTCATTCGATCGGTTTCAAATTTTAAACCCTAGTCAGATATTACTAGTTCAAGTTTCGTGGTGCAATCAACAAGTACAAGTGCCGCCTAGATCAATTTATATAGCCCATTCAATAAACTGATTTCCACAAGATAGCTTTAAAGATTCTCTTCTGAAAAGCTTCACATTTTAACTTGGGTGTATCATACCGAGATGGTTGCTATTGGTAATGGCATATGGAAGCACCAATTTAAATCTCCAAATGATATAGCAGTAATGTACATTTTATAGCTAGATTATGCTTCTCGAAAGAATGGGGGGAGGGAAAGGGATTGATACAGGTAAGGTACACTTGATCAAAAGAACTGGACTAATCCTCTCCTTCCTTGGATTGTATCGGATTGCCGCCCATCTCACAGGTGTTCGGTGATCGCTTCTTGTTTAGCGCTTTCTCCTTTTAAAATTAAAATAGTTTTGAATGGCGTTAGTCTTTAACAGTTTATGCATCATATGGAATTGATGAAACATCTGTGGGCTTTAGAGACCGTTGTACGCAAGGCTTGAAGCTTAATTACTTTCTTAATTAAAGACTGATCAATCTTACTTAGAGTAAACGTTGGACTGATTTTGGATTGTGTAGGTCCCAATGATTTTTTGTAGGTTAAGACACATGTGCAACATTGGTTATCTTTATTGTAGACGTTTCGCCGTCGAGTGGCTTTATCAATACAGATTCTAGGACATAATTAGAAGACAATAAAACTATATACAAAAGATGAGGTAATCAGTCCCTCAGCCTTGGAGTTGGTGTTGAGAGCACCGTGGTGGTAGAGATTCTGGAGCAAAGGCATGGAGATAGGGACGTATAGCAGACGAGGGTATAGTTACGGGTAGGCGGGATTCCCCAGTAGAAGTAGGTCTTAACTTTCATCTTGTCGGTATTTCATACCTTCTTTGCACAACTTGTCAGACACTGCAACATCATGGAATCTTGGTTCAGAGGACATCTACAACTAACCCATCCTTTTGGTTAGGACCTACTTCCACTGGGGAATCCCGCCTACCACTGACAATGCCCTCGTCTGCTACACTTCCTTATCCACTGACGCCTATATAAGCGCCAGTCTCCATGCCTTTGTTCCAGAATCTCTACCACGATGCTCTCCACACCAACTCCAAGGCTGAGGGACTGATTACCTCATCTTTTGTATATAGTTCTACTGTCTTCTAATTACATCCTAGAATCTGTATTGACAAAGCCGCTCGACGGCGAAACGTCTACAATAACGATAACCAGATGTTGCACATGTGTCTTAACTTTCATCTTGTCGGTATTTTATGCCTTTCTTGCACACGATTTTTTGTAATAGAAGAAATTTGGAAAATTGAAATACTGCTATTCATGAGATAATATCAAGTTTTCAGCCGTTCAGTAGTGATAACATGATGACACAACTTCTATACATCTTCAGGCTTAATGTTCTGATATATTATACCATGTTGAATTAGATATGGGCTGTGTATGTCCTAGGTACAATTTTCTTGAAGAAATTTTGATACTGGTAAAATGACTCGCAAATGTTTCTTCTAATTCACTTCAAACCTTCAACATGTTACAAATTTATACGGCACTCTGTACTATTGCAGTCTCGTGCAGTGAGCTTCAGGGGACCGGGGTTATGCAAATCAGGATAACTTTCTCGCATCATATAGTGACCTAATTCCATTTATTTATTGAACAGAACTGAATATCATTATTTACTTAATATAATTATAAAATTGGGACTTATGCCACCCATAACAACCCCAAAATTGCTAAAAATCTGAAGCCGATCACTAGAAGCTTCCGCCAGACATAGTATGGATTCCAAAGATTTCAAGTTGCTTTTAACTATTTTGCTACATTGACAAAGTTGACGGCACATAAACTAAGCTTAATGGGTGCTAGCGTGTCCACAAGACATATCAACCATTAATTAAATACTGAAACCCTTCAGAAGAGGTAAACTGAATTTTATTTAGCGTGATTTAATGGGAATTAATATTTCACACTAATTTACATGTATAATGAATAAATGACCACCTACACTATTTGTGAGTGTTTGAAGCTACGCCGCAGAGAGTTTTGGAACTTATGTGAGCTATAACCAAATGCTGGAATGGGTTCAACAAGGGTTTGGTCATAAGACACATGCAAAATGGGCCCTTTGTTCCCGGATTCCCCCCCCCCTTTTTCCTTCTTACATTGTCTTGGAAAAAATTTTAAGCCCGAAATGGATGAATCTTCCCCCAATTAAGAAAGAAATGGTTTAAAAGAAAAGTTAAGAAGAAGAACCCGGGGGGAAAATTTATTTTTCCGGGGCAAAACTTAAAAAGGGGGCCTTTTTTGGGGTTTCGAATTAAACCCAAATTAATTTAAAAATTTAAAAATTATTTTGTTTTGGAAAAAAACAAAATTTAAAAGAAATTTTTTTGGGAAAAACAGGGGTTTAGGGAGTCAGTGTTTTCGACACATCAGACTCCAGGAGTCCGGGTAAACACCTGATGATTTTGTCCCCGTTTTAAAAACATCAACAATTTAAAATTCATTTATCTCGGGGCAACAACCCCAAAAAGTTGCCTTAAACATTTTAGGAAATTTTATAATTCTTTAGTGGTGTTTTAAGATTTTCATTGCCCAAAAAAACCCTCCCTCGTTTAGTTCCCTATTTTTTAAACCCTTTCAAAAAAACAATTACGAGTTTAAAATGTATTACATTTTAAAATAAATTTTCCTTTTTAAAAATGATAACTTTTATTTATTAATAACAAGGGAAAAAAAAAGGGTTTCTAGGCTTTTAGAAAAATTATTTAAAAAAAACAATTGGACAAAACCCTTACTTCCAAAATAATTTGGGGGGCCCAAATTTTTTTACATCCAGTGTTTTTCCTTTCAAATTATCTGTTAAATTTAGGGGATAGGTTGGTGAACAATAAATTTGAACCCGGGCTAAACCCAAGCCTTTTCAAACCCCCCTCCCCTTTCCCTCCCACCCTCATTCCTTTCCTCCTTTCCCCTTTTACCTACTTTCCCTTTCCCTCCCTATTTCTCTCTTTCTTTCCCCTTTTTCTTCTTTCTTTTTTGTTAAAAAACTTTTTATACAATAAAGTTTTTCAAAAGCCCCAAAAAAAGTAAAAATTTTCCCAAAAAAAATTTTTTTAAATTTCTCAAAGTAAAACAACTCTAAAATTGTTAAAAAATTTTGGGTGGAAAGGGAAAAATCTTGGTTGGGGTTTTTTTGAAAAACACAGGAAATTTTCTTTCTAAATAAAAAAAGGTGATTTTTTCCCCTTCCCTCCCTGAGGTTTGGGGTTTGTGTTGGGCGAACCCCCAGTGTTGGGCGAGGGCCGCAGGGTTGGGCGAGACCGCAGTGTTTGGGGACAAACCCCAGGGGGGTTGGGGCGAGACCGCAGTGTTGGGGGCCCCCGCAGTGTTGGGCGAAAACCGCAGTGTTGGGCGAGACCGCCCGGGGGTTTGGGGAGACCGCAGTGTTTGGGGGCAAAACGCCCCGTGTTGGGAGACCGCCAAATGTTGGGGCGGACCGAAGTGGTTGGGGGAGACCGCAGTGTTGGGCAAGACCGCGGTAGGTTGGGGAGACCGAGTGTTTGGGGGAGACCGAAGTGTTGGGGGGAGACCGCAGTGTTGGGGAGGGCCGAAATGTTGGGGGAGGGCCCCCAGTGTTGGCGGGGGAAACCCCAGGTTTGGGGGAGGGGCCCGAAAAAGGTTTGGGGGAGACCCCAGTGTTGGGGGAGACCCCAGTGTTTGGGGGAGGGCCGGCCCTGTTGGGCGAGACCCAAGTGTTTTGGGCCCGGGGCCCAGTGTTTTGGGGAAAACGCCCCGTGTTTTGGGGGAGACCGCAGTGTTGGGGGGGACCGCAGGTTGGGCCCAAAAACCCAAGTGTTGGGGGGACCGCAGTGTTGGGGAAGAAACCCCAGGGTTGGGGGATAAACCCCAGTGTTGGGCGAGACCGCAGTGTTTGGGGAAGAACCCCGTGTTGGGCCAAACCGCGTTTGGGCGAGACCGAAGTGGGTTGGGGGGAGACCGCAGTGTTGGGCGAAAACCGCAGTGGGTTGGGGGGGAGACCGCAGGTTTTGGGCCCAACCGCATTTTTTGGGCGACCCCCGGGGTGTGGGCACACCGACGTGTTGGGCGACCCCGCAGGGTTTTGGGGGGACACCGCAAATGTTTTGGGGGAAAAAACCGCCGTGTTTTGGGGGGACACCCCAGTGTTGGGGGGACACCGCAGGGGTTTTGGGGGCCGACAAACCCCATGTTTTGGGGGACCAAACCCCAGTGTTGGCACAAACCCCAGTGTTGGGGCACACCGCCAAATGTTGGGGGGGCACCCCCGTTTTTGGGCGCACCCCCCAGTGGTTTGGGGGACAAACCCCGTGTTGGGCCCAGGGGCCCCCAAGGGGGGCCCAGACCGCAGTGTTGGGCGACCCCGCAGTGTTGGGCGACACCGCAGTGTTGGGCGACACCGCAGTGTTGGGCGACACCGCAGTGTTGGGCGACACCGCAGTGTTGGGCGACACCGCAGTGTTGGGCGACACCGCAGTGTTGGGCGACACCGCAGTGTTGGGCGACACCGCAGTGTTGGGGACACACCAGCAGGGTTGGGGGGACAAACCCGGGAGTGGGTTTGGGGGACACCGCAGGTTGGGCGGGGACCCGCAGTGTTGGGGGGACAAAAGCAGGGGTTGGGCGAAACCGCAGTGTTTTGGGGGACACCGCAGGTTTTGTTGGGGGGAAAACCCCAGTGTTTGGGCGAACCGCCCCGTGTTTCCCCTGATGGTTTTCCCCGTTTTTCTTGCTATGTATGTTGTTGCGTTGTCTTTTTTATTTTTATTTATTTTTTTTTTTCCCCAATTTTTTTTTTTTGTTTTTTATGGTTTTTTTCTTCCAGTTTTTGTGTGTATGCCCGGTGTGTTTTGTGGGTGTGTGGGGTGTGTGGGGTTTTGTGTGTGGTTTTGTGTGTGTGGGGTGTGTGTGGGGTTGGGGTGGGGTGTGTGTGTGTGTGGGGGTGTGTGTGTAGGGTGTGTGTTTTGTGTGTGTTTTGGGGGTGTGGTTTTGGGGTGTGTGTGGTGTGTGTGTTTGTGGTTGTGTGGTTTTTGTGTGTGTGTTGTGGGGGTGTTTACTCACCCCAGTTGAGGGGGGCAAAGGGGCAGTTTCCCACTTCCCGTACCAAAAAATTTTTGGTTGCAAAGGGGTCGATCTTAGCTCTGGCCCGCCTCTTTACCGGTTGCTATGGGCCCTCTCTCTCCCCCCCTCCATGAGCCCCTTTAAACAAACCTCGTCTTAAAAAAATGTGTATGGTTCCCGCCTCCACTCGCATTTTTTTAGGCTATTTTCCCCTGCCTTTTCAACTCCCATGGGCGAAGAAATACTTCCCAATATCTTTCTGACTAATTTTTGTCTTCAAACTTTTAAATTTTGGCCCTTTTTAATTTTTGTTCCCTCCCTGGAAAATCCCGTCTTTTTCCACCTTTTCTATTCCCCGCGTATTTTATTTTCGTTTTTTATGTCTTTTTCCCCGAAAAACCCTTCCCCTTTTTCTATGGTTTGTCAGGCCGATTTTCCCCTTTAAACTTTTTCATGGAACCCCCTTAGCTCTGGAATAAACCCTTTTCGCAAAAACCTTGGGACTTTCTCTAATTTCTTGGGCTTTCCTTTTCAAAAGCGGGTTTTCCCAAAAAGGTGCTGCATACTCCCGTATGTGTGTTTGTGTGTGGGGGGGGTTTTGTTGTGTGTGTGTGTGTGTGTGTGTGTTGTGTGTGGGGTGTGTTTTATTGTGGGTGTGTGGTGTGTGGGTGGGTGTGTGGTTTTGTGTGTGGTGTGTGTGTGTATGTGTGTGTGGTGTGTGTGTTGTGGTTTGTTTTTTGTTTTTGTGTTATGGTGTGTAAAGTGATTGTTTGAAGGCGATGTGTGGGGGAAAAAATATTATTCAGGGGAAAATTCCCGATTTGAAGGTTGGTGGGGCGGAAACCCGCCCCAAAAATATTATTTGAAGGCTAAGGAGTTGTTGGGGGGGGCTGGACATTTAGAGGGGATGGAAAAAATAGGAAAACTTGAAGATGTTAAAATTTTGAGTTGGAGGAAGGGGGGTAAGTCGTCCTAGAAAGTTAGAGGGAAAAAAGAAAAGGGCCCCTGACAAAAACTAAAAGCCTTGAATTCACCCAACACTGTCAAAAAATCAGAACAGTGGAAGTGTATTTCCCAAGTTGAGTGAATAATAAATGACCTACGACGGTGTATAAGTTTACATCTCTGTTGCTTTATATTTTTTTACAAAAAATATACCAAGGTTTAGAAAACAGACGATTATGAATGAACACTTTTGTAAAATTTTGGGATTTTTATTGTGGAAACGTTTTCGCCACCAAGACTTTCTTTAGTACAGCGGGGAGAAAAAACTAGGGGAAAAAAATTTGAGATGATCCTCTTTTAGCCCAGAGTCGATATGTTTTGGCTCACAAAATTTTAAAAAAAAAACCAGCATATGCCGAAGAAAGGGTTATATACTGCAGACAGGGATGTAAGCAGTTGGGGGCACGTCCTGGCGAAAAAAAAAAAAATATTTTGGGAAACAGATCAGGGCTGTAGTAAAGGGGAAGCATTAAAAAAATTTTTTTAAACTACTAAGTTCCAATATACCCCCCACGGGCGGGTATTCAAAACAGGATAACGGTTTTTAATACCCGCCCACGGGCGGGATTCAAACCGAGGAGGTTTAAATTAATCCTGAACATACCCAAATACCACGAATGTCCTCGGGTCACGAAAAAAACCTTGCCGAAAGGTAAAAATTGGGGATTTTGGCTTAAATGCAACGATCTTTTTGCCCAATAAGGCAACGAAAATTTTTTAACAAAAATTTCGCAAAAATCTTTTGAATCTAACAAAAAAAAATAAAAATTTCACTGTGAGGTTTTTTTTTAAAAAATTTTTGTAAACTTATCTAAAATATATATCGTTTGGAAAAAGGCAAATTAAATTTCCCTCGTTAAAAGGTTTTACATTTTTATAATATATATAAAAATAATAAATATATATATATATAAAAATATATATATATATATATATATAAAATATATATATATATATATAAAATATATGTATATATATGTCGTGCCGAATAGGTAAAACTGGTCAGTTAGCAAGACCTCATTTAAAATTAAGTCTTTTCTAAAATTTTCTCATATACGTTTAAAGATATAAATTTCTTTCATTTATGTTAATGTAAAAAATAATAATTTTATACCAGCCTAGATGAGATGTTGCGTCATATTCTCCCACCTCAAGAGACAGAAAAATGTTCACACAGCCTTAATTACTTAACAAGTGATCTTTCAAAGATCATGCACCCAGCAGAGCTAGGTGTTGTTCATGATCCGAAGATACTCGTGGTATTGTTAAGCTCAAGGTTAATTTCAACCGCCTCCCATTTGAATACCAGCCTCCACAAGCAGTTTACATAGTAATGAAACCACGAGTTTCCTGGGATCACGAACAACACCTACCTCTGCTGGGTGCGTGATCTTTGAAGGATCGGTAGTTAAGTGGTTAAGGCAATGTGAACGTCATTCTGTGTCTTGAGGCGGGAGAATGTGTTGCAGGATCTAATCTCGGCTGACCGCATATATATACACATGAACATCTGTGATTTAATAAAGTCCACTATGTGAGCGAAACGTTGTCAGAAAAGGAACGTATACTGTATTTATGTCTATGCAGGCATTCCTCCTTGGAGATAATACTGATGACTTACGCATCTCACCGACATATTAACTAAAATTTTACTTTCTTAATTATAATATTTTACCACAACATTAACTAAAACACGAAAATAAGTAACGTTTTTTTTAAACAAGTTGCCAGGGGAGGAAAATCAATATATCAACCTTCCGAGCAGCATGGAAGAAAAATGTATCTACACACACCGGGGGAATTTTTTTTTTTTGCCTTGATGAGGCAGGGGAAGTTTGATTATTAATTAGCGTGAGCAGCCATTGCTCTCTCTCTCTCTCTTTCTCTCTCTCTCTCTCTCTCTCTCTCTCTCTCTCCTCTCTCTCTCTCTCCTCTCTCTCTCTCTCTCTCTCTCTCTCTCTCTCTCTCTCTCTCTCTCTCTCTCTCTCCTCTTCTCTCTCGCACACACACAAGCACATTTAAGACTTTAACAGGATTATGAACGCGAACTTGCTTAAATATTTCACAAGTTAATGGCTGTTATCTTACCTTAGCATATTATTAAGTTAGGTATACAGGTGCATATCTAACTTAATAATGAGCAACATACATATATGATACAGGTTAATATTAGTGCCATATGTTTGTCAGAACTTTTTGTTAGTCTATTTGGCATCACAGACGCTTAATTGCTGTTAATTATGTCACTGAAAAAGGGTAGAGTATAAGACGATTGATAGGAGCCTTGGGGTATAGTAGCTGTTTTATGGTTGTCCTCTTCAGGAGACATGCGGAACCTTTCAGGAATTTTTAAGACTTCTGATATATATATTTAGTGATGAAGTGGGCTGATAAGACATTTCAAAGCCGATTAAGTAAAGGCTCGAGATTAGTAGGCTTGAGTAGTCTTCGTGGCATGAGCTTAGTTTGCTCTCTCACACACCGTTTCTGTCTATTCCGGCTTCAGCAGTAACATTGTGCTTCTTAGAATTTGTTAGGTTTAAGGGTCATTAATTCATCGAGGGTTATTGCAGATGTTATTAAAAGGTTACCATCATCATTTATGTTTCCAAGCAGGAAATGTAACTTGTCAATGCTTGCTCCAGACAGTTACTGTCGCAAGTAGATGATTGATGTACGTCATCATGGTGTGTATGTGTTCTCTTGCAAAAGTCAATGGTAAAGAATCGTCGACTGTAAGAGAATTGGAATCGGAAGAGAGGATAAATAAACCGCTGACGAATGCATTCCAAAACAAGGCACCAAACACACACTCTTGTGGAATGCTAGAATTAATTAGGTGGCTTCTAAATTTTCCTCTATTAAAACTTAGACAAAAGTTGAAGACTGAATTCACTGACTCCTTTTGTTGGGAACTTTACAACATTGCTTAATCTCTTCTAGGAAATTAGTACGTCTACGTAGCTAAAAAAAACATTCTACATGACAGAGCCTAACACCGAGTATAAGCATGAGAATTTGTTGAATTCACCATATAATGAAAACATCTCTCACCTCCAACAAGTACTTGAATACTTTTAAGTTAAACTTGTTTTTAAATATGGCAGCACCAGAAAGCGAAAATTAACTACAAATTCTCCCAAGAAATCTTTGGTTTGTGTATACTCCCTCCGTTGTAAAAGTTGTGATGGCTTTATTTTAGAATAAACTGGTAAGTCTCTTGAGATCAGATTTAGACAAAATACAACCACATAATATATGCCATTGTGTACATGGGACTAATGACGAAGAATTACTTCCCAGTAATTCTATAGTTAAACGAAATATTGTGGTATCATCTCTTATCAAGCATGATGCACAATATATTTCAAATGTGAATTCTGGAATCTATAAACTTGACAGTTTTAAAGTCCATAATATTGTTCATAATCTTTAAAGTAAAACCATTTTTTACAAAGATACAGAGTGTATTCTTTGTCAAACGAACAATTTATCTTACACACACACACGACATACACACACACACACACACACACACACACACACACACACAACACACACAATATATATATATATATATATATATATATATATATATATATATATATATATATATATATATATATATATATATATATATATATATATATGCAAGGAATTCGCAAGAGCAGGCGAAATATACACAAACACTGATCTCTGGCCTAAGGAGACTCGAACCTACGAACCTTGGAACAAGGTGCGCAGTGCCTTACCATTCTCATCACACTGGACCAATACCTTGGCGTCCAGCTTGCGCTAGACGTTTGATCCAAGGCAGCCAGCTTTCAGGGAAAAGGCTTACACCTTTTCATCTCATCCCTTGCATGCATCAGCCTTACTAGAGATTTTAACAATGCAAGGAATTCGGAAGAGCAGGCTAAATATACAGTGTATGTGTATATTTCGCCTGCTCCTCTTGAGTCCAATCTGATCCTAGAAAAAATAGTCTCAGACCTCAGGACGATGGAAGGCAGGATGAAAGACATCGATACACATGTTGCCTTCTACCTACTACCTACTCACCAAAACTTACCTACTTCCTGAGATGCTCCCCAGCCTTCAGCAGTTCGAAACTCAAGGAATATGACTCTCTGCTTAAGACCATGCTAGAGAATGTACTGAATCTTTCCCTCGAAGATGGAGAGTAGTTGCAAGCCTCACTCCCAGTCAGGCTTGGGGGGCTGGGAGTACGCAAATTCTCCCAGATTAATCTACAAGCTTTCCTATCCTCTTCCATAGCATCAAATGAGTTAACAAAACAAATTCTTCCAGACAATCTCCGTGACTCAGCAGGAATACAGGACCCTAGCTATGCCAGTGCCATCACTGAATGGGAGACTCTTGCTGCTCCGGCACCAAAACCTAGTGCAGCAATGGCTTACAAACATGGGTAGGCCCCATCGCTGAAAAAGTGCTTGCCAACATACATAGGGTTGTAACATCAGACAGGAAGACTGCCCATCTCCAAGCTGTGAGTGCACTTCACTCCGGGGATTTCCTTCAAACAGTTCCCATTTCGGCAATGGGAACACGCCTCGACCCTAAGACCCTCCGTATTGCAGTGGCCTTCCGTGTTGCTGCTTCCATTCACACGGAATACACGTGTATTTGCGGCGATGCGCAAGCCGACCAATGTGGTCTACATGGTGTTAACTGTTCCAAAACAAAGGGCTGGCATGCAAGACACAATGAAGTCAATGACATAAAGAGAACCCTTGCTCCAGCTGGATGCCCAGCCAAGAGATAGCCCCGAGCACTAGCAGCCAACAATACCCACAACAAAGAAAACTGCCCTGATGGGATCACCATCTATCCTTGGAAGAATGGCAAGCTCTTATCCTGGGACTAAACCTGTGTCCACGCTGACTGACACATACATTCATCACAGTGTCGGGCGGCAGGAAGGAGCTGCTGATTACAGGGAGGAGTACAAGATCAGCAAGTACAGGGACATAAGCAAACAGTATTAATTTGTCCCAGTGAGATCAGAGACCTTGGGATCATGGGGAAAAAATGCCACATGTTTCCCTAAAGAATTGGGTTCCAGACTCATCAACACCACCATCAACACATGAAAGTGGCTGCCCAAGGGCAGCCACTTTCATGTTCCAACACCTCAGCATGGCCATCCAGATGGCCATGCTGATGGCCGCGCCGACCCAACTTGGGTCGGCGCGCGTCAGGTGTTTAACCGTTGTGGGATCTAATAGTGAGGTGCTGGCCAGACCCCTTATATAGCTTCCTTGGATGCTTTACTTTCATAGTTCCTTGATAATGTGAGTAGTCACGAAAGCGCTTGGAATTTCTCTATTCTTTCAGAGTGGTTGTTTTGCATATAATATATATATATATATATATATATATGTATATATATATATATATATATATATATATATATATATATATATATATATATATATATATATATATATATATATATATATATATACATATATATTTATATAGTGCCCAATAGATAAAATTGGTTATTTAGAAAGAATTCACTTCAAATTAAGTCCTTTCTGAAATTTTCTGTTATACTTTTGAAGATATATTTTTTTTTACATTTATGTTAATGTAAAAATTAATAATTTTATACCAAAAGAGCCTTAGAAAACTAACCTAACCTTATGTTGCATGCAGGCAGTATGTACCCTTTATTCGGAGCATGTGAGCTCACTCATAAAGGGCTACCTCCCGAATCAGCGAACCAGGTCGCTAAGGGTTTGATGATTTCAGGGCCCGATCGTCAAATCAGCACCTAGGTTCACCCAATCATATTGTGGAACCGGCATTTGTGAAGGTGAAGTGGATACCACTCACATTCTCACCCTTGTCATTTTCATCCAGCTGTTGGTTGAACATGGTTGTCCACTCTGTCTCCAGGCTGTGTCTTTACCTTTGCTTTACCGTGTTGTACACATATGTTTCCAAACTGTATATAGTGTACATACTTGTAAACACTTATAATCGCACTTGGCGAAGGAAAATATAATTAAAAGTCATTGTGCTGTGTTTGTTCTGCACCTTGCTCACCTTTACAAGCAGGATAACAGGCCTAATTGTTCCTGGGTTGTAATATGGGGGCCTGTTCGGGAGTTGGAGCTGGAATTAGAGCAGGAGTTGAGCCTAGAGTTGAAGCTGAAGCAGGAACATCTTATAGCTTGCTGACTGGCATTGCGTCAGCTTTGCCAACGCTTTACGAAACTTCGCATGTCAGCTTTGCATTTTTCTTTCTTATGGTCAACCTGCTATTGTGTGATCGTTGACAGCTTGCTATTTTAGCGTGTCAACTGTGCTCACTTTGCTATGGTCAATCTTGCTGTTGTGTGAATATTTTGCAGTTGGCTTTGCTATTGCGTATCAGCCTTGCTATTGTATGTGCGTATTCTGCATTCGGCTTCATTACGTGCCAGCCTTATCATGTGAGCATTCTGCAGTCGTACAGTGCATAGATGAGCGTGTATTGAAAATAGCATGTTACGTTGGGGTATGCTGCCTAGACGTGTCAGATGTCTAGTGTCTGAATACACTTTGGTAAACTTGCCAAAGTTTTCTCTGCAGCATTGTTGGCAAATTGCTCGTTCCATTGGCATTGATTATGAATGCACTCTCACAGCTGCGTAGCTTTGTACTCCTATAAGTGTCAAACTTCAAGAAGAGGAGATGGCACATCAAACTCCTCCCTCTACGGGAGCCAGGAATAAAACCTTGATGGTCTTGCAGGAGGAAAACGATACATAACCTCAGCAAAATCGTCAGTCTCGTGCGACAGGGTTGTTTGAAGGTGAATCAGTTGCATTGACACTTGAGTTGGCGAAAATCAATCTTGAGCAGACTAGGGAACAGAGCTTATATACCAGTGAAGAATTTGAAAGGGGAAAAGAAAGGAGGCAGTTTTCTGCATGCTAAATGACTTTAGCATGCAAAAAGCAATACAGCTGGTTCCTCGTTTCACTGAGGCAGAACCTGAACAACTTTTCGAAAGTTTCGAAAATCAGGCTCGAGCCTTGAGGTGGCCTGAGAGCATTGGGCGTCTTTAGTGCATAAGGCTTTCTTGGTAAGGCACAGGAATTTACATCAGTGTTAAATGTCAGTTATTTTAGTAATTATCAGGTGGTGAAGACCACAGTTCTTGGAGCGTATCAATGTATTCCTGCTAAGTATAGGAAGACATTCAAGTTAGGCAGACAACAGCTTCGTCAATTTTTTGTGGACTTTGTTCAACAGCAGACCGAAGCTTTTACCAGCTGGTATAAAGCAAGTGGTGTCGCAACCTTCGAAGAGTTAATTCAACTCATCTTAGTAGATAACCTGCTGGAGTCTGTAGGACCAGAGGTCAGTCTTTCTGCAGGACCATGTCTTAACCACTGCATTGGAGGCAGCCAGGATAGCTGATACTTTTGAAACCAACCGCTCCTCGTCGGAGCGGGCCCATCTCTCTTGTCAACAGTCTGGCATGAGCAGAGATCGTCAACATTGGAGGATGAAGTGCCAGCAGGAAGAACGCCTACTTCAGCCAAATAACTCACCTGGTGAGCTATGCTACTCAACTTATGGTCAACCTGGCGATCGACAAACTGCTCAACATGGTGTATCCCGACAACAGTACCCAGAGTGGCACCAGCCACAATGTCAGCAGGAATCTAAGGTCAAGCCTGTCGCTTGCTTTTATTGTAATAAATCCAACCACATTAGCCCAAATTGCCCAAATAAACCCCAGCTTGAAAGAAGTAGAAATGGATGGCCTCTTATTACTGTAAGAGTCGTATATCCCTTCAGGAAGACTCAAAGAAAACTGAAATCAGGACCCTTATAAGAAAGGGAGTACTTCCCCTTTCTGAACACACTTCATTACAATCCTCTGTTCTGTTAGAAGCTTTTGGAGGAGCAATTTTTTCTGTCCCTTTGCATAAAATATATATAGAGTGCAGATATTACACTGGATATTTGACTGTAAGTGTATCTGAGGGATTTCCTATGAAAGATGCAGTGTTATTACTGGGTAATAACATTACCACTTCTAGTAAGTCTCCAGAACCAATAATGATTAATTCTTCTCCGATGATGGCCATAACTCGGGCAAAATCTCAAGGGATATCTGGCGAGAATGCTAACCTATCCTTGGACGACTCTGATCTCATGCATCCATGAGTAAATCCTTTTCAGGTAACCCGGTCAAATATATACTTTAAAACAACTATTTGGTCTGCACTGAGACTGGTAAGGAGATAGAAGATAGGCAACAGTCAGACAGGTTAGTGGTTCCAACAAAATTTAGACCTCAAATATTAAATATAGCTCATAACATTTCATTAGGAGGTCACCTAGAAATTACTAAAACGATATATAGGATATTAAAAGAATTTTATTGGCCAAAATAAAGGCAGGATATGAAGATACATATTCACTGTTGCCGAGAATGTCAGCAAGTAGCGAAACCTGGACATTCCATTAAAACTGCACCTCTCCAGCCTATACTTGCTGATAGAGAACCTTTTGCAGAGTTAATTATAGATTGTGTAGGTCCACTACCTAAGTCAAAGTCTGGGAATCAGTACTTATTTACCATTATAGATAGTGTAACTAGATACCCAGAAGCAATTCCCATGCGCAGTATTAATACGAAAGCAATCCTTAAAGCTTTAACCAAGTTCATCTCTTGCTTCGGCATTCCTAAACCTATTCAGTGATCAAGGTACTAACTTCACTGTCAAAGCATTTAGGAAAGGATTGAATAGGCTAGGGATAATTCACAACCTATCCACTGCCTATCATCCTCAGTCCCAAAGATTCCATCAGACGTTAAAAACCATGATGAGAACTTTTTGTATGCATTTTCCTACAGCTTTTGATGAATCACTACCTTTGTTGTTGTTTTCAATAAGGGAAACTGTGCAGGAGTCTACCGGGTATAGTCTGTTTGAGCAGATCTTTGGGCACGATGTACGAGGTCCTCTTCGGGTGCTCAAGGAAGGATGGATAGGAGGAGACGTCAGCTCAACACTCTACAACCCTTCTTCAAGGTTGCAGGTGGCACGTCAGTTAGCCAAGGCTAACTTAAAGGCAGCTCAAAACAAGATGAAACAGAGATATGACAGAAATTCACAGTTTCGCTCCTTCCATCCAGGAGACAAGGTGTTAGTACAAGAACCTATACCTGACCACACCTTGAAAGCTAGATTTACGGGACCTATGCAAATTGTAAGTAAATTATCTGATGTAAATTACATGGTGTCTCCCCTTGACAAGACCTCAAAAACAAAACTTACCACATTAATCAAATAAAAGCATTTAATAAAGTCCCAGTAATGACTGTCCTCTACCTTTGAGGATAACTCTGACTCTTTGCACTCCGTTTCTGAAATTAATGTCAAGCTTCCAAATTGTGTCCTCCTCAAGGACTCTGAACCTTTAAATGGGGCTATCTAAAATTCAAGTAACAAGTTTAACTGCGCTTCTACAATTTTACCCTGATATTTTTTTCGGATGTGCCGAAAAAATGTACGTTAGGTTATGACGTAGATGAGGGAAACTAAATCTATTAAACTCTCCCCTTACAGAGCTAATCCTGAAAAACAGAGTCTACTTCAGCAGGAGGTAGAATTTCTGTTAGAGCATGGGTTAGTGGAGGAGTCATCTAGTCCATGGGCTTCACCGTGCATCCTTGTTAAAAAAAGCTGATGGAGGTTTTCGAATGTGTAAAGACTACCGTAAGGTGAACGAGGTCACAATTACAAATGCTTACCCACTTCCTCGTCTGGATGACGTAATCGACTTTGTGGGTAAGGCTACATTTGTGTCCAAGTTAGATCTCCTTAAAGGTTACTATCAGGTATCTTTGACGGATAAGACGAAGGAAATCTCTACCTTCGTAATTTCAGGAGGTCATTATCAGTACTTTCGGAATGAAAAATTCTCTCTCTTCATTCCAGAAAATTATCCATCAGGTTATTAAAAGACTTGAAGGCACTTCGGCTTATCTAGATGATATTATTGTTGTGTCGGATACTTGGGATCAATACAGAGTTCCACTTAACTGTTAATTTATCTAAGTCTTCCTTTGGCCATGCTACTGTTAATTTTTTGGGCCATGAAGTAGGTAGTGACAAAGTTGCCAATAAATTTGATAACGTTCTTGCCATTAAAGATTATCCAGTACCTCATGACAGGAAATCCCTTCAAAGTTTCCTAGGTATGGTAGGATTTCATTGAAGATTCTGTAAAAAATTCTCAGATATTGTAGCCCTTCTATCCTCACTTACCAGCCACAAAGTTCCCTTTAATTGGACCCCAGAATGTCAAAATGCTTTTACGAAAGCAAAAAGATTACTTTGTACTGCACCCATTCTTTTGTCTCCAGACTTCTCCAAATCTTTTTTGTTACAGGTTGATGCTTGTGAGTCTGGGGTTGGGGCAGTACTATTGCAAGCTGGGAATGAAGGGTTGCAGCCTGTGGCCTACTTTTCGGCCAAGTACCAGCTGCGTCAGAAGGCCTACTCTACAATTGAAAAAGAAGCCCTCGCTCTGCTACTGGCCTTGGAGCATTTTGATATATATGAGGGCCAGACTTCGCAGGTGGTCAGAGTCTACACCGACCACAACCCCCTAATTTATCTTCAACATATGAAGAATCACAACACAAGAATCATGAGGTGGACCATCAGGCTGCAACCATATAACATATGTATCAAGCACATTCCTGGCCAAGATAATAAGTTGGCCGATTTTTTATCAAGAGTATATAATTTATATGTATTAGGTTAGGATGCATTAGGGACCTTTGATAACCCTTCTTTATATATATATATATAATGAGAATTTATTGTTGTGGGTCTTTTTTTTTATAGAGAGGGGATGCTCTGCTACCGTCCGCAGGTATCTTGGACCTACGTTAGCCCTACTGTCTGCTGTCTCGCTCTGAGTTTAGAGTTTGGATTTATGCCTTGAATAAAGTTGAGCTCTACCTAAGAGTTGGATGGTTGAGAGGAGAAGCAATCCCATTATATTGTGCCATTGTGACACAGTTACCAATTGGAGGAGGAAGCCTAGTCCTGAGCCTTCTCGGGGCGGGGGTGTTGCATGCAAACAGTATGTATCCTTTATTCGGAGCATGTGAGCACACTCATAAAAGGCTACCTCCCCAACCAGCAAACCAGGTCGTTGAGGGTTTGATGATTTCGGGGCCCCATCGTCAAATCAACACCTAGCTTCAGCCAATCATATTGTGGAACTGGCAATTGTGAAGGTGATGTGGATACCACTCACATTCTCTCCCTTGTCATTTTCACCCAGCTACTGGTTGAACAAGGTTGTCCACTCTGTCTCCAGGCTGTGTCTTTGCCTTTGCTTTACCGTGTTGTACAAATGTATTTCCAAACTGTATATAGTGTACATACTTGTAAATACTTATAATCTCACATGAAGGAAAATATAATTAAAAATCATTCAGCTGTGTTTGTTGTGCACCTTGTTCACCTTTACACGCAGGGTAACAGACCTTATTGTTCTGGGGTTGTAATACCTTATTATAACAAGCACAATTTAAATTAACATAATCCAACTAAATGTACTGCACCTCTGGTGCAGTACATTTAGTAAGTGAAATGTCTTCTGGGAAGAGTTCAGAGAACCTTCCTAGAACCCATGTGAGCACTAGTCTTCTTCCACCCCAAATACATACATATGTGTGTATGTCTGAACTGCTCAGGGTGAACACAAGGTCCAGTCTTGCTGGTTCATCCTCCTCTCTCTCTGGTAGTGCTCTTAACATGTTGATGCATAAGGTTTTCCAGTACTACATCCAGCATCTTGGCTCTCCATGTTTCAGGACCCCCATGTGGCTCCAGGTTTTCCCAGTCGATCTCCCTAGGGTTGAAATCGCCCATAACCAATAACTTTGCTCTGCTCGAATGAGCTCATCTTGCCACCTCGGCCAGTGTGTCCACCATTGCTCCGTTGCTCTCTTCATATTCCTTTCTTGGCCTCCTGCAGTTCTGTGGTGGATTATACATCACTGCAATGACTACCTTATGTTCCCCAGACTTAAGTGTACCTACAATGTAGTCCCTTCCTCCAATCTCATCCATGCCTTCCATTTTCTCAAATCTCCATTGGTCTTTTATGAGCAGTGTGTGTGTGTGTGTGTGTGTGTGTGTGTGTGTGTGTGTGGTGTGTGTGTGTGTGTGTGTGTGTGTGTGTGTGTGTGTGTGTGTGTGTGTGTGTGTGTGTGTGTATGTGTGTGTGTGTGTGTGTGTGTGTGTGTGTGTGTGTGTGTGTGTGTGCCATAACTAATTATAGATAACATTGCATGTCTTCCTTGTCACTTTTAATAAATAAAATATAAAAAAGAAAACTCCGCTGGAAATTTATAAATACTTGACGTTGCCTGGACCTGGAGGTACAAATGACCAGGAGAATCAAAGCCTCTTAGCCCGGCTCAGTGTGGGATCGGCGCCGCCCCCTGCCAGGTGTGGTGGTGCTGCCGACGCTGACACTTCATCTCCTCCTCCTTCTTTTCCTCCTTCTCCTCCTTTTCCTCCTCTTTCTCTTCCTCCTCCTCCTCGGCACACTGGCGTCTCTAACACTGCTCAGAAGCAGTGCGGAAAATATTTCGGCTTTATGAGGCTACGTAGGACGGTCATTCTTCTGCCGGAAATGTTTGAGCAGTATTGGTCTTGCCAGCCGACCTCATCTTAGCAAGTAGAGGAAGAGTTGGAGCTATCTAAGAGGCAAGATAAGTTGAAACGGAAAAGAAAAGGGAATGTACTAGTGTAAAACGAGAGATAACAGAATAAAAGGTTGAAGTTATTTGAGAGTGTAAAAAGGATCGAGGAAGGTGAAAATGTGGTTTAGCAGTCATCTCTCTTTCTCTTTCATTCTCTCCCCCCCCCCCGCCCACTCTCTCTCTCTGTTGTCATTGTGTGGAAATTCTGAACTAAGAGTCTCTTGTTGGGCGAAAGTGATGTGAATAGCTCTCTCTGTGAGGGTAATATGGAAATGCTGATACAGTAGCTTGAATCCTTGCTGTAGTGATAACCTTAGATACTGCGTTGGTAATGCTAATAATACGAATGTTTGATACTGTGCAGGTAATGTTTATATCGTGAGAGAGGAGTCTCTTATACTGGGCAGGTGATGTTGATGTACTGAGCTGGGTGCTCTGCTCTTCCTTTTGTTATATAACTGCAAAAAGTATTTAGGTGTCAGCTGACGTGTGCAGTGTTCCGCTTATGAATATAGACATAAAATTTGCTTATCCTGATCTTCCCTGCACTGAAGGTAAGAGTCATTGTTTATATCTCCTTTGGGAAATTTTGAAGTTATATTTTCTATTTAAATGTAAGATATATATACACTACATATATATATATATATATATATATATATATATATATATATATATATATATATATATATATATATGCAAGGAATTCGCGAGAGCATGCGAAATATACACAAACATTGATCTCTGGCTGAAGGAGACTCGAACCTACGAACCTTAGGACAAGGTACGCAATGCTTTACCAATCTACCCACACTGGACCAATACCTTGGCGTGTAGCATGAGCTACACGTTTGATCCAAGGCAGCCAGCTTTCAGGGAGAAGGCTTACAGCTTTTCATCTCATCCCCTGCATGCATCAGCCTTACTAGAGATTTGAACAATGCAAGGAATTCGCAAGAGCAGACGAAATATACACAAACACTGATCTCTGGCTGAAGGAGACTCGAACCTACGAACCTTGGAACAAGGTACGCAGTGCTTTACCAATCTACTCACACTGGACCAATACCTTGGAGTCCAGCTTGCGCTAGACTTTGATCCAAGGCAGCCAGCTTTCAGGGAGAAGGCTTACAGGTTTTCATCTCATCCCAGCGCAAGCTGGACTCCAAGGTATTGGTCCAGTGTGGGTAGATTGGTAAAGCACTGCGTACCTTGTTCCAAGGTTCGTAGGTTCGAGTCTCCTTCAGCCAGAGATCAGTGTTTGTGTATATTTCGCCTGCTCTTGCGAATTCCTTGCATTGTTAAAATCTCTAGTAAGGCTGATGCATGCAGGGGATGAGATGAAAAGCTGTAAGCCTTCTCCCTGAAAGCTGGCTGCCTTGGATCAAAGTCTAGCGCAACTTGGACTCCAAGGTATTGGTCCAGTATGGGTAGGCGTACCTTGTTCCAAGGTTCGTAGGTTCGAGTCTCCTTCAGCCAGAGATCAGTGTTTGTGTATATTTCGCCTGCTCTTGCGAATTCCTTGCATTGTTAAAATCTCTAGTAAGGCTGATGCATGCAGGGGATGAGATGAAAAGCTGTAAGCCTTCTCCCTGAAAGCTGGCTGCCTTGGATCAAAGTCTAGCGCAACCTGGACTCCAAGGTATTGGTCCAGTATGGGTAGGCGTACCTTGTTCCAAGGTTCGTAGGTTCGAGTCTCCTTCAGCCAGAGATCAGTGTTTGTGTATATTTCGCCTGCTCTTGCGAATTTCTTGCATTGTTAAAATCTCTAGTAAGGCTGATGCATGCAGGGGATGAGATGAAAAGCTGTAAGCCTTCTCCCTGAAAGGTGGCTGCCTTGGATCAAAGTCTAGCGAAAGCTGGACTCCAAGGTATTGGTCCAGTGTGGGTAGATTGGTAAAGCACTGCGTACCTTGTTCCAAGGTTCGTAGGTTCGAGTCTCCTTCAGCCAGAAATCAATGTTTGTGTATATTTCGCTTGCTCTTGCGAATTCCTTGCATTATATATATATATATATATATATATATATATATATATATATATATATATATATATATATATATATATATATATATATATATATATTATATATATATGTCGTGCCGAATAGGCAGAACTTGCGATCTTGGCTTAAATAGCAGCGTTCATCTTGCCATATAGGACAAGTGAAAATTTGTGTATGCAATAATGTCGCCAAAATCATTCTGAACCTAACGAAAAAAATATATTTCACTGTGTTTGTTTAGTATTAAATTATTGTAAACAAATCTAAAATATATTTAGTTGGGTTAGGCTACAATAAATTGTTCTTGTTATAATAAGGTTAGGTAAGTTTTCTAAGATTCTTTTGGAGCAAAATTAAAAATTTTAACATTAACATAAATGAAAAAATATATCTTTAAGATGTATGGGGTAGTTTTAAAAATGTAATGTTAGAGTGCTCAGCAGAAGTTTGTGGCTACAGGAAAGTGGGTGCGGGAGGGAAGAAGAGCGAGTGGTGGAATGATGATGTAAAGAGAGTAGTATGGGGGAAGAAGTTAGCATACGAGAGGTTTTTATGAAGTAGAAGTGATGCAAGGAGGGAAGAGTATATGGAGAGAAAAAGAGAGGTTAAGAGATTGGTGAAGCAATGTAAAAAGAGAACAAATGAGAGAGTGGGTGAGATGTTATCAACAAATTTTGTTGAAAATAAGAAAAAGTTTTGGAGTGAGATTAACAAGTTGAGAAAGCCTAGGGAACAAACGAATTTGGCAGTTAAAAATAGGAGAGGAGAGTTATTATATGTAGAGTTAGAGGTATTGGGAAGATGGAGGGAATATTTTGAGGAATTGTTAAATGTTGATGAAGATAGGGAAGTTGTGATTTCATGTACTGGGCAAGGAGGAATAACATCTTGTAAGAGTGAGGAAGAGCCACTTGTGAGTGTGGGGGAAGTTCATGAGGCAGTGGTTAGAATGAAAGGGGGTAAGGCAGCTGGGATTGATGGGATAAAGATAAAAATGTTAAAAGCAGGTGGGGATATAGTTTTGGAGTGATTGGTGCTATTATTTAATAAATGTATGGAAGAGGGTAAGGTAGCTAGGGGTTGGCAGAAAGCATGCATAGTTCCTTTGTATAAAGGTAAAGGGGACAAAAGAGAGTGCAAAAATTATAGGGGATAAGTCTGTTGAATATACCTAGTAAAGTGTAGAGTTATTATTGAAAGAATTAAGAGTAGGACGGAGAGTGGATAGCAGATGAACAAGGAGGCTTTAGGAAAGGTAGGGGGTGTGTAAACATAGGCGAACAGTATTTAGACAAGGCTAAAGAAGTTTTTGTGGCATTTATGGATTTGGAAAAGACGTATGACAAGGTAGATAGGAGAGCAATGTGGCAGATGTTGCAGTGAAGAGTTTTTACGAGGATAGTGGGACTCAGGTTAGAGTATGTAGGAAAGAGGGAGATTATTTCCCAGTAAAAAT